>VCAZ01000023.1:135000-852500 GCA_005784505.1 Bagarius yarrelli
TCCTCGACTCCCGGGCACACCCAGGGGAGACACCTCCAGGGAGCGCTGTAGAAGGATTGCACAGCCCAAGACGCTCAATTTCATTTTGTACTATTTGCCAAATTGTGTTTGTTCATTTGAGGATGGCTGGATATCTACATTTAGTAGAGAGTGAGTGAGCCGGGAGTGTGAGATCCACCTGAACCACAGGTCACGCATACACTCCCGTCCTAAATGCACACACAAATGGAACTTGCATTAAAGAAATTGGAGGTATTATGTCAGAATAAAACACAGCAGCAGGAATACTGAGTATGTCATTAATCTGCATCGTTTGGTAAATGCGACTATGGTGTATAAAATAGGAGCTGAAATACATGCATTTCTGTTAAATAAATAAATCTGTCAGGTTTGAATAAAGTTAAATCCTTGCATGTGTATATCAAAGCACCATGGAGTCTGTCTGCATCCATCCATCCATTCCTCCATCCATCCATCCATCTCATTCACCCACCCGCTCATCCATCCAACCACATGAGCACCCACCCATCTATCCATCTATTCATCCAACCACCCACACATCCATCCATCCATCCATCCATTTAACCACCACCCATCCCCCCATCCATCCATCCATCCATCCATCCACCCACCTATCCAACCAACCAACCATTCAGCCATGCAGCCATCCATTTTCTGCATCTCTCATACCACACAGGCTTGAAGTCTGTCCCTGGAGACTGCCTCTGGACTTAATGTATTTTTGTTTTTTTTTCATTCGGTATCCACCCTAGGGACTGTATTGTAAAATTCTTTGGCAATCAGCAGTTTTTGAAATACACAACCAACCACTGATATTTAATATAATCATTCTGACTGAAGCGTGTGTATCGTATATACATGATCTTCTGAATTGCCGTCATGAGAGTAAGCAGGTGTTCATTCCCTAGAAAGCTTACAGTGTGTGCATGTGTGTGTGTGCAGTTCAAAGAAAAGACAAGCAAACAAAATAAAAATCCCATAAAAACACAAATTTATAAATATCAGTACAGTCTCTGTGGTATATTATGTGGTATTTTGTTGAGTATTACAGGGTTTTTATTTATTTATCTGGGTCTTTTTAGTGTGATCATTCACCCCAAAATAAAAAAAACAACAACAACAGTATGTGGGGAAAAAGAAGCAGAGATGCCGCCTAACACCCAGAGAATCCTCAGTGTCGTATTTAAGCTCGGTAAAAAGACAGATAAAATAATCACAGGTTTCACTTTCAGGAGCCATGATTAGCTGACAGCTGATTCGCTGTATTTCTGCTCTGCTATTCTGCCCTGAACTAAGGGACTGATCTCCTGCATGAATTCCTGTATGTGTGTGTGTTAATTGGAGATCCCGGGGAAGAGAGCTACATTGATATGTTCTCCACCCAATCTGTGGATCAGGCCTGAACTGAGTAAAGGTCAGAGGCTGAACCAACTCGTTTCCCTGTGGGGTTCCAGCGTCGGCCCAACCGGCACCACAAACAATTACACGGTGGATTCTGGAGAGCCGCACATACACAGCACTAGAGCCTCGAACAGCTTTTGGCCTCTGTGGGCTGTTGCTGGTCACAAGTTAGAACAATAAACTAGTGGCCTGAGCAATCAATACGGCCACCGCTTCCATTATCATCCCTGCTGTGTCCCAGAATGCTCGTGCATGCGTATGGAGAGACATGCATTCCTCACTACCTGTGTCTGACACAGTTACTGACTTCTCTGTCTTACACACACACACACAGATTATTTTTTTCCCTTTCTTCCTGCCTTTCTTTTCCACTCTTCCCCCCACTGAGACTAGACAGACTCTGCAGCAAAGTATTTGATTGTAAACCCAAACACAAACTAGTCACAACAAATTAGTGAGAAAAGAATGCGTTGCTTATACCAGATGCTATGCAATAGAGATCAGTCTCTATAGTATATTTAGTTGTGCAATAGATAAATAATTGAGTGATTATACCGTTTTTTTTTCTCTTCGATTGCTCTAATAATTCAAGTGAGAAGTGTCACCTATAATGCAATTATATTTCCATCGATATCGAACCAGAAGTAACAGGGCAGTGTGTGTGATTTCTCGGCCAGCAATGCTGTTGCATTATTAGTTAATTTACATCAAATTGAATAAAAAAAGATTCGATTTGTATGTTTGGACAAAACACCAGAACCAAAAAAGAGTCAAGACGGAAGTGACTGGCCTTTATTAGTCTAAATATAGCTAACTAGTAAATGTCCTTTACCCTAAATCAGGGGTGTCCATACTCTGTCCTGGAGCGCCGGCGTCCTTCAGAGTTTAGCTCCAACCCTAATCAAACACACCTGAACCAACTAATGAATGATCTTGCTAGACCAAGTTGGAGCCAAACTCTGCAGGACACTGGCCCTCCAGGACCGAGTTTGGACACCCCTGTCCTAAATGCTTTACCTGAAGGCACAAACCTGAGCAAAAAAATAGAATGGTTGGGTTAAGGGTTTCAGAAAGGGGCATAAAAATGAGTCAGTGATGATGAATCATTTTAATCTCTACGTTACTGATCATAAGAAACTGTTCATAAGTCAGAAGATGCTCATATACATAAAACCTGGGGACACCGGAGCATAGGATTGTGAGTAGAACTTGCGCACATGTTTAACTGATGATGTAAATGTGAAAGAAAAAAAACTTTTTATAGGAATTCCTAGAAATTTCTCAAGTAGACACTCGAGTCCAAGTCCTGCAGCAGGATAACAACCCAAAACGGTCTTAACTGTCTTAGACAGGTTGTCATCCTGCTGCAAGTCTTAGTAGTGGATACCTAAGGAATTCCTATAAAAATTTCTATAAAAATCCTAAAATTTAATAAACCCTTTCGGATAAAAAAGTCTTTAAGGGTTTAATTATTTAAGTATTATTCATAGTAAGAAGTATATCATTTGCTATAAGACAAATAACTGTTTATGTTTATTCTATTTTCACGATCATGTAGTCAACATGACCATTTTATGCTTGCTGTCCTAAAAAGTATGGCAGCTCAATCAGATGTGATGGATTTAAGGCTGTCCCAAGTGATTTTTCAGGTAGTCATCATAAAGCATCATGTTCAGTTTTTTTTAGTTCAATTTGTATGTGATTCCAGCTATAAAAATGATCAATAATCAATAAATTGTTCTAAGACACAGAATCAAATCAGCAAAAACAGTTACTGCCTATAATATCTTTGCTATGTTATAAATATTCTTGAAAATTCCCCCTGGGGTATCATATACAAACACAAATAGACACATAGATTTATGTCCATGAGCTATTTAGTAGAGGAGTGCAATGGTAACCTTTCTAAATATGAAACATCTAGCGTTGCAAAGCTGCTCTGTCAGATCCACTTGGATTCTTCGTGTTCGTATTGTGTTGAGAGCCAGGGGGCATTTTGCAGTAACCGAGGATGACAATGTGTGTGTGTGTATGTCTACTCCAGGAATCTAGTATGTACCTGCTTTGACACACCAGCACTCCGCCTGGGGGGAAGCTAACGGAACTGCCATCAAAGCCAGCTTATACAATACAGAGACTATGGCAGACAGCACACTCATCTACAATAAAGAACAGAGGAAAGATAGAGAACAGAGAGAGAGAGAGAGAGAGAGAGAGAGAGAGAGAGAGAGATCGAGAGAGGTGGAGGAAATAAACCCTGCAGCAGAACACAGAACCCAGCCGAAAGCCTCTGATCACTGACTGCAGTTTGATTGCTCAGCGAAGTTGTTTTGTCATAAGGACAGCATGACATTAGTCAGCCATTGATGGTGGAGGTATAACACAATGCATGGACAACAAAATTACATTTACTAGATAAACATCTCGTAAAAAAACAGTTACTATTTTGCATTAAGTTGTGTGAATCGGATAGCAGGGATTCTGTCAATATGTTTTAGCTGCATATGAATTAATAAATTCCTCCCACAGAGGGAGTATGCCTTACCTAAAGCTTTACAGTAATAATGGCTTACAGGCATTTACTCTCTCTCTCTCTCTCTCCCTCTCTCTCTCTCTGCCTCTTTCAAACACACACACACAAACACAAGGCAGCTTTCCCTCTAATGCTACTGGCACATTTCCAACAAGTAGCTCTCCAGGGAGATGCAATGCTACAGTGCTTCAATAATTAAGCCATTGGCAAACAAAGAAATAGTCGGCTAAATGTTTCCTGGAGAAGAATCATAACATATCTGCTGGGATTTACTCTAGGTGATTTTGATTTTCTTTTTTTCACATCCCAACTAATTGGTTCCCCTGTCTATTGTTTGTCATGCACAGGTATATAAAGCACTTTAACTATAAAACGCTTATCCAGAAGAAGAAATGGTGAATTCCAACATGCTCTTTTGCATGTGGTACACATGTGAGGGAGTTTTATTTACTTCTTTTTCTTTGGCAACAGACACAAGACGTTTTTAGAAGGTACAAACGTCACTGTAGTAATGAGGGAGTTTTTTTTACTTGTACAGCGGTGCCTTAACTTATGAGTTGAATTCCGTTCCGTGATGCAGCTCGTAACTCAATTACTCGTATATCAATTTTTTCCCAAATGAAATAAATTGAAATGCCATTGATCCGTTCTGGGGTCCCCAAATAAACACTGCCATTTTTTTGTTACTGTTTTGTCGTCCCCAAATAAACACTGCCATCTTTTTTGTTACATGTTTGTAACTAAGAAAAATATAATCATAAATAATAAATATTGTATAAAACAATACAATAGAATGTACTGCAATAAACTGGTCTTATTAAGCGTAATGGTACAGCATTTACACTGGAGATCAGGCGACTCCACTTGCTAAGTGTGCTAAACGCACGTGCTAACGCGCATGTCTGACTAGTTTCGACTGAGTTTTCGGGAAGACGCGGGAATGCGCGGATGTTACGTTGTTCATTGTGTTCTTCGTCATCTTCTGGTGTCCCGTTTACTGGCGATGGCGATGACAAGCCAACTTATGCTGTATTACCGCCACCTACTGGACTGGAGTATGAAGCATTGATGGGACCCGGAAGAAAAAGAAAAGAAAAGAAAAGAAAAGAAAAGAAAAAAAGAAAGAAAAGAAAAGAAAAGAAAGCAAAGAAAAGAAGAAAAGAAAGCTGTGACGTTTGCTATGCCAACTAGCAGTTGGGTGTCTAAAGCTTGCTCGTAACCCAAATTTTAGCTTGCAACTCAAATCGAAAAATCGTCTCAAATCTCGTAAAACTTGTTAGTTGGGACACTCGTAAGTCAAGGTACCACTGTGTATTACTTGACATTGATAATATTTTTTTAAAAACCCTAACCTTTATTTTAATATTAAACTAATATTAAGTATTTTACACACTTTATTGAATTATTTGAAAGTCCTGATTTGTTATTTCTCTTGTATGGGTGGGTTATACTTGCTCCTGATGTACCAATGACCAATTTCCTGCCCCTTTCCTCGAATTTGAGGCGCTTCAAGGATGGCTTGGGACTCACTTTGCTCCACTGACCCAAGGCTACAATTCACATTACATTTAATCACCGTTACTAAACATTCAATGTCATCCAGATGAGGATGGGTTCTCTTTTGAGTCTGGTTCCTCTCAAGGTTCCTTCCTACTTCATGTCAGGGAGTTTTTCCTTATGACAGTGACCACCAGCTTATTTATTAGGCACCAACTTACACTTTTTTATTATTACTGCATTCTGTGTGAAGGTGTATTTTATTTTTACAAATAAAAATTAATTGCTCCAGCAGAACCTGTGACCCCGGATTAGGGAATAAGTGGGTATAGAAGATTGAACGAATGAATGATTGAATAAATGAATGAATGAATGAAATGAAATTTGGGTATTAAAGACTTTTCTACACAAGGTGCAGTCACATGTCACTATAATCTGTAGTGTATTCTTATCACCATAGGTAGATTTGGCATTTAGA
Organism: Bagarius yarrelli; assembly: GCA_005784505.1. Taxonomy (NCBI): domain Eukaryota; kingdom Metazoa; phylum Chordata; class Actinopteri; order Siluriformes; family Sisoridae; genus Bagarius; species Bagarius yarrelli. The sequence goes on from VCAZ01000023.1 coordinate 140,931, forward strand.
AAGCGTTAAATATCTTGCGAAAGCCTCTCCACAACCCAGTCTATGACACACACACAAGCACACTGTCACATGGCAATTAAGCAAGACAGATACGTCTCATCTAAGGCAAACACATGTCTATGTGTCAATGAAAAATATGATGATAATGAAATCTTAGTTGGTTTGTGTATATATAAAAGCACCTAATAAACAGATTGAAAGAATGCACTACTTCCATTTTCACTTCATTCCAGTATTTTTAAATTGCTATTCTTCGGGTTGAGCAGTGCATTCTGGTTCAATGCAGCATGTTTTCATGTAATGTCCAGAAAAAATAAAAAAAACCATTGTATAGAATCCTCACCTCAATGACTTAAACATTTTCTTCTGAATGCAGCCCTGTAGGAAGTCAGATCTTTTCCTGACATTCATTTGCCTCTGTGATGAATGTTAAAGCTGTGGAGGTCAAGCATCGGCAAACATAAAAAATAATTTCATTTAACGTTCGCCAATGTCTTCTTGTATGCAGCCTGAACACTTTCTTTTAAAATGTGATCCAGAGCAACCTGTTACTGTTCTCTTTTATATGTTTCGGTTATTTCCACAGAATATCTTAGAACTGTACCAGAAGAGGGTCAAGAAAGGCAGTTGTGTGTGTGAGAAGAAAAAAGCAAGGGAGAGAGATAAAAAAGAAGGCTGAGAGAGGGAGGAAAAAATATATAAAGACCAACAAAGTATTTACCAGTTTTTACAGCTAGTAAAGATTAAAAAAAGTGTTGTATGCAGCTCAATTTCTAGGACATGGCACATATTACAGTAGGGCTATCATGCAAAGGGAGACCCAGGAGGACTATAAGGAGTAACACAATAAAAAAGACTAAAAAAGTACTATAAAAACTATAAGGACTGAGACATAAAATATAATTAATATAGGCTGATAACAATTTAGACAGGAGGAATAAGACTTAAGAACTTTAAGGACTGAAACCAGGAGTGCTGCTAGCAATTCTGGGGGCTATGAAAGAATATGAGGTTGGGCCCCATTACACTCAAACATTCTACACCAAACATAATGTTACTAGTAATAAAACAGGTATCTGGAGGCCCAAAAGTATACAGCCTCTTAAAATAATCCTTATTTTTTCCCTTTCTTAGCGACTGACTGAGACATATAAGAAGGAAGATCAGATATGATACCTATGAACAAAAATGAGATTGATAAAGGACTATTAGAAGTAATGAATAAGTAGTTAGTATCATACAGTATAATGGTGTACCAGAAATGAGCCATGAGGAGTGAAAGGCTATGATTATAGGAAGAGTCAGACGGAATAAGATTCATTAAGGGGTATTAGGACTGGCACAATATGAGTTAGAGTTATTAGCCACCAGTGGCGGGTGGTGCATTTGGTACCTGAGCCTTCAGTGGGGACTTAATACCACCACTATCACCGCAATTATAGAAATCATCAATACTATACAAAAAAACAATATAACACAGCGTGGCATTACAGAGAGACAGACATTTCGCATATTTAGGGTAAAAAACATTTTTATTAAAGCAAGAAATCCTGTTAAGACTCTACAATACATCATCTGGAGCAGTTCAGAATCAGTATTTATCTTAATATTAAAATAACATCACAAAACATTAAAAGTTGAATAAAATATATAATACATGTATATGTTACATGTATTATTACAAACAATTACATCCTTTATACATATAATAAAGGATGTAAGTCAGCGTTACATGTCGCGGCACTGGTCTGGAAGTGGTAAACAAACTCTTTCCTGGGCTGAGACAAACTGGTTATCTTCGGGGTTAGCCGAACTCTTCTCACAATGTCTAACTTTTCCTGAAAAAATCTGCCTTATTTGTAAGTATGACTGAGACAAAGTTAATTTTTTGCTCCTCTGTCAGCCATTGTGGGTGTAAAAATTCTAATTTAACTGTACAGATATGTCTGTGCTAGGCTGTAACAATTTACTATGATCAACCAGTCAGAGGACGGAAAAAGATGTCATCATGTACCTGCTAGCGAGCTTTAAGAGGTGGTTTTAAAAATCTGATTGGTTAATGAAACAGTCTTTAATAATATTTACTAATTAGCAATTTGCCACTTCTAATATAGTTTAAGTTCCATGGGCAGCACTACTGATTCTGAAGGTTTTGGGAGATTAGATTAACACGGCAAGATTATCTTAGATTAACATTGGAAAAAAAATCTAACATCCACATAAATGTACTGGAAGCAGTGCAGCAAGAGAAACACTACGAAATGAAGAGAATAAACTGTTGGGAACAAATTAATACAATTTAATGAAACAAATATTAGAATTTAGGTTGTAAATGTAGGTCAGATTCTGATAGTGTTTAAGCGAAGGTATAATGTAAACCTGGGTCAACTCACTTCACTTAAAAGCATATCACTTTATTTTGGTTCCTCAGTACGGCTTAAATGCCATGCAAATATTTCTCTTAGCATCTTTAAGATGTATAAAATTGTTTTAAAGTATTTACAGAACGGAAACCGATGACTAAACACACTTGCTATAAACATTTGAGTGTTTTACTGGTCTATGAGGAAATAGACACAAAGCATTAAATACTAAAGGACGACTGACTCATACTGAGACATATATACTGAGACCCCTAGAGTTCTTCAGGGATTAGTGACAAACTACAAGGTTATAAAACAAGGATATAAATGGATTATATAAGTATTGAAGCCCTAAGAGTGAGACATGTACAGTGATTTATAGAGGGTGTTATAAATTAGACGCTTATGGAACTCCGAGACAATATTTCTACAGGACTATTATGATTGGGACATGAGGACTGAGATCACTACAGGACCACGAGGAGGTCGATGCAAAGAGCGATATACTGAAAAGAAAAAGAAAGAAATTTAGTGGTGGAAAAAAAGAGGTGAAAAACTGGAGAAAGTTTTTCTTTCTTCTATAAGTACTCTGTTCCAATTAATAGCACTTTTACAAGTAATTAATTTAAAACATTTTAAGCAAATTTCCTGAGGTAAATGTAGTGCGCAAGAGCAGCTCTTTAACAATTACAGCAATAGCGTCTGTAGTACAATTCTTCATCAAAAGGCTCTCAGTTCATGAAGCTCAGAGGGGGAATGAAGTGCGGTTCAGAAGAAGCATGCAGCACTCCACAGCTTGAAGTTCATCTTAAAAATTGGCTGTGAAAAGTGTTTGATATACATCCTTCCTTTCGTCTGAATCTTCTCTCTTCAGACCAGAGTCTCAAGATGATTAGATTTTTAAATGTCAGACTTTTAGTTGTGACATTACCATAAATCTCTGTGCCTTTTTTTTTTAAGCTAACACTGCTGGAGTCAAAACAAAAACAGAATGATCTTTAAAACGATCCCAAAATCAAAATCCCATTCATGTAATTGAAAAATGTGTTCAATTTTTGTATCATATGCATTTTTTACCCGGAAATCTTGCATTGAAGCCTTTTTCCAGACACAGTAAATTATTATCTGGTCTGCCTTTATATCAGATCAGAGAAACAAAGATAAAAAGCATATGGTAGAACAAAACCATCTATCTATAACTTTCTATACTTACTTCAACTAATTATACAATTCTGGTGAGATATTTTATTCAGTTTATAGATAGATAGATAGATAGATAGATAGATAGATAGATAGATAGATAGATAGATAGATAGATAGAGAACAAGGAAGAAACGAAGATAGAGAGAATGAGGCTGATTACCCACCTAACGCACAAATTAGCAAGACAGACAACAAATTATCCAAATATCATCTCAGATCCAACTAAATTAAATGAAGCAGTACACAATGTTGCAATCCTACCTCACCAGAACAGAAGAAGTTTAAGATAAAAACTAAAAAGCCCACGTGCATGTGTGCAACCTGGTGCAAACAGTACAAGACAAACAATGCAAATAACGGTACGAACATTACTAACATTACTCCAGAAAGTGCAATAGACAATACAAAATACAGTACAATACAAAAATTTTAATGGTGCTGCTGGTCAGTTACATACTGACTGTGTTGTAGGTATTTATGTGAGAACATGCAAAATCATAAAAATATTCATCTACAGGCTCCTGTATTCCAAATAACCGTGGTGAAATTGTATTCCTTATTGATGCAATTGAGTTCCATTGAGATCAAAAATTGCTTTTGTAAAGGAGCTCTAAATAAAGCCCGAGTAAACTGTGTCATGAACTGATGAAAAATGCATGTCACTGCCCATACAACCTTCAGAAGGTGCAGGAGATGCATCTGTTCTGACAACTCTCACCACCACTTACGTCATCATTAAAACCTTGCGAAAATAAGCCAGAATTACATCTCGGATAAGTCTATACAGAATTCATGAAAATGTAATACGTTACATGAATGCAAGAACTGTTCCATTCTAGAAACAGAATAACTCGTAGGTATAAAGTCAATATGATTATTTTATTGTGATTCATTTTGCACATTTCGTGTCAGGAATACGCAGTTTGTCGCACACTCACTTATGTAAAACAGTGTAGGATTTGTTCTCCGATCCTGTTCAGTAATTACTGGAGTTTAGAGTAATTTTTATTTTGAACTGTTTGCAAGGAAAGTGCTATACATGCTGACCTTGTTATTGAGTTATTGCTCAATAATTTTCCTGCTAACTTCAACTCATTTAACTGGTAGACAGGGTCAGTTCAGCATGGCTTAAAATATATAACCAGACTGAACACTGTGTATTAAATCCTCTTATGGGGTTTCAGGTCATCCTGGGATGCTTATTTTATCATAGTAAATAAGGGCAAGTTTGTATAGCTCCATTTCTCAAAACAGGCAGGATTTTGTGTAGGTTAGGTGTTGTCATGTCCAATTAACTGTGCAAAATAGCAGGGGAAACAACACCACCAACAACCAATACTATTTTATAGAGTCTGCACTGTTTGTGATTTACAGTAGATTTGTAATCATGAAAAAATGCCAAACATCATTCAAAGCAAAATCTAACATGTAGACAGGATGTACAGATGTTTGAACAAAACTCCAGATTTAGAAGATCACTCTCACCTGTGCATGGGACAAAGCATGCCATTATCTAGAGATTAACAAATTCAAGTCACCAGACCAACAGCAGAGTCGCTTTCTCTCGGCTCTTGGCATCATGCCACATTTGAAGGTGACAGCAATTCTGCCGATGCGGCACAGCAGGACAGCAAGGAAAGAATCACACCCAGAAACACACACACACACACACACACACACACATACACACCGAATCTGAAAGTCAATTCAGTTATGAGGTTCCACCCTGTCCTTACAACTTCAGTCACACAATGCCTTGACTCAGCGAGTTCTTGTCCTAATGGACAAAAAATAGAAATAAAAACAGAAAGTACTGCAGTAGAAGGGGAAAAAAACCCTTTATTCTAGCCATGTCAGAGCCTCTTCATCTCTGTACTAATGATTGATTAGTTGATTGAAGACAAAGAAAAATAACTTCCCCCAAATCCTGTGGCCGAAGGAGAAAGGGATAAAAAAAAAAGAAAGAAAAAGAAATGATAGAAAGTGAAACAGTTAAAGAAACAGAGTTAGATCAATACTCTCAATCAGGCTTGGACATCTCTGTCAGTCGAATCACGCTGAGGTGATTAGGATTGAGTCTTAAGACATTTAATAACCGTACACGACTCTCTCCCAGGCCTCCGGAACACCTCGCAGGGTGCCTAATGAACTGTACTGCACTGAAACCAATATGTGCCGTTATTACACAGCAGCCTGTGCCATAGTTTTACTAAGCCAGCTCACAGCCAGATCGCAGCTTCTATCCAATCAAACTTTAAACCTCCTCTCAACCTACAGGCAGTCGAAAGTCTTCTCAATTATTCACCACACAGAGATTTAATTCATTAACAGCAGCAGAGTGCTGTGCTGGCCAAAACTGCTCACACAGACAAGGACACAGTAAAAGATCTCAAATCCTTCATTCAGCAGCTACAATAACATTTACAGCAATTGGCTAACATTCGTTTCCAGAGCCACAAACAAGAGCTTTACATTTTTCTATCAATCGATAGTGTTTCCCTAAGGCTGTAGATTTAGAATGCTATGATTCGGAAACTCTTTTAGGATAAAACACATACAGACGCTTTGTAAATAAAACAAACAAGGAGGTTTTTACCCTTAGTTTGAAGACAGCTAGTGACTCGGTTTTATTGACATTAAAGGAAGTTCATTTTACTTCCTCTGTTCCAGAACAAAGATTCTTGATGCAAATCTACTTTCTACTCTAAGGTCGCATTTATCATGCACGTATCAAGTGACCCAATTCCGATTTTTCTCTAATGTGGCTCAGAGGGATGTGACTGACGACCTTGTAAACAGGAAAAAACGCATATAGATTCCGATATTTTTAGATCGGTTTCAGGACTCTTTTGTATGTGGCGTCTGCCATGTATGCAGACAGATCAGATTTTTTCCTGTCAATGAAAGTCGAATGTCAGTGAATAAGCAAAATGACGTGTATTTTAATATTCGTTATTTTTCTTCACTTAAAGCCTGTTTTGTCTGTAAAAAAATAACAACAATAAATGCCCTATTAAAAAAATTAATATTTATACAGTAGCGATCAATGCTACATTTAGCCAGGCTGAAAAAAAAAAAATGTCTCTCCTCTTTTTTTTCCCTCCCCTTCTAAAAAGAGAATTGTTTTTCTAATCTTTAAATATCGTTTAAAAAGTAACTGAATAATCATTTTGTTTTTCGCCATTGATCATAGCTTGGATTTTACTTCCTTTTCTGGTCAGTACGTCTACCTTGGGTTGTTTTGCCATGTATTGTGTAAATGCAGTTATCGGATAGTCAGTTTTAAAAGCGGGTCTTTATAAAAAAAAATCAAACTGGGCTTTAAGATATGCAGTGTAAATGCAGCCTAAGAGATATCAGAACCAGTTAGAAGATAGAAGATGGGATTGTAGAAGAATTAGCTAGACCTGTCTGGTATCTTGATGTTATCTTTAAAAAAGCAAAGCAGTTTGTCCATAAAAGCGAAAAAAAATGTATACAAAAAACCCATTAAAATTAAATTGTATGAAATAGTCTTTTAAAGCAAAGGGATAAATATCGGGCCCCAGTGCTATAAACAACATTTTATGTAGCCATGAAGCCTGGACATGAAGTTGAACATCCTTAGCTTTAACATGTGCAGTTAGACATTCATTAAGCTGCAACAGCTCTATAGCACAGTTATAGACAAAATAATTCAAAAAGATAGGAGTAGCTATTCAGCTAAAATCATTTCTCATGTTCACTCTTACTCGTAGCTTATAAAGCATCTTGCATGTTTTAGTACATTTAGCTCGCCACAGGCTTTACGGCTGCAATATGACTAGTTATTCATATTCCACTTAATGTGCACTTTCCCCGTATGCACTGTGCCATAATGAGACTGAGATGAATGCATTGAATTGCAAAACGTTATTGGCAGTGTGTTATTTTTTTGAAGTTTCAATTTCATCCCTATTAACCAGGAAACCAAGAACAAGGAGATATTCTGGCATCATTTTTTTTTTGTTTTAGTGGTCAATTATTAAAAGTAAAATAAAATAAAAATAAAATATTTCAGCAACATCTCAATGCTCTTAGTTCTCATTTTTCTTCCGGTGTAGTAAAAACTACGCCACTGCAGTAAAGCGACTTCCTTATTAATCAGTGTGATCTTTTACAGCAAACTCAGAATCAATAATTATTATATCTTATGTGAATGAAATATATTTTGTCTCTGCTTCATCAAACTGAATAATAAAAAAAAACTCCCTATACCCATACCCAATTACATTACTTTAAAAAGAGGTTTTTGTTTCACCGTCCTTTTTAGGTGAAACAAATTAGTAACCCTATGAATTAAAATTATAGTTTACGATAAATACAGTTTTGAGAAACAAAAGGCATCCGGTTGTATAGTTGCAATTGTAATTGTCAACAGTTTATAATAGACAAAGAAGCTGTAATCATTAAAAATCTTTAACGATGGCTAGAAGGACATACTGTAGCTAAGAATAAAATAGATTCAACAAAACATTTCATCCATTTTGCATCTAAAATAAAGAGAAAAAAAGAGATAACTAGGCATATTATTACTAGCACACACATGACCCTGACCCTGACTTTCAAAATTGTTAAAAAACTTGTAATGTAATGCTTGAAACTTTCATAATACTGGATTTTTACATTTAAAACTATTTTTTTCTGTAATTTTAGTCCAGAGATTAGATGCATAGTTAAAAACTTAAAAAAGGTTAAAAAAGGCTGTGATGGAAAGAGTACAAGTAAAAGTACTGGAAAATAGTTTGACTTAATTAATAGTAAATAAGTATTTTGTTATAAAAAAAAAAAAACTACTGCATTATAAAGTAGGCCAGTGTGTAAAATGTGATTTTAAATCATTCAGGTGCAAAAAGCTGATCTTATTTTAGCACTGATGGGCTGTTTTCTGTGCTGCACACGAAGAGAGCTACAGGACCTCTCAAAATGAACAAATTCTGAATTAATTTGTCTTACATGTCTTACACTTAAACAGATATACAAGATATACGTTTTGGACAGTTGTAATAAACTTTAGTATTTTTAAGTATTTAAAATGTTATAAATTTATAGTCTTTGTTCTGCTGTGGTATTTTAAGTAAAAGCAAAGACTAAAGTGTTCTGTACGCTGCTAATTGTTGTCCATTGTATTCAGCTGCAACAGAATAAATATGTTTAATAGAAGATTTTTAATTAATCAATAAAAACTGAATAGCGAAGAAAGAATAGCGAAAATGCTTATCATCATCTTCATCATCATAACAGGGTCTGTTGGGATGTTCTGCAAATGTCGTGCTTTTTGGATGTATCGTCTCTGAAAGCAAACTTTTGCGAAGTGGCACAAGATCTTTTTTTTTTTATTATTATTATTTGAAACGGCACAGCTTATTGTTAGCTAACGCCCTCATTAGCTTATGAATCTAACACATGAATTTATAGGTTTTTTGTACTTTATGTAAAAAAAAACAAATGTAGTGAAGTTGAAAAATATATTTTAAAACAAATTCAAAGTACATCAATTTAATTTTACTCCAAAAGGAGAAAAGAATAATGGGAAAATCTACTTAAATACTGTAACCAAAGTATTTGTAATTAGTTACTTTCCACCACTGCAAATAAAGAGAAAAAGAAATCCTATTTTCTTTATGAAATCTAGAGACATAATATATACAACACACGCCTATACTAAATGCTGGGCCAAAGGTTTGTGGACACCAGCACACCAACAAACATATCTTCCCTATGCTGTTGCTACAAAATTGGAAGCACACAGTTCCCTAAAATGTTGCAGCATTACAATATTCTTTTAACCAAAAGCCCCAAACACTGGTTTAGCATGACAATGCCCCTGCGTAGAAACCCCCTGATCTCCATCAATATATCTTACTAAGTTTTTAGAAGTGTAGGGTTATTGTAGGAGTAAGAGTGACTAAACCTGGAATAAAATGTTTAAAAAAAACACAAATGGATGTCAGGTGTCACTACTTTTGTCCACATAATGACGTATTAACGTATTAATAGCGTATTAGTAAACTTAAAATAAAAAAAAATGGAATTCAAACCAGGCAACATAGTGGCTTAGTGGTTAGAACTGTTGCCTCACAGCAAAAAGGCCCAGTTTCTGGGCAGTTTTTGTATGTTCTCCCTGTGCTTGCGTGGGTTTACTCCAGGTACTCTGGTTTCCTCCCACAGTCCAAAAACATGTATGTTGGGTTGATTGGTGATACTGAATTGCCCATAGGAGTGAGTGTGAGTGTGTGTGTTACCCCGTGATAGACTGGCAACCTGTCCAGGGTGTACCCCTCCTGCCTTTCGCCTTTTTTAGAGATGGCTGGAATAGACTCCAGCAGATCCCTGTGACCCCGATTATGAATACGTAAATGAATAGTCAATATAAATATTGTCAAATTCACTGAACTTGTCAAAAGGAAATATGCACCATGCTGAACTCTAATTCTTCTCAGGAATCTTCGGTATTTTATTGTTGCTGGTTACAACTTCTTGTGGCTGTTTAGTGTCACCAAACCGTTATTTGGTCAGGACAATAGACAAAACAACAAAATAACAGTCAAGAGTACAAAGCTTTTCGATATTCATAAATGTTCATCATAACCGGTCAGGGCCAAAATCAAGGGCATCGACACTCACAATGCAGAGATTACTGTAGATTCATACAGTACATCCATCTATATACATGTCATAGAACACATACCATTGGAGTGCTTGATGAACAGAGCTTTTTCCTGTTCTTGTACACTATTGTACATCCAGGAAGGTAATAATTCAAACGGTAGCATTTAGGACAGCATATCATTTCTTGTTCCCTTTGTGTTATTGTACACTGGCCAAAGCCTGTTTTTATTAATTGTATGATGTTTATTAATTTTTTTCATTTACTGTATAAAAGCTTGGTAATTATGTAATTTGCATTTACAGCATTTGGCAGATTCTCTTATCCAGAGCGACTTACATTTATCTCTTTTTTTTATACAAATGAGCATTTTGGGTTAAGGGCCTCACCCAGGAGGACACAGTGGTGGCTTGGTGTTGCTGGAAATCAAACCCCCTAGTCTTTCTGGTGTCAGTCCAACACCTAAACCACTAAGCCTGACTAAAGGTAAAGCTTCCTGAGAGCATAAATGTTGAAACACTTGTTTACATCTGAAGACCTAGTAATATTTCTTTTTTATTACTTTCCTTTTCATTACTATTATACATACAGGACGTGAATGATGCAATACTGTGTGTTACTTAAAAATGAAAAAAACCCCCAAATAATTAAAAAGATCTGGTATTCTAAATGTCACAGTTTGTTAAATGTCGGGATTTAAGCCAATCAGACAGTATTTCCTGTTCTGATACAACATGTCAGTATGTTAATAAGACATGGCAGTGCCGTGTGAGTAAGTATATATAATCTATCAGGGTGAGAAACAAGAAGTCAGAAAGGGAAGAGAGATGAAAGAAAAAAAAGGAAGAGATTGACAGTGAGATTAGAGGAAGACTCTTCTGCTGTCTCTTTGTGTGGTGCCTGTCTGTCAGCCAAGACAGCCAAGCTCTCTCTCTCTCTCTCTCTTCTGCCTCTCTATCTCTTTTTCTTTTTCCCTCTCTGTCTGTCTGTCTCTCTCTTTCTGTCTGTCTGTCTCTCTCTCTCTCTCTTTCTCTCTCCTTCCTTACTCAGTCATTCATTTAGTGCTGATTTGTGTGTCCTTGTCAGACTTAAAGAAAGGACTTTTTGCCAAAGCTCCCCACTGTGCAGATGATTCCAAAGGCAGACACCATAAAATGCAGGAGATTGTTGAGTAGGGACCTAAAGTGAAGCTTTACTACTCCTCAAATACAAATCCTGTCAGTACAGAAGACTTCAGACAATTTATCCCTGCTTTGTGAGGTCTCTGCACTTCATGAATCATCTCTGTATTCTACATGGTTACTATACTACATTACCCAAAACAGATGCCGCTACATTTTAACTGGCTATCATATAAAAAAAATTTACAACCTCAGATTGGGAATGTTTTTTCAGTCTGCATAATTACTCTTCTGATATGACAGGTACTCCTTTACAAACCTCCTTTAAAAGCATTCAGAATATTCCAAATTTATTCTCCTGGTACTACAACATTCTATCAACTGCAACTACTAATAATATTCACTGGAAGGTACAAACACAGTAATTAATACTAATATGACCAAGTTATGCCAAGATGGGTTTTAAGGTATTAGATAGTGAAAGAAAACCATTACAAATATATGTTTAGTCACATTCCTGTTTGGTCAACATTTATATTATTTTATTTAGCAGAAATTTTTGACATTTTAAAATAAACTGTTTTTAATGCAAAGATTTTTCATTCAAGGTGTATTCCCGGCTTGCAACATGTGCTCCATGGATACATTCTACATCTAGCACAACTCTGACTAGGTTGAGGTGATTAACAAAGATAAATGACTAAAACTATTTTTCCATACGGATCCTTGTCTGAAAAATAGGACCAATTGGGCAAATTGTTAACTAGATTTGATGTTAACACTGAGTACTTTTGACTCTGTTTAACACTGTTGCTGCTGAAATGTAATAGCCGCTCTGTTTAAAGTGGGTATTGGCACCATTAGCTGAAATTACCCTACATTCATTTCCAATCTTCTTTTCAAGACAGGCTAAAGGTGGGGCATTTATTTGGAGACGGGGTCTCGTATTACTTATAGCTGAGTAATTGCTGAAGATTGTGAGCACCATGCTATACATTTACAGCTCCTTAGCAGCCTCCTCCCTTCTATCTTTGTCTTTGTCTCTGTGGCTGACACTGGCTGCCTTTGGGGGAGTGAGCGACTTGTTAGTACTCTAAGCAACAGCGGGAACAGATGTGTCCAGGACAGTGGATTGATGGTCATGGTCCATCTGGCCAGTGCAGCTCTGGACAGAAATGATGAATACAGCTTCATCGGCGAATAGCTGTCATCAATCCAGCATGGCCACTGTCCACCCTGACAGCAGCCTGCCCCAGGTGGGACTGCCCGGATAGGGACTGCTCCAGAATGCAGGTCAATCAGCACAAGCCAAAGCCAATATTAGCTCTCAATATATAGAACACTAGACACATTACAGCCCGAGATCAACTCCGTGCTCAGAGATGGAGAGAGAGTAAGCTCGAGAGAGATTGAGAGAAAGAAAGAAATGAAGGGGAAAAGGGGATAAATCAGTCAGCTTTGATGTGGACATGGTTGCGGCTGGAGTAGATTTATTTGTGCTCAGGCAGTTAAGGCAGCGTTTTCTTGGTTGAGGGGTCTAAATAAGTGGAAAGAGAGTAAGAGATACAGCCACACCGTCTGGGGCAGGAGGATTGAGATTTCAAACGAAATGAACATGGCACTTTAAGAAAAGGAGTGTGATTGGAGAACTGACCTTGCCATGGCCTATTTTGAATATGTTAACTGTCCTCTGTTCCCTTGAGCTCCCACAACCTACACTTACACTTTTAATTTCCCAGAGCTGTTCATAATATATGCATACAGATCAGCTTATAATAAATATAAGGTGAAAGATCTGCTAGGGAGCACCACTGGTTTCAAAAGTCCAGAAGAGTCTATACAACTACAAAGGAATTAAAAGTTTTGTCATGATGCTATCATGAATAGTTTCTGTATGGTTTTCCACATAATAACAGGGGCTACTGTTTTTTTTTTTTTTTTGCGTTTCTTTTAGAAAATTATTCTAATTGGCTGATGTTGTGTTAAAAAAACGTTTTGGGAAACGCCCTTTTTTAAGATTTATGTTAACTATGAAGTAATGCTATGTACACGCGTGTTGCAAAGTGATAATCTTGCATTTAGCACGGACTGGGGATATAGAGGTGAATCAGCTCAGTCATTGGGGAACCATGGTTACATACATAACATTTCCCTTCAGAAATTCGAGCTGCTTTGAAACGCTTTAAGAACGGGAATAGACATGCCGCCATAGTGCCACGTCACTGTTCCATGTGTATGGGATCATATCATGAGGTGTGGACCCTGGATTCTGTGATTGTTGCCAGGTCCAGATTATAAAACCAGCCTACCGCCTTACAAATGTTTGTGAGAAATACCCCAATGCAAAAGGCCCTGAGGGCCACCATACCCGTAGTTGAGTGTGCTATGAGCCAATTCGGGACAGGGAGGTCAGAGGCCTTGAAAGCTAAACCACCCATCTGCCTATTGGCTGCTTGGTGGACGCTGACCCTTTTTTGCTCACACTGGGCATAGAGGGTTCAGCCTTTCATTGTCTGGGCCCAGAAAAAAGAAAAGGCAGAAGACCTGCAGATTAATAGGACCCAGCACTGCTGGCAGCCCTTAGGGTACATAACCAGCCCGGGGATGGAGGAAGACGCTAGGGCAAGAAGGACAACGCCTAAATATCTCCAATCTTCTTAATAGAGGAAATAGCTACTAAAAACCCTGTCTTTAGTATCAAGTTGTTGTCACACAGCCTACCCAATACCATAGCTAGGTTCCATAATGTGAATCTCAGTTACCACGCAGACCTCAGGCTCCTCACGTAATAAAGAGACATTGTCCCTGCCCACTGATTTCCCAAGCAGAGGGGCGTTAAAGGCAACTATGGCTGACATGTATACCTTTATGGTGGAAGGTGGATTGGAGTATTGTCTCAATGGCATGGGTTTGGAGACTATTTTAGTGCACGGATAAGCACTGTAACAGCATGCTTTTGTGTTTTACTTCCTAATTACATTATAATCTCATCTGTAACTATATTTGTTTTTATAAAGTCATTTGATGCACTATGTACTGCAGGGTCTGCTGTGAATATATATTGCCAGATGTAGTAAACTGTCAAGAAGTCTACACAAAAACATGTGCCCGGATGACCTTTTGGAAAACTAGAGTTTCCCAACTCTTATGCGTATTTATTGGCATGTTTCACCTTTAGTCTTCTTAACAGAAACCGTAAGCTTAAAAATGCAAGTCCCCATACGTACATTTCGCTATAATTAAAACTTTAATGGATCTATGGATTAAAACACAATGCTTAACTCTATTTTGTAACTGCCGATCATAATAGATTTATGTTTAAGGTTTTTCTTTAGTGTTTATGTCAGTGTTTATATACTGTACATGATCATATACTGTACATACAATGTGAAATAAGGTAAACAAAAAGAAAATGCAGAGCCAAGAAATATCTGTAATAGAAAAATGAATAAACACATAACCATTTTTAATATTATTTACTATAACAATCTATACAATAATTTGTTAACGGTAATAGATAAAATCACATTTTATCAATAAAAGGAACTGGTCTTGTTTCAGAAAATTCTGCTGGGCAGGTAGCAATAATGCAAACTAGTCACAAAAATGAATACTTATAATCATCTGAAACGGTAATCTGAATATGAGAAATGTCTTGGTTACTTGTGTAACCTTTGTAAATGAGGGAATAGTGATGCCACATTGAAAACCATCAAAGATCTATTTTGAGTGTAACTAAATGATTTTTTTAAACAAACTGCATTCAGCTACCTCGCAGCACGAGTGAAAATGGGTAGTAAGCACAAAGCATGTTTAGGTTTTTACTAAGGAGCAGAGCCAGTGCCCCGTCCACTCAACGGTGGTACATCAACTGTGGCAATCTCTACTTCCTCCTTTGGGAACTGAGGGTTACACAAGTAACTGAGACATTCCCTGAAGAAGGACATCACGTCAAAGAGTGACAATTGGAAATCATTACCTCTCTGATCTCTCCTCAAAGAAAGGCTATGGCTCATACAGAGAAGTTTGCATATTGCTTGTCCTATACTTACCCATTAAGTGAGACAGACTACACTGGGAAGCATGTCCTTTCCATTGAGAAGCATGCCCTTTCCATTGAATATGCTGAGGTAGCCACATCCTTCAGTTGAAGTTCATTCATTCATTTTCTATACCCGCTTATTCCCTAATTCGGGGATCACGGGGATCTGCTGGAGCCCATCCCAGCCGCCTCTGCAAGGGCGAAGGGCAGGAGGGGTACACCCTGGACAGGTCACCAGTCCATCGCAGGGCCACATTCTCACTCACTCCTATGGGCAATTTAGAATCACCAATCAACCTACAACATACATGTTTTTGGACCGTGGGAAACCGGAGTACCCGGAATAAACCCACGCAAGCACGGGGAGAACAAGCCTCCTTGCTTTGAGGCAACAGTGCTAACCACTAAACACCGTGCTGCCCCCAGATGAAGTTCTAAAAGGAATTTACACATATGGACTAACCCTATATAGCTGTTATTTATGTGGGAGTCTTTGGGGTTGCTTACACCCAGTTTAGAATTAAAGTTAGCTGGCCCAGACTCTAGATGCAATTCATCAACCAAAAATGCCTGCAGGTCCCTACTCTTTTGACAGAAGCCAAAGCAAACAGGAGCAAAGTTTTCATTGACAGACTGACCTCAGGGGCTGAACTAGGACCTCTATTGCTAGTGCTCTAAGCACCAGACCGAGACCCAAAAGGGTATAAAGAAAGAATGGTGGGAATTTAACCTCCTTGTACCATTAAGAAACCTGAAAATCAGTTTATGCTTCCCTACTCTCTTCCCATCTATCAGGTCATAGTGTGCCAAGATCACATATGGAGTAAACCAACCCCTGCTGCAAAAAAGCACCATCAGGGATCCTGTCGGTGAGAGGAGCGCTATACAATGAACAGATTCCAGTTAAGGCTTAGGCATAGACTGTGCTCACCTGGTGTGTGTATCATTGCCATGCCCATCCTGGGACTCAGTTATAGAAACAGTGCTAAAGCAGTCCCAGCAGTGTGATTGCAGCTGCCATATGCCCCAGGAGGCTCTGCAACTATTTTAGTGGGAACCTGTCTTGGGTTTAAAAGAATTTAAGCAGCGCAACACCGATTTGGCACATTCCTCTGTGAGGCATGTTGTCTGTTTGACTGAATCCAGCTCCCTCCCAAGAAAAGTGATCTTCTGCAACAGAGAGAGTTTTTTTCTTTTCCCAGTTGACCTGAAGACCGGCTAAGGAGACAGAGCACCAGATTACTGTATTTGCACAACAGACCCTCGTTGAGATAGTTGAGGATGCGAATGCTGTGTTCTCTCAAAGAAATAAGGACCGCTCTGCAACTTGCAAGAGAACGCAGGGGGATAGGGACAGCCCAAAGGGAAAGACTTTTGTCATGTCCTTCCACAGTTCCACGATTGCCTGCCTGCATGATTGACCCTGCCTGTGACTGGCTTTACGGTTGCGCTTGGGTAAAGGCTGCTGCTGAGGTGCTTAAGTAGGCATTCAGGTGTAGGCAGGGTGTAAATTGCTTCAGTCTGTTTCTGTGAGACTAATAACTCCTCGGCGAATCTCTTGTCTGGATCACTGAAAACAGGCCAGCCTGAAACACAGGAAAATACAAAATTTAGAAATCTTGTCAGCATTCCTCATTTTAACTCAAAGCGTGAGGTCAGTTGCCGTCTATAGGTATTCCATAACTGTTGAGTCAGGCCCCCCCATGCAGGTCTATCAATGCTTTTGCCTGATGAACTTGCAACAATTCTGTGGTGTGCACCTGAGGATCACCCTTCAATGCAGCGATTGATATCTGGGGAAGGCTGGTACATTTCCCGGGCAGCTCCCGGGCTGCGGAGTGCAAGAGGAGTAAGGGTCGCTGAGGAGTTGGTTTCTTGTGACAGTCAGAAGGCAAGTTCTGACTGTCACATCTAGCAGCATCCATTGGCTTGCTAGTTACAAAGTAGATTAAAAGGAAACTGTAAGGCAACTGAAATTGCTAAGAACTTGTCATGATTAAGCTATGATGTGAGGACCAGAATTAAGTAATAAACAATGATTTTTTTAAGTTCACAAACTTTATAGAGTTTTCAGTTTAACTACATGAAGTTTAACTATAATAAGCACATCATTTAGTTCTAAGAGAATGATAGATGCAATCATGAAACTCGATGATCTATTCCTATTAATATAATGGGTGGGATAGAGAGAGAAAGAGACAGAGAGAGAGTTTTGTGCCAGCCAAAAGCTGATTTTGTACATTTTTGCTGCCCTGTTGTTTTCTCAGCAGGGTGTCTCTTGGGAAAAATCAGAACTGAGGTTTAGCAGGGAGGAAGGATAAAGAGAGAGAGAGAGAGAGAGAGAGAGAGCTTGGCACTCGCCTAGCACCAACAGCAGGTCTCCAAACAGAGAGTCAGTCAGCCCCCGTATCTCTGCATGTCAGCCACATGTGATTAGCGCACATTCATTTAACAGCCAGTCTAATGGCATTTAATGACTGTAGGAATGGGTGTTCATGTAGTGTGTGTGTGTATACACCATTAAGTGTATATGTGAGTATGGATATGTGTGTACCTACACTTAAGTGTGTGGCCAGTGTCAGTAAAATCACACACACACACACATTCTTAGAGTCATTAATGTTAAACGCATGTGTTTGTGTGTGACAGTGTACATAAGAGGAGAGGAGACAGGTCTCTCCTCTCCATCACAGGCTGGAGTGGCAGTTGAAGAATGGTTGTCTCTCTGCAGTGATCTCTGCACACTGCACAAAACCTTTCTAAAACTGACAATAATCCGCTCAGAGAAACTGACACTCACAGAGACACACACACAGACGCAGTGCCATGACATCCACTGCATACCATTCTGACTACACAACAAAACTACATCACTAAGGATTTAAACTATTTTATATACAAATAAAGATGTGCTATAAAAATTAGCAACACACAAAATGATTTTTAATTTTATTTTTTGTTTTATATATATATATATATATATATATATATATATATATGTTTTGTTTTTGTTTGTATTCATTTATTGCTTATTTCAACCAGCTAGCCATGGGCTCAATACTGGGATTAAGTAAAAGTAGCTATGTTGAGGTGCTTCTTTGGTTAGTTTCACAATTATTGGTTACATATTGCTGCGCAAGCAATTTCAGACCTGATTTAATACGTCTGGACAAGACCAGTAACACAAAGATTTACACTTGTGGTTTTTACTGTTGCTAAAAACTTAGTAGAACTTGATGGGTGTCGACCCATTAGAGGGCACAATCATGCAACCATTCATTCACATACTACGGACAAGTCAGCATTTTACATACATCTTTGGGATAGGGAAGAACATTCGGGGGAAAACAACAAAAAACATGGAGACGACATGTAAACTTTTAGACACAGAAATCCACACAATCACAATGATGAATGGGTGAGGCATGTGCTTATTACTAAAAACACATTATTATATTATTTTTATGCATTATTGTAAATTTGTAACCTAAAAAAACTAAAAAAAATCTTGGAATTATTTTATAATAGAACATTACATTTGTAATATATATATATATATATATATAGATATATATAGATATATAGATATATCTATATATATATATATATATATATTTTAATATAGTTAAACTATAGTTCTTTTTAAAAAAAGGTTTATTTGTCACATACATGATTATACAAGGGTCCTGCTCCAGGAGCCAACAGTGGCGGACTTGTTGGTGATGATGGTTGAACCCAGGTCTTTCTGGTTTTCCAATTAACAACTCAGAGCCTTAATTATTTATGCCACTATTGCCCCCTTTTACATAAGTACTTATGTACGAATTACATTTAGCAATTTAGGAGAACGGGGTTCGATTTCCGGGCAGGGGCTTGTGTGGGTTTACTCCGGGTACTCCGGTTTCCTCCCACAGTCCAAAAACATGTATTTTAGGTTGATTGGTGATTCTAAATTGCCCATTGGCCCTGTGATGGACTGCCGGTAATTTCTTCCACTTTTCTATTGTAACTGCCCTCAGTTTAATTATCCCAAACCAAACAGATGGTAATGTATTTATAAGCTCTATACTTTAAAACCAAGCACTTAAACATTTGTGTTCCGTTATTAGTTAACACACTATTATATTATGTGATAGAATTTCTGAGAGAGCATGCTTTTCGATAAAAAAAGCTTGGGGAAGTATAGAATGTACTGTTTTAGGTCAATGATCAGCTATAAAGATGCAAAAACAAGCCGTAATAAAAAGAGCCCAAGTGCATGCATTTTCTGTAAGTGTTTTTTTTTCCCTATAATCCTTATAAATAACAGTTTTTAAAGTGTGCCAAAGTTTACAAAACCTTTTAGAGAAAAAAAAATAAGTAAGATAGAATGTTCTGACTTTTCCTAGCTCTTATCTGAACGCCTAGTAGCAGCAAACAAAGGGCTTAATAGTGAAACCTTCACTTAACACCAGGGGTCACATTGTTAAGAGTGGAGTTTATTCAAAAATGCGGTGGCACTAGCTGCAATTTCTTTAAAAACTTACACACTCTATCAAAAAGTCACTTCTCTCTCTCTCTCTCTCTCTCTCTCTTTCACTCTCTCTTTTTCTCTATCACACACACACACACACACACACACACACAGCACAGCAAATTGGAAATCCAGAGGAGATCATCTGTGAAGAACAAGACCAAGTATAGAAGGCAGAAAATCACCTCTCCCTCTCTATCTTTCTGTCTTCATCTGAAAAGGCATTAGTTGGATGTACGACTAGTTTAGTAGAAGTGATGATATGTAGCGTTTGTCACCTGAAGGAATATGGTGTTTTCCTTAGTCAATTAAACAATGTCACTGTTAACAGTGTATGTGGGAGGAATTAGACAATCAGGAAGTGTTCAGATTTAGAATGCACACTTATTATCGAGAGGTGGTCTTAATTTTAGTCATTGTTACTGAATGAGCAAACAAATTGTCAAATAGAATATTTAAAGAATCACATAAATCAAGACTAGAGGGAAGGTATTACAGACAGACAGACAGAAATACAGACAGAAATCGGTCGCTTTTTATTTTCCAAAGATCGTGAGATTGAATCCTGAGGCCACAGCCAGCTGTGGTCAGGAGTCCAAGACAACAAAATCATAGTTAGTTATCTAAGTAAAAGAATATGACATTCTCTCTCTTTCTCTCTCTCTCTCTCTCTCTCTCTCTCTCTTTCTCAGTTGACACTAGCCAATCAGGGGCAACAGTAAGCTCTAAATGCAGAAGAGGGTTGATAAGCCTTTTCTTTAAGGTTGTTACATTGGCTTGTGATGAAGAAGAAGCTGCAGGTTAAACAGGATGTGTTGGTTGGCTTTAAATGTCTTCTAGGAAAGTTGTGTTAGCTTTCACCATCGCTAGCTGTAAAAACTTTAAAAAATATATACAATCTAAGGTGCCAAAGAAATAATATAATAATATAATCAGTATTAATACAATAATACAATAATAATACAATTCCACATTAAGTAAAAATATTAAATAACTGAAAGAAATTACAATGTTTAAAATGTTAAGAGTAAAATTATATAATTAATGATAAGAAAATAATCAATAATATTTTAAGCTATTTTATATTTGTATAAATCTTTAATGTGTCTCTTGGACATGGAAAAATGTTTTTGTCTGCTTATGACAACCCAATAATATATTAGTGGAAAGGTTCTCTTGCTGTATATTGTGTGCAATTCGTCAAAATGCAACAGATGTAAAAACAAAATTAATCTTGGAAAAAAAATATTTTTTTGACTTTCTAAACCAAAACTCTGGCTTTTTAGATATTCTTTGTGACATTTTGTGACATTTTGAAATTTGTCCTTAGTAGACATAACTTTGTAAAATGATTGATCTGGCAACCAAAATCATCAAGATATTAGAGATAAATTTGATAAAATGTTAATAGATGGTTACAAGATTTTGTACCACAGAATTAAATAAACAAAAAATTAATGTTACAATAATTAAAGTAAAAAAAAGGTATTACAAATACAGTATAATTCAAGGACACAAAGTTTTATTAGGTATGCAGATTAATTCATGTAAAATAACATTAAAGAAATCTGATACCATTCATTCATTCATCATCTAACTTGGGGTCATGGGATCTGCTGGAGTCTATCCCAGCCGTCTCTAAAAGGGTAAAAGACAGGAGAGAAAGACCCTGGACAGGTCACCAGTCCATCACAGGGCCACACATACTCACACTTACTCCTATCGGCAATTTAGAATCACCAATCAACCTAACATACATGTTTTGGACTGTGGGAGGAAACCGGAGTAATCCTACGAAAGCACCAGGAGAACTTACAAACTTGGACAGAAAGAACCCTGCCTGGGACGGAACGTGGGACCTTCTTGCTGTGAGGTAACCGCTGTGTGCTAACCACTAAGCCACCCTGCTGCCAATTTGATACCAAATATTGATTTAAAATCAGCAATTAATTGTGATGTGCATGAATGGAAATCTATATCAACTTGCCTAAAAGATAAAACCCTTCAATAATATAAACCGTCCAAATTTAAACCTAAACCTCAATATTATCTTCTGTCGAATCTTAGCTGTTATCTGATACACTACCTGGTGCAGCGTTATCACATCCCACTGTTGTACAAGTCATTCTTTTAACACAGATTTTCTTTTCTCCTTCTCGCTGACTGAGCCAACTGCAGTCTTTTTGATGGTGATATCTGGGGTCCGAAGAAGTGTACCCCAACCCAGTGCACAATGATAAAGCAGTGAGAAGCACAAACTAACAAAGGCAGCATCGGTACAGTTTTTTCCTTATATTTATAGCACACCCTATGGCTGTGCCGAGAGAGAGAGAAAGAAAGCACGAGAAAGGGATGGGGTAAAGGAAGGAAGAGGTTTGGAAGGAGCTGCTGGTTGGGATTAAATGCCTGAATCCAATCTTAAAGAGAACAGGGCTCCAGCAGTGCTAAAGTGTTTTCTGGAGAATTTCTCATGTTCACTGCTTGCTGATTACTTCCAGATTTTAGTTCTGCACCACCGGAGATGAGCTGCACAGCACACATTCTGTCAGTCATGGTTAAGATGCAGCTTGACACAAAAGCAACCCTATAATGTGCTTCATAACCATTCTATAAGAAAGGAAAAAACATCTAATCAACAATATTAAAATAGATGTGACACTAGATAAAAAATGCAGCGAGGCCTGTAGGGTAATAGTGCTAAGTGGAGTGTGTGGGGGTGGTTCCTTAATCTCTCGTATTTTATACGATATCACAGTCTGTCATTATAACTACTGTTATTATTATGGGTAGTAAAATTAGTAGTAGTAATGTAATAGTAGTAGTATTTTTTATCTTTTTTATCTTTTCTTTTATTTATTTATTTTTTTAGGAAGGGGCTTTTTAATGGTCATGGTACTCATAATAAGCATTTTTTCTAACAGATATTAATTCATCTAAAACCTTTTATATCTTCCGTTTTTAAAATGCAGCAATATGTTTATACAGCAGTTAAAGGTACAGTAGGACATCTTGGAAAACTGTAGTCTAATAGTACTGAAAGTGTTCCTTCCACCTACACCATCCAAAGCTAAGCCTCCTGAACACATAAATGCACAGACTAGACAAGCAGAGACAACATTACTACAGTACATCATGTGTCATTCACTAGTGAGAATAATTTATAGTACCGTTAGTAACAGTACTAGAATACCAAACATAAAAATAGTACCCGATTACACACTGCTGCTGTAGTTGAAATAATTCGTTAAAGTACACAAACTATATCAGTTTTGCGTTACCCACAAAACACACCAAAACCAAATCACACCATATTCTTACCTGTCCAAAAGAAATACTGCGTACATGACATCATCTTTCAGACTCTTTGACTCCAAGTCCAGCATGGAAACGCAACACCGATATTAATTTGGTTTTTGGCTCTGCTTTAATCCAGTATTTTTTTTTTTTTGCAGTTCATGAATGTGCTAATGACGTATCCTGTCTGAGTGGACAGGTTTGCACATACATCTGTTGACAGGAGGGTAGGACAGCCTATCATAATGTTCGGATCAAACCTTTTTATTGGACAAACAGTTCCTGGTCCTACACCTTCCATAGAATATACATAAATACATTTAGACCACTTAACTTAATAATTACTATCAGGATGTGAAGAGACTTTTAACCAGCAGAACAAAAAATGTGTCTGTAACAATAATCTACAATAATCACTTATTGTACCTTTAATACGATTCTACAAAGCCTGAAACTGTCTCCCTGTAGTCCAATTCAATTCAGTATAATTCACTTTACTTGTATGACTGTTACATCAGTTAAGAGTATCGTACACTATTGATCTGCCAGACTGGGTCTAATGCGCAAATTCGGGAGCAGGATACTGAAGGTGGCTGGTGGGTGCGGAATATAAAGAGAACGGGTAATATGTATTTTACATGAAACAGTGCTAAAGAGAGCGTTTTTAAGCTCGCTTTGTACTTTAAAAAAAAAAAAAACAATGTAATTTTTGCTCTTTTTACTTTCACTCATTAACCTTGCTTGTTCTTCCACTTCATGGGCCGCCTAATACACCCCCCGCACACATGCATAAGTCTGCCAATCCCTCCTGGGACTCTGCACACAATGGAGAAGTTGGTTAATTATATACCCTTAAGCTCTGTATCCCCTCTCTCTCTCTCGCTCTCTCTCTCACTCTCTCTTGCTCTTTATCTCTCTCTCTCTCCCTTTCTCTCGTGCGCACATTTTCAGTCACTCAGAGAAATAATTTTGGTAATTAGAACCATTTCGTACATGCATGTGTTTATCTATTCTGTTTTTTTAGATCTTTGTTAAAATTCATTCAAGAATGACAATTTTATAAATAAACAAATACAATTTTTTCCTTTATAGTGAAACTGTTTAGGAATTGCCTACAAATTTACAGAAATACTAAAAAAATTATCAACAATAAATAATAATAATTATTAAATACAAATAATAGTATCCCATCTTAGTAAGTTGGTGCAGGCTCAGCTATGATACAGCCGGGACCGGGAACAGTTAAGGGTCTTTCTAAGTGGCTGGCTGGTTGGAGTGGTGGGGCTTGAACCCAGGTCCTCCTGGGTTCAGATCAACAACTTCCTGTTCTTGTGTGGGTTTATTTAAAAAAAATTATTAGGTCGGGTTAATTAGTGATTCTAAATTGCCCAATAGGGGTGAGTGATGTGATGTGAGTGAGTGTGGCCCTGTGATGGTCTGGCGACCTGTCCAGGTTGTACCCCTCCTGCCTTTCGCCATTTTAGATGCGGCTGGGATAGACTCCAGCAGATTCCTGTGACCCCGAATTAGGGAATAAGCGGGTAAAAAAATGGATGAATGAATGAATGAATAGATATAATTATAATAATTATTATTATTATCAATAGCAGTAGTAGTAGTAGTTGTAGTAGTAGTTGTAGTATCCCTGTTTAGCCCCGAACCCAAACCTGACATAACAGCACAGAAAAACATCATTATATTGGTCTCACTGGCCAGTAATCCTATCAATACTTGACTTAACAATGTTTGTGTCAGGAACCTGCTTAAACCGCTACGAACAGGAATTTAGAGCCATGTTACACAAATCTGTAAAAAAAAAATCAAATTACCAGTACATGTTTTTTGTCTTGTACTGCAGAAATGGTGTAGCGCATTACTCCATCTCACTGGCTGTGCTTTTCAATAATTTAGCAGCTGAATTGTTACAATGTGTACACACTGCAGTGGACAAGCCGACACACACCAAGAGAACACCTTTAATGCTTCTACACATTCATTACACGAACAGGGAACTATTTCTTTTGTGTGTGTGTGTGTGTGTTTTTATTTTTAAACAAAACTTTCACTATTCTGCTCTTCCTGGATGTTTTTTTTTTCCCTACACATGATTTTTATTTGTTAAAAATATCCAAGGATCTGTTAGTGAAAGGAATGTTTCGTGTCCCTGCTTAATGTCTACAGCTCCATCTGCATTTGTGATTACCTCATCAGTGGGTTACTATAGTAACAATACGGACACACTGAAGTGCAGTCATTATAATTAACCTCCATCAGATTGTGTTTTCTCATTTCATAGAACTTTAACTGAGTAACCCACATAAGATTAGCAAGGTAGAACAAAAAGCTCTTCCCCCCAGAGAATTTTAGAGATTTTTGTTCCGCAATTATGCCCAACCGTTTCACTTGCCTAATGATCTTAAAGATACGATGTAATAAAAGATCACATTTTGTTAAAAAAATCGACTGATTAACTCATAATTGTTATTACAGGTAGTACAGGTAACGGAAAAAACATCAAGGACAAAACTATTAAATATACTAAATTACACAATCGCACCTACGAAAGGTGTAGGACCAAGAACTGTTCGTCCAATCAATTTTAAGGCTTTCCTATCTGTCTGTCAACATATGAATACGACATCAGTGCATTTACAAAAAAGACAGGGGGAAAACCCGAATTATTATCTGTGTTACGTCTCCATGCTGGACTTGACCACAGGAGTCAAAGGGTCTGAAAGATAATGTCATGGTTGCAGTATTTCTTTTGGACCGGTAGGAATATGCTGTGATTCGATTTTGGTGTGTTTTGATGATAACGCAAAGCTTATGTAGTGTACTTTTACGAATTAGTTCAACTACAGCAGCAGCATGTAATGGAGGACTATTTTCATGTTTGGTATTTCAGTGCTGTTATTAACTTTACTATAATGTTTTCTCATCCATAAATAACACATAATATATTGACGAAATGTCTCTGATCGATTAGGGGTTCATGCGTTATAGAGATGTGGCTTTGGACAGCAAGAGTGGGATGTACATTTTTATTGCTATCAGGCTACAGTTAGCTTTTTCCCACTGAATAGTTTGTTGTCATAGCTCATTGGAAAGATTCAAAGAGTAAAAAAAATCATTGTATGGTGCAACAGATCATTTCTTTGCACATGACAATAAAATCTTCAAAGAAAGAAGTACGATCTTTTGTTAAGGTTACGTTTTTAGACATTCGACAACAAAATTAGTAGTAGCAACTCATTTTACGTAGGAATTTAATATTTCATCAACCTTAAGCATGAAAAAGAACCACATGTAGTTTATCCATGATTATTTCCAGAGTATTTCCAAAGCCTCTCTGTCGGAAGTGCTAAATAATTGAAGAAGCTACTAAACGTTTAAGCTCTCAACCTTTTTAGGTGTGATGTAATACATTTTTAACCCAGTGACTAGTGCTTATTCAATAGTGTTCATTGTGTCTCAGTGTGTGTCGGATTTTTATTCTCTCTTAAGACACTAGTGTATTAAAGGGTGGATTACTAAATAGATAGCAACCTTTAAAATCGGAAGCTTGTGACAAGAAAATTGCACAATGCATTAGCTATAGGCTTAGAGTGTCTAGACTGAGACCACATACTGTGTTTTAATTGTTGGCTTTATTTCATAGGTTTCACTCGATTTTCCTTAGTAATTATTGTGTCTAAAAAGATTCTTTCCGGGATATTAGATGGCCGTTTTGTGCTCAGTTGTCGGTTATTAAACATTTGACAGCTTCAGCAAATAGGAATTTGTGTCTAAACGACAATAAATTCAGAAATTATGACGATGCTTATACTCGCTCGAAGCTCTTTGTTACACAATTGCACTTGACTACATAGTGCACTATTGTGAAGAGCACTTTATCCTGATGACACAATCGGTATCTTCAAGATAAAGATATCTACCCTCGTGAGTCTGTTTCCACTCAAGATTTTTTTCTCATATCATTTTAAGGATTTTTTTTCTCTTGCCAAAATTTCCTTTGGCTTGCATATTAGAAGTAAATAGGTTTTTTTAATTATTGTTAAAAAATGTTAACACTGTCCCCTTTTACTCAAATAAAATCTTACATAATGGAAGAACCTGCATCTTGATATCAGGGAACGTATAGCTTCTCCAGTAGGAACCAGACAAACTCCCTAAAACACTAGGAGAACTTGCAAACACCACACACACACACACACACAGGGTGAACGCCTCAACCCGGGAGGTGTAATACAAACCTATTCACTTCTACTGCTGAAAAATGTTTAATTGTTTGCAAAATATGACAAAAATGTTTTTGATTATCCTGTAAGCATGGTGGTGTGGCGGGAAATAATAATCTGAGCCTGAGCTGATGTTACAGTGTGTGTAAATTTATACATAATCTCTGGTTTCTTTCCACTTCCCATAATCAAGCTGTTAAGTTTGCTAAATCGGGCCTAGCTTTGAGTCCGTAAATGTGTGTGAGATGCCTTGGGGTAGAATGTGAAATGAGAAACCAAAGTGATCACAAAACAGAACTCAAATAAGAACTACAGGGGTTAAATGTACTACAAATGCCACACAAGACTTTTTTTATGTATGTAAATGTGCACCGTGACAGAACTGCACACTGTATACCGGTTTATTGGGTTATAGTGTTCAGCAATCTGAATGCACACATAATACATACATCTCCCGCTTCTTGGTTAAATCTTCTTCTTCTTCTTATTATTATTATTATTATTATTATTATAATCAGAATTTATCATTATAAAATGCTGTCAGAATCGGGGCAGTTCTAGGATTTAATCAATAGGAAATCTTAGCCTTTGCTACTGTTGGTCACCATTTCATTATTATTATTAACCTGTATTACTGTTAGCTAGCTAAAGGATGTTTAAAATAAAGCTACCCAGCAAAAGGCAAAGAGGAAGACCAGAGAGGAGGTATATGGTTGTGATAAACGAGGACATGAAGTTAGTGGGTGTGAGTGAAGAGGATGTAGAGAAGAGGGTTAGGTGGAGACAGATGATTCGCTGTGGCCACCCCTAAAATGGAACAGCTGAAAGGAGAAAAAGAAGAAGAATGTTAGCTAGCTAAATGTATTATTTTATGCCAGTCAACAACAAATGTTAGCTTTAGTTAACTCGTCATGTGCTGGGCTCCGTATTTTTTATTCATTCATTTTCTATACCCGCTTATTCCCTAATTCAGGGTCACGGGGATCTGCTGGAGTCTATCCCAGCCGTCTTTGAAAGGGTAAAAGGCATGAGGGGTACAACCTGGACAGGTCACTAGTCCATCACAGAACAACACACACACTCACACTTCTATGGGCAGTTATTTTCATTTTTATTTTAAAAATAACAATTTTGAATTTAATCAATTTTGGTAGCTTTGTCGTTGACAGTTTTACAGGGCTAAATTGACAGACTAGAGGCTAAAGCCCCCCTAAATAGGGTCTAAAACCGCCCCAGGTCAGAATATTTCCATATTAAAAAAATCACAGATTTTTAGTGTTTAACCAAAGTCGGTGTAGTCTGGACAGCCGCCTAAATCTTTATCCTATTTGTTGATTCCACAAAATAGAGGTAAACACACCATCTATTTTAAAACCTACTCATATTAAACATCAAAGAGTTCCTCAGTGTCACTGCAGAAGACTGCTCTGATGTATTGAAGGTAAAGTCCTGACCAAGTCAGACAGGTCACTCTCTTACACACTGGGAGCAAAGGAGGTTTTCTTGCTGTGTTTCTGTTCTGTTTCAGTTATGCCACATTAAACAGACCCCTGCTGTCTGCTGCCACCAAGACAAACTCGAGCCGACAGCTATACGCTTCACACATACTACACACACCTTCCGTCTCCCAACCCGACCCACTGACCATTCTTTCAAGACTTTCCAGACCTGGTTATGGTGGACTGTGTGGTGACATGAGGAACTTTAAATCGATAACCAATGATAAAAATAACAATTCAGCTAGAGCTCTGTTTCATAGGTGGTTTTATTAAATCTGGTCTAAGACTAATAACTAAACTTAAACTGTAGCATTACCTGTAGCATAAATAAACTTACACTGCATCATTGCTGATTAGTTTATAAAGAATAGAACAACAATTGTAATGCAATACTAATCTATTAAAGGACACAAAACACACACGGTAGCAACCTGAGAGGCTTTCACGCTGTCAGTTTAGTATAAAAAGCAGTTGGTGATGTTAAAGCTGGTATGAGGACCAGCAGAAATCGAGTGGTACCAAACTCAGGACTACATGTAGAAGATGTTGCACTACATTATATTTGCAGCATTTGGCAGACACCATTATCCAAAGCAACTTACAATTATGTCTTTTATACAACTGAGGGGGTAAAAGGGGGCCTTGCTCAGGGCCACAGTGGTGGGTTGGTGATGCTGGATATTGAACCCCGGTCTTTCTGGTATTAGTCCAACACCTTAACCACTAAGCCACCACTTCCCCTGATGCAGGGGTGCTGCACTGGAACTGCACCATTACTCTCTTTGAGTACTTGGGATTTTACTTGAGAGCGATTTATTTCTTTGTTTATACAACTGAGCAATTGGGGGTGTTAGGGTCCTTCTCAGGGGCCCAGCGGTCCAACAACTTAACCACTAAGCTACCACATCCCATTTTTTTTACATGTGTTTAAGCCAATGAATGTCATTATTTTAACAAAACACATGTACAATGAGTGGCAGTTAATGTCCCTTGCTACTTCTTCTACGTCTACTTCTTTAAAGACCAAGGATGTCAGTGTTTAGATTAACCACTTGATGTCCAACTGGACATTTTTTTTGGAAGGTTATTAAAAAAAAAAAAAGATTAACATATCTGGGAATAAATTACTAAAGAGACAATGATACAAAACGGTGTCCTTTTTTTTTGACAGTGTTCCTAAAGTGTTTTTTTATTTAATTAAATGTATAAACTGTGAAAATTTTATGTACATATTATTTATGTATGTATATGAAATGTTTATGTATATACTTTAGACACATGCATGCAAAAGTGGAATATTAATAGCAGTGAGGAGTGTGTGACTCTGAGAGTGATAATTACACAGTGTGCTAATAAGTATGTATTTACATAAGTGCATAAATATGTAATTATTTAAATAGTCACATCGCAAGTATGTGGTTAGTATGCAAATAGGGATGGGAGATGGGAAAACAAAAGTTTTGTTTGCATAATTTAAACAAAATTACACTTAAAGGAAAAAATGATGAGTAAAGATATATATATATATATATATATATATATATATATATATATATATATATATATATAATCTATATATATATATATATACATATATTAAAAGGTGTTAGTTGGGATTTACTCATTTATTCATCTTCTACAGGTCGCCAGTCCATCACAGTGTAATATTAGTTGAAATATTTAAGAAAAATGTAGGTCTTTACTTGCCAGTGTAAAAGTCAAAAGAGCATTAATACAATTGTATATATATATATATATATATATATATATATATATATATATATATATATATATAGTAAATATATATATTGTGTTTAAATAATTTACTTACAAATCCTTTAACCTGTCAAAACAATTTGTGAATTATTAACACAGCATGAACAAGCAAACTTACATTTAAACATGCCTAGAAATATAGAAAGTGAGAAGAAAATCATTTTTTTTTGGATTTTAGATGAAGAGAAAGAGGTTGTGGACAACATTTTTAATGATAGCATTTTAAGCTCTCTCTTAGAACTAATGATAGCTTAGCAGGCCATGCAGTCATAAGGTCCTGGGAAAATTTGCCCAAAATGTTCGTTAAAAGGTCGAATAATTAAAATATTGATTAATTAGTCTAACATTGATTTACAGTCGCACTTTATCAAGTAGAAAGGTCCTAATTATCATGCTATTACAGCAAAGCCTGACCTGCTCATTTTCTGTCACTTGTAATGAAAAAGGACGTTTTCTTAACTGCCTCTTAGGTTTTTGACCTGTAAAATTTTAATAGGGAGTACACTGGTAGTTGGATATGGATTGGCAGCTGAGTCATGGCAGGGCTAATATCACTGAGTCTGGTTAAGTGCTTATGTGAACGGCAGGTCCAACCCTTCTTTAGAGGGACTGACTGTTTTAACTACAATCTTTAGTTATTAAATCCTGTGTGGCTTGGTGATGAAATCCCATAGCCACTACACATTTCTCCTCTAGCCTCTAGAGCGCATTTTAATTTTTCAAAGTAGGAGTGTGGAAAAAAAAAATTACAACAAAATTCTCAAAAGTATAATTGGGATTAATAATATACACAATTATTGTTCTACTTAGGTACAAGCACACACTTTCTGTGGATGACATTCAGCGGTTGGTTAATGAAAAGGCGTTGAGCAGGAATTGAATCATATTTTCCACTCCATAGAGTCAGAAAATGGTGCTTCAGACACTTGTGAGTGCAGTCAGAATCCCAATTTCCCTGCTGGAAATTGGAAATGGTGGAGCGACAAGGCACAGTGCCAGCAGAGAGCTTGTGGCACGCACACAACGTGGGAGTGGACGAGGCGCTGATGTGATTGCTTTCACTACTGATCATTCAAACGCTTCGCTGGGACTCTGTGTGTGGCACATGTAAGCATAAAAGTGCTTCCTGTCAAACACAGGTTCTAAGCACCTTTAGTATATACTGTATGACCTATATACTGTATACTGTAAACCAAGGCTTAAGGGAGGCCTATACAGAATTTTATTTGGGGGGCCCTCGGTGGCCAATATAACTAGTTAATATAATTTCATCGCTATAAATTTAATGCACTAGTTATCAGTTTTATTCGTTGTAGCTGTGTCGCTTATATTATATGAATGTTTTTATCTTTATATGATTTTTAATTGCAAGAGTAACAAAACCCACAAGAGTGCTTAGAATTGTATTTATACTTTATTATGCGGTGTACTGAAAAAATAGGTGAATAAAACTAGCAGACAGTATAGCCTAATTCAGTTTACTTACATTTTCTTAACACACCTTTATATACCTTTATCTTGCTGTTTTTTCCATTTCTGTGCACCAGAAGGATTTGCCTTTTTTGTGACATTAATGAGATCTTTGCTGTTGTGCCGCTGCTTCAATCAACTGTAATAATGTTAATGCTAATTAGTCACACACTCTAGTTCTATTGCTCTTTAGTATAATAATCACTGTACATAATAAATAAAGAAAACAATCTGTAATTTCATATACTTGTAGGGGCCCCCTGGTGGCCATGGGAGCCCCAAGCAGACGCTTAGTTTGCTTATGGTTTGTGTCTCTAAAGTTAAAAAAAAACAACAGCAAAACTTAAAAAATTAACTTAAAAACAAAATGGTCATTTTAGGGTGTAAAAAGTTTTAGGCAGATGTGAAAAAAATTAACTGTAAACTGTGAATTATTGTTAAAACTATAATTTTATTACATTTTAATTACAATGGTCTTAATGACATTGGCTATATATTTGGGTGGGTCCTGCTACATAATAAATCTGGGGCCAGTCAGACACCTCCCTGATGGTAATACATGATGGATAAGTATCTGCCCTTATTAAAAACTCTATTCATCTTCAAATTCAATTTGTGGAAATACAGACCTGGACTTGTAAGCAACCTCCTTGCTTTCACATTAGTAGCAGAGTTCGACTGCTTCTTACCCAGTTTGAAGCTACTGCACAGCTGTATTTATTTTATTTAAAGATCTCTCTGAATGTCTCTGCTGTCTGCAGCCCTGTGCTGCCATCTGTTGCCATGTCTTGAAACTTTTCGATATTTCGTGGGTGTGTATATATACACTAAAAGAGGATGCTCGTTTCAAAATGTTTATAGAGCCCTGGTATAATAACCTAAAGAGTTTGCTGTTCAGTGCAGGAAGTAGCGGCTCGGTGGTAAAGATGTTGAACGAAGACCGGGGTTCGAAATCCCAGCACCACTAAGTCACCACTGCGGGGCCCCTAAGCAAGGCCCATAACCCGGAATTGCTCAGTTGTATAAAAGAGATAAATATAAGTCGCTCTGGATAAGGACGTCTCCAGAATGCTGTAAATGTAAGAAGTAAAATTGAGAATATGTAAACAGGTACTTTAAAAGTGTGAAATGAGCCTGTACAAATTTTAATTGATCTTATTTTTTAATTCTCTTTTCTTAAAGTTTCAAAGTTTTTGAAAGTACTGAAAACCCTAGAATTGATTTAAATTGTGAAATAAAAAAGGGATAGCGTGATTAGCATAATGTATTCATTCTATCATGCACTATACAGTATGTTGCTTGAAATGTTCCTGTTTTCTGAAACCCACATTGATCTGGTATGTTGTACTTCTCACTAAATATTTACAGATACTCATAATTCATCAACATTAGAAAGAAAGTGCAGTAAGATTTAAGCACTGTGAGGTCCTCTGATTCCTCCAGAACAGGCGCTCCGTCCAGCAGCACCTTTGTTTGCATGTGATATTTGCATTTCAAAGACAGCCTGAGGGAACCTGTTCTGCATATTTACATCTGATTAGCAACTTTAAATGAATCTGTCAAAATCAGTAAAGTGCTCATCACTGACTTCATGGGGACTAAAAGACTTCACACACATCCAGACACACACACTTAAACGGACACTAATGCATGTTTGAACACACATACCTCACAAACGCGCATTACATAAAGCTTTTCCGGATGAAACACTAAAGATTTTTCTATTTGCATAAAAATACAAATTTTTATATTTTAATCTGTCATGATTTTTGAGAAATATTAAAGAGAAAAATTAGGACTTGGTTTTGAAGCTGATATGAAGCCTCTGCTTTTTGTGAAATGAGTAAATTTAACCAGATTCATAATAATAAGTGTTTACTGTGTGCTATTCAGAGTAATTAAACGAATATGTCAAAATTCTTGCTGCTGCATTTTGAAAAGCTTTACGCATAGACGAGACTGAGGTAACAAGGTCAAGGCCAGCTAAAACGTGGGCAGAATGATGTGTGTGTGTGTGTGTGTGTGTGTGTTTGTGTGCGTGTGTGACTGTAATAATACTGCATAAAAGAAGCACTTAATATTTCCGTCTTATTTTAATCAAGAGCCCAGCGAATGCCTCTTCTATAGGTGAAACATAAATCCCTTTTTTTTTAAACTTGATGATGTGCATTGTATTCTAATGAGGGAAAATCGTTAAAATTTCATGCTCGTTTCTTAGTGGGGTTTTGTTTTTTTCAGCATTTACAAATGATTGGCAGACCATTTCCAAATGCAGAATCAGAGAGAGAAAGAGAGAGAGAGACACAGAAGGAGAGAAAGAGAGAGAGAGCAAAAGAAAGAGAGCGAGAAAGAGAAAAAGAAAGAGCAAAAGAGAGGGATAGGAAGCAAAAGAAAGAGGGGGGGAGAAAGAAAGGGAGACTTTTTACATTTGTTTATTTAACCAAATTACTTTATACACATAATCATTGTGACTTAATAAATAAATAAAATAAAATAATTACTAAAACATAATTTCATTTCAATAAATGAGGTTAAAACAGTGAGAGAGAGAAAAGGGGCGAGAGAGAGAGAGAGAGAGAGAGAGAGAGAGAGAGAGAGAGGAGAGAGAGAGAGAAAGAGAGAGAGAGAGAGAGAGAGAGAGAGGAGAGAGAGCGAGAAAGAGAGGAAAGAGGGAGAGAGGAGAGAGGAGATGAGCAAAAGAAAGAGAGAGAAAGGGAGAGAGAGAGAGACAGAGAGAGAGAGAGAGAGGGAGAGAGAGAGGGATGGAGAGAGAGAGAGAGAGAGAGAGAGAGAGAGTTGAGCAAAGGATAACACTATTTCTATTTATGTTATGGTGAGTGAGAATAAAGGCTGTGAATGAAGATAAAAAAAAAACATTGAGACTGTGGAAGGACAAGAGAGAGAAAGACAGATAAAATACAGACAGCCATGCAGACAGGAAGGCATACAGTAAGACACAGAAAGGAGACAGAAAAAAAGAAACGTCACATAGGCAGGAAAAAAAAAGGTAGCTAGACAAACAGAAAAAGGGCAACGAGTGACAGAGACAGTGAGACAGCAGGACAGACACACAGAAACAAAAATAAAAGAAACCCAAGGACTGTGAGCAAATAGATGGAAAAAACAAAAAACAAACAGATACATAAGAAAACTGAGAAACCGAGGACGACAGAGACATTTAAAAAGAAAATGAAAACAAAAAAAGAAAAAAGGCAGACAGAAAGAGCCAGGAGACAATGAGACGGGTCTATGTGCTCGGATGAACTTCTTTCAGCACAGGCTCTGTGCGGTGTATAAAATATGAACTAACTATGTGATTATTAATTGGGCCCATTTTGATTTTTGTATTCCGGGCTGCATATTGTTGGCGTCTCTCCATGGGCTCCGGCTGCGTGTGTGTGTCGAGGGGCTCGCGAGCCGCATGCCTCAGCCATTTAGAGAGCAGCTCTTCACTCGCAGCGCAGAATACCAATGAGTGGGGTTAAAAAGGCACGGCTCCTCTTGGAGACGACTCTCCTTTTCCCGCACACCTTCGCCAGGTCTCCACGGACTAATTTTCAAAGCCACCTCTTAATGTGGGTTTGTGTCAATCACCCAAATAGACAGCTTTATCCCCTGATATAGAACAGTCCTACAGAACAGTCTTGATATGGAATAGTCTTACAGTTATGCATACCAGTGCTCACACAATGGAGATCAGTTGCTCAAACAGGAGGAATAAAAGGAAGAATGAAAACATACTTTAATGCCAACTGCGTTTGAAATAATGCCCCATTCATGTTTTTTTGTAGCACAAATTAGCATTACGATGGCAGGAGGACTTAAAAAAATATGCACAAAGTGAGAAGTAAGAACAGCAATAAAGCAGGCTTAAAAAAAAAAAAGAAAAATGGAGAACATCCTCACATCATACTCAAAAAGAGATCTTCCTAGAATGAGGCACCACCTAACACCATCCCTTTTTTTTCTTTTTTCGTCTCACTCTTTCGGATGAATGACCAGTCTGTAAACTTTCATCAGTTCATGCAGCACATTTACGTTATGTCTTCATTTTATCGCAGTGCCACTCAGAATCGAGCTTAAAAAAGGAAGAAAAACTCAAATCCAGGAATCCATTGGACCCTAAGAAATCGGTCTGTTGTAGAGATTCCTTTCATTCCCTTTCGGAGGGTCTGAGGAGCAGACGAGAAAAAGAAAATCTCCGATAAAAAAAAATAAACGTTTAAATTGAACAATATTTATTGCACAGCTTTATAGTTTTAAGGTCTGACATTTTGAAAAAAGAGAGGTATCTGAGTGAGATATTAAAACTAGAGGAGTGTCTGATGTTATTTGTGCCTGGATCATTTAAGGCATCATTTAAGAGAAAAAGGAAAGAAAGAATATATAATCTTCAGATAACCAGAAAGAGAGAAACAGATCTAGCGAGAAAATGGAAGATGGAGACAAAACAAAACAGAAAAAAAAGAGACAGCACTCCCCCTTTTGCCATGTTTTGAAACAATACATATTCAGCTGAACTGTAACTGTCAACCAAATTTCTGTCTTTGTTTTGGACATCTCTGTTTTTTCCCCCTCTGCTGTGATCAAGTCTCTCAAACCCGTCAAAAATGTTTATGGTTGTGTCATGTGAGAGGTTTAAAGGATCTGGGAAACAAACCCATGGAGAGGCAGTCAGCTATGACAGGGCTCATCTCATCAGCATGCAAGTGTACCAAAACATACAGAAAGACAGAAAAGTGGGCAGACACACACTTTTGTAAGTGAATATATTTGAAGAAATGCTACGTTTAATCTCTAGTCATCCTTTAAATGAATAAATCGCAGTTTTTGTAATTTTTTTTTTTAATTCATTTTTAATTCTTGTTTTTTTTTTAATCTGCCATAACGATGCACATACAGTATAAAAAAATTTAACAGGCGCTTCTTTTTTGTTCGAAAAGGCTGCATGTGTGTAACAGCTGTCCTTGTGAACCACATTTCGGATACATCGATGATTTTCTGGTGCTCAATGCAGTTGCAACGATTCCACTGAGGCGAGTAGTATTTTAAACCCAAAGGTGCAGTTTATTTACAATAGCGAACACTTGGCAAAACAACACACATAGACTAAACTAGACTTGACTTAGCTTAGCTTAGCTTAGCGTAGTTTAGCTTAGCTTGAACACTATCAGAACATGAACTTGACTTGAATACACTTAACTTGAATTAGTCTGCAAGACTCATAACAGCGGTACAGGGACATACCGAAATCCTTGACAAAAGACAAAGGGGAAAGGCAAGGGCTATATAAACTCACGAAAAACCAATAGGAACAAGACACGTAGACAAGGGGATCACATGACAGGAACACATGGGGAACAAAGATCACATGGCAGGGATGAGACAGGAAGTTAAGACAAGCCTGAACAGAAACAAACGGGACTTTAAAACATGACCTAATAAACATGAACATAAGAAACCTGAACATAAAAAATATGAAACCAGAACATGAAGCAAAATCCTTACAAAAGTCAACTCTTATTTCGAACTTTTACTGAATAATACTTTGTAGTAACTTTAAATAAACATTACCTAAAAGCAGCTTTACAGAGATCCAAAAATGAAAAGATTAAAAATTAGTCAGTAGCAAAAATAAAATTAATTTTCTATAAATGTAATTATAATTAGGGGTTAAATTGTGCCAGGGCTGTGCCCCATCCCAAAGATTTACCCTGCTGTATTTTATTTGCATTATTTATTTATTATTCTTACTAATTCAAGCATTGCCTTTCTAATACATAATAAATGTGGTCTATTGATAAAGTTTAGCTAAAAAAGCATGGCAGAATTTTAACAAATCTGTGTTGGTGTCATTAACAGAGGGCACCATGTGGAATGGTTTATGCTCTCACCTTTTTGGTGTTAAGTGTACATAAGGTCTTGTTGAATTGCTTTTATCACACTCGTATTATAAAAGAAAGCTGTTCGTTTGCTTTCGATGATTCAATCTATGATGGGCTGAACTGAACAAACGTGAAGCGAACACCGTGAGAAAGAGAGAGTGAGTGTGTTATCCTTCATTTCGTTCATTTGAGCAGAGTAAATTCAAGCGTCCGGGGCAAGAATTAGAAATGATAAGTTCATTTTGCAGGTCTTTTCTAGTCTTTTATTTATGTAAGTGCTCCTGGTCTCGGTACCGTAAAAAAGTATATTGCTTTAATAATGTGATTTCTCTACCATTACAGATAAATATTTAACCAATAAACTTTAATATCAGATCAAATGTATAAAAATTACTAACATTTTGAAAGAAGGAACACATCGCTTAGCTGTAGGATTCAATCTATATAAATAGAGACAGCAATTTATCAAATCCAAATTTAACCCCTGGCTATAAGTATAAGCTATATGTCTTGAACTTAGATAAAAACAGAGCTTTTTTGGTTTAATCACTTACACTGCATGTGCATGGCTACCACAGATCATTTATTTATCTTTATCAGCTGCTGAATCAAGATCCTGGACAGGATCCTTATAAATCTGGAATGGGCCTCAAATACACCCGGGTGGGATGCCAGTGCATATCTGTCACGAACACACTTTTTGCGTTCACAATCCCCAGAGTACAACTCATGCGCACCTGATTTACAGTTCCATAATTACACACACTATTTAAGCACCGCACTCAAACAAGCACTTGGTCTGGTCTAGACCGTTAAAAAAAGGACTTACTCCCACGTTTCCTCGTTCCCGTGTTTCCAAGGTTTCCAAGGACTTCCAGACTCCAGTTCTCCAAATAGTCCAAGTGAAATTCAAAAGACATCTAAGAGCCACGTGCTCCCTAAATTTTGTTCGTGCTAAAGACTTTAAGTTCGTTAAAATCCAGCCTTTGGTTATGTCTGTAAAATAAACTGTTCTGTTTGGTTCTAACTCCTGTGTTCTGAGTCTTTTGGATAGAAACCAGAAGAAGCCTATGCAGACACTAAACTAAATTTAGGTCTGAAATAGAAAACCTGGATTTGTGGCATTGCTGACCACTGCGCCTTCATGGCAACTGCTTAGCAAAGTTATTGAAGTTGTTAGATTTAATTGCAAATATAAACCCCTGAAAAGCCATGGTCAATATTAAATATCTTAAAACCTTCATGATCCAGCCAATAAATTGGCATGAGCTTGTCCTTAGAGCCCATATTGAGTGTCCCCATATTAAACTAGATAGCTGATGGCATGGACTGTGACTGGTTCACTACAGCAGTCTTTAGAGTGTCAGCATTACACGTAAGTATCGATCACAATACGATACTGCTGAGTGAGACTAGTCCGCATACTGCCAATCAGCATAACTTCCATCTTTGCACGAAGCAAATCAAACACACACCCTCATCCAAGCGGCTGGCTATGTTACTAAGCAGCTTTACACACGTTCATGTAACAGCAAATCGTAGCGAAGCACATCTCACCATATCTCTGGCTCCTAAATTGGTGCTAGTACTCAAAAGCAGTTAATCATAAACCTCTTTCCACCCCCCCGTCTGTGTGAATGTACACAGCATTAAACAATACTTATCCCCATGATCCCTGAATCAAAATCTTCTATATCCCTTCTACATCCTGCCTTTCCTTAAGCCTAAATAACACACAGACTGGGGGGGAAAAAAAGCAAACCACTATCCCCCCATACTGAGCTTGGGCTTTTTTTCCAAGTTACAGTCAGAGATGACACACGACACCAGAAATGATGAGAAAACAGTGGGGTGGCTTCCACTAGATTGATTCCCCTATCCTCTCATTCTTTTCTAGTTAGTCTTTTATTGACTACAAAGGTAGAGGAGAGACTTGGTGGGAGCGGTGGCCTGGCCTGGTTAATCCCAGAGGCGTCAGAGGAAGGTGATCACATCTAAAGAACGCTCAGGCCTACAAGGAAATCAGCGACGCAGAGGAGAGACTAAGCTACTTAAACACGAGATGGGCAGGGATGAGCTCTAGCCTTTATAGAAGAGCGACAGAGAGAGAAGGAGAGAGACTCTCAGAAGAAAGACAGAATAATTGCAGAAGGCTTTGGAGGCAAGCAGTCGTGCGACTCTTGATCAGAAAAAGAAGTGGCTGTTGGGATAATAGCCTGGTGTGCTAGGAAAGAAGTGGACAGAAACAGGAAAAGATTAAAGAGCCCTTCATGCCATTAAGAACAGTTTATAGTGCAGTTTTATCAACTAGAAACAGATGTTGTATTTTAGTTATATTTACTAAATATTGTTGATGCTATTATATATTTATGGTAATGTCTTTTATTTACCTGCCTACATATTTTTTATTTCGTTAAATTCTGTTCACAGGCTGGTTTGCTAGAATATGGTGTGGTTTACACAATTATCGATCACATGGTGGAACTGATTTTGCCAAGTAGAATGTGATCTTGGATTTACATCCTTTGTTAATCCTGGATCAATATTTCAATCAACCAATCATAACCATCTGTTAAAATAATTAAAATAATTTATTATAGTTCAGGAAATATACACTGTATTGATTATAATGATCCAAAATAAACATTAATAAATTTAAGCACTGAATCATAAACAATTCAGAT
Organism: Bagarius yarrelli; assembly: GCA_005784505.1. Classification (NCBI taxonomy): domain Eukaryota; kingdom Metazoa; phylum Chordata; class Actinopteri; order Siluriformes; family Sisoridae; genus Bagarius; species Bagarius yarrelli. The sequence goes on from VCAZ01000023.1 coordinate 181,647, forward strand.
TTGAAGAAAAAAAAAAAATGATGAATTTCCTTACAGCACTGTTGCCTTACAGCAAAAAGGTCCCGGGTTTGATTCCCGGGCAGGGGCCTTTCTGTGTGGAGTTTGCATGTTCTCCTTGCATGTACCCCAGGGACTCCAGTTTCCTCCCACAGTCCAAAAACATGTATGTTAGGTTGATTGGTATTTCCAAATTGCCCATAGGTGTGTGTGGCTTTCTGATGGACAAGCGACCCTGAGTAAGGGAATAAGCAGGTATAAAAGATGAATGAATGAATTTATTAACTATTTAAAGCAATAAAATAATATGAAATCATGCAGTCAACAACTTTTTAATTTGTTCTAAAGATATGTGTTTACAATACACCCACTGGTCACTTACAATATATTTGCTGCTGATGAATCAGTATAGATAATGTAGTAATTTAACTAAGAAAACTAAGAAAACCTGTCATTTATTGTTCAGATTATCTTAAGGAAGTCTTTGTTGTGCAAAGATTTCTTCAGACCTACTAAAAACATGCCAGTAGGTGGAGTGACTGTGGTTCTGTGTGTGCAAGGTGCCTGGGGCGGGATGCCAGTCCATATCAGGACACCATGCAAGCACATACACACACACACACACATATTCACACATACACACTTAGAAGCAAGCCCAACGTCTCAGCATGTTTTTGGATGAAAACCAGACTAAACCCACGCAGACACTAACCTAAACTCAGGTCTGAACTAGAAAATCCAGATCTGTGGCAAGATGCTGACCAATGCACCCTCATGCTAACTGCTTGAAGTGCAAATATAAACCCCTGAAAAGCTATAGTCAATGAAAAAAACTGTAAAACCTTTATATTTTATCCAATAAATTTAACATTAGAAGAAAGATGTGTAGGGTGTCTCTTTGTGTGCATGGTGCCTTGTAATGGGCTAGCATATCACTCAGGATGTAACTCCACTTCCTGCCGAAGGTTCCTGACATCTACTTTGAAACAAGATCCATCAAAATGAATAAATGAATTTTAATAGAACAATTATTTCATGTTTTTATAATAGCCAATGAAACGGTACGGTATTTCTTCAAACTGTGCTTGGTTCTGTCTAGCAAATTTTAGGTTATCAGTTCACCTGTGCACCACATCATCTTCTGTACTGTATAAATATATATAAACTAAGGTTCTTAGGACCAGTCAAACAAATGGTACATTTAGAATCATTATGAAATGCTCATGTCGAGTGAAACACTCGTGCTTGGTTGAACACAGTAAGTTCAACAAAGTCAGTTCAACACTGTTAAACATTATGCTCAGTCATTTCCTTAAACATTATAAAAGTCTACACCAAAGGCCATAAATATATCTGTCTATGGCCCGTCAACGCCTTCAGCAGCAAAATCACAAAGCATTCGCTGCATTAACCTCCTCACCTCGGTATATTTCCATCATGGAAGGTTTTGGAGAAGCCTCCCACACAGCACAAGGTCTGAGATCACATCATTCAAACACACCTCTTTTCTTTACACAGGAACACCAATTAAACAGTGTCAGTTAAAGCTTAAGTGAGAAGTAGTAAAAAATCCTAAGTCGTATAGGTAGCTGCATACCAGAGGGGCTCATCAGTCGGCGTAATATCCTGTATTATAAGAAAACTGTGAAGAAGAAAACCGAAAAGTAAAGTGGGTTTCATGCTAAAAGGTTAGCCATAGCTGTCAAGATTGAAAATGATGAGTGGCACTAAGAGAATGTCTGTGAGGGAGCAGGTTTTTCTAGGAGGCCATGCCGCGATGGAGAAAAGAGCCACCTGTCCGAACACATTTCCAAGTCCGAGAGAGTGACTTTAAAATTAATGAAGGACGAACTCTGACTTTTAGTCAATGTAAAAATTTCATTAATGTTATTATTCAGTTGTCTGCATGGTGCTGAATTTCTATCACTTTGGCTTTTGCTCTTTGAATTTTTATGTCTGCTATCTTAAAATCCCTCTGTGTCAAGGATGTGCTTAGATGTATATAATGAGAACAGACTGATCGAGGAAAATAAGGGGGGAAAAACCCAGAAAAGACGTTAAATATTTCAAGAATTATATTGCCTCATTATAAATATGTGAAGTTTGTTTCGGTTTGAAATCAAGCCAGATTTTATGTAGTCATTTAGTATCTCAAGTAGTTTCATCTACACCCATCTATAACCAGAAGCTGTATACTGACAGGTGCAGGCGGGGGGTCTTCAGTAGGAAATAGAACATTAACACTATCCGTCATTTTCCTTTTCAATGCATCAGAAGCTGTTTTTTTTCAGAAAGAATTTAGTCCAAAGTCCAAAGCCAAACACATACACACACACACACACACACACACACAGAGAAGCCCTTCTAACTCACTATAGTTTCTCAGCTACACTGTGTTTCAAGTGGTGTAAATTAATGAAAAATCTTGCAATGAATTAGCAAAAAAACAAAAACACACTCTTGTTGCTCTGAATTGATTCTCTGTGGCATTTAGGATAACAGTGAAGTCCCTGAAGAGGTTCTAAGCTCTTGGAAGGTAAATGGTTTTCTGTTGATAGCTTTGAAACGCTATCCTTGTCTCAAGTAGTGCTTCACTTTGCTGCTTCATTGTGTGGAGCTTCCAATAACCAACTCACTTCAGTGTTAGGCAAAACAGGATATTTACCCCAACCTGTGTCAAAGTTAGGAGACTAAACGCATCAAGAGGCCCGTTACTACCAGCTTCCAATACACTACAGAATGTAATTTCACTGGCGTGCATATGATTACAATAATATCTTACAAAACAAAATTCAGCTTAGAATACTACAAGTAGTATTATTATTTTTACTATTAATATTCATTCATTCATTTTCTAAACCCGCTTATTACCTAATTCGGGATCACCGGGATCTGCTGGAGCCCTATGTCTCTGAAAGGGCAAAAGGCAGGAGGGGTACACCCTGGACAGGTTGCTGCACACACTCACACTCACTCCTATGGGCAATTTAGAATCACCTATCAACCTAACATACATGTTTTTGGACTGTGCGAGGAAACCGGAGAACCCGGAGTACAAGCATGGAGAGAACATACAAACTCCACACAGATTGATGATTTTGCATTAATGCAGACAAATATTTATCATAATTAATTCAAAAAATTGTCTTATGCAATAAGCACAAAACAAAGACTGTTTCTCTTGACATTCGCATTCTTCGCACAGCTGTGTGAAAGCATAATCATACAAATTCACCTCATGCTGATGTGGCCTTATGTCTAGTTTAGGAGTAATATCATCTTCTCTATCTCGTCTCTTCTCATAACTTCTATTTTTTTATCTGCTTCTCTGATTTTCACTTTTCTCTTTCCTTTGCTACTTTTTTTTTATCTCCACCCATACTTTCTGTTCTTCTCTATCATTTTTTGTCTCTTTGTCTGTCCTCATTACTTATCTACCCTCTACATTTCTGGAAATCTGCTAAGCTTTCTTTGTGGTTTTTTAGATAGTTAAGTTTTATTATCTTTCTCATAGATTCTTTATTGTTAATCCTATTTCCTCTTTCTTTTAAACATACGAATATTATAATCTAGTTTACTTGGCTTTGGTTATATATTTCTATAATGTCCATATATTTCTACATTATATTTCAATAATACAGTCATAATTATGACCTAATGCATGTAATAATTTCTAGCTCATTACGATATAATAAAATGTGTACATTTACAGACCATAATATAGCCTGTAATCAGTGTAAATGTTAAGCACTGACATCTTATATTATGACTTAAGACTGTAATAAAGATCATTTTAAGGCATTATAGATTCATCTGGATTATAGGATACTGAGACAGTTTATGACTGGTATTTTAGCTTTCTAAATCCGAACCCCAGTCATATTGAAATTAAAATAAAAATATACATATTAGTAAATGTTTCTTACAGACAGAGGTGGGTAGAGTATCCAAAATCTGTGCTAAAGTAAAAGTACAAGTACTTATGGAAATATTTACTTAAGTGAGAGTAAAAAAAAAAAAATCTTAATAGTTACTTGAGTAAGAGTAAAAAGTATCCGATGAAAAACTACTCAAATACTCGTTACTTCTGTTACTAGTTACTTCTGATCTCATCAAGCAAAAACCCAGAATTTCAACCTGCTTGGCAAGTTTTTACGCCCCGTCTTCTCTGTTCTGATTATATTAAACACTGTTTGAAGTAAAGTAAAGCCCATCTCAGACTGATGATGGACACATCAACCCTAGGGATGTTTTTCTAACAGTTAAACTCTGTCTTTATGTTCTACCTTTTAAGAGCAGTTCCTTCAAAAACATTCTTTATTTTCACATTTATACGTTTATAAGTACGTGCATTAAACTTGAAACTTTAGTGAGGTGTCCAGATTCTGTATAAATGCAGGAAGTCAGTTTGCAGATATATTTTGGGGCATTTTTTAATGGGACAGAGGGGTAAAGACGGGGAAACACAGAAAGAAGCATGGCCGGAAACGACCCAAGCCAGGAATCAAACCCGGGTTTCCTGAGCACACCAACTTGCACATGTGGGTGCCAGCACCTTAACCCACCTTACTACAGCGCCGGCCTGCTGTTTGGTTTAGTTGCAGAAAATACATGATAGAATTCTCAATTTTGTGGGCAATCTGGCAAAATTACAATGGGAACAGAACTTTTAACATTTTATAAAGAAGTCAGCCAAGGATTTTGATTATACTGCATGTGGTTTAAGGACCGGCGGGGAACTACCTAAGATAATGCAGGAAGTAGGACGACAAAAACGCAAAGGATGAACGCAAAAATATGAACTGGTAGACAGTGTGACAGAAAAGCATTGCATCTCATGTACTTTGGAAATATAAAAGGATCCTCCAAAGATGTTGCCATTCATCTTGACAGAAGAAGATCAGCGATAACATTGTCTATACGTTTCAGCTGATCTTTTAAAGAATAGAATAGAAATCCCAGGAATTTAATTGTCACACCTTGTACTATTCCCAAATTCATCTAATATTTCTTTGTGTTTGTTTTTTAATGCATTAGCTGCAACTGGAGGGCTTTATGTGATATAATATCTTTTAATAAATGTCCTTATTAAATGAAATAACCTCTAGTGAAGGTTAAATTTTATTTCCAATAGTTAAGAGTTAGGACAAGGAGCTTGGTCATTTTGTACCTAGCTCACGGAGTACACAGAGAACTAAAACACTGTTCCTAGAAGACGTGGTGCTATATAAAGGCACAGACCAACATCAAACACCGTTCAGAAGTGCACTACATAGTGTACATGTGCAAATGTGTGCAAGACAGACAATAGTGTACACAATGCAGTGACAACCAGTACAGAGTTTTCTGGTAAGTAAAGAGTAAAATAAATGCTAGGAATGTCGACATAAAGGACAGTTAGCAGCAAATTTTAGCTGCATAAATATATAAATGTGTGACAAATTTGCGATAGGACTGCAGAGATGTACAGCATTGATTGTATTCCTGATAACCCCGAATCACAAAATGGCTCCAGAACCTGATATCAGTATTTAATTATCACACATATCACTTTGAATGTTTAATTATAGTGACTAAAATATGATATGCTTATTTGGGATGCTATTTAGAAACTAAGTGTAACTGTAATTTCTATTCTGCTTATCTCACTTTATATTCCTACCTAAGAAGACTTGAATATTGTAATTATAAACAATTTACAAAACTCCCAGGCATTTTAGGGTTAAACCTTATGACCCTGATGTTGTCCCATGATCCTGCTTACACCGACTCCTCTTTAATAAGAGGGATCAATGATAAGTCAACCTGAGTCATGTTTAGACCTAATGCTACAGGGCAAAGCATATATGCTGTAGTGCTAATTGTGGACATAAGATCGATATGTACAAATACTAAGAAAAAAGATAGACAGAAAAAAAGGGAAAAAATGAAGAAAGAAAGAAAGTAGGAAAGAGACAGAGAGAAAAAAAAAAAAAAGAAAGAAAGAAAGAAAGAAAGAAACAAAAGAAAAAAAGAAAAAAGGAACAGCAAGAAGAAAAAATAGACAGACAGACAGCAAGAAAAAAAAACAGGAAATAAGGGAAAAAAAATGGAAAAAAGAAGAAGAAAATGGGAAAAAGGGGAAAAAGGTAAAGAACAAACAAACAAAAAAGAAAGACAGTAAGAAAGAAAGGAAAAAGAAAAATGAAAAAAGAAAAAAAGAAAGAACAGAATGAAAAAAAAAAAAAAAAAAACAAAAAAAAAAAACAAAAAGAAAAAAGAAAGAAAGAAAGGAATGATGAATGAAAAAAAAAACAGACAGAAAAAAGACAGACAATAAGAAAGACAGACAGACAAAAAAAGAAAAAAGAAAGAAAGAAAGAAATGAAAGAAAGAAAGTAGGAAAGAGACAGAGAGAAAAAAAAGAAAGAAAGAAAGAAAGAAAAAGAAAGAAAAAGAAAAGAAAAAAGAAAGAAAGAAAGAAAAAGAATAAAGATGTAATTTCAATACAATTACATCAGGTTTCCTAACGTGCACACGTGTGTATTGAGCAGACACACACACACACACACACACACACACACACACACAGTCTTTGCCCTGCTCTCTTTTTGTTGCATGCTTGGTTGACGAATCGTCTCAGGACTGAGTAAGTGGTTGCAGGGTCAGAGTTTATCTCTGTGCAGAAAGAGAAGTCGGACGTAGATATTGATGAAGGCCATTTTGATCTTGTCCGGCTCGATATTTGACAATTCAACAAAACTTCTTCTGCCACATGTTAAATGAATATGTCATATGACCCCCAGCCAGCAATGCTATGGATCACTCACTGCACTGATTGTATGTGTGTGCTTTCGTCTCAGCGGAATTCATCTAAAAGCACCACAAATTGACCATAAAACCTGGATGATGAAGTTTAGCCTGATGATTTATCTAACACATACACTAACACATATCTTTATACCGTCGTTTTAAGATTGGGGTTAAAATCCAATTGGTCTGTCGACTTACAATACCCATAATCTGTCCTAATGGGTGCTGGGGCTGAAGTGTGGCTGCAGTTTGTATATTTCGGCTTTAGTATTGGACGTGTTATCACATCAGCACCATACACCATTTCTCTGGCTAGAACTGGAAGGCTGGAGTGGATATAAATCCTCAAAACAGTTATTAAATTCTATCAGTCCACAGACAAGCATGTGTCGTATTCTTACATCAGAATTAGTTAAATAATCTACCAGGTTATGAGCATGAGCATTATATGTAATTCAAGCATCCATACAAGTTTTGGGGTAGAAAACAGGCACTGCACTATACTCTGTGCTCGGAAAAAATACCAACTCAGAAAAGATGTCTTTTTTTTAAGAAAGCGAATAAAAGGTTTTAACAGGTTACTTGTTTAATAACAGTCTTGAGTCACTTCATACCTCATATCCTTTTCCAATTGCCTTTAGATTTCAATTTGACAAATCGCATTGCTGGTGCTGAATACAACGTACGGCTCATGTATAAACCTAAGAGACTTCTATTCAGTAATGAATTACTCTGAAATTGCTCAGGTAATGAAAGTGACAACAGGTCTTTCACACGTTGCTGAAAGCCACATCAATCCTTATTGACAGAAAAACACGGCGTGGCTCCATAAAACGGCTCTGTTGCGTCCGCTGGAGTGTCTGAGGGCAGTAATTACAAAGCTCATTTTAGAGGCAGCACACAGCCTGGCCATTAGTCCTGTGCGAAAAGCTATGAATGCAGCATATCTGTAGGAGAACACAGCACACTAGTCAGACCAAACATGCTTTGTGTTGCAGTATAGAGCGAGGGGGGGGGGGACTTACTCACCCTGCTGTCTAAAAGCTGCAGGCCGCAGGGGTCACGGCCATTCTGCCTGTGTCCACATCAGAGAAGAAACCCACAGATTTCTCGTGCTCTCCCTCCCTTTCTCCCTCTCTCTCTCTCTTTTTTCTGTCTCTCTTTTTCCGTCTCTCTTGCTAGCCAGAAGGAACATGCACACACAGTAGACCGGACCTTTCTCAGATGTATCAATAGGCCGATATGTACCAAGGTCAGAAACAAATCTTTTGAATTCTACAGCGATCAGAATAATATCCAGAGGTGTGGAAAAGCAAATGTAAAATGTTTACAAAGGCAAAGCACCAGTTTCTGACCAGATCTTTAATGGAAAAGAAGCATTACTGCATCTGGTACTTTTGTGCTCCTGTGCAAAGGAGCATCTGGACAGACGAATTGAACTCGGATTCAATTAACTCGTCCTGTAAGAAGGAGCAAAGTGAGAGAGTTCTGCTATACAAGCCTGACGAAGCCAAGATACGCTGGAGGTTAGCCTTGATTCAACCCACACATGGACGCCAAAGTGCGGTGTAAACAAACACATAGCAAGTCTTTGCTTACACGATCAGTAATAGCAAGATGGTGTTTTGATTTGTGCTTTAAAAATACATACAGATAACAGCAGACAGGAGGGGGAATTAAGCATCAGTCGAACCAAGTGTAGAAGCCGACAATAGGGACAGGCCCATATTGTGTTATTGCAGATAGATATAAGAAGTCAGAGACCTGAACCATAAATCAACCGAGTGAAGGACATTTTGCTACCAGGCAAAAAGAGAAAAGAGAGAAAAAAAAGCATGTGAAAGCAAAAAAGAGACGAAGAAAAAAGGGAATGAAAATGTGAAGAGATTAAAACAGGAAGCCTTAATGAGGGTTATGTAGAGTAATAAGTGTCTGCTCAGTATTTGCAGTCTCTGCATGGGCAGATAAGCTGTCAGCCTTGTTTTTAGCTCTGTACAAACACTCAGAAAGCAAATGGTTTAATAGCGAGAGGTTTGGGTGCTGCTGAGGATTGATGTCTGCGTAGGGGAGAATAGACTTGCAGGGGTTTGTCAAGAAGAGGGCTTTTTATCTCTGCAAAGCTGAACGACACCATGTCACATCCTGTCTGGAACCTTTCATGTTTCACTTGGCTGCACACTTCACAATCCCTCGGCTTCCACCGAATATATTAGCATTGTTGTTCTGGTAGTTGGCATGTTTTGGAGACAAAATGCAGAATAATAGCAATAACTAAGACTTAACCGTTCAGGGACAAGTTGGAGTCAGGGGGGAACCGCTGGGATGCGGCAGAGATGTCCATAAGATCACCCTGTCATTAAAACATCAAATCTCGGATTATCACCAGATGAGATTCATATTTACCCCTTTCTCGTTAATAAATCTGCCACATGGCAAAAGCCATTTTTTCCCTTTAAATGTAATTTACAATACTGCGGCTCTGGCACAAGCATCTTTATTGTATAGTATAAAAAAATTTCAATATTCAACATTACGTATCTGTGGTGCTTTTTTTCCATGTAAGTCTTTGGACTATCAGTTTAAATGTTTATTAACATGCCATATACGATTATTAGGGATTTATAAAAGATTTAATAGGTTTATACTAATCAATTAAGGACTAAAAGTTCCTTTTTTATTTTTTATTTTTATTTGTAGAAATGTTGAACGAATAACTAATTTATGTCATTATAAACACTTTATGTGTGTATAAAAGGGAGAGAGAGACAAAGAGAGACAGAGAGATTTACATCTTTGTGAGTAAAAGGGTGTAAAATGTGTCTAAACACATGTCTTTCAATGGCAATTTGTAAGAAATAAAATGCCTCCTAAACCTTCTGAGCAACACACACATACACACATTTCTGCCAAAGCCTTGTCCATTTTTTTTAATTTTTAATTAATTCTTTGAATCTAATAACTTTTACCTTCTATCATGTTAAACCCATTCATTAACTGTAAACTGGATATTTAAATAAACTTTTAACTTTAAGGTATGTGGCTTTAGAGCAGGACTAAGATGTTTCCGCTGAATTTGATGTTCTGGCTGGTTCTGGTCTGCCCTCTAGAGTTCCAATCATATGATGAAGCGATCGAAGGTACAGCAGAAACAAGTCAAATACCGATACGTGAACTCAGATATCTGCAAACTGTATCAATCAGGTTTACATCGAATCTGCTTGCATCGTTGATCATAATGAAATCGAATAATGGAGAGAAAAAAAATTTATGATTTAGTTTTTCTTACAACAGAAAAATAAACATCAAGTGGAATTTGCAAAAAAGTTGCATTTATTGCAAGGATTTTTGAAGCAATAAATACTGACTAACCCTGACATTCTTCACCCAAGAATAAAAGCAGTTATATAAGAATTTTCATACCAAAAGAACAAAACTGTCTGCAGTATGTAAAAAAAAAAATAATAACTGAAAAATAACCTAAATTACTAAAAGGGGAAAATGGGCAATGTCACGTATACAACCATGTCTAAAAAAAGAAAGAAAGGTGATACTTTATATTTTAAGTGGACATTAAGCTACAGATATATTCTAGTTTACAGAAATGCAAAGAGTTACTGTTTTTTTTCTAAAGGAGAGAGAGAGAGAGAGAGAGAGAGAGAGAAAGAAAGAGAGAGAGATGCTAAAAGAAAGAGATGGAGAAAGTAAGAAACAGTGAATGCCCAGTGAGAGGTCAGCCCAGTATTGAATTTTTCGAATATTTCTCTAAATACCTCCTGGCGCTGTAAATATTTTTGACTACAGACTAGTACTTAAGGGATGGCCAACTCTCCCAGCACAGTGCTGCTGTTCCGCTAGCCTGTCCAGAAAGACGAGAAATAGGGAGCAGAAAAAAAAAAGAAACAGCGCTTTGGGTTATTCATCGATTGACTATTCAAATCCCAACATATGCTGCTCCACTTCCACTCCTGAGTGCTCAAAGAAATGAACCATTTCCTCTCTCTCTCTCTTCCATCTGCTTTCCTCTGCTAGGAACACACACACATACACACACATACATGTAAATGGACCTTAAACACACATGGGGTCGGTGTGGGCTGCTTATATAAACCCATAATCTGTCTAAACCAATGGGGGCAATTAATTACAAATTGAAATAGTCTGTTGATTTGTTTTATAAAATTGTACAAATAAAAATGATAATAAAATATTTTCAAATCGTATCTGCGCCTTTATTTTATTTTTTTTTTATTCAATGGAACCATTCATTCTTAAGTGAATTTTCAATGTTTATTTTTTAAAATAGAACTTCATTTGATTACATAATTAATAATTACATGACTTGTTCACAACAGCACGGGATTTTATCATTCGTAAAAGACTTCGGTCACAAATATATATTTTTTTCCTAATTTCTGTTTTTATTCTTATTTTATGAAGAGCGAAAAAAAAACAATCTTAAAAAGTCTTTTTGTGTTTTTTACAGTATGCTGCTGTCACAAATCCTCTACTTGTTTTATTGTCATGTCTACCTCTCTCTCTCTCTCTCTCTCTCTCTCTCGTTTTCTGTATTCTTTAAGTGAATATTTCTCGGCTTCTTCACCTGTGTCTCTCCTGACACTCTTCTTTTTCTCATCCTATTGTTTGATCACCTGGAACAGCAATCTATCTCTTCTCCAAGCTGTCTTCTCTTCATGTCCTCAATGTCCAAATCACGTCCTATAATCTCACTATGAGTGCTGCTCTACTCCGGTCTCTTGCCCACTCACCTACCCGCTCACATGTCAGCATGTCAGACCACCCATCAGCCAGTCAGTTTTCTGAGGATAGATAGTAAATTTGGGAGAAAAGAAAACTTAGAGTAACTTGGTCAGGGTTCCGGCCACATGTGGAGCAAGTGGCTGGTATAGACTTCCCTTCTATTTTCTGTCCAGTAGTGAAAATAAGACTATTTCTCCACTCAGATGTTGAGTGGATTTACTAAATTTTATCCGAATCAGACAGGCATGAAAGTGTATCATGGTTTGTGTCATATCAGTTTCTCTGAAACTCTCATGTAAACGGTGCTCATTGTAGTGTGTCTGAAAGACAGTGACAGCTTTTCTATGGTGTGTGATTCATTAAATTACTGGAAAACTTTTAAGATATTAATACCGGTACGGGGTACAGAAACATTATCACTGAGAAAGTTATTAATAAATATTGCTTTCACCTTTATTTTTAACCTTTATTAATAAATCAAGCTTAAAAAAGAAGGTAAAAGCAATATTTATTTTTGTGCAATTGTCCAAATTCACAAAAAAAGACATTTTTCAGGGAAGTGTCACAAAACATTAATTTTAAAAATACCATACATCAGAATGGTGTAGTTTAATTATTAATATATTTTATTAATGTAAGATATTTTTTTTTAAATTATTAATAATAATTTACAAATAATTTTTGGTTTAAAAAAAAAAAAAGTACTAGTACGTTTAAAATATTGATTTGATTTTATTTATTAACTTTTTTTCTAATATAAATATGAATTAATTTCACCTCCTACAGCAACAGAATCAGATTAAGGCACCGTTGATAAAAGACTTTTCTTAAAATGGTCCTGTTTTATATTTCGCCTCACTTAATACCCAGATCTTATTTTTCACTACATTAATTATTACTACAGTATAACTACAACCAGTATAGTACTTTATAATTCTGTGACATATGGCAGAACTAAAGGGTTCTTAATTGTCCTATTAACACAGATCTTTTCTTGGTTTATTGATAAATTACTAATTTGCAGTTCAGGACTATACATAAAAAACCTCCTTCTTCCAGCCGTCCTCGGTGACTCTCTCTTATATACAATAACACTGGAGTGTCAGTCAGGCTGTCCTAGTATTAGAGGTGACTTAGATAGAAATCGATAGAAATACTGTACCAATTAAAATTAAGCTGATTTACAGTGTCAGGGTCTGGAGTCTGATTCTAAAATTGGATTTATCTAGAGTTTCCACACCTTTATGGGTTTTTATACTGGTATTATTTCAGTTTCCTTTAGCATCTATAATCATGGCCTCGCTATTCTATAACAGACCTGAGGAGGTCAGTTTGTTAAATTTGTTATAATACATAAGATGTAGAAGAGAAGCCATTTTTGTAACAAACTCACATCACTAGAAAGTTTACACAGTTTTATTTAAATAAACAGTGATTGTACACCAGATCGCCTGATATTCAAAAAAGGAGGTCCTGTTTTTTTTTTAATGCACATTGACTTTCTTACTGTCTCTTGATTAAAACAGAAAAAACAGGGAATTAAATCATCTGAGACATTTCAGGATTAGTGATATGGCCAGTTTACACCACACACGGAAGCAATTAAGGTACATGCTAGCTAATAGATTGGAGGTTTTTTAATAGGATATGGCAATGAATACTAAATACTTTTGGGAAATGAATGAATTGATGAACTGCTCATTGTGCTTTCCTTTCTGGTGGTCTTCTTCTTCACTAATATATACAGATGTAATTGTTGCAGACATTTAAACATGCAATTCCTGATACTTATTGACACATATTAGGAAAATTCCAAATTGGACATTTTGTTCTTTTACCTCTTTGCTTCACTCTGATAGCGTCTGTCTAATAAGTGTTATTTTTTCCCCTTTATTCTATTTGGCTTTAAAATGTCAAGATTGAACAATATCTTAACATAGATGTCACCAAACTTTTTTAAACATGTTAAAATAGACACAAAAGACCAGAGCAACAATTGCCCGGATGTTATTTTTTAGTGAATCTTAATTATACTGATGAAATTTTACGACAAATCTGTCAAATCTGACAAATCTGTCAATGATACCAGTGATGATAATAACAATGACGGCTACACTTATTATTATCACAATAAGTGTAATGATTATTAAAGTTAATACATAATAAATGTTAAGATCGGACAAATTAGTCAGTGGACCATGTTTGTCAAAGATATTTAGACAATATTTGTCTTCTCTTCTTCTCTCTATTACAAACATATAATTTATGCAACTCAGTCTTGATAATAGCAATTAAAGATAATATTATCAACGGTTCCGTGGTGATTCAGGGGCCAGGACTTCTAAGCTTTTAGCGCTGTGGCCAGGTTTCAAATCAAAAATGAGGATCAGATGATCCGCTGTGGTGATCCTGAACCGAAAGCAGTCAAAGAAAACAACAAATAAGATTACTAACTCTTAAATTCAAAGTAAGATCTAAGACATATATCTATTTCATATTCGCAGAGGTGTAGCTAGGGTTTTCAGCACCCGGGGACAAAGTGAGTTTTCGCGCCCCCTCCTGGCCCCCTTGTAACAAGGTGTCATCCATAAGGGGGTCCGTCATGCTTTCCTGGAAATTTTAGAACATGAAAACCTGCATTTAGTGACATATTCCTAGGGTATGAAGTAAATAAAAAAAGTAAAATAATTAAGACAATTTTCATTCTGAAATTCATTCGGAATTATGTAAAATCAATTTGGAACCCCCAGATGCTGCATCCGGGTCCAGATGTCCCCCCTTTCCCCAACCCCTAGCTACACCACTGCATATTTAAATAAGTGTCTGGTTCTCCTTTTATTTTAATAGATAGATTCGAAATTTGGTGTAAACTATTTATATTAGATAAAATCCACTGCAGTGTCACCCGACTCCAAAGGTCAAAAAGCTGACCTTTTGTGCAAAGGTGTTAAGTCAAATTGTATTACAAACATTTATGCATTTAAAAAAAAATCACTTTATAATCATTTAACACATTTACAAGACAATTTTAAGACATTTTTTTTTCTCATACAGTGACGCATAAAGTTTCATGTCTATTTTTAACAAGACAACTTTTTATTAAAAATAACATCACCATGTGCACAAGACTAAATAGGAACTATTTAAAAATACAGCTTTGGAAAGAATCATTATTACATAAGTTTTTTTGGGTTTTGGGATCTATTTCGTTGCCTTTCGAGACTTAATGACTCTCTCGTGACTCCGTAGAGAATTAGTCTCGGTAATTGATTATTAAAAGGAGAAACTGTAAAGCCCATCCTTTATTTGATGAGAGAATGTGTTACTCTTGCACATAACAAAGCAGGGGACTTGCCATTTGAAGACCTATAAGCGATGGGAAGAAAAACCTGGGGTTATGCTACAGATAAAAGAACCAAAGCTAAAACACTGCAATTACCTCAAATGTAATCTATCCGTGGGAGAAGGGCAGCATTAATACAGAGAATAAGTCTGAATAGGGGCAAAAAAAGAAGTTACAATGATGAGAATAGTCAGGTGTACGGTTCAAGTTGCTAATACAAGACATACTGAGTAACTTTATTTGGATTTTCTGAATGATTAGATCTAAATAAGATAACACAATGCTTTTTTTTGCATAGCAGACTGTTTAAACATTTTACAATAGCATTTTTTTTTGCCCCTTCTATTTCAGATTCAGGCTTATTCGTGGGAATTTATTGATTTACTTATGGTAACAGAAAAAAAATTAGCCCTCATTATTCACGTCATGTGGTCCAAGTGCTGCCACTGCATGACACACATCTGTTGTTCTTCGAAGCATGTTATATGTATTATAAGCATTTTCTGTTTCAGATGTAATTAATAACTACAACTCAATGAGCTGGGGTTTTTTACAGCTTCAACAACTTTGGTTTATTCTAGTCATTGTGACATTTTGTTGTTGTTAGATGTTTTCTGCGTGCCAATGCCCTAAAATGATATAACACAATGAGAAGGTTTTTTACGTGTTCATGAATATTAAATTTGCTGTACATAAGTCATCTGTGTAAATATGGCGTATCAGTCGTTGCGGAAACATTAAAAGGCTGACTTTGTTTATTTACAGTGTATAAAAGTGACATCTGCTTTTTCCAGCACTATTCATGTGTGTGTGTGTGTGTGTGTGTGTGTGTTTTGGCGCTGTTAAGCATATCTAGCATATCTTTAGCTTTATTTTTCATTTTCCTGTGTATTTATGTATGTGTGTGTTTATGCGTGCACATTTATGATGATTTTGACTAAAACTGAAGGTAGGTTATTCTCTACCTTAGGGGTTTAGATGACATTAGCTGTGGCATTAAAAGTATGATAGAACGTCATATAACCTTATTTTTAGGCTCCGGTGATGTCCAGATGTTAGGTCATTTACCAGTCTAAGTTCCTTTTTTTCATACCAGCATTAAGGTACAACACAATATGCGCTATGGCATAAGATACAAAACACACAACTTGTAACAGTTTACAGCAAAAGGAAAATATGATTCCTCAATCCAGCCCTCTGTTAAGGAGGCTGTTCCTGGTTTCCCTTTGGCCAAGATATACACCGCTTTTGACTTTTCCAGAGCACAGCAGCCAGAAAGGCCTCAGAGCAGCATAGCTCACTTTGGGCTGTAACTAACATGGTGAATTCATTAAGGAACATCTATTCCATAGCTGCAGCATAGCTTTTTCTCTTTCTGACAGCTGTTGTCTGTAGAAGGCCCTGGAGCTAGACATGGATCAATGGTAGAAACACATCCAAGTGAGTGTTTAACAGAAGCAAACCGTGTAAGAAAAAAGGGGTTTATTTAAGATACCAGGCAGTGTGCGTGTGTGTGTGTGTGTGTGTGAGAGAGAGAGAGAGAGAGAGAGAGAGAGGCCATGAAAGGTGATATATTCATATTCCTAGTAGGTAATAGGTACAGGTGTTGGAGCTTGTGAATGAAACCCGGTATGTCATATGAACTTAGTGTGAACTTCCATATGTCAGAGTTCATATTTCTCAGTAGTGATACTGGTCAAAAATGACCGTATGAATCCTAGAGAAAAAAAAATGTTTTAGCAATAGTTGTTTGTGAAACAGGTCATTACTGATACTTTAGCTTCTAGTTTGTATCTAAGACATTTTTTTATTCTTATATATGGTTCTAAACTTTATGTAGATCAGTCCTGGTCGGTCCTGGAGGGTCGGTGTCCTGCAGAGTTTAGCTTCAACTTACCTCGAAACACTTACCTGTAAGTTTTAGGTATACCTAGCAAGATCTTGATCTGTTGGTTCAGGTGTTTTTGATTAGGGTTGGAGCTAAACAACAGACCTCCAGGACCGACTTATAAAATCTACATTTTTAGAAAGAAAGCTCTCCAGCGTTTGTACAGTCTATTCTGGTAATTGCCAAAGGTTAAAATGAAAGAAAACACATTCAAAAGATGAAAGTGGCAAGTTAACTTGGCTCTTCACCCAGCAATGATTTTTGCAGCCAATGAATGCAGCCTGAATAAGGAAATAAAGAAAGAATCCCTTTTCATTTTGTCGTATGTATATAACAATCATTATAATATTAGAATTTATGTTATTTTGTGGTTAGTACTAGTTTAAGGGCAACATTTTTTTTTAAATCAATCAGCAATTTTTAGAGATCAGACTTTGATCTATCATAAATTTTATATATATATATATATATATATATATATATATATATATATATATATATATATATATATATATAATTTATATTGTATATTGTATAATATAAATTATATATTTTATATTATACATTTTATTTTATATTATACATTGTATATTTTTATCAGTCACATAAAAATATAAAAATAATATATGTTTGTTTGTAGGGGCAGCATGCTGGCTCAGTAGGTTTAGGTCAGCTTGGTTGAAATTGCCCATAGGTGTGTGAGTGTGTGTGTGTGTGTGTGTGTGTGTATGTCTGTGTGTGTGTATAAGTGTGTGTTAGGTCTGGTGATGGACTGACGACCTGTCCAGGGTGTACCCCTCCTGCCTTTCGGCCTTTCAGAGACGGCTGGGATAGACTCCAGCAGATCCCTTTGACCCCAAATTAGAGAATAAGCGGGTATAGAAGATGAATAAATGAATGAATAAATGAATATATTTTTTAAAGTTTGTTTTTTGCTCTCTCTACATACAGTGTCTAAAGCAAATGATCCATGAAACAGTCTTACATATACCTACTTATTAATTATATTAATTAATATAACAAAAATGATTTGGTTTAATACTCATGCCTTCTTTAAAAGCCAACCTACAGTATATCTGATCAGTATTGTGAAGGCACTTCATATAGGTTAAACTTAAACTACAGTGTCAATAGGTTATCTACTGCCATCTGGTGGATATTTTAAATATCTAATGAGACAACCAAACGCATGCACGCTTCTATTATTAACAATGGCTTAACACTCGGTTATGCAAGTAGACTAAGCCTATTGCAAAATTTGTTCCAAATATTGGTCTTAAACTGGACAGGGAATTGTGCAGCTAATAGCGAGTGTGAGAGACGTGTGCAAAGTTATAGTGACATTTAAACGAGGCTTTTTATTTCTGTAAATCAAATTGAATAAGGTCAGGAAACACCAGTTCACCTTTTTGGTATCAGAGTCTCGAAAAGCTATGTCTCATACAAAAAACACTTATTAGTGTTTAGCACTTATCGTTACCTTACAGATGAATCTGGTGAGGATAAATGATTTTTAACCTTGGCTACAACCAAAAGAATGACTGAAAGAGATGGAATAAAACCTACATTCTGTCTAGTAAATAGGGTTCTCGAGTTCAACGCAATGTGTTTTGAATTACATAAAGCTTCAGCATGTCGCTAAAATTCATAATGTTTTGGGGTGTTTTTTTTCTATGACAAAACCTTTCGTTTTACAATGATATGGCAACCCTGTTATTTATTGAATAGTCTAATTACAAAGTCAGTCATGTGTCCATGTACTAACACCACCAAACACAGTTTAATGTATGCAGCTTTAGCAAACTTTAATAGATGGAACGTAGCATGTGGAGATTAAAAACATTTATTTTTTACTGTTTATAAATAAAAATATGCTACACCGAATAACTAAGAAATGAACGTTGAGTATAGGGCATATAGGGCAGGGGTCGGCAACCTATTACACTCAAAGAGCCATTCGAGGCAGTTAAAAACCATTGGGAGCCCCAAAGACTTTATGACAGATAACACTGCATATATTGCTTTTTACTTTTATGCAATGTATAAAAAAAACTATTTGTGTTTTGTATATATGAACTAGTACAGCGAACATTTTGTGTGCGTGCAACATAAAACATTTTGAATTCTGGAAAAATGAGGATGGGATGAAGTATACTGTCTCATATAATTATCTGTGTTTATTTAGGTCATCCATCATTATTTAATATAAAGCCAAACTTAATTAATCCACCTGCAACAAACGAAATTTGTAAACCAAAATTTAGTCCGCACCCGTGTGCCGCCATCCCTTATCGTGCCGCCAGAGCTCACAGTCAGCCTTCAACCTAAATATAAAAAGGAGTATTTCACTGAACAGTGTCAAATATTTATTTGCAAAATAATAGCCAATTAAAATATTTATTTTAGATAATTAATGTGATGTTTACTCCTGAACCTCATCACACAGTGTCTCCATATCAGGTCTATGACACTTTACCTTCATTTTCACACAGGATTGCAAACTGTCGTCTGTCAGGCGTGAGCGATGTTTGCTTTTTATATAGTTCATATTGGAGAAGACCTGTTTCATGTTTATATAAGTATCCGGCATGTCTCGTATATCAGGGGTTGTGACGTATATTTTGAGAGACAAATAAGTAAACACATTTTATTTTAATATTCTAAGATTACCTTAGTCTTTAAAGTCAAAATTATTTAAAAAAGTAAACTAAACTAAAATTTATTGAAATTAAATACGCACTATTTATTTTCATTATTTTTTTCCAAAGCCACAGGGAGCTGCAGCTGAGGGATAAAAGAGCCACATGCGGCTCTGGAGCTGCAGGTTGCCAACCCCTGGTATAGGGTGTAATTTAATGCCTGTATCTTTATCTATTCAATGTATTAAATCTGCATATCTGTATTTGTATTCAGGCCTAAATGTATAAACTATGTTTTGTATCTTTTACATAAAAGATTTATATTGGGGGTTGGGTGTTCTTGGTGAGGTGGGAGGTATTGGAGGGCTGTAGTATTTCCTAATTCGTTTATGTGGGTCTAGCCTAATGACCCTCAGCTGAAAGTTACTAGCAATAAATTCAGTAGCTTTTGTACATGGTAATGTGCTCTTTTCCCATCTTGCATAAACTAAAAACCAAAAATTATTTCTTAACAAACCACTCATGCATCTTCTATACCTGCTTATTCCCTAATTTGGGTCACAGGGATCTGCTGGAGTCTATCCCAACCATCTCTGAAATGGTGAAAGGGGGACACCCTGGACAGAAGGGCCCCTGCATGGGAATCAAACCCGGGACCTTTGTGCTGTGAGGCAACAGTGCTAACCACTAAGCCACCATGCTGCTTTTACTAAAACTGGACTGGATATTATTTGGTATTATCAATTACACCAATCATAAATTGTTATTATGCATTATGCTATTCTCTCTTTCTCTCTCTATTGCTTTTTCTTTTTTTTATACAAAATTACATTTATGGACTGTTTTGTTGACTAGAACACTTGAGGCCAAAGTTAAATATAATGTATACAAATGACTGGAGAGTTAATATATATCATTTACAGGGTCGTGTCTACTAAATCATGCATGAATATTGTGCTGATTATTGATCTGAATATGGTGATAAAAATTCCAGACGTTTGTTTATTTTCTAGACAGATTGCCACTTCCCACTGGACTTAATTGTAGTATATTTGTTGTTAGGATTTGTCCTTATTTTTGTACCATACTCATTATTAATTAATTATTTATAAAGTAATGAATATTTTATATCTGTTCGCACTTATAACTCTCTATTGGTAGTCTCTCTGCAGGTTCCTTTCAGGTGCCGTGTGTGTGTTTGTGTGCATTTATTGATGGTTCACTTAGTAAGGCATGCTGTTTTAGGTGTCTCGCTGAAAAACTCTCCGAAAAGCCTCAACACTCAAAATAAAACTTGAAATAAACTTTTTAAAAATTATTGAAAGATTAATTACTCCAATGACTAATTACTGTCCAGAAATTAAAAATAGGTTATGACAAGTTTACTGGCTGGATGTAAAATTTGATCTGATAGAGACATAATCAAGAACCATGTAGATTTTAATTATGGCCCGGGTAAATTTTAATTTAAAATAGGTCATCCAATTAGTGCCTAACTGCATAGCATAAACAATACTGTCTACTGAAACAATCTCACTTCCTCATAATCTAATAACTGCATCCATCAGCTGACATGTTGAATAAAATCCTAACACACAAAAAAAATTCTGCGTACACACTGCATACTGCTCAATTCCTCTTCAAAGACCTGTTAGTGTCATTGCTTAAAAATTTAATTTAGCAAACTGGCACACAAACAATAAACGAATAATAGATTAACAATATACATGACAAGGGGTTGGGCAGACATCATAAAATCCAAAGGTGGTTAGCAACGCGTTACATTTACTTTCTTATAATTACAATTTACTCTCACTCAAGGTAATTTATGTCAAACAATTTTATTTTTTCAGTAAAATTTACCTCTGACTACATTTCATGGTGTTTCTCCATTACTATTGAATGTAAATTATAAAAATGCAGTTTTTATTTCTGATAGAATTTTTTTTCTATCATGTTAAATATAATGAGATCACAAATCTTTAGTCGTCTGAAGTACCTACGTGACACCCGCTAATTGTTTAAAGAATGCCCAGTTTGGAAAACATTGGCCAAAGAGGGAGAAAAAGCAAGTATATCAGTGGAGATCAGTAGCCTCACATTCAATCCATTTGTTCACTCCAAGAAGTAAAAAGAACAGTTACATAATCCAGTGCCTTCTATGTGCACCAAAATAATTTGGCTTGTTGTCCCATTCTCCCCAAGAAACCTCAGGTGAGAGGCCCTAATGCCATTAGAGCTACATCTCTGGGGACATACCCCCTGAGGAGGGATTACTGACACCTCAGTATATGGTGCCCGAACCTCCCTGGTGTCCCTGGGAGGCATTCCAGTATCCCTGCCATCTTTGCTGCTTTAGGGTGTAGAATCTCCCATGGGGTTCTAGCTGCAGCGGTGGCTTGGAAACATTACGACTTGCCGATCGGATCCAACACAGGTACCAGAGTCATTGACCTCAGCACCACCAGAAGCCAGCCCCAAGGGGGTTTCAAGCAAGACCTCCAAGAGGCTTCAGTTATGAAACAAGTAGTAAATTTCAGCCTTATAGCAGGGTCTTCATAGTTCCAAAGAATGATAGGGAGGAAACAGCCGATCTTACACCTGACTGTAAGGTCAAAAACCAAATATGAGGATTAGTTTGTCACAATAGAGCTCAAGGATGCATACTTCCACATATCTATTCTTCCTCATGTTCACGAAATGCATGGATGCTGCACTAGCTCTTCTGCAACTCCAAAGCATCTGCATTCTGAACTACACAGAGCAGGTGGTTCAGTCAATGCCTACGAACCTTATATATGGAGAGAAAAGTATATGGAGAGACCTTTGGTTCCTGGTGCGGGCTCTAGAAATTAGGGCTTTTTGTCAATGCGTAACTCTTACGACAGATGCCTTTCTTACATGCTGGAGAGCAGTCATGACTGGAAGCTATGCGCAAAGACCAAGGGGTCAATACTTATCTTTTGTGGCACATAAATAGCCTGGAGATGCTAGCAGCGTTTTAAGCACTGAAACACTTTTTACCAGACCTGCGGGGCTGATATGTGCTAATATGTAAAGACAACATGTCAGTGGTTGCTTACCTCCACCATCTGTGGGGTCTGCGCTTGCAACCGCTTTACAAGCCAGCGTACCTAATCCTTCAGTGGATTTAAGGTAAACTTTGCTCACCAAGAGTAAACAATATCCTAGGGTCCCTGAATCAGGATGCAGACATCCTGTTGAGGCAAGGGGCTGAAGCCTGGGGAATGGTGACTCCACCCAGAGGTGGAGGAGCTTTTATGGAAACGGTAGAGGTCTTAATCCGGATTGCATTTTCTCGATTGCGCTGCTCTGAAGTTCCCAAAGTGTCTCAATGTAGCTTGAGTTCCTGAAGGGGAACATCTCAATTTACGCATGTAACCATACTGCCAGTGTCCTTTAGATAGCGTTAATTCCTGGTTGCTAATGTTATCCGTCTGTGCCGTAATGCTTTTCGATTTAACGGATTTCAAATGTGCTTCAGGCCAAAAGTTATAAAATGGCGTTCCCAAAGTGTTTCAACAAAGAGTCTCGTTCCCTTAAGGAACCATGTTTATAGTTGATAATTGTTAATAATGACAGTGTAAAGTTAAGTTCACAAAGCCAGTTTTATAGGAGACATATATAAACAGAGTCAATTAACATACACTACACTGTTAGGGCCGGTATCAAAAGAGCAGAGCATTTCTCAGCAGATGCATGGGAATAAATCTACTCCGTACCAAAAAGAATTAACAGTTATCCCTTAGCATTGCAAATAAAAAGTTACCAGTGTTTCGACTACAGTGCAAATACCATGAAAAATCAACGCCTTTTTCATCCATAAACATAAAACATTCATTCTGAATTTGTTAATTTTGATTACTAAATTTTACAAAACATGCAGATGGAAAAGTTGTTTGATTTTCTACCAAAAAAGAAATGCTTTTAAAACAAATGCATTCTTTTTTTACAGTATTAAAACATTTTATCAAGTGTTCTTTATTTATTTGGTTTTTTTTTTACAGTACAACATGTTAGTCATATATAATTTGCAATGAATAATAGTTTTTCTCCTAAGGAAAGGTTTAAGGGTGAAATCTCACAACCTGAAGAAACAGCACATCGCCAGACAATGATTGTAGTGGTCATCTTCAATGTTCTGTAAAAACAGAAACTCACCACTTTTGGTGTTAAACACTGTGAACCTGAATCTTAACAAGTATCCATAAAATATGCATTTTTATATAAAATTTGATTTGTTCAATTTATTACTTACAAGCAACTTCACACATTCTGCCCGGGTTTTCATATTCATGTAATGGTGTCATACAGCATCATTCTAGGATTCTGTGTGTGGATATGTTCATAGAAATGAGTGTGTACTGTATGTGACCGTGTATGTATAGTCCAGGTTCTGGTAGAGCGAAGGTGTCTGCTTGGAGTGTGAGAAGCAGCATTGAAACAGCTGCCTCTTCCATGCTAACCCTAACCCATTGCATTTGGACAGAATGTGGCCTACAGCATGCACAGAGCAAAATCTCACCTCTCGAACAAACTACACATATCACATTTTTTTTTTTATAAAATACCTGAATTATTTTTTCACATGAGTTAAGGAAGGAACAATTTTAACATTTTACCCCAAAGCTCAAAGGAGGGTGTCCAGATCCTCCGAAGGCCCTCTTCCTGCTGGCAAAACCAACAGTTTCAGCTTATTGTGCACATGATTTATGGCTGTACCATGTCTATTTTGTTCACATGATATGGACACACAGGTTGTCAGCACTGAGACTGACTGTTTGCTACTTTAGCTTCTCGTATCACCTCATAATTTAAGAGCTTCAACTGTTAATCATTCAAGCTGCAATGTCTACACTTTGTTTTGTACAGTACATCAACCAAAACCTTCATCACAAAACGATACAAACCTGCCTTACTATCAGGGTGGACTTTCATACACTCATCAGAACTTAACCTGTCCTTTCTCAGCTCCACTAAAGTCTGTTTTATCTTGCAGCACCCCACAGCTTATGATCAGAATTTCACATCGGAGTGAACATTAAAACTAGACAGGAAGAATCTGTCCAAGTTTCCTGTCCAAGGCACGAGCTACACTGGAGATTTGTCCAGAGTCACCCTGTGTGTGTTTGTATATGTGTGGTTTTGTGATAAAGCAAAAAAAAGGGGTCAGAAGTGAATATCAAGGTTGGTAGAGGTACAGGGATGGAGTTTAGGTGTCCAGGCTTGGAGCAGGATTGTTGTGGGTTTGGTGTGAAAGGCTTTCCAGAAATCCATAAAAGAAATTGTTAAGTCAAAATGGTGGCTGGACAGGGGTTTTGGCGTAGGTTCACAGGGTGGTTCGGGCACAGTGGTGTTTGAGCTTGCATGGCAAAACCCCACGGTTTAGCTGGTAAAACTCCACCAGCTGTAGCAGATCACTGAAGCGCGTGTTTCCATCATCCAGACTGTAGAAGAGCTCGCCATCATCCTCAACCTTACACACACAACCATAAATTCACACATATTAGGCTAAGTTCACTCGGCAAGGCTTAGTGCTCAATATAAGATCAGATTTTTTTGTATAGTTGTTTACATTGTTGTTATGTTGTTAATATCAGATTTCCAGTGGGAACTGAACATGGTCCTAAACTGACCTGTATGCACAAACAAATTTTATGTCTCACACAGTGTCCTGTCCTACAGAAAAATAAACATGGAGGACACTGAAGGCAGCATTAATGCTTACATTTATAAGGTGATGTGCAGCGGATGAGATCAGTTGATCAAATATTTAATAATAGCATGTTGTGAAGCAGTAGCTGCTTCTTCATTATAAAGGTGTGTGTGAATTTGGAGCCAGAGTCAGGAGCGGTGGGGCCGAGACGTGAACACTTTCAGCCAAACCGATTGATTGTACGTATATTAACAGTTTGTAGTTACGCACCAGTGCGGAATGATGTCACATGTTAATCGGAAATGTAAAAGTCTTATGAATTCTGACGTGTCGGATTTAATACCACATAAGGAAGTGGCACAAATCGAAATTAAAATGATCCGATTCCATGCTGTTCACACTGTCATGGGAATAAGAGTCACATGTGGACATAGCTAAAATTGTTAAATGCTAAACGATTTAGATGTTGCTGTAAATTATGTTTTACAAAGTATAGTTCCAAATATAATCAGCGGAAAGAACAGTATTAAGAATTGATGATGGTGCTGTATGCAATGTTTTTTTTAACCAAAAATGAGATTCTTCCAAGTGACTGCATTCTCTGGCCTGCCTTAATCTCAATTTTTTTATGTCTCTTGTCAAAAACTGAAAAGAACAAAAAAATCGGTTTAAGTTTAAGCTGTTTGTCTAAATATATCCAAAGTTAATAGAACTTACAGGGACAATCTGAAAGTGTCTGATCCTCTGTGCATGACACAATGACAGGACAAAGGTCTTGGGGTTACTTTGGCTGTCCCTTAAAAGGAAAATTCTGAATACAAACAAAATATGTAAAGAATATACACATACAGATAGAAAAATGTCAGAAATGATCCATTAATGTTCGAAAAAGCACATAGAGGAGGTACCCATCGATAAAGCCATGCTGGGTGATCAGTTTGTGGGCTTCGTCTCGAGAGAGTTTGCTGTGGAACCATGGCTGAGCCATGTGAATTGCTACAGAACAGAAGAACATGTTTAGTGAAAGCTATTAAAGGTAAAAAACAAAAAACAAGAAATAATTTGTAAGATTGAGAATAGGACACTGACCTATGTTGGATAGGGAGCTTTGGGAGGGGGAGCAGCTACCGTGGCTGAGCCGATGGCAGCTCTTCCTCTGTAAAAGAATGATATTTATCATCTATACACAAAAATGACCACTTATTACTACCACCAGGTCAGTTAGTGTTACTTACAGTCCTTATTTTACATGATGAGTCCTGATGACCCAAAGATAGTTTTCAGTACTGTAAAGTTTTTGATCGACACTTAGGCTCTTGTATGTTAAGATTAGAGACACTTTATCGTCATAGAACCTGCCTCAGCTCCTCATGGCAATCAGCAGACACCTCAGTTTACTGTAAAAGACCTGATCAAATATGCCTACATTTTACTTTTTATTAAAACACACTGCCAAATAACATACGCCGTTAAAAATCTCTGACAGAAATGGTGAATGAACCCTAATCACTATATTTTCAGCACTATGAATGAAACAGTCCCAATTGAGGAAAAAAAAAACTGATACACAACCCTGCAGCTTTTATTCTGCCAGCAGGGTAGCTGGAAAACATGCGTTAACTTGAATCAGGGTCATGAAAATGCATGAATCGGCGTGGAAACGGTTCGTTTTTTTTTTTTTTTTAAACGGTTGACTAGCTGTAGATCACCTAATGCAATGCTGCTATGTTAAGAGGCAGATCTGTGCCTCACCCTCCATGATAGACCTTCCTCCACAGCTACTGACAGAGCCTCTGATGGGTTATCAATCACACGGCTCTTCTGCCCTGAGAAATCCATGGCCACGAGTGAGTTCTCTGATATGCTTCTCTGAAAGAAACAAACATGCGCACACACACACACACACACACACACAAAATTAGGACCTAGATATTACCAAATCTCTTTGTTCATTGCACATACACTCACACACACAAACACACATATACACACAACAATGTAGATGCTTTTTTGTCTTTTTTGTGGAGACATGCTGCCATCCAGTGTTCTACTAATGCAATTCTTGTACAGAGCACCAATAATACTAGTTTCTACTGTACTGTACTCTTTAATAACAACCTTAACACTTGTTAGAACTTTATTTCTAATAACTAAGAGATGAAAATTTGAAGTAAGTTTGCAAAATATGCACAATTATATGCGCAATATTTGCAATTTTAGAATTGTCACAAAATCCTACATCAGTATATAACAAACATTTTTAACATTATACACACACATAAACCAGTAAAGCCAGTGCATGCAGGGAATATGGTGTGCGTACACACACTTCAGTTCTGTGGGCACTGTGTGCTAAGACAGGTTTGCAATCACTCGCGAAGGTCACTTTAGTGACTAGTGGAATAATTTAGTTAGGAAAGAGATGACGAAAGTAAAGACATTATTTATTTATTTTGTATTCTGAAATTAATACGCAAAACAGTTATAGTGATACAGTAAATTGCATTTATCACACAATTTAAGCTTCAGGATCTGATTCCTGAGCTCAGGTAACTGTCTGTAGGTTTCACATATTCTCCTTGACGTCATGTGTTTCATCATAGTTCTCCTCTCTTTTCCTGTCTTTGGGTTATGCCCTTTGATGTGAATGTGTTTAAATGTGTTTGTGTTCCCTGTGTTTTTAACTAACAAGTTTTTTGTTGAGCCGTCTCTTAAACAGATTTTTTGCTTTGAGTTGCGAGGTAAAATTCAGGTTACGAGCAAGCTTAAGACACCCAACCGCTAGTTGGGTAACATCTGCCTTAACATTCGCCGTTAGCAAGTGCGAAGATCATTAGTAGATCGATCATCGAGGAGCACTCCCAGGAACTGACAACGGAGGAGCTACAGCAGCTACAGACGCACCAGCACGGTGACGCGAGGGAGGTTATTATTCGAAAAAGTCCTGTAGATAAAAGTGGGGAAAGCGTGGTGTGAAGGGCAAAAATCAGCGAATAAGATTTAGTTATTCTGTTCATCCTTTCTCCCCCAACTCCGTCAGCATCCTCAAGTGAAGTGTATAATAATGCTTTTATACAATATTCTGTATTTATGTTTTTTTTTTTTTTACTTAAAAAAGTGACAAAAAAATTGCGGTGTTAATTAATGACATTTTAATTTATTTTGATGGGGAAAATTTATTTGACATTCACACAGTCCGTACGATATTCAGTAAACTCGTCCGTCAGGCCGAATAATTAAATTAAATTCGTAAGTCAAGGCAATGATTTATTTATTATATGCATTTATATGCATAGTTATATAACGTCGATTATTATAATGTATTATATCTATAGTATGGTTATATTATCTATATAGTCTATAATGTATGATTATATAATTGATAATTGCATAATTGTATAATTAATTTATATTTACATTACAAGTTGATTTCCACATAATTTCAACGTAATCTTGTCATAGGCTTAATATTTAGTACTATATCTGCCTGTGTAAGCCTTGTCGGTAAAGGAAGAAATTGTGAGTCCGTTTTTCGAACAGCTTGCAAAATTCAATTGTTAATCTTCAGTTAATCATGTTTAAAATGACTATAATCACTGTGTCATGGGTCTTAGATTTACCAGTAACAGGATCCTAATGCTTTAGAGAACACTTTTATAAACACAGGGTACTGAGACGCTTTATCACTCATTATGTACTACATTGTATACTGATGGACTGTTTCTCATTTATTCTTAAAATGTCTGTGTGTATGCATGTGTCTCCTGGTTAGGACACGCTTGCTGTATTCCACTAACAACAAGACAGGGGTGATGAGTTGTAAAGTCAGTGAGCAGCTGAAGCCGAGATATATTTAGAGTCAGTGTGGCTCCTCAATCATGTCTAACACACTAAAAGTAGCTTAAGAGAGATTTACTCACACACAATACTCTTATTTAGAAGCAGTATTTGTAAACTGTTCTGGGAAATAAGCGTGAAACTGTAGCCTCCTATTTTAGGCATCAGTAGGAAACTTAAAAAGTGGAGCTACTTTAATTATTCTAACTTCTACAAGAGATTAATCATTTTGATTCTGCATGCTAGATCTTCATTAGCATCACTGAACTTATGGTGTTATCCAGCACAGAAAAGTCTACAGAACTTATATACACTGATGTATAAAATTAAAAAAAAGAAGATGCTGGTTATAGAAGATAATTAACTTTAAAGCATTATTAGCCATCAGTTTTGTTTTTTATGAATTAGCATTATAAAATGCAATAAATAACTTTGAAAGAGCCAGAATGTATATGATAGAATATGAACATATGCTTTAATGTGAAGATGCTGTCTACTAAATGCAGGACAGGCATGCCGCATGTAAGGTTGCAAAATTGCAGGAATTTTCCAGGCTGGAAACTTTCCATGGGTATTACCAGGAATATATGCGAATTAACGGAAATTAATAGGAATTAATGAGAATTAACAGGGATAAACTAAGAATTTGCACGCTTGCACATTACCCTATTACAAAAAACTTAAATGTAGTTGAGAAAAAAGACTTGCAGCATAATCTTGGTTGAAACCATCAGATTGATTGCGATTTTAGTTAAGTTTTTAGCATGCAATCATGCAATCACATGCACACGGAACAGCATGGCTATATAAGCCACACCCCTGCATGCACTGTGTACTACTTTAGAACAGGGGTGTCCAAACTCTGAGTTTAGCTCCATCGCTAATCAAACACACCTGAACCAACTAATCAAGATCTTGCTAGGTACACTCGAAACTTAAAGGTATGTGTGTTGATGCAAGTTGAAGCTAAACTCTGCAAGACTCCAGCCCTCCAGGACCAAGTTTGGACATCCCTGCTTTAGAACATACAGGAAAAAATGTCCTTTCAAAATTGTGCATACTTTTGCTTGCATGTAAACTTATGACCAAACAAAATGTTTATATCTGTTTGTAGAATACAACTTACAATTTGTTTGTGGAATACAACAAAATGTTCCCAAATTTATTAATAATTTAATTGGATTTCTTTAAATCCCAGTAAAGTTTCTAAAGAATATTTTTTTAAATTGCTTAGCTGAGGTTCCCATGGAATGTTTCCGTAAATTGAAACATTTCTTCCTCTTCCCGACTTTAGCTGTAATTAATTCCGATTTTGAAAGCTGTGTTTAACTTGTAATTATTCACAGAGTGATAATTCGGGATTGTGTTATATTTACAGTCGTGGATTGAGGCGCTGATTAATGGATTTTAGGGCAATGCCCAACTGCAGTAACTCTGCATAAATCACTAAACTTACCATTGGAGAGCTTTTCTGTTTCTGATGAGGCTGGATGAAGTTTTGGTACAGCTGCATCCCAAACTGCACACATTACAACACATATAACCATGTCAGAGGTCTATAGATTTTACTTTTAAATGGCTCAAAGCTGATACCAGATATGCTTCAAGAGTGACAGACTATGTCTGTCATTAAAACATTCATTCATTCATGTTCTATACCCACTTATTCTCTAATTCAGGGTCACAGGGATCTGCTGGAGTCGATCACAGATGTCTCTGAAAGGGTGAATAGCCGGAGGGGTACACCCTGGACAGGTCGCTAGTCCATAACAGAGCCATACACAAACTCACACTCACTCATATGGGCAATTTAAAATCACAAATCAACCTAACGTTTTTGGACTGTGGGAGGAAACTGGAGTACCCGGAGAAAAACACAGAAAGTCCCCTGCCCGGGAATCGAACCCGAGTCCTTCTTGCTATGAGGTACTAGTGCTAACCACTAAGCCACCGTGCTTCGAAGAGCTTAAGATAGAGGAAGAGAGGGAGAAAGGAACAGAATGACAAATCGGGTTTTTACCTTGAAGAGTCGCATAGCTGTAATCCAGCAGGTTCTGGTCTGCTCAACATCTGCACACAGCAGTTTGAGGTCCCGAGTTGAGCTTGACTTACTCGGCTGCACAACGAATCACATGTAGAAACATTCGCAAGTCACAACCATAATCGTTTTATGATATGATAATTTTTACTTTCTTTTTAAAATATTTTCATGACTAAGATCATGCCCGGCTTTTCGTAACAATAAACTGATGAAGAAAGATAAGACGGTAGACACTCTGTTTGATTAGGACTTTATATAACCCCCATTATACAATGAGGCAAAGACAAATGGGACACTTAATTAGGGTTATTATACCGTAAAGTTAACTTGGTACAGATGGTATGTGTAATATAATTCAACATCAACATTGCACAATCGAGTATGTGAAACGTGTGTGTTTGTGGATTTTGGTGGGCGTGTTGTGAAGAAACGTTCGCAAATACCTTTATACAGAAACCGTAGTCTGTGGGAGCTCCGTGTGTTTTTCTGGTTGATAACAAAGTGTAGACATCACTGTCACAAAACTCTGCAACAAACTGCAGATGTCTGGGTTCCTTACATACAAACACAGAGGAAAACAAATGTCGGTTGATGTCTAAGGCAATAAAAAAATGTGTGTTATGGTGATTATGTGGGAATGATGACGGGTGAGTTCGCCCCAATTCCTTCGACCCTCTCCCTGAGTTCCAATGCTAAGCCTGGCATAGCAGGGGGATAAATGTAAACATGTAAGCTATGTCCAGCATTCAGCACACCGCCTACCCAGTGTGTGCAAATTCAGGAGTTCTTGTAGAAGAAGGAGAAAAGACTGATGCAAGAAAGACTGAAATTTTATAAAGATTATATGAGAAAATATTAAAAAAAAAAAAAAAAAAACCTGCAGAAAGTAATTGTGAATAAGTATAAAAAAAAATGACCAAAGCTAAAGGTAGAAGCCTACTTTTAAAGCTCAGGAAGCAGAGCTGTGGCTTCTGTGGTTTAACATTGTGATTGTAAGACATTACAGTGAAAAAGCTGAGAGAGCAGCAATAGGGTTTAACGTGTAGGAGAACATTAAGACCATGGCTTATGTTACAGCAGTGGGACTAAAATTACTGGACCAGTTAAAATGATGTGGATTTAGTCAGGGGGTTCATCTAAGCTCCATTTAAAGACATGGATTAGGCAGTCGGTGTTTGGAAACACTCTCAAGGACTTTGCAATGTTATGATTAAAATCAAGTTCAAAACTTGCACAATGTTAGACACTTATATAGCATTCCCTTCTGTTTCAAAAAGGGACTACCTTCTCAATTACAACCAGGGTGTAATATGTACAAGAGAAGATAGAAGCATACGTGTTGCAATGCCAGCAGCTTTATCTTAACAACAGTGAAAGGCAGCCAAGTGAAAAGAAGTGATCGAGAGAAAGGAAGAAAAGAAAGAAAGGCTTTCCCAAGCAAAGCAACACAAAGCAAGCCTTTGTTTCATTGCGTCTTTGTACTGCACCATTCTAATTTCCCAACAGACGCACAAAAGAGACAGAAATTGACAGACCTGTGGTCTGAAAAAATTCTACAAACAAAAAAAAGCTAAAACCAGCCAGATGAGTTTTAGTAGCAGAACTATGTTTAATTTTTATTTTATTTTTTTGACCTAATCGAATGCAAAGATTTGAAGCCAACGCAGAGCGGATTTTTGGACCCGGGCGGTAGGAGTTAGTAGAAAGTGGGCTCCTCTTACGGGCTTAACAACAACTCTTTGTTGTAAAAAAGGAAAAAATGGAAGGAGGGCAACACTGGTTGGCATGACACATAGCAGGTATAAGCTTCACCTGTGGTGAGTGGGTAGGGTTCAGACACTGGCAAAATCCCAGGACCTGCCACACAATCCTGCCCAACCAGTTCTAGACCAGCCGAGGGCCACAATGCCGTGCTGTTCAATCTAACCGTTGCATCTAACAGCAGGACTGCTTAAATGAAGGTTGCTTTGAAATAATCTGTAGCAGGCTTATCGAACCAAACTCGGTCTCCTACTTATACTTGTCTCCGACTGGAGAACCTGGGAGTGATTTAAGTATGTAATATTACTTGCCTCTAGAATCTAAGCAGTAGGATTAAGTGGTATAATTCATGATGCAGATATTATACCACTTAGATCTAGCAATGTATTTCACGGTAATGTGTATTAAAAAGGGTGATTATAGCATAAAATTTACTGAGTAAATTACTGAGTGTGTGTATTTTTTATTGTATTACCTTTGATGTGCCCTTATTAGAAAAATACAGCCCAGACCTTCTCAACACAAAATAGAACTTTTTCCAGGACTTCCTGCCTTGCTCTTTAGAGTAGAGAAAGCCATGGATTTCAGGACATGTGCTGGAGTTGAGAAATGTCTAAGAGCACACAAAAATAGACACAAAAATGGCCATCTTTTAATTAACACTGCTTTACAAAAAATCTTTCAAGATAATACAATTATACAAACCAAAGTGCACAGAACTCGTCCTTAAATTTTATGTTAATTCATAACACTTCTAGACGTTCAATCTGCACTTTAGGCTATAACTTTCCATCTAGGTCCACTGTATTTTTTTGAAAATTAATTATTGAGTATAATTTAGCCTTAATTAAAGCAACTAATAAAAAAAATCATGTTTAACACGGGATAAAAGCTCACATTTATTTAAACATTTAAAAACTTTGTTAAGCTATTTTTGGCAATGAAATATTTCCCACCCCGGGTGGGCATTTGTTTTTCTTAATAATACAGTAGCTGTTTTATCTCTTATGTTGAGTAAAAAGCATAGAATTAGCAAATAAATTGCTAATGTAGCATCCATGCTAATATAGCAAGGAAACATTCTAACAGTTAACATACTTTCTTTTAATGTATAGTTTCTATAATTCTTCATGAATCTATAATTCAGGTAAAAGTGTTATATTTGGACAGGATCTCATCGGCGTCAGCATATGTTTTTCTTTCTATAAGTTTATATTATTTTAAATTGTCATGCAGTGTATTTAGTATTTAGTAGATAGATTATGTAAGAGACTATAGTGACGGTTGTAGGACAAAAAACAATGTTTTTTTAAGCTGTAATCGGTGAAATAGATTAAATTTTGGAAATATATGTTTTCTTTATTATATATTAGATGTATTCATACACTTATTTGCAATTACTCAAAAGAACCGACTTAGGAATAGGACAGAATTTAGAAGTTATTTATCCAAAGTACAGATTACTTTGCCTATGTTTAACTACCTTGTACCTTTACTCTAAAAATATCTTTAAGAATGCAATATCACTGGCACACAAATCATTTTTGCATAATTACCAAAAAAATATACAAGTTAAAAATGTTAAAACAGAAAATTTAAGGACACTAAGTCTGCTGAAAAGTGATACCTGGATAAGCTGCGAGTGGTTCATGAGGCCGTTAACTTCACTCGATATAGACACCATGCTTTCTGGGAAAAAATCCTGTTAACATAAGGAAACCATCAAGTCACTACTCAGGAACACCAGCCATTACGTTTATTAAAGACTCTAAAGGAATAACAGACTCTAAAGATTTGCATGGTCTGTGCCCTAAAATTTAAGTCATCTTTATAACTCATCATTTTTCCCAAACCTGCCGGAGAGGAATAATCCCCTCTAAATTGACTGATCAAAGACGAACCCAAGTCAAACAGGGATCCCTTAAACTCTAACGAAGCCCTTTAAACAGAACTCTGCTAATTAGACCGATGCAGTAACTGAGTTGGTTCTCTGTCTAAAATAGCACAGACCTGAAGACTGGAGAACTGAAGTGGAAATAATGTATTCATATTTTTTTCCTTATACATGTATTATAAATGACAGAACTTAGAAAGTAGCCATGTGTTCCATTTTCTAAGTTCTTAATTATTATGGGCATCACATGCTACCTTTTTCCCCCAATAATAACACACACACAAACACACTACACACCAGAGGTTTCTTGAAGAATTCATATTTGGCATAATTCTTCCTGAAATACAGACGGCTGTCTGAGTCCATGGCCCAGTTAGACTGCACTTCCAGGACTGATTCATGGTCTTCTATAATTCTTTCTGAAAGAAATACAAAAAAAAAAGGATAAAAGAAAATAGATATAACTAAGTTTATTTGCATATATATTTCTACACAAATAATAAAGTGATTCTTATCAGAGCGCTGTATTCCAGTGTTTGGATCAGGCAATTCCAGTTTAAAAAAGTCAAACATTAACAAAGTTTAACTTTTAGGGGTTTTTTTATTTAGAAATGTCTTCATCAATGAGTAATCTTTCATTATACTCGGTGCAAGGCCCAGGGAGTCGAGTGCATTGCTTTGCTTTATCAGTAAACATTATTCAGTTCCTTGAAACCCGAACGAATGTTTAATGAATGAATGGAAAGCGGCTATTTAGAGCAAGCCATCTGGAAGAGTGAGAATGATGATATTCAAGACTAATTAATTCCCATAGCATAACTGCAATCAGGGCTGGCGAGCCTCATCAAAATGCGCTGGCATCCTGGGTGTTTCTCTGAATATCTGTGAGCTCCTGCTGTGATCTTCGTTGATATGTGGACAGCTAGAAGCTTCTGGGAGTAGTAGGCTGTGGAATCTCCAATCAGCATTTTATACAGTGCATTCTGGATTAGTTGAGTGTAAATGTATTTGTAGCGCTTATAGAAACTATTAAGAGAATGAAGAATAATGCAGTAGGTCCTAAATTCAGAATTTAGAATTCGATTTTATTCGCCAATTATGTGTAGACACACAAGGAATTTGTTGTGGTTTTTGGAGTACTTGGTACATGCAACATACATACATACATACATACATACTACATGCAAACATACCTACATATAAGACATAAATTGAGATAAGGAGCAGAATTATGTACAGGTTGTGCCTTGATCAACTGTACAGTTGTTAAATGCTAAATCTTACACAAAGTTACACAATTTTTTTATTTTAATTCTTTTAAAACCGCAAACATTAACAGGTAAATAAAGTGGAGGCATACAGTAATCAATAACAATAAATAATGTTTAGATTAGATTAGATTAGATAAGATTAGATTAAATAAAATTATATTAGATTAGATCAGATCAGATTAGATTAGATTAGATTTGATTAGATAAAATTAGATTAGATTAGATTAAATTAAATTCAA
Organism: Bagarius yarrelli; assembly: GCA_005784505.1. Classification (NCBI taxonomy): domain Eukaryota; kingdom Metazoa; phylum Chordata; class Actinopteri; order Siluriformes; family Sisoridae; genus Bagarius; species Bagarius yarrelli. Next base: position 217,784 of record VCAZ01000023.1, read on the forward strand.
CTTTATTGTCATGATGCAAGGTACATGGACAGAGTCAATGAAATACAGTTAGCATCTAACCAGAAGTGCATAAGTGGCCTATTTACAATAAATATCAGTGTAATAAATAATGTTACGAGGTTCATAATTGCAGACGTAAGAGTAAATATTGTACAGAAGTTTATATCCAATAAATATTGTTATGGATCATAAAAAAGCCTCTACATCGGTCCTGTGAATCTGATTTGATAAAATGTTTTCAATTGATGTCTGAAGTTGGTAAATCATACCGAGTAGGTAGCCATCTCTATTTACTGTAGCAGCAGAGAGACTAAATAGCAGGTAATTATCATTTATTAGGCTTTTGTATGAGCAAGAGAGTAATACTGATGTCATATTGGGTAAAATATTATGAGCAAGTAGTATCGCTGTGTGTGCATCAAGTAGCACTGTTTCTTGATAGAGATAAATACATCAGCAAATGAATAAATCTTTCCTCTATCTTTCAAATCCGACACTTTTAGGCAAAAGATACATTGCTTATTATGGCATTTATCATAGATTCATGCAACAAATTACACTTAGTACACTATAGCAGCAGGTCTTAAAAGTATACGACTTAAACAATGACTTTAAATCAGAGAGGTAGAAAATACCGCTTTAATGACAACATTCATTTAACTATGTTTAGTATATTTGTGTTAGTTTGGCAAATCAGTGACTTCTTGTTCAAGATAGACTGGAGATAGATGAAGAATGTGCAATCATTTATGAAGCAGCAGAAATGTTCCATGCATAATATGGCTGCACGGAGGAAAAAATAAGACTGAATAAGAGGATGAAAGGAACAGATGGTTGAATTATGCAATGGTGTGAAGAATTGTGTTGAGGAATATTCCTGTATGGAAGGTAGCCTACACCAGCAGGAGTTATTGCTAGTGATGTTAACCAATTGCTGCCCAGGGGAGCTGAACCTTACTAAAGAAAGACTATTTCAACAAAGCCATCTTCTTCTATAGATTATTTTACAATCATCACCAGCATATCTCATCCCAAAACCTATTCAAAACACTATTTTATTTCACTTTTTGAATTCATTTTTCTTCAGTATTCACCTTTTTAGGCACTTCACTGTTCCTTCAGCTTAACTTTCTGGTAACATACAATTTGCCTACTGTGCATGAGCATGACTTTAGCTTTCCCCTGGCAGGTTTTATGGTAATTCCCAATTCCCTTTTTCTACTTTTACTTCACTGTTCCTCTGTATTGGCCAACGATGAATCTGAAAATTCCCTTTTAACCGTCTGCTTGTAAAAAAGTGAAGCACAAGCACACGTTTGATCTTCCAAATCCTTTTGGCTTTTACCACTACCGCTCCTGAAAATGTAAATCATCTCCTTTTTTTATCCATATAACTTAGACACCATGTTCTGTGATGAACTATTATGCCAATCAGGGTGTATTCCCAACAAATTTGCAAAGCAAATAGAAACTTGAGGCGTTAAAGCTTACGTGGGATCAACTCCTGATGTGAAACTTTCAGAGGATATCGCCAAGGAAGCATAAAAATACCTGTTAAAACCATTCCAGCATAGATCCTTGATCTTACTCATATAATAAACTATGTTGTGGGAGAGGTCTACAGTGCAGTCAGTATTCCATTTTATTCCAAGGGTGTTTAATGTGGTCGGGTTCAGGGCTATGTACAGAACACTTAAGCTCGACTATAACAAATAATGTCTTCATGGAGCTGTGGGGCTTTGTGTACAGGGGCATTGTCATGATAGGACACTGTCTGGGCCATATAATGTATATTCAGCCATCAATCGATGAATTGAAGGTGAGGTCTGCACTCTCAGACACTACATTAAACCTTTGGTGTCTGCTTCAGACTCTGAATGCATTAAAAAGCCTTTTTATCCCTTTGCCTGCCACACAAAGGAGGATTTTATAGGAGGTTTTCTGCTTGGGCAAGTTTTCTATAACAGACATCTATTGCAGTAGGAGAAACAGTTAAGAAGTGATGAATGTCTGATATGTTACATGCATTAATTGCATACAGTGACCTTATTTTTTTAATTGTTGAGACAGAATTCTAAGGCAAGTCTATCATAATGCTGTCTGTTAATAAGAACTTTCTCAATATTTAAGAACCTTTAAGAAACTCTTCAGTAGGATAAAATATAGACAATATCTGAACTGCAGGACATGGCAACATCGCACTGCAACCGCCAGATTAAGCCTAGTTGTTTAAATAGATGCTAATGTAATAATAATAAGCCACTAAGATCTGATAAGACACTTGGAATAGTGATACAGCATGTGACTACATCAGTTAAGTTTGATTTAACCACAATAAGGCTGTAGTTCTTATACCAGGTTCGGTTACATTGAAGCTATAGCCAAGGAGTAATAGTGCACAAAAGCCAAAATAACAAGACTCATAAAACAAAGCATGAAACAGTGATACCATTATGCTCCATTAAAGCTAAATTAGTTTTCAGCCATTATTGTGGCACAGATGGATGCACTTACCAATACCCAAGTGAGCAAGGTGCTCAATCAATGTCCAGCTGTGGTCATCGATGCAGTGGTTCTTCAAAATGAACAGCTGGCAGATATCCCGGGCAGTGATGTCACTGGGGACCTCCACGGCTCGACTGCTGTTGTCCTCACTGTATACTTTGATCACCTTCCACACAGGAAAAAAAGTATTCCAACTAAATAATTTTGCAGTAACAGTGAAATCATAGGAAATTACATATAAAATTGTAAAATTCGACTACTGATCAGGATAAGATGTTAAAAAACAAACATTTAAACTTAACACTCAAGTATATGCCTTTTGTGCAAGGGCAGAGAATCATGTCATTAATGGAGCTCATTTGATCCTGCAAGCTACCTCACACCTCCCGCCCTTCACACTCAACACTCCATTCATTTCCAATGACAGTGAAGCAGTGAGAACCAGGCCAGCAAACTGGGAGCAGATCATGAATGTTTCCTTTCACTTGCTTCACAGTTTCTAGTCTCACAGTCTCAGAAAAGGAACAGCGGAAAAAGCGGTGTGCATTATCGCCAAAATCGGAGTCCCTTCGGGTCCAGATTAAGTTTAAACCAGCTATCAGTTATTAATCTCTTACAGAAAAACAGGAGCGTTTTAGCCTCTTCTGCACGGCATCAACCACAAGCAAACACATGCATGCACTAAAACAAATCAGAAAATCCGTATCTTAGCATAACTTACCCCTGTATTAGATAGAAGGCAGAGCTGTGATTTGGGACTAGCTCTGCAGTTTAGGTAAGGCTGAGTACACAGCATTGTAGGAGCAGGATTTTAGGTAAAACATAAAAACAGGAATGTACTGAGGAAGCAGCAGCTCTCTAACTCTATTTTTTTCTCTCGCTGTCTCTCTTGTTCTCCTCCTCCTCTGTTTTTTAATCTATCCTCTGTGCTTTTTCCCCAGACCTTCTCTTTCTTTTCTGTCTCTCTCTCTCTCTCTCTCTCTCTCTCTGCAGCTGAACTGAAATGAGGTAATTAAGAGAACAGTCTCCAAGCACTTCCAGTACTTCCGGCCTCTCCCGCTGTATGTCACCCAAACTTTGCCCAATCACCTGCCATCTCTTACTAACTGCAGCTTCCAGGGGTAAGCACTGCCCACCCCATACCAGGACAAGCTCTGCCCACCTCTTACCACGACCAGAGAGACTAGAGAATGATATTGCAGAGAGGAAGGGAGGTCGGGGAAAAAAGAGGTGGAGTGTAAAGGGATAGAAAAGGTCATAAGGCTCGCTTCACCTAGCTTTTCCCAGCGCTGGGATCAGCCTTATTTCCTGCTCTGTCTTCTAATACTCAGCATGAGACCTGCAACATGTTACTTAAATGTTATGTTCAAATCAACTTTGTGTAAAGTTTGAAAGGTAATGTGAGGAGAAGAAGCATAGGGGGAGGAGGAGAAAGGGAAAAAGAGAGAGAGACAGACACAAACAAAAAGACTGCTGTCCTGCTGTTGGATTGTCTAATCAAGGTTTACTTTATTATTTATGACCATAGTAATATCACCCTACTAGATAAACTGGGTCAGACACACAATTCATGCTTATGGCATAAACACACAGATGTTGCTGTTGGTACTTGGGACCAAAATGGTGTGCACAAAAAGTAGTGCTTTAGGATAAAACTTAAGACATCTGGAGACATTCAAAATGTACATTGTCCTGCATGTCCCATTAGTTTATGTTACATCCACACACCTTAAAAAACATCTTAGCCATTAGTTATATGTTAATGCTGTTCTAAAGATTACAGTTAACCAAATATGAGCGTATTAAGTCTATTTATGGACAAGTTATACTATTTTCAAGCTTTAAAGATTTTACTAGCAGATAATTTTGCTTTTTACTAAGGGTTAACACATAAAATTAACAAAATATCCAACAAAACTAAAACATAAATAAACTATCAATAGAAATTGCTGATTAGTCTCAATATTTTTATATTTATATAGATAGTTCATTTTAAGATTCTACTAAAAAACAGAAAATGTCGCCAAGATATCTAAATTTGATTAGGTTTTGTTTTTTCAGTGTAATAAGGAACAAATGGCACCAAAGATATAAACAGATTGTGTAATGACAGAATATAAAGTCTAATTTCTACAATAGTTATATATAGTTATTTTATTACCTCCAGTAGCGTTAACTATTTTAAGGTAAAGATTTTAGTATTTCGGTTGAAGCACTGATCTAAGCAGCTCATGACTTCGCACAAAGCTATAACCGGCTGCGGCTGAGAGTTAAGGAGAGTTAAAGAGGATCTGCTCTCTGAGTGGGAGGAATAGCCTTCCTTTCTGTCCATTAATCAAAGCCAATTGAGAGCGTTTCTTATGTCCCACAAAGAGTTTGGGAATGTGATGTCATGATGCAGTGTCTTTGGGGCACTGAGAGCAGCCTTAAATAATCAATTAACCAGATCAACAGCCCAAATAAGTCAATATGTTATGAACATATTGTTGTGCTATTCCCTGTTAACGCAACCTCCATGACATCTGACAACTGAACTAACATTATACTGAGCAATTTGGGGTTAAGGGGCCTTTCTCAGGGGCCCAGCAGTGGCACCTTGGTGTTGCTGGCAACTAAACCCTGATCTTCCACTTTGTAGTCAGGGTGGCTCAAATGGTTAAGGTGCTGAGTTGTTAATTTGAAGACCAGAAACACCTGGGTTCAAGCCCCCACCTCTGGCAAGTCAACCACTGTTGGGTCCTTGAGCAAGACCCTTAACCCCTCCTGCTCCAGGGGCACTGTATCATAGCTGACCCTGCGCTCTGACCCCACACTTACTAAGATGGGATATGTGAAAAATGCATTTCATTGGCTCTGTACATGTACCTTGCACAATGGATTGAATATTCTTATACTTAAACACTGTGATACCACCTCCCCATGGCAAAAGCATTTGTCAGACACCCTTATCCAGATTATCTTAGTTTTAATCTCATTTCTACAGCTAAGCATCAAGGCCCTCTTAATTATGGCCCAGCAATGGGAGCTTGGTGCCCCCTGGGACTTGAACTCATGACCTTAGAATCAGCAGGCCAAGATCTTAACCCCTGAGCTACCAGTTACATATTTACTAATTGAATAAAACTACATTACATTTTACTCTTACGTACCTTTTTTTATCTCTGATTTTATATTGCATATTTTTTGCGATATATTTCTCGCAAAAAAAAAAAACCTAAATATTGCTGTGTTAGTGTATTAAATATAACTTTTATTTATCATCTTCTATACTCGCTTATTCCCCTAATTCGGGGTCACAGGGATCTGCTGGATCCTATCCCAGCTCTGAAAGGGCAAAAGGGGTACACACTCACTCCGATGGGCAATTTAGAATCACTGACCCATCTAACACATGTTTTTAGACTGTAGGAGGAAACCAGAGTAAACCCACACAAGCACAGGGAGAACATGCAAACTCTACCTGTACACAGAAAGACCCCTGACTGGGAATCAAACCCATGACCTTTTTGCTGTGAGGTAACCATGCTAACCACTAAGCCACCGTGCTGCCTTCTACGTCTGACTTTCTCTAATAAAATCAAATGCAATTATGCAGAAGGAGCGCTTCTGTCCTGAGCGGGGTAAAAAATCAAGTGTTGAACTTGTAGTTGTTTGCCACTTTTTGGGTTCTGTATATTCCTGGTTTTTTTCCCTCGCTGAGAACACACATCTGTTGCCACAGCTCACTCTTACATGATTAGATATTCAAATATACATGCAGCGGTGTGCAGAGGCTGAGCTTTCTTAATATGTCCTTATTTGGCATCCCCGAGTATGCTGTCCTCTCGATTTTAAGGACACATGAGGATGGTTTAAAAAAAAGACAAATAAGTATCTGACCAAGGATTTTCCTAAATGCTGCTTGGTAGAGAAACACAATTTTTGGGTCAATAGTGCAATGTTTTAATCGGTGACCTTACTGGTAACTTAATGTTTAACCTTTAATTAGTGATTTTATGGGTTTTTTTTTTTTTTACGTTTGTGTGTGTAATGTGCAGAGTATAGATAAAACATCAATAAGAAAAAGTGGGCTATCACTGGGTGCAAAGATTTACTCTCTCGCGCGTGCGCTTTCTTTTTCTCTCTCTCTCTCTCTCTTCTCGCGCTTTCTCTCTCTCTCGCACGCTTTCTCTCTCTCTCTCTCTCGCGCGCTTTCTCTCTCTCTCTCTTTCTCTTGCGCACTTTTCTCTCTCTCTCTCTCTCTCTCTTGCATTCTCTCTCTCTCTCTCTCTCTCTCTCTCTCTCTCTCTCTCTTTCCCTTTCTTTCTTTGGTGGACCAGTTCTCTCCATGAACTTCTGACCATATCTAATATTGTTAACTTTTGGTATAGGGTATTATTAATTAACTAAAAATATAGTCATGAAGTATACATCATTAATATATGCTTTTTAAATACAGTATATAAATAATATATAGCCTATATTTGTAATTTAAAGACACATTTTATACATCTCGTATACATGTGAGCAATTATGGGTTGGGGGCCTTTCTCATTGGCCCATCAGTGGTAGCTTGGTGGGGCTGGGAATCGAATCCCGTATCTTCCAATTAGCAGTTAACCTTAACCACTGAGCTACAACTTTCCACATTTAGCAACTACTTAATAGTAAGAATTGGTCCCTAAACTACATTTTTAACCTTCTGTGCTTAATAGAATCTACTAAATAAATCTACTGTATTTGATTTTTAATTGGTGATACTGGATTCTTCTGTTTTTCCCTAATTCTCATCTCTTCATTGATCATGTCACTCATTCCCTTTCTTTCTAGTATGTTGTGGAGTGCAATAGAATGTTACCAGTCGCCTCCTAAGTGCATTAGAAGGTTTGTCTAAGATGAATCACTTTTATGTTCACCAACATGGTAGCCAACTAAAGTAAAAGTAGGTCTCCAATCTGTCTACTCTCTCTAAAAACTAGGTTAGAACAAACGAAGGGCTGTTAATCAGATCTAATTTTATTTTTCGTTCCTGGTGCATCTCGAATCCATACGATTATATGCTAACATGAACTAAAGAGATTTTCTAATCCGACAGCCCACAAATCAAGCCCCGTGGCCCAAATGTCTCCCGGCGTTCAGAGATAAGCATTGAAGCAGAGAAGACTAAGAGGGAGTAGAACACTGCGAGACTGTCTCCCATCAGCTTTTGCTCAGTTAAACAAGGAAATAAGATTAGCACTACCCTGATTACACCCCTGACAGCGTCATATAACGACTGTTGGTATTTACATTTACAGCATTACATTAACAGCATTTGGCAGACGCTCTTATTCAGAGCGACTTACATTTTTTTTTTATTTAACTTAGCAATTAGGGGTTAAGGACCTTGCTCAGGGGCCCAACGGTGATTGGTAGTCCAACACTTGTCCCCTATTTATTGTATTTAATTGCACAATGCAATTAAGACACTGTATTGTTATTTTTTTTGCTTTTCTACCCTAGTTCTTATAGATATATTCCTATTCTTAGAAATCTTTATAAATTGACTGCATTTAAGAGAAAGCCTTGCCTAAAGGGTATATAAAGGACTTAACACAACACAAACACTCCATTCCTCTGGGAATAGTGGAATAAAAGAGATTCCATGTCTTTTCAAGCCCATTTTATGGTGGATTTTCTCAGAGAAATACAATCGCCTCACTAGAGTCCATATTGTGGAAGGGAATTTTAAAACTAAAATAAAGAAAAGAGCAAAGCACATTTGATTCTTCTTTAGACTTTAATCCTGGTAAAGCAATTGTATTATATATAACAGTTGTTTCCTTGAAACCTATAGAAAATTCTCTTTAGCTTCTTGAAATGAACGTGATGAAAGACAGCCTTTTTTTCTTTGTCTCTTTGTCCCAGTGGTCTTGAATCTGACCGCATTTTGAATAAAAGCACTGGTTATAGAAAACATTTGAACAATTAAAAACAGCTTCATTTAGTTTGCTTAAATTAGTTTCAGAAACCACACAACATATTTTTGAGTTCTTTACGCATAAGGACAGCGTGAGAGTTTAATAAAGACCTTAGTATGTGCTTGCACAGGTAAAACTGAAAATGCTTTAAAGGTGCTTCACAGTCTGCTACTCAAGGGCAAGGACAATAGAGACCAGTTTCCTAGAGTCCGGCCTTCTATTATCATTATCTCTCACCCCCACAGCTGCATCTTTATCTAAGAATCAGACAACTGGCCTTGACCTGGCCAGTACTTATCCAGTGCTTCCATAAGCTTTTGCCATCCATCAATCTTTGATTCTCAACATGAACCGCAAGGTCTTAAGCTCTGACCTGTCCGAACAGCTGCAACATCTCTTATGCACATATAGTAACTTAAAAATGCAACTTTTCACTTTTTTTCGACAGTGGATCATTAATTCTTAGTGAAATGTCTATTAGACAAAACAGATATTTTGGATCCACATTCTTTGGAATGTTTTCTACTTGATTTGAATCCTGTCCTGATTATTATTATAGTAGTCATATCAAATGAATTTTATTCACTCACTACTCACCATCTATAATAAAACTAAATAAAAAAGGACATGTAGTCTTTAGAGAAACGTACGGGTACGAGATTCAGGAGTCACTCAAGCTTTTCTACTTTCTTGTGGTCTGTCTAACTGGAGGACAAGTGTGGGGATCAAACCTGTTTTACTGCACCTTGTCTCTTTGTATTACTTTCTAATCTGCACTGATGACTCCTTATAATAAGGGAGATCTGGTTTTCCAGAAAAAAAACCAACGCATTGTCGCATGTTACATAACTCATAATTAATTAACTGTACTAACAAAGCCTACAGAATTCCATGATACTATAAATCACATCTGGTACACAATATAACATGACAAATCAGTGTCATTTTAATTATACCACAAACATATATCAATAAGGAACAAAAAAAAACTGAATAAAACATTTCACTTCCCAAACCTTCTGCATGATTGAGCATGGGAAAGACTTAATACTACAAGACCAGACTTTCCAACACACTACAACACACAAAAACACTAAACCATGTCTAACATTAGAGAAAGCACATATAAGCAATCAAACAAATGCTATGTAGAGCTTTGTTTTGCTACAGTTTTGTTCACAGAAAAAAAACAACAGATTTTAGTTCATAGTTTAAGCTTCAAAAAGTGTTTGTCTTCCTACCCGCTTCTGCAGGCAAAGCGGAGTAATGGCAGGCAGCGTGGCTCGTCTGGCTTGGAAATTCATACTGCTGTCTTCAGCGGGCTGCTGGGCAGAAAGTGTCCATCCAATTTTTTAAACTCTTTTAAAATAATGTAGATGTAGTTATTCAGCTAAACGTTTTTGAAGAACTATAGCACTGAAAATTGTCTGCGGAAATGTCTGAAGTTGTACCAGGAACAGTATCTGTATGAGACTGAAAGTCAGACTCCTCCTGTGGCCTTGGAAACATGCCGTGTTTTTTTCCCGTAAGAAAAGTTTTCCCTTCTAATAAAAACTCCTGATAAAGCACTGAGGAGCTAAGGTCAGGGAAAAGACCTACAGTAACTTTATCCGGTGACAAAATGTAAACCTTTCCTCAAAAATGCAAACAAGGATGGTGCGATTTCCATCCTTTACTTTCTCCTCTGAAAGCCAAAAATATACTTTTTCTGTTGTTCCAGAACACTAAGTTTGCTTGATCGTGTTACAAATAGTATATTTCCAGGGATGAAGAGATTAATAGAACCTTTTATAATTCATATTAGATGGTGACATTGTTCAATATACTGTACATACTGTATGTGTCCTAACACACCAAATTATCAAAAGCCGTATTTCTTTTTTTATTCAAATTGTATTGTTTATTTTTCAGTGAAACACAAGGCTTTAGGGGGAGGGGAAGTATCTAAATAAATTAATGAAGCATGGCAGAAGGCAACATCTGTCCAAAGTACACAGAGAACATCAGCTAAACCTTACAGCGGACGATGGATACTTAAGCTGATAAAAGAGGAGAAGGGGAATAAGAGTAAAGAAGGAGCAGGAAGGGATGAGTGGGTGTGAAAGAGAAAATTAGAGAGAGGAATTAGAGAGTGTATAGAGGGGGATGTGACCATCTGCAGTTTTAAAATGGCAAAGCATGATTTCTACATCTGTACAAAAGATGTCTCCATAAGATGGCCGACATTGTAAAAACAATATCTACCATGTTTTCAAGTATTAAATTAGGCACTAACAGCCTGTCTACATGACTGTTAAATAAAATATAATAAAAATGCATTTTTCACAATTTAAATACATGCAAGCTTCCTAATATATATATTATTAGCAGCGAAATAAAATTTGGACCAAACTAAATCTCCGTCTTGAGTGCAACATAGGTGGGGAAGTAGTAGCACAGAGCTGGGATAGGTTAAGATGTTGGACTGCTACTTGGAAGATCTAGATTTGATTTCCAGCACCACCAACTTGCCACTCTTGGGCCCCTGAGCAAGGCGCTTAATCTCTAATTGTTTATGAAAGAATCGTTAGTCGCTCTGCCAAATGCCGTAAATTTTAATGTAAAAAAATATATTTACATGTGCACATGCACATACTCCAGCAGACAGTGTTCCTCAAGATAAATGTTCCCTAACCTGAACCAAGTGAAAAGAAATAAAGCAGCAAAATAGTTTTTCAATTAAAATATTTTCTAAAAAGATCTGTAAGAGTGTAAAAGGAGATCTGGGTATTTTAGGGATTTCTGTCTTTTTGCCTGTTTCCCTAAATTCACTGTATGTCCATGAACCTAACATTAAGTAAAACACTGTAAGAACTATTGGCTCTTCACAGTTCTCATGCCTTTCAGGAATAGTAGCACAGACATGCAGACGCTAATACTTATCACAGTTAGCAAGAAATACATTGAAATCAATAGAACTCTGATAAGAATGTCTCTGCCATTCCCAAAACATAGACCGTCTCAGAGACACTGGCCTTGACCGGCCACAAAGAAAAAATAGCAGCATGTCGGCCAAGAAAGACAGTAGTGCGATCCAACTTCCTTGTCACAGTTTACATATCAGCTTTTAAAAAGGCAGACATACTTTACATACCGCTCCTACGATGTACACAGTATATAGGTATTTTTATGAGATACCGTTTCATGTATTTCTATCCTGTAAGCTAAAAAAAGAACCAATATCCTGAGCCATGTAGACACAGCTTTAATGGGCCAGCTATGCCTCCATTTATACATTTTAAGCAGTTATAGATTAAAGTTTAATAGCATGCTTCTTAGATTACTAAATATGTTTCAAGATAAATATTTATGCTTGAAATATTTTCCATCCGTAGACGCCAGACTAAAGCTCTGCTTTTTTTTTTTTTTCTTTATCTGTTGTCATAGTACAAATTTGATCAGTGTCTACAAGAGAAGAATAGATGTGTGTTGAGATCACATACTGATACTGACAGCGATGTTTAAGTTTCTCTGGCATGTATGGACACTTATAAGGTAAGAATATACCAAATTAGCCTTTTCTTGCTTATTTAATATTATTAAAGCTCTGCAAAAACCAAATGTTTCAAATTGATCAAACTGAGGTGAGATCTTATGTGAGATCTGAGAACCCTCCTACATTCTTTCCATGCGTTTTTAGTGGCATTTAAATCTATGCTCTGACCAGGCCAGTCCAAAATCTTGATCTTTTTCTTTTGAAGAAAATTCTTTGCTCACATGGATTTGTGCTGTCATTAAAATGCTGGAACCTAAAACTTCCCTTTATCTTTAGATGTTTTATTGAAGCCTGCAGGTTCTTTGACAAGTATGTGGAACTATTCATGATTTTCTAGATCTTGAAAAAGGCTCTGGTCCCAGTAGAAAAGTAGTAGCATGATGCAGTCACCACCATGCCGTACAGTTAGTGTAGTTTTCATTAAACGATAGCGGACTTTTTTTTTTTCTCTACAAAGCAAATTCATTTAATTTTGATGTTTATTATGGGCTACCTTGATGTCATCAAAATATATCAAATTTTGCTTCAAACTTTAGTCTTAAGGTAACTGTATAAATGTTGCCAATTTTATCAAACTGGCTCAGAAAGTGGTTCAATCTTGCTATTCCATCCTTTAGTCAAGATTCAGGCAAGATTCTGTTCCTGCTACTGTTGTGATTTATGCGTTGGAATGTCTTTGCAGGCCTTGGCTCAGCACCAGGTTAAAACCAAGGAACTGTCAAACAAATCTTTAGAGAATCAGCTAATATTTATTCAGGGTTAATCCGAACCACTTAATTAATGACTTGACTAATGAGAGAAAAGAAAAGTATAATTGGATATTTAATTGTAGGATCTGGACAACTTTTTGGCCTTTTATTAACATCCAATTAACCTTGCTCCAAAACCTATTCTTCTATTTTGGAGAGTTTGGTCTGGAATCTATAATGATTTAAGGACTATTCCTGTGGCTAAGGTTACTATGGTTGGTCTAAAAACTGGGGTACTACAATTTACTCCTACCACTGTGCCATGTAGCCCTCGCAACTGAACCAGAATAAATCTACACGATTAAATAATCTTTAATTTCAATATTTCCAAGTTTCCAAGTCAACCCATTTCTGCATTTTACCCAGTGGATTCCTGTAACAGCCCACAATAGATTTGAAACACTGACAATAACCTACAAGCCTCCAACTGATCAAGCCCCCTCCCACCCCCTTTATTACATCACTAATAAATAAGAGCATCTGGAAAATATTATCAATAAAAAGGTGGTTCATACATTTCACCTAGATTCATCTAGAATGGGCAAGTTTGGAACTTCTTTAATTTTTTCAAGATCAAGAGTCCGAGTATAATGACATAACATGCAAGTATGCATTTTCACACTTTACAATTTTAGCACCGATTTTCATTGGCCAACATGTTTTGTAAAATCGCCAAAAATAGCTTAACATCGGAGGCAAATCGGTGCACGTTCACAGGACATTCAGTTTTTCTAAAAAATCTGACCTTAAACCTGATCTTGTGTTATTTTCTTATCCGTTCTTGGCAGTGAAACTTAGTTTGCGGACCAGTTAGCGGAGTTGTTAGCGATTCTTCCTATTATAAAGTCATGCAGTGTGTGATCTCCTGTTGCCGAACCATCGTGCAATGTAAACACAGCAGCAATCGAATGTGACTCCAGATAATCATGCAGTGTGAAAACAATTGTGATCCGAGATCATAAGCTTGATCATAAGCTTGTGTCTTGTATCAAATCCTGCCATTTTTGTTTAACTTTTACCCACACTGACTTAAATGTTTCGTTCTTTGTGGCTGGAAATGACACCTATTAACAGAACATTAGAGAGCATTAGAGTAAAGAACCTACTCTGACTAATCAAAAGGAGCCAACTGCTATCATTCAGGCACCATAAAATGGCACCTCTGGCTGGCTTAGATTACAGCTGTATCAGACATGTCTCACTCACAAAGACCCCGGGCTGACTCTGGATCCACTAGAGGAATTATATCTCAGTCTGCACTGACCTTCTTAGTCTGTTGCCAACATGACCCCCAACCAGTAAAGAGGAAGGAAAATAAATGAAAGTTTTTAAGGTGGTTTTAATGGGATTTTGGCCTTTAAATAATAATAATAATAATAATATATGTGTGATGAATTAAACATTAAAGACTTTCTTTTTTTTAAAGATATTTTTTGGGGCATTTTGCCTTTATTGATAGGACAGACAGAGGGGGAGAAACCGAATATGACACAAGACAGAATCAAACCCGGGTCACCGGAGTGCAACTGCGAATGTGGGTGCTGGCGCACTCACGTGTGCAGTTGCGCTTCGGTGACCTGGGTTCGATTCTGGCTCGGGTCATTTCCGGTCTCACCCACTTCTCTATCTCTCCCATTTTATCTCTGTCTGTCCTATCAATAAAGGCAAAATGCCCAAAAATATCTTTAAAAAAGATGTTTAAATTATCACACATATATTTTTATTATCATTATTATTTAAAGGCCAATTTTCTAGAAGAAATGTTAAAATCTAAGCAAGTGTATTATGTTTATGTTGATGTTTTAACACATCGGATGAAAAAACCACTGAATTCTGTCTGAATTAAAGTAAAGCCTGTTGGGATCTACCTGTTCTGAGTAGCAAACTGTTTCTTACAAATCCTCTATAAATAACAAATAACAGTCAATAAAACGTGATCAGACAACATTCCAGTTATGGAAATAAAGTCTGGAATATGTTTATATAAAATGGTTGAATTTATAGCACAAAAAACAACACAATTGTTACAGTATACACCGTTAGAAAATAGCAAGCATACAATGTACAATATGTATTCGTTTTTACGTTGGGTTAGTTGGGTAATAGTCCTACTGATCTGTGCATGCACACACACACACACACACACACAGACACACACGCACAAACACACACACACACACACACACAAAATCCTAGCCATGCGCTCAAATGTCAAAGGCCTGTGACTGCTGTGTCTGTGACTGCTAAGAATCTAGAGCTGTCTCTCTCTCTTTCTCTCTCTCTCTCTCTCTCTCTCTCTCTCTCTCTCTCTCTCTCTCTCTCTCACTCGCTGTCTCCCATTTCCTTCTCTCTATCTGTGCAAACTTTTATAATACATCACATTTAGAGTAAATCTAACCAACGTAATTTTCTCCATATCCCTTACAATGATGTGTGACTTGAATTGTTATAGCCTTTATGCAGATGTCATTAATGTATGACTCTTTAATACACTTTAAACTTTCTTAATAAAGCTTCCTAATGAGGGGATGGAGCACCGATGTGGGCCCGGGCTTTTTCAATCCCACTTCCCCCTTTCTCTCCTATTTTACCTCTGTCCTATCACCTGAATAAATGATAAGGATGCCTAAAATATAGCTTTAAAATTTTTTTTTTAATGTATTGTTATATGGTCTATATTTGAACTAATGTACTGTATAATTGTTAAAAAAATATGAATAAATACATTTTTCTTTAAATTTGTTTCTATTCATAATTAATCAGATTAATTTACAGTGAAATATATGTCATTATTAAAATTTGGACCTTCGTGAACTGTTTGCTTGGGTTTGCTTAATACTCGACTAGTCATCTTAAACTTAATTTACAGTCAGCAAGATTAGTTCTTAACCTTTTATCATTTTTAAGCCTTGCTTAATCAACACACATAGACATATTTCAATCTTAGCTTATGATCAGCCAAGAAACAAACAGGAATAGAAAACAAATGGTTCCAGCGCTGATTTGTCGACGCTATACGGACATTTTAAGGAAGCCAAGCGGGATGCTGTGTGAAGCAGGAGTTTTTAGACCCCTGTAAGGATAGTTAGGATCATAAAGTGTAGCAGGTTATTATTTTACAAGTTCATCGTCTAATTATCTTTGAGATATCTCGCACACAAACACACACTTGGAACTCAGCTCTTGAGGTATGTTCACGTTAACACTATATTATGACATCAACACAATATTAAAAATAAAGTACAAACACAGGATAAACAGCATCCTGTACAGACTTGCTGACATTTTCAGCATCACTAAATGCTTATTTTGGACATAGAAATAATAACACACGCACAATAGAGCTTGATTAAGTTGGGAGTAATAGTCCTGAGACATCATACTCAGACATTTAGAGCTTTGTGTCAAAACATATTAATGTACATCAGCGTGCTTACGAGGCAAATAATTACAGCTTTAATTGCCCTAGACATGAAAAAGATCTTATTAACACTTTTCACATGATAGAAAAGAATGTTGTATATAGGTCATAACCATGTAACACAACAGTCAGTGTTTCCTGAATATAAATCGGCTCTTTGGGGAACAAATGTAGCATGTTCAGCAAAAAAGAAAGGACAAACCATGGTGCAGTGAAAGAGTATGAGTGTTTAGGCTAATAATACCTTCTCTCTTGCCTTGAAATATTGCAGCATGTTCTTAGTCTGTGCCGAGGGAGAAGGATAACCTGCAGCAGTCCTTGAACTATAAAGCATGATGTCAAGATGTGTTTAGAGCTGTAATTTGCTCCGTAAATACACTGGCGGTCATGGTCAAAACTTACATAATTACTATGAGACCATACGTATAGGGATGATTACATAAGCAAAGGCAGCGGCATACGGTTGAGATAAGATACTTATTTGAGACAAATACGAGCGCAAGAACGATGACTGCAGCAACAAACAAACTGTGACGAGGACGTCTTAAAGGGATCCATGTTTGATAGATAGATAGATAGATAGATAGATAGATAGATAGATAGATAGATAGATAGATAGATACATACATACATACATACATACATAATTGTCATTGCAAGGTACAAGTACATAGCAACGAAATGCTACCAGAAGTGCAAATAGTATGTAAATATGTAAGTTGTGTTATGTTGCACTATAAGGTTTTATAAAAATATTTGCAATAAAATTCCAAGCAAACAAATCCTAAACGAGAGGCTAAAGATGTAAACCAAAAAGCAAAAAACAGAAAACCAGGTAGACATTGCTAGACAGGCTTGACTAGCAAACAATACTTTGCAATGTGTTTCATTCCGCTAGCTTATAAAGCTAGCAACAAGAAGTGCTAACGGAAGTGCACTAGTACTAGTGCACTAGTACTCCCTCTGGTGGAGGGAGGTCGGAATCCTTACACAAACAACAAAAGCTTGAACAGAGAAAGCTTCTCTTGCATT
Source organism: Bagarius yarrelli (assembly GCA_005784505.1). NCBI lineage: Eukaryota > Metazoa > Chordata > Actinopteri > Siluriformes > Sisoridae > Bagarius > Bagarius yarrelli. The sequence continues at coordinate 234,965 of VCAZ01000023.1, forward strand.
CAGGAATGAAGTCACTTTAAACCTGTTTTGCTTCACTTTAGCTACAAAATTCACACACAAATTCTGAAAATAAGACATCAGCAAGGATTTAGGGTGAGTAATGCTACTTTAATATGGGAGATAAAGCCCTTTTTGCATATGGATTTATTGAAGTGTGAAAGAGGATCAAGGCTGGAGTTCGATGACAGCGGCACCGCTTACTCAAATAATACAAGGGCTGGGGCGCTCGCATTCAATAAAGATCTCAGACAGCAGGTCTGCCACGCTGCCTTTGTCATGAAAATCTATCATGACACTGCAAATGTGGGAGGGCCTGCAAGAAGCAAATTCTCATGACTAAAATAGCTTCTTAAAAACACAGCCAAAACAATAAAGCGTCAGCAGCCAGGGCCTTTCCAGATTTTATGGCTCCTCTCGAAAAAAAGAGAACCTGCTGACAACTTATTAGTTAATAAAAGTCTCTACTAATTTACTCATTTTATTCGTATTACTCAAAGCCAAAAGGAGCAAGACAGAGTTTTGAGTTCTGTTTTTGTAAATTAATATTTAGTGTTGCAGTGGTTAAGGTGTTGGACTGCTAATTGAAAGATCGGGGTTTGATTCCCAGCACCACCAAGCTGCCATTGCTGGGCCCCTGAGAAGAGCCCCACCCCCCTGATTGCTTAGCTGTATAAAAGAGATAAATGTAAGTCTCTCTGAATAGCCAACTGCTGTATTTAATGTTATAACAGTAAATATTTCTTTTACACTTCAATGATGACCTTCCGTCTGCGTATCCACAAGACTCATCACAGACTTGAAGTTCTGCATTGTTTCATATCTGCAGTACGATCCTCTCTTTTGCTATTTTTTTTCTAAAACTTTTTTTTTAAGTGAATAAACTAAAAGAATCTAAGTATTTTTAAGTATTTAAAACGTGTGAGCAAAAAATATATTGTTTTCTAAATACCATGTGTTACGTGAGTTTAAGCAAATGAGGTGCCTATTTTTCCAGCTGGCTTTGCGATAAAACTTTTTTTTAACCAAGAAAGTAGAAAATACTTTCTTTCTCTATTCAGCAGTAAGATGGTTGCGATGAGTAAGCAGAAGAACATACAAACCCTTATATATACAAGGCAGGGGCAGACAAACAACTGCACTAACTGACATGCTCCTTTTGTTCTGGCCACTGCAGCAGCTCCATGTAAAAGCCTGTCGGGCTCATAAGAGCTCAAAGACCATTTTCACACAGGCCAGCAAGGAGCACAAGGTCATGGAGGTACCAACCTTTTTTCTACAGCTGTGACTTCACAGCTCCACTCCTTCCAACCACAGATACACAAAAGCTGAACGCCTGACTGAATCCTCCCACAGGTCCTGAACAATAGCGGTGCAGGCATTCAAGAGGTGCAATAGTTTGTGCTAATGCAGAGATGTCAAATTAGGGTCAAGTGTGAGTCAAATCAGACAGCAGAGCCTTGTTAAAAAAAGGACAATTTGTCAATAAAACATGTGAAAAAAGATTTATTTTATAGATACGCATTAAACGAGGGTTAAACACATGGACGTATTAGAGATCCAATGTCACATGCATAATCATACACAGTGCAGTGAAATAGATACTTAATGCTCACACAAGAATAAGGACAAATTTTAAAAAAATCAAAAAAATTATAATAATGATAAAAAAAATATAATATATATATATATATATATATATATATATATATATATATATATATATATATATATATATATATATATATATATATATTGCTAAAATTTTTAAACTTTTATAAAGTACAATTATGGTACTTATACCAAGCTTCTAGATAAATACATACAGAAGCAATGCAGTACATTAATTGGTTAATAAAAACCCATCTGATGCGAGTGTCCAGATGCGACAATACCTGTGTAAATGATTCTACCACATGGTAAATGCCTTGGTATTTTAACGTTTATATAAACCTGTGCAGTATTGATTTTTCCAGGTTAAGAAGCATTTAGTTGCACAATAACACAAGGATTGTGTACTACTGCACCTAAAATTAATTCACATCTATTTCTTATGTGCTAAAAATTCGCTATTTAAATAGATTGATTACTCCGTGCATGAGTGAGCCTGCAGCATGGGTAGAAAACCATCTGTAATCCCCTAAAGTAAACTTATTATGCAGTTCTGACTTAGTAACGGCTATGAATTATTCAGTAACCACAGTAAAGCGTGTAGTTATGTGTAGCTATGAAGTTATGAAGGTTAGATGTGTTATGTCTAAATTTGCCTTTGTGAGTTTGAGGCATTAAGGATACAGCAAAGAATACTAAAATAAAATAATTTGGGCTTAGAAAGTATTTACGCTCTATAGCTGTAGTACCTGATATCTGGTCTATTTACATCCTTTATATTTTGATTTGGTTTCTGTTGTGTGTTGTTCTAATTTCACCCTTTAGCACAAGTACGAGCTGGATTTCTTGACACACACTGAAAAAAAAAAGAAGCAAACGAAAAGAGAGAACCAAAGCCTGCAAGCCAGCCATACTATCTCTTAAACACACACACACACACACACACACACACACACACTCACACACAGTACAGTGCCTGCTGATCTGGCCTTTCTCTACATCGCACACCCCTCATACACACAACCGATGGTAATTATACAGCCACACGATCATCATGTCTGCAACAGCAGAAGCCTGGCTCAGTCTCTTAAACTGTTTCACTCAACAGATCACTCAAAATAGAACCTAAGGAACCTTCCGTTTCACCTGTTGTCTGACTTTATCTTCAAATTCAGACAGACAGACATTCGCTTAGCCAGTTATTAACTTAGTTCACCTCTTGCCTGTAAACATGAAACCACAACTTACTGTATGTGCATTAATGAATATGTTTTGTAGTTCGAGCAAAATATCAACACAGCTGATGTATTCTTCAAAAAAGGATGTATGTTTCAGAAGTATTCCAGGCACCATGTTTTTTTTTTACATAAACATGTTATGAAAAACTGCAAGGAGTCATTATTATAGTGTGTTATGACAGTTCGCTAAAGTGTTCGCTAAAATTAGCTATTTTCCAATCACTTTTCGTAAACAGTAATCAGTTATGTAAGAACAATACAATTCACCTAGAAAAGGTGTGAACCACCTGAACGACTTTTTTCTACGAATTTACCAAAACTTCCAGTTGGTTAGATGGGGTCATAAACTAGCCGTAGTTTTTCCTCTACTACTCTACAAAATATCTTCCATAAATGTCAAGATTTTACATAGGACCACCCTTAAAATGTTGCTTGGAGATAACCATCTTAACAAAAGGGCAAACTTAACTTTGTACAATCTGAAAAAAACATGTTTGGTGACACCTAGGTAGCAGCAGACAGACTTCTTAAGTAGGACACCTTTAAATAAAGCTCATGCTGAGAAGACAGTCCTTGTTGTGAGAAGTCAGCCCAGTCAAAGACAGTCTAGTCAGCCTGTCTTTGAGACAAGGTGATGATGTCTTTCACCTGGTGGTGTCTTTACAGAGAAATGTTATAAGGAAGATTCTAGAATGAGCCAAAGTGGCTTCTGCTAAAACGTACAAAAATCCCAGAGCTTCTAGGACACCATGGATTAGGGACATCCTGTGATAGGCTATTATGGCTGCAAGATTAGTGGTACATGCTAGCAAATCTTCACGAAACCAAAACAATTTCTATTTAACATTCTACAACATTATACTTGTGTGGTATGTGCTATAGAATTCAAATTGCCATCTTAGTATCTTCTTACTTGGTAAATTACCCTTAAGGCCCGAACCCATACACACGAGCTGAAACTGGCCATAGGTCTGATGTAGATGAAGCTGTCTAAGATTGCAGAATTCTGCACATAGTAAAATTCTAACGTTTCTTTTTTTATATTTCTGGCATATGGCAGACGCTCTTATCCAGAGCAACGAACATACATTTTATTTTTTAATCACACTGAGCAGCGGTTGCTGGGAATCGAACCCATGATATTCTTAGCACTCCCCCCGAAGTAAAACTCATTTACATTTCTGGCATACCTTATCCAGAGTGGCGTACATCTATCTCATCATTTCATTTCATCACCCCAAATTATTGCGTGACAAGAATTGTGTAGGACAGGAGGTCCTTTTCTGCAGACTAATGAGGGACTAGCAAAAGTCTGAGGTAGCCCCTTGTAGTACAAGACATGCAGGCAGCCAGTAGACATTAGATGGTCCACAATATGTTGCCCTAAAAGCATAATTTTGTGGCTGTATGACTCTGAAAACGGCATCCTGTTCTATAAGGGACAAGCCCATGTTCAGGTTTCCCACCAGCAAAAGTCAAGTATCAACATCTACCATGTCCAACATATAAATAAAGATTAGAGAAACTGTTCCAATACTACTGAGCGTGGCACTGCAGGTCCTGCAATCACAAGTGCCGTTTTTGAAGACGCCATTCAATTCTGTGCCATGACGTATAGCTTGCTTTATGTACCTATGAATTTGCATGAATAGAACCCTGTCCAGATGCTGCTGAGACTGTAGAAACTAAAAATGGCAACACAAGTCATTATCAGCCTGGAGGAACCTTTTAGATGCAGATATAGTCATAGCATCTTTTGGAAATTTTCCAGGCTTATAGCTACAGTATATAAGAACTCTTATGAGAAATACAGACCTTTGTGTTTAACTGTCTCAGCATCTGGAGCATCCATTTTAGCTGAGTCATATCTGCAGCTGTTTTTAACTTATTTTCATTTCATTTGTTTTTATCATCATTAAGCCAAGATTAAAGGAGCATATCAACCCTAATAAAGTATCTACTAAGTTTTTTAGGTTTTTACTTTGAGTGGGGAATTCTTAGAGAGTTAATGAGACTAATCAAACATGTAAAACATAAGGAAAACCTATAACACCAGGATGGAATTGCTGTTGAACTGAATGAAAAAGTTGATCATGACAAAATTGGAACGCCGTCATTAAAATACCAAACTGATGTTAAATTTTCTCTTTTCTTTCTGACACTCATACAAAAATACATGCCTAAGTCAGCCTTTTTAATACTCTAGAGATCCTCCAGATTATGGAACATGGCTTTAAGTATGGATTTTCAGCATTAATAAGGTCAGGCATATACTTGCGAGTGAGGAAGTCTGGAACACGGTTCGTCTTCTAATTTACTCTGTTCAGACCACCTTAACACCTTGGCAAACCATAGATTTGGGGAGTTTGGAAAAGATCCACATATAGTATGGGTGTGTCCACATATGTTTGACCGCATATTGTACTCTGTTCTTCCATTATTGCAAAACAAAATTCTTAGTTTTTCTGACTCTTGAAGGCCCCAGTCCCCAGTTTGCAAACCACAAGCAGGGGGATCCCTAGCAAATTTGGGCTCGCTGAAAGAATAATGTTGGGCCTCCTACTACACCCATTCCACACTGTTACTACTATTAAAGCAGATCTCTGAGGCCCCCAAAGTGTGTCGGCCCTTAGAATCATTCTTACCTTCCCCCACCCCCCAGCAGCATCCCTGGCCACAGGTACCAGACTATATAAACATCAAATATATGTGCTTATATATACAATAGAGTATAAAGCTAATGTAGAAAAATTGTCTGAAATGTATGTTTTAATTTTTACATTGAAAAATTCACCTTTAAAAATTGAAATAAAACCTAAACCACAATGTTTACTTAATGATGTAATAAGTATTGGTGGGAAATTGGCTAACATGAAGTTTGCAGACAAAATAAATATTTTACAATTTGTGTTAAGAAGATAAAACGTTATGGCTAAAGATATTCAGCCATAACGTTTTAGATATTTAACCGCATCAATTTAAATGTTTAGACCATGTTAGTTTAACCAAGTTTAGATCCAAAGGATCCTTTTTTATCTACCTGAGTTGCACTGTTTTTGGTCCAGGGTAACAAACACTCAGAGGTAAACAAGTCTGGGAAGGAGTTTTGGATCATATTCATCTGCATGTCCTCTCCCTGTCGACATTTCCTAGCAAGAGAAAAAGAGAGCAGATATGACTAATTTTTCCAGCACTATTACATGATAAGACATCACATGTGAAGTAGTGATAAGAACAGATCTTAAGACAATTTGGTTTTTATAATGCAGTCACAGTGCAGCCGCTAAGAGAAGAGGCTGATCTGCAGGGCTGGAGGCAGAGGTGAGGTCATTTTGATGATGGGCCAGCTGAGTGAAACACTGCCTCCCTGGAGACATTCTTTCTTAGACCAGGGATGACATCACTGTGTCTACCTGAGACATCTAATTTCTCATGCAGCCTGGTGAACAGCAGGCTGGAGTGGTGAGGTCATCCTAACAGGCTGCTTTTTGTCGATGAACCTCAGGCGAAATTTTAATAATATTGATATAGGAAACAAATTGAGTGTCCCAAAACAAAGAGTTGATGTGTGTTTGAGGTCTAAAATGCAGAAATTTCATAACACAATACTAATAATATCTCTAGGAGCAAATATAAAAGAATTAGCGAGAAAATGAAGAAAGAGAAAGAGGCGGATGAAATACACCAAAGGGAGGAGAGCCCAGCCCTGGTCTGCAACAGTGTGCAACTGAAAACAACATAACTATTTCTTGTCTAACACTGTTAAGAAAGTTTTACATATAGAGAACATTAGAGCGCCGACGTGTTAACATATACTTTAGAAATGCGTGTCAGTGTGTAATCCTGGCATGTGTCTCGCTGGGGTGTGTCTGTGATATGAGGAAGCATGTCAGCCATTTTGGTTGTTTTGATTGCTTTTTTTTTCACCACAAACAAGTGGAGCATGTCTGTATTAATGTATCATCCAGTTATTTTCCAGACTTAGCAAACAGACCCGATGAGTCTATGAGGTAAAAAAATTGCATCAGGCCAGGCAGGAAGATCAAAATTTAAACACACATCTGTGCTGAGGTCTAGCATTCATAATCCTGGCCTTCTCTCAGAATATCATAAGCTCTCTGTTAACACCATGCTTACTAAGTTACTGAGCACAGCCTGGAAAGTAGCAGGTGCTTGATTTAAGTCCAATTCACTGTCCAGTTTTGAAGTGTAGCCCGGACGTTGGGACAGTGTTTACAGGGACAAAGTCTACTGCGCTTTTCGGCCAAACTTGTACAAGAGCACAAAGGCTGCTCTGTGTTTAGTTGGGACGTTCTTACTGATTACATATGTTAAAGATTAACTGATGAAAAGTGTGTTCAACTGACTCAGGGTTGCTTATTTGCATATACTCTCGGGCACAGTTTTAGAGTCACGCTTGTCTCACACTCGTCCCCACAATGCATTACTTTTTTAAACATCGAAATAAATAGTAAGTCAGGCACAGCCCATCAGTGGACAGACATGATTAGAGGTACATGAACAGAAGCTTGTGGAAGGAAGAAGGAAAGCAGTCCTACCTATTGCCTCTGCAGAAAGCTGCTGCTGTGGCGGCAGTCCTGTTGTGCACGGAACCGGGCGGCTGGTAGGGCGAGTGCAGAGTGATTAGGGCATGGTCGCCACCACTGAGTGTTCTTACATCACCCTTCCCTTCATGAAATATGGTCGCTTTCTTGCCGAGGCTGCATGGAGTGTCTACTTCATCCAGAGAGTCACTCATAGCACTCATGGAGCCCAGGTTTATATCCACCGCATCATCTAAAGCACCGGACACACAGCATCAGAGTTGTAAAAAAAAAAAAAGCACAAAGGGGAGTGTGGATGTGTGTGTGTCGAGCAGAGCACAGCACTCACTCACTCCTCTTCTGTCAACGTTCACAAGCACAAACACTCACCCGTCCTCACACACATGCATACTGTTTCCTTGCCCAACAGGCTGTCCTAGCATGGAAAGCAGATCCCTCCTACCAAAACATGATCTACCACAATAAAGTTATTTTTAACTCGATGACTCGCGAACGAACACTGCTCACACTCGCACACTGCCTCCCAGCTTAAAATCCCCTCCACTGCTTCATTTCTTTTATTTAGTCCTGCTTAAGAAGGGCCTACATTTTTCTTAGGTTTTGCCTCAGACTTGATACTTCTAAGCAATTTTCATTATGCATTTCTGCCCTTTTTTCTTAATTTTTTTTCTACCTGAGAAGGAGACCTGCTCAGGCATCTCGCTCTTACAAAAGGTTTCTCCATGCAAGTTACTGCAATAATGAGCTCTGGAGGTCAGCCAGACAGTAAAACCTACTGTTCCTTTATTACAGACTTCACCCCCACCTCACCCCTCCTCTTCTCGATTTCTTTATTCTGCTATAACACAGACAGCTTCAGGATTAGCCGCATCTTAATTCCCCAAACAGTGTGTGTGAAAAAGAGACCAGTCTTCTATATAATGACAGTTAATATAGTATGACAGCAGGAGATATGGTATCAATTCAAAAGTCCAGTATAGTTTCATGCAATTAGACACAGAAGAATCAGCAATTCAGATCAGGCCTAACAACAACAAGCTAAAAATGATATGCAGCATAGCATTTATTTCTTAATGTTCAATATTAAACATTCTGAAATCTCAATTATACAGTATAACTTTTATAACTTTGTAACTTTTCTATTTATTTCAGAGACCCAGCATTAAAATGAACAGTATAAATCAGCCGGTAGTGTAAAACAAACAAAAAAAAGGATATTTATAAACAAAATCAGCACATACTAAAGATAACCTACGTGTGTGTGTGTGTGTGTGTGTGTGTGTGTGTGTGTGTGCGCGTCCACATAGACGTGCATGTATACCGTACCATGTCTAAGACAAGGACACTAAGGACACTAAGGCCAAGTAGCCAAGTTGACTCCAAAAATAACACTCATCTGAGTCACATTCTTCAGTAATCAGTTCAGGCTAATGCTTTCTAATTATGTTAGCAAGAGAACATAGCCAAATCAGGAGTCGTCACTATGACTACATGACAGCAATAACACTAAAACAAAAGTAGGTTTTAATAAGACCTATTGTCACAGCTTTGGCCATATTTAAGCACTTAGCTATGCAGCATTTCCAAACATTTGTAAAAAAGAGCTCAGTAGATCGATTTATTTATTCAATCCTGGTACTGTGATAGAATGCAACTTTTTAAAAATTGGCGAAATATTTAACAGCTAACTATAAGTTGTATTAATGATCAGAAACAGTAGCAACTCTGCTACACGTGTGTTTATGCTAACGCTAATTCACCTTTTGGAAGCTGTTTGAAATTTCGACAGACCTTGAGTTATGTAATAATTGATTTAAAGCAAAGCTTTTCAGTTTAAATGAATGTTAAGGATACATCCTAGCATTTACAGCATTTGACAGACGCTTTTATCCAGAGCCACTCGCATTTTTCTTTTTTTTTTTTTTTTTTTTTTTACAAATGAGCAATTGGAGGGTTAAGGGCCTTACTGAGGGATGCAGCAGTGGTGGCTTGGTGGAGCTGGAAATTAAACCCACAATCCCTGGGTGGGTAGGTAGTCCAACCCCTAACCATGAGCCACCACTTCCACACTACCAAAAAGTGTGTAACAACAAAGGGGTGCTGCACATTTACTTAAACCTTTTTCAAAGTTTTTATTGTAATTTTCAGACATTGTACATGTTATTTTATCAAAATCTTTCCTTCCATTCTCTGTTCTTACTTATTTGCACTTACGAACTGCACTGTAACCCGTTTAAGGAGACACTATGCAAAACAGAAAGCGAAGGCAATAAAATCACTAGACTGAAATAAACCCAGTTTTATTTAGCAATAAATTGCTCACACCAACATATAAAGTCAGCCTGAAAAGTATAAAAAGTTTAAAAGGTTTGGTATTGAATATACTTTATGACAAGCAGGTAGTAAAAGTTTTTTGTTGTTGTTGTTGTTGTTGTTGTTGTAATATGCTGATATACAAGAGAAGAAGTTAAAGTGCATATAGGGTTAGCAGTAGAGCTGCAAAATATATCGTTTCAGCATCACAGTTGCGGGATGTGCAATGTGAAGTTAGGACGATAGTCGACTGCATCCCAGTTCTGAACACATGTGATTAGTGGATCGAGTGCAAAGTTTAATAATAGAGTGAAAAGTTTAGCATTTGCACATTGTTTTAAGGTCTGTTACTGTGGAAACATTTCAAACAAGGTTACAGCATTCAGACGCAAGAAACAACAACTATTGTAGCTTTAACAATGATTAATTGTACTATTTTATATGCTGAAGACTATAAAGTGTAATTTTACATAAACAGAAACATAAGCCATTGTTTAAATTATTTGCATCATTGTTCTGTTGTATTTAGCTGTGCTTATAATTTGTGTATAATATTTTACAATATCACCCCAATCAGTCTAAAATAATAAATTCTTTCTAAATAGAACTATGTTTATTTTTATTTTTAATTACATGTATTTTTATGTTCTTATATATATATATTATATACAGAATATAGCAATGTTGGTTTTTCCAATTTTGTTAGCAGTGTTTTCAGAACAATTTTCCCAGAATTTCTTTATTGATTCTTTAGTGGTTAACACTGTTGCCTCACAGAAAGAAGGTCCCAGGTTCGATTCAGAGATGAATGGGATAGGCTCCAGCAGATCCCTGTAACCCCGAATTAGGAAATAAGCGGGTATAGAAGATGAATAAATAAATGATGAAGAAAGCTAAATAACAACTAACATATTAAAACCTCTTTTGGAGTTAAAATAAAATGTTAGAAAAGTCACTTGTTTAATTCTAAAAGTGGTTAAATGTAGAACTGAAGACTTATGAAAGGTTAAATAAATCAGTTACGGTTTTACAGTTTTACACTTAAATATTTAGTTAGGCTAGAAGATGAGATATACACTCTAAGATGGTGAAAGAATTCTTTACACATATCATATCTGGTTAGGAAGCAAAGGTCAGAGCACAGGGTCAGCCACAATACAGCACTCCCGCAGCAGAAAAGGGTAAGGGGCAAATAGTGGCAGCTTGGAAATGTTGTTGCTTGAACCATCAACATTTTGACTAGTAACCCACAGCATTTGGGCCACCACTACTTAAAACATAAACTGCACAAACTGATTTGAATTACTTACTGTTAGTGCTGGCATTGGCAAGGGCCTTACGATACGATACAATACCATACACACAATACTATACAATATTGCAATACTACAAAAACTACAACAAATACAAAGCCGGAGGTACATTTATTTCTGCCTTGCTTACTTCTGAGACGATGCCCATACTACAGGTATGTGTGAGTGACAGCTACAGGAGTGGAGAAGGAAGTTGTCTGACAGATATTCAATATTAACAGTTTAAGGCATAATTTAAATATGTATCGATACTAGAGGTTAGAATATCAATACATTCGCCTAAAATTGCGACAGTTAGTTGTATTAATATGTTTACACAGCCATACTAACTGTACTAGTTTCTTATGAATCATGAAAAGGTAATTTTTTTTATTGCATTATGTGGGTAGGGAGTGGTGGATCATGGTCAAGGTGTTGGACTAACAACCCACAGATTGTGGGTTCAATTCCCAGCTCCACCACTGCTGGGCCATTAATGCTCAATAGTATAAATAAGAAAATGTAAGTCGCTCTGGATAAGGGCAAATGCTGTAAATGTAATTGAAAGTTTTATTATATATCTATTTTAATTATATTATTATAATATATATATATAATATATACTATATATATATGATTTTTTTTATTTATTTTTTTTTTTTTATTTTTTATTTATTATATATATATTTTTTATTACATATATGCAGAAGAACTTGCATGCTTTTTAATATATATCCAGAGAGGAACTTAAAATAAACTGACCAAAATCAGATTTATAATCACCTGTAGACGTTTGCTATTCTCCTGCTCAGGTACTGTAGTTCTTCTGAAGTCGGTAAGACTTGGGGATTTAAGGCACACCAAGACACTTTTGTAAATAATAGAAATCCCTGTGTTAAAAAGCATGAGCTTTTTGCTTTTACAGGCTCTAATGTGACATTTTTTTGTGTTTTAATCCTTATCTGTCAACATTTATCTATAGTTTTTTTCCCCACTTATTTCTTTGCATTAGTATAATTTAATAGATTTTTTCCGGATGAAGCACTGCCACTAGACTCTTAGGTATAGTCATACGTTTAGAGTTATCTTTTAATAATTTTTAGTTAACTTTAGTTAAAAAAACTACTATTTTTTCCAGACATCTGTACCAAATATAACAAAATTCAGCATTACATGGCAAAAACATTGTCGATTAAGATTAATTTATATGATCAGCTAGTAATATAATAAGCCAAAAACAGTATTTGCATGTGTATCTGATACACAGAGCATAAGGAAAAAACTCACAGCCTGCATATTCTGATTATTCACTAATAGTTCTTCAGGAAACCTATTCTTTTCTTTATCCTGTGGGTTAGTTTTGCGCTGATTTCCCTCGAGTCCCTCAGCAGGTGATTGAAGTTTTGCGATGAGGTCATTTATAAGCACAGAAACCTATGGCGCTGAAAGCCTGAACATAGAAGATTAGACTTTTAAAGCTGCAGGCTATAGCAAGGATTTGTGCTTATAATTACAAACCGAAATTCTGTAGTGTTGCTTAGAGACTTAGAACTGAATATAATGTTAGCTCAGGCTGGCTTTTAGTAGGTAAGCTGAGAAGGAGAATAATTGACCAAATTCTATTAAAATAACACTGTTTCCCCATACAGGTTTTTTTATTTTATTTATTTATTTTTTATTTTTATTTCTCCAAATGGAGTTCACATGTCTGCAGTTTCATCTAAAACAAAGTTTAAGCATTGTATTTTGTAATAATTCCAACCCGATATTTATATTAATTTTACAATATATACTTTATTGTTAGGCCCAGTGATTTCTGTCCTGGTCCTGAAGAAATCCTGTCTTTTAATTTTACTTTTAAAAAAAATCACAATTAGTTGAATGAGGTACGGTATATTACAGTCGGTAATCAGGAAAGTACGAAATAATATATAATATTATCTATAATATAATATATAATGTGTGTACAGTACTAGGAACCACTGGGTTAATCACAATTCTACATAGCTAAAGGAGACCATTGCTAACTAGAGGTGTAACAAGATCTCGCAAGGTACACTGGACTGGTCTCGTGAGAATGTAACGATAGAAAATGGCCCACCACATTTAAATGGTTTGTGTGGCAACATTTTGGTTTCCTGGTGGAAATAAGAAACGGCGAAAGAGTGACAGACAAGACAAAGACAATATGCAAACATTGTAAGAAATGAATAATAATAAAATCTGCAACAGACAATGTGCGTAATATGAATGTGGCTGTGCGCGTGGTAGGATTTGAGTCACACATTAAATGCTTCGCACACACAATAACATTTTCTACACAGACTGGGCTTGCGCATGTTACTCGTTTTCTTAACTGGATAAGACGTGTTGCTGTTTTTTTTATCTACCGGAGTTCGAACAGCTGCCACGGACGTGGCAAAAAAAAAGTTTATGGCAAAACATTTTGCACAGTGTTTATATGTTGTTTAATTTCGTTAAGTACAAGTTAGTTCCAAAATGCATTTTGTTTTTCATGTTTTTCAATTTTTTTCTTGTATTTCATCATTAAGGAATTTCTCGTCCCATTTCGTTCTCGTGAACCCAGTCTCGCGTCTCGTCTCGTCTCATATGATAAGTGTCTCGTCGCCTCTCTATTGCTAACAGCTCTGTTACAACCATGTTAGAACCAGTTCTGCTTGATAAAGAAAGCTTATAGAACATGCTTTATTTCTACACTAATCTACCCTTCAAAATGATTCATCCACGAGTGCTTAAATAGCTTTATTTCATAAAGAGCAAACAATGTCTATGAAGGTCAAGTGGTAAATTCCCCCTTTACATGTCAATGTCCTTATTGTGTAATAATGTAACTGCTGTAAAAAAAATATATAAAAAAAAATTAAAAATTAAAAAAAAAAATTAAAAAAGAACTTTCTGTGGAACCAGTTGCTGGTGAATGTCGTGCAGGAAACTGGTTGCAGAAGAACTTAAGAATGCTTTTTAATTTAGGTGCATAAAGCGGCTAAAGCAAAAGTGCAGGTAATTATAGCTTGAAGCATGCTCCTAACACACACACACACACACATTTACGGCACACTGCTTGCAGCACTACAGTACAGTCTCTACAATCACTCTGTTAACTGTAATGTGGCTTTAACATGAAATCACTTGCAAACACACACACACACTTTTTTTGTCTAGCACCCAGACAAACAGAACAGTCAGCAAAGGCAGGGCTCAGCAAGAATCCAACGTAGCACTAAAATTCCTGCCTTTGTATGCACGGAACGGCGGGAAAACTTTATCTAAACATACTTATACTCTGTCTTCATAAGCAGTGTAAAGATCCACGTGGCTGTGTGTAAGCCAAGCTGAACACACACCACCGACACTGGCAATAAACAATGCAATTCATAATTGCCAGTCTACTAAAACCAGATCTAACAAAATAGGTCATAAAGATAAGTTGAGTAGAAATTAAAGTCTGTGTAAAATCAACCAAATTTAGTCCACACTTTCCAACACTATATATGAACAAAATGTGGTGTGTAGTTACAGGTAAAAATCACAAAAAAAACTATTGATAACATCATTTACATTAAAGGGTATAAAAGGATGAGTTTGACATTCCACGAATCATTTGCATAAGTCAGATGCCACTCAAATTACATAAGTCACATAATGAGATCAAACCACCTGTCCAAACGCATGGACATCTTTCCAAAAAAAAAAGATAGACACCAAACCCTACGGAAAGATGTGAAGTCATGTTTGTTTTTTTGTTTTGTTTTTCTATGAAATAAAAACCAGCTTTGCTGATCTGGCACAAAGAAAAGAGGAGCAATAAAAAGAGCCTATTGTGGTGGAATCATATCCACTCGTATGATCTGTTTCTTGCATTATAACGCATCAGGAGAAATACATCCGCAATACAGGGCTATTTTCTTATTTTTATTTATTTTTAAAAGATAAACGTAAACTTAATAGCGGCGTATTGTCGTTTCGATTTAACGCTTAGAATAAATATGTCCTTGCGCACTTTTGTGCTGACGCATGCATACCGAGCGCGGTGCGTTATAATCTTTCGCTCTGTCCATCAGTGGGGAAGCGCATTACATAAGCGACTGGGTTACATTACCAAAACGCTGTAGCAAACATGCTCAAATGCTTATATATATATATGTGTGTGTGTGTGTGTGTGTGTGTGTGTGTGTTACTGTACCTGCTGCTGGGTTGCGGCCGGCTTTCTTTCCTTCGTGCTCCCATTGTTAGCCGGTAAACGGCTGAGCGCTTTTTATTCCCGCGTCCCCGCTGGGTTAAAGGG
Organism: Bagarius yarrelli; assembly: GCA_005784505.1. Taxonomy (NCBI): domain Eukaryota; kingdom Metazoa; phylum Chordata; class Actinopteri; order Siluriformes; family Sisoridae; genus Bagarius; species Bagarius yarrelli. Next base: position 250,287 of record VCAZ01000023.1, read on the forward strand.
CCGCCCGCCTGGTTTTAGTCATGCACACGCGTTACGTCAAATCGTGGTGACGTGCTGTAAAAAACACTAGATATGAAAATGCTGATCCGTATTTAGTCGTCTGAGGGGTAAAAAGTGGTGTGGAGTACTATAAGGACACTACAGATACCACATATAACTTACCCTCAGGTACATCAGTTTAAAACTTAGACTTGGCACCAAATGTACACATACCATAAGGATAGATGTGAACTCATTTTTAATACCTTTATGGCATTAACCATAAGCTGACATTTATTAGCAATTGGGGTGAAGGGTCTTACTCAGGAGCCAAGTGGAGACAACTTTTTGGGTGTTGGGAATTGACAATCTTTGAATTAGCAGTCCAACACCTTAAACTACCACTTTCCCGAACCCCAAATGGCACTACCACTTCCCCAAAAGTATAACTTTTTCCAGCAAAGGACTAATTAAAGCTGAAATAAATAAATATTTAACCCCCCACGAGCACAGATTTAGGCCCAAGTTATGAACATTCCGTAGCTTTTTTTAACTGTTTGAGGGATCATATTAAAAGCAGTATGCCACCAAAAACTGTTTTTTATTTTTTTATTTTTTTTTTATTTTAATTTTGGAGATACCCTACTAGCAGTACAAATAACAATAATAAACATCCTAACACTAATAATGTTTTGCTATTTTTAACATTCCTTTGGCAGGGATATACATAGCATTTGAGCAAACTAAAGAATTGCTAACTGCCATCATAACACATAACATTAGGGCGGTGGTGGTTTAAATAGAAAGATTGGAGGATCAGGAAGACCATGAGCAAAACCCTTAACCCTTCCTGCTCCAGGGCTGCTGCATCATAACTGACCCTGCGCGCTGACCCCAATTTTTCAAGGTGGGATATGCGAAGAAAACCATTTTACTATATGTTGTACTGTGTATAATCATTTATGTGACAAATAAAACATGACTAATTTTATTTTAGGACAAACAGTTCAAAGTCTTCTAAAGCTAGAATTCTATTCTGTTCTGTACTTCTAGGTTATTGTGTACTTCAGTGTTAACTTTATATAGATTTGTTTAAAAACAAGCTTGCCAAATAAGTATGAAGTACTAAAAATTAGTACTGACTTAGTATTAAGTATTTAAAAGTATTTTTAAATAATAGGCACAATTTTGTAAATTGAAAAAAAAAAAAAAAAACAGTCATGCCAGTTTTATGTATTACACTTTAATGCACAGTTTGAGAAGATATTACAGCAGAACTGTCTTTAAACGTGAGTGATACACATAACCCCATATGTATTATGTGTGCAGGTACGTTTGTAGCCATTACATACTGCTTACTTCCCCGTAATTATGACGTATGATTTACAGCTCTGTTATGTCCACCAACAATGTTTAGCTGCACTAAAGTTATGCATTCAGTATACCTGCACACACATATAGGGCAACACCGTTCGGGTATATCAGAGTACCTCTTTTTTACATGAACTGATGATCACATAATCATACATCTACACACTACATCTAATAAGTTAAAGGAAATCACACACAAATAATACAACCCAACTTCCATAAACCTGAACAGAACATACATAATTAATGAAAATCATATCAAATTAGAAAAATATCAGGCTTTGAACCGACAGGAATCAAAAGGAAAAATTTGATATAAAGCAATTAAGATAGAAATTGTAATAAATGTAGAAAGGCTAGTCAGGCCTCCTAAAAAATGGCAAATGCGGTGAATAGTAACAGTTTAAACCCAGTGACCTTGTTTTCTCGGGAGCATGATGTCTTTGCTTAGAAAAGAGTCTATAATAACTCCTGTATTAACTACTGCTAGGTAAAAAATTGACACAGTCGATGTAAGAAAAGTTCAGAAGACAGAAAAGGGAGCAGACGTACAGTTTAGAGCCGACATTTTTTTTTATTCGCCAGACTGGGTTGGGTAATAATGGCTTGCTAGCAGTTTTAACACTGTAAAACAGCTAAGTGCAACGAGAGTTTTTGAACGTATGATTAAAATATTTATTAAATAAAAGAAAGAAAATGACCATGATCCCTGGGTCTACTGTCAGGTTCACCAAAGTACATTTTTTTTAATAAACTGCTAATTAACCAGTGGCAAAAAAAGTTGTGTTTTTTTCTCCTCTACTAGCACTTTTTGTCATACAAGATACATGTGTACTGCAGCAAATGACTTTCTAAAGTGATATTCTATCAGGCATTGGAAAAAAGCTGTGGTCCTCCCGTACTGTTCCTGGTTTAGGTACGCTGAGCTGAAGTGTCCTCACAGTGGACAGTAAAGAGAGATTAAGGAGGTAAAAGCAAAGTGTGAAGGCTCTGAGCTCAAAAAAAGGCACTAACTTCATTAAGGCACTAACTTATAATAAAGTTTAAAGCTAAAAAAGTGGTTAAATACTCTGGTCCGGTGCAGGCGGTCTTCAGGACTGGATACTTTACAGAAGACATCTCTAAAAAACACAACTTTCAGTTAATAGATCAGTATTAAATATTAATATTACATATAAATAATAATATAAATAATAATAAAAAGAATAATAATAATGTCTGATGATTACCTATTATTATTGATCAACTAATATTGAATAATTATATATATATATATATATATATATATATATATATATATATATATATATATATATATATATATATATATAATTATTATTTTTCAGTATTAGTTATCAATAATAATAGGTAATCATCATATATATATATATATATATATATATATATATATATATATATTCTACTTAAATATATTGTAACACAATACAACGACTACAAATATTATTTTTAATTCGTATTATTAATAATTAATTAAACTATAGTATATATCATATATTTGATAAGCTGTTGATTATATGACTCCTCTATAAAGACACTGACACTTGACACTAGGAGATCTTTCTAGGTTTGTAGTCACACAGCTGGGACATCCCTATTGCCTTAGCTGTTCTTTCATATGCAAATGTTTATGCATAATTTTATATTTTGGACACAGCATATTTATTTCTAGGGTTAAATTAGCAAGTTTTTTTAGCTATACTTACTTAGCTGCAGTGGAAATTAGAGCCACTGTTTGAGGATAGATCTGGCGTTCTTCTTTTCCACACATCCTCTAAGTTCTCAACTGGAGAGCCAAAAGAGTCACTGCTGCTTTTCCTCTGTCCATGCTCACTGTCTACATCCTTTACAGCATATGCACACATACACATAGACAGTCAGCCGTTGCTTTTATGTTCATATACACCTATAAAATGCTGAGGATGTCTTTTAACAGCAAAACATTATCTTGAATTAACATATAATGTTGTAAATGAATGCAGACAACTGTGGGCTTCCAACTTTTTAGCAACAATTTAGGGAAGACGTCCACAAGCTTTTTTAGCTACCAGAATTTCTTTAAATGTTGTAGCATTGGGATTCCCCTTCGATGGAACCGAAGAGACCCATAAACTGTTTTAAACTGTTAGCAGTGTCCCTGTGCACAATGTCTCTGAGCTCCTCACCCAACATAAGTGCTTCATCCAAATATTTCGTGGCTGAATGAACAATTTCCCACAGCCATGGTTATTATAGGGGTAAAAGCGGGAGTCATTCTGGAATATAATGTACAAAACACATCCTAAAATAATGGATGTGTCTCTATAATTTTGTTTATATGGAGTACCAATATAAAAAGAATTATTTGTTATATTAGTATGAGTCTAAAGGTAGTAATGTGAGACTCAAACAAAACCCATGTTCATTAACATGAGGCTATAAGCTTTAACATTCTAACAAATGAAATATTAAACTAGCCATGAGTGGGGTCTTTAATTGAGTAATGGAGAACAATTTAAACAAGCAGGAATCGTTAAATATATATATAATAAATATATAGTGTTAATTTAGGAATATGTGATGCCGTAGCAGGTGCGAGCATCGTAAATATATCACTAAATGCCCAAGTTCTATGCAAATACAGACACTCAAAGCAATTACTAAATACCAGTGTTGATGGCAGCAGTGTGTTCCACTCTTAAAATATTTGGTAAATGCAATAGGAGTAGCTAAACATTTCAGATCAGGCATATTAAGTTTCTAAAAAATTATAGATAATTACATGGATAATGTGTGGGCTGTGGAGTTATTTCTGACACTGATTTTTATCTCTCTCTCTCTCTCTCTCTCTCTCTCTCTCTCAATTACACACGCATACAGACACACACACAAGTTATGCCTTAGGCAGAAGGCTGGTAATAGAGACATTAATACTGTGACACACCTCACAAGCATGGACATACTGTATGGAAAGCAGAGCAAAACAAACACACATGAGCAGAATGGCATGCACACTTTATCCCATCATCAAACGAAAGCTTCTCCTAGAGATGTGGTGCTGTAATACCAACGAGGAATTGTGCAAACTTATTCAAACGTTGTCACTAAAATCTAAGATTCTTTAACCTGCAATGAAAAAAGCTAAAAAAGGAAACTCATACTCACCCTTGAAGTGGGCAGTTCAACAATCTCATCTGTCTCTTCGATAGTGCAACGTTTAGTCATCGCCAAAGGCACTTTGTGACTGCACAGCCTTACAGGATTATTGGTTAGAGACTGAGATCTCTTGACCGCAGTATTCACAGCCTGGGCAAATCGTGACGGGGTGGATGAGGTGTATGGCTTTGGGTGCTGCAAAACTCCGCAGCTTTTCCAGAGTCAGGCCAGCTGTTGGTAAACTCGTTTGGCGTGGCAAGACCAAATGGCCTGGTCCAGTGAACACTTCAGTTTTTTTTGGAGAGGAAGCTGGACTAGATCTGTCCATCTCCTCCTTCTTTAGAGGCGATTTTGGTGAAGAAATGCGCTGCTCCTCTGTAATCTTCGTCTCCTCCCCCCACTGGATAAATGGTGGAAGAAAGACTGAGTTTTCCTGCATAGGGCTATGGAAACTCTCTCTTTGTGGGCTACTTAAAGGCTCCTTTTCCTCACTTAAACTCCTACTGCGCACCACCGCTGAGTTGACATAACTTCCAGGTGATCTTTTGTTCTGTGGTAAACGGAAAGAAGCTGGTTTGGGCCTGGTTGCGGGTGGAATTTTCTTCTCCTTGGTCTGAGGGATATAAGATCTGTCTGAAGGTGATTCTGCATTTGGGGAAATAGCTGGAGAAAGACTACTGGTACTGCCAGGCCTGCGCTCCAATCTGATGGGAGATACTGCTGCTGGTGCTGCTGCTGCTATTTGACCTGAAGACTCCACATTTACTTCCTGAACTCCAAGTACACTGGGGGATTCAAGAGTCAGCTCCACCTCAAAGAAACGTAGTTTGTCCAAGGTCTTTGGAGGCACAACAGTGTAGGTGGTCATGCCTACTTTAGGGATGTAATTGCGAGTGAGTTCATTTGAGGGTTTGGGTTTAGGCTCGGAGGCAACAAGGTATTGTAGATGTTCATGTTTACTTGCTGAAAGAACCTGTTGGGACGCCTGATTTTGGGCACTGAGAGGAGTCTGCGTGGATTTTGTGCTTTCAGGTAGGTGAATGTCTGTGGATGTCTGCATATTAGCACTTTGAGTAGGATGATTATTTTGTCTTAAAGGCTCTTCTGTACATGTGGCTATATCCCTTTTCGGGCTTCCTACAGTTACAGGCTTACAGACAATTGACTCGTGGGCATCTGGAGCCCCAGTTAAGCTGTATGTCTCTGTTTGACTTTCAGTGTGTGTCTGACTTGCACTGGTTGCCACAAAGAATGTGTTCGGTGTTGTTTGTACCGCAGCTGCTGCATAGCTCGGCTTAGAAGCAGCCTGTCGCTCTAGCTGGCTGGGTATGTGTGATTAGGTTTATAGAACCTTCAGCTTTATCTATTGGTGCAGAGCTTTCTTCCTTACATTCGGTAGAACATTCAACAGTTATACATGCCTTTTCAGTGCTTTCATCAACGCTGTCTGTATCAGGAAAGAATAATGAATGAAGTTGAGGAGATTGACAATAAAAATTCAACTATATTTACTGAACCTAAATTAAGTTTGTGTAATTATTATTGTTATTTTTATTATTACGTACATGTTTTTTACATTTTGCTATGTGTTTATATGACAGCAATGTAAAAAAACAAACAAAAAATAATAATAAAAAGGAGAATTGAAACAAAACACACCACTGTTTGTTGACTGTAATTGGGCGTCGGAATTAGGCCCGGGCAGAATTTTTTTCACCTCAGAGTCTGCAACTACTCTGTCAATGGCAAAAACCATACATCAGACAAAACACAAACCCTAACCTCAGCATTTCTTTTAGAAAAAACGAATAAGAAACAGCCTTATTTTTTTCTTTTTAAAACTGTCGTACTTGCCATCTGTGGTCAAATCAGAGGATACTTCTTGTCGTGTCTCCCTAGGTGGAGCTACAATTTCCATCTCTAAGTCCTGAGTTGGAGAGGCGGTTTCTGCTCTGCCAGAGTCAAGAGAGATGTCCACAGACAGGTGGGCACTGCTGTCATCTTCCAGTATCTCTGGCAGAGGACTTAAGCTTTCAGGGCTGGAGCTTACAGAGACAGCAAGGGTATCTGGAGCCATAGATGACTGCTGATGACTGAAGATTTCTTCAGGAGTCACTGTCAACCCTGCAAAATTGTGTTGAATATATTATAACGACATAATAAAACCTTTAGACATGTTTAAATCCAAATAAGAAGATAATCACAGCATTATATACATTATATAAAGCCGATCCGCATGAATGTTATTCCCACCGTCTCCAGCAAGAAGCCATAACTTTCCACGTACTATTCAACATAATAAAAGGTATAACCACTCCGCAGACACTCAGCTCACCAAACATCATATCTTTTGTACACTTAGTTGGCTGAAAGCTTTATAAGATTACATTGTAGATTTCAATCTGATTGGCTCTTCATACGTTTGCATATTTGCACTACTGTCACAAGGTTGTGATGGGAAAGCAAACATTTGAACACGGACACAATGAGCTCTTTTGAGAGAGGTATCAATACAGTACAGCCACAATTTAGTTTGAGTTTTGTTTAACTAAACATAGGTGCGTCAGTCGAGCGGTCCTATAGTGAAAGTACCGCTAATTGTAAAGACGTACCTTTTCTAGGAAAAAAAAGTATAATTATTTTGTACGCTTTGGCTCCTGTTTAGGTTTTTAGGCCCTTTATCTGTTCATTAAAAGTGTATGAATAGCACGGTGTGCTGCACCTGCTATATATGACTTAAATGAGAATAAAAGTTTGCTTTATAAGCATATTCAATGTGCAAGGTACGTGTACAGAGCCAATGAAATGCAGTGTTTCTTGCATATCCCATCTTAGTAAGTTGGGATTAGAGCACAGGGTCAGCTATGATACAGCGCCCCTGGAGCAGGAGGGGTTAAGGGTCTTGCTCAGGGACCCAACAGTGGCTGACTTGCCGGAGGTGGGGCTTGAACCCAGGTGTTTCTGGTCTTCAGATTAACAACTCAGCACCTTAACCATTTGAGCCACCCTTTACTTGACTTGACGTAAATCTGTTTACACTCGAAAACAATGACACGGCCTGCCTTTTCTCCAAGTTAACTATTGGTTATACTTTAAATCTTTCTTCTTAAAATAACAGCTGGATGATTCTCGCCTCTTTATTTTCACAGTAGGCTCAGTGACATTTACAGCAGGGGTTAATAAAGAGATCTGTATTCTGCCTCTCAGCGGTGTCCAGGAGCAGCTTACATAATAGGCTTATAGGAGCAGTATTAGTGTGAGAGCAAAGCCGACAGGCCGGAGTGCTGCAGTGCCACACGGATCTTCAGAGTTAGTGGGATCGCTCTTAATTAAGACATCTTACTTTCCCGAGGCTGCCACTGCATTTAGCATTTCAAGGGCTGTCGCTGGGGACTGGAGTGCAGAAGCAGTTTTCAAAGAGAAAGCTTTTCTCTGCAGAGCTCTCTGTGATCTCCTTTTCTCTCTCTCTCGTTCTCTCTCTTTCTCTGGCAATCAGAATCAGGGCTTTGCTTACTTTTTTCCTCTTTTTAAAATCTCTATTTTAAATCTCTATTATTTCTATTTCTTGTCCCTTCTCTCGCTTCTTCTTCTTTTATTTCATTGTCTCCTTTTAAGTCCTTTTTTTCCTCTTTTTGCTCGTCTCTGTACGTTTCCCTGCCTTTCACTATGTTTCTCCATGTCGTCCTCTGTGATGTTGATTATTGCTGTCAGCAGGAGAACGAGCCGGCGCTGGAGACACAAGCTCTCCAAACCTTGCCAACACTTTATTACAAAACCTTCAAAACTCAATGCTGAAAAACTGCAGACATATTAAATGCTAATTTACTGTCTAAAGAATATTAAAAATCCAGCACACAAACACAAAAAGTGCCAATTTTAGGGTGAAACATTGGCAACAGCGTTTGAAGACACAGATAACATGGAAAAAAAGCAAACTCGGGTTCTCTTATGTCTCAAGCAGCTGCTTTTCTTTGGTTATGAATGACAATCTAAGTGTGTCTGTAGATTCACATCCCTGATTAGAGTGCAATTACTCTCTAAAAGCACAGCCCCCCTTTACCCCTGAAGTACTTTTTTTTATTGATAGCTATCACATGTAAGCAAAATAATGACTTTTTAGAAGCTTTTTAACACTGGGGTCCGGGTATTTAAGTCATCTTCAAAAAGGAAAACATTATAAAGAGTTCTTGTCAGGTTACGTTTCTGCACAATTGTGTTTTCCGACCAAAAAATAAGCTCTTATTAAAGCCAGAGCAAAAATAGTGCAGTGTTTCTTACTTTTGTTGTACATTTAGCAGCACTCTTGTCCAAAAGTGCTTTAAGTCACATCACTGAACAGCTCAATAGTTCACGTAGTAGTTTTTTTTTAAATGTCGAGTGCTAGGTATTAAGGAAAGAGGTGAGTCTTCAATCGTCTCTTGAAGACAGCTAGTGACTCTGCTGTTTTGACATTGATGGGAAGTTAATTCTACCATCTTGGTGCCAGAACAGAGAAAAGTCTTAATGCAGACCTACCTTGTGTCCTAGAGGATGGTGGATTGTTGTGTACCAGATCTATTGATGAGTACCTAAATCTCTGGTTAAACCAATAAAATACCTTTTAGCTGCATTAATAACTAATATTGTTGTATATTAGAATCTTTTACAGAAGCTGCCAAACACATCCACCTGCCCAACTGTTACCAACAAAAACTGTCGGATGTGTTAAATACAGCGCTATAGAGAGGTCCTTTTGTTGTTGTCAGCAATATGGGGCAACACCAGGATTGTTCTTGCAGACTGTTTATTAACTCAGAGTGTAGGTCTTGTAAAAATTGTAGAATATTTACAATTTGTGGAAAGTGGTAGCTTAGTGGTAAGGGTGTTGGACTGATACCAGAAAGACCAGAATGGACAGAATATTTACATTTATCTCCTAACACAACTGAACAACTGGGGGTTAATGGCTTTGCTCAGGGGCCCAACAGTGGCAAATTGGTGGTGCTGGGAATCAAACCCCAATTATCCAGGTATCAGTTCAACCCCTTAACCACTGAGCCACCACTTCTTTATTTTGTTTGGCTTATTAAAAAAAATGTTATTGAAACGTGTTTATTGAGTTAACATGGAAGCTGTGTGTGTAGGACTTGTAGGTTATAATGCATTTTTAATAAGCCTGAAATTGTATGTGCACAGATAATAACACTAATAATTATAACAACAATACAAATTTCATGTTAAAGTAAAATTGCAGTCAAAAGTAAAAGAAATGTAAACCTAGAAAATAAGTTTTTGATCTGACGATTCGGTTGACAGGTGTGTGTGTGTGTGTGTGTGTGTGTGTATGTGTTGGGAAATTGCATGAGACTGCCTAAGAGGTTTCATGATTTTATATGATTATAAATAGGATAGCTGTAACGTTTGTTGTTGCTAATATCTGTATACTAAGTCTGCTCCTCCTCCCAACTTTATAATTTATAAGCTATGCAAAAAAAACAACCAAAAAAAAAAATCCACAATGCCGTCTGGAAAAAATACAGACACTGACATGAACGTATAATTAAAATCTAATTCCAGGACAGAGGGAGAAGACACTAAAATCTCAGCCTCAGACGTCACACCCATAAACCGTTGACTAAACGTCTGATGCATTCGGCTTACAAAACTAGAAAACTTTCCTGTAGTCATGAATTAAATAAAGTGTACAATTTCGATCTGTCGTTACATAAAAAAATTATTAATCAAGAAACTATTAAAAAATGGGCACATGTTGTCTTTTAAATAAATAACAAAAATAATAAATTCAAGTAATTAAATTAATAAAAATAACAAACACAAAAGAATAAATGTACTAATATTTTGTAATATTTCAAATCTTGACATAAGCTAAATATTTACCAGGACAGCCAAGGTTAACTAAATGTATACTATCGATTTAATGTATATTAATAATTGCAATACAAAAATATTCATTAAAAATTATAGATTAAATACTTTTATAGATTTCGTAGTTTATAGATTAAAACTAATTGTCAAAAGCAAGTAAAATTGCTGCTGCTAAATTTTCATTATGTTTTAGCTGTTTATACATAACATATCTCTATATCATAAAACCGACTAGTACTTTTCTGTTGGATTCTATAGAGTTGGAAAGTTTCTTTTGCTTCTTTTAATTCATTTTTTTAATTTGATCAACATCAACAATTATTTTACAGTAAACACTCCATTGTAGAGGTGCATTTAATTTAATTTTATTAGTGAACAGTACTTATAATGTGTTTTATTTTGTTTTTACGAGTTTAAATGTTTCGGTATCAAGAGAATTAAACACTATCCGAGGTTATCCATTCATTTATTCATATTATCTTCTATACCCGCTTATTCCCTAATTCGTGGTCACGGGGATCTGCTGGAGTCTATCCCAGCCGTCTCTAAAAGGGGGAAAAGGCAGGAGGGGTACACCCTGGACAGGTTGCCAGTCCATCGCAGGGCCACACACACACACCCACACTTATTTATATGGGCAATTTAAAATCACCAGTCAGCCTAACGTACATGCTTTTAGACTGTGGGAGGAAACTCATGCAAGCATGGCGAGAACATGCAAACTCCACACAAAAAGAAGCCCTGCTTGAGAAGCAAACCTGGGCCTTCTTGCTGTAAGGCAACCGTACTAAGCCACCATGCTGCCCTATCTAAGGTTATGTTTCTGAAAAATAATTACTATCAATACTTCAATAATTTTTTTTAGTTTTAATATAACAGCACAAATCCTTGTTTCTATTGATAAAATAACTTCAATCAACTCTGTCAGGAATCTAAAGAACATAAAGCAATGATGTTAAACCCTATAATAAATGACACTTTAGCTGCAGTAAATGGGAATATATGTGGGAATCTGGCTATATATGTGGGAAGTAGTGGCTCAGTGGTTAAGGTGTTGGACTGATCCCAGAAAGCCTGGGGTTCGATTCCCAGCTCCACCAGACCACCACTGTTTGGCCCCCTGAGCAAGGCCCCTAATTGCTCAGTTGTATACAAGGGATAAATGTAAGTCACTCTGGATAAGGGTGTCTGCCAAATGATGTGAATGACATAGTATTAGACATAAGGTTTAGAACAAAACATGCAAAGAACCAATTTGAGAACACTATTGCTAATTAAACTGTTTGATTAATATTGTCCTCTATCTTTTTAAAAACAGAATAATATGCTGGAAATGCTGCATGTGATTCACAGCCATTTAATACAACACTAAATTACACTAAATTACTAACATCAGGCATCTAGTAAAGCCAATAAACGGGTCTAACTGAAATTACCATTTTATTTTATTTTATGCAAGCTATTTCTGTCCCCTGTTGCTGCTAAATAAATGCAATAGTGCATGTAATAATGTTGGTTAGGCTTCAGCTTCAGATGCTGCACCTGTTTAAATGTGTGGTTCTGTGTGTATTTTTCAAGCAGTGCAGATACACAGATTCTAATCTGGTGCAAAAGCTTTTCTACACCTATAATCTAGTCCCACAGCATGTCAGGGAGGAATTTAATCAAATGAGTCATCGTTTAAATCAGGGGTGTCCAAACTCGGTCCTGGATGTCTGGTGTCCTGCAGAGTTTAGCTCCAACTTGGCTCAACTCACCTACCTGTAATTTTCGAGTATACCTAGCACGATCTTGATTAGTTGGTCCAGGTGTCTTTGATTAGGGTAAACTCTGCAGGACACCGGTCCTCCAGGACCGAATTTGGACACCACTGGTTTAAATGAATGTTCAAACACACCAACTTGGAGGGAAAAAAGTCTGACAGAGCTGTACTTTCTTAAACTAACCACTAGGAGGCAGTATGTACACATAAAAGCTTTGACTAATTTGCACTCTCAGCACTGTTGACAATTTTATTCAGTGTCCCATGTTTTATGTTTACATGCAGGACAAAGTACAGATGTTTATCTTTGTCCAAGTGAGAACTTCAAAACTGCTAACTGAGGTAATTTGATAACTAGATAAATCTATAAAAACATTGACTGACAAAAAAAACCCCCACCAAACTCAAATAAATAAATACCAAAATACCAAAAATAAATACAATTTTGTCTTTTTATCGTTTTTTAATACTAGGACAGATCAAGGACGTCTCGGCAACATCTGGAGAAACAGGACTGGTAATAGACTGTTGTATGTTTTTATGCCTGTAATAAATGTCCAAGTGTTTACTAGTTACCAGAGACTGCAGACTGACCTGTTACAGTTTTATCCTGCACTTTTTCATCATGGGTCACTGAGGAGCTGCAGGGAGAGGCAGGGGGTGGTGGTGCCTTTCTTTTAATACTCTTTAGAGACGACTCGGTGGAAAAACTTCGTCTCAGTGAAGCTGCGACCTTAACAATGCAAAGCAGTCACATCAGAAACTACTTACATTTACCTCACATACATTTATTTTAAATAAGTAAAACGATCTGAAAATGGAACACCAAATATTATTATAAGTTTAGGATTCGGTCAAATGTTAATGTAAATCTTAAGAAAAGAGTAACATAAGCATTGCATACCTGGTTGCCATCAGGATGACTGCTTGTTTGAAAATTGCCGTGCATATGGCTGAGGTCAGGGGGTTTCATGTGCGGGGGCAGAGGGGCCCGTCTCTTCTTCGGCATGTCAGACGGCATAGTGTTGGAGTCGTAGGTTGAGGACTGCACGTTGAGTGAACTCATGCTCACAGGTCTTGATTTCCTGTTGATTGGAGACGCTGGTGCACTCACAGTCAGTGACTTCAAAAAGAGACAAAAATAGGAAATTTGCTGACTATTACAACCAAAACTCCTGAACGGCAGCAACTCTTAACGCGAGTCTCTAGTCTGTGAAAGTCTGAATTTGGGTACAAGGACAAGCATGACTACCGACCAATGAAAAAGCTCAGGGCGTGTCTATGCAAAGTTTAAAGAGCACCAAAAACAAACATCTCCTTCATCTGCCCTGAACTGCCTGTGCAATAGCAAACAAATTAGCTGTGATGGCTATTTAAATAAGAGTTGATTTCTCTATCAGATTTATGAACATTTAGGAACAACAACGATTTTAAACTAGTTAGCTGCTAGCAATTTTACCAACTTGTGATATGAACCTTTGAAATCAGCACCCACCTGATCAGGTTTCTTCCTACTTCCTCGCTTGAATATACCAAACAGTCCTTTATTTTCCTTTTCTTTTTGGAGTTTGTCCATTCCGGGTTGAAAAACATCTGTTAGATAAATTTACATTTTTTACACAGCTGCATTAGAAATACATAAGGTTATAGCAGGAAAAATGACTGCAAAATATCTATTTTTAATTTTCAAAATAGTGCCACTTTTGTTATCTTTTTCACTGCAATCCTACTGATTAGTGTTGTTAAGCATGTTTTAATGACTTACATGATGCAATGAGTACAAATATTATTAAGCGAAGGCGGTTTAACAATATGGTCAAACTTTGTGGACACTAACCAACAAACCCACATGACTGTGTTTTTTGCCACAAAGTTAAAAGAACACAATTTCTTTAGGATGTCATTGTATGTTATATCATAACATTATTCTTTTACTGAAACGAAGGGGAGCAGCAGGGTGGCTTAGTGGCTAGCACTATTGCCTCACAGCAAGAAGGCCCGGGTTGTTAGCACTGTTGCACTGTTGCCTCACAGCAAGAAGGCCCGGATTCGAATCGCGGACGGGGGTCTTTCTGTGTGGAGTTCTGTGCATCTTCCCCCTGTGCTTGCGTGGGTTTACTCCGGGTACTCCGGTTACCTCCCACAGTCCAAAAACATGTATGTTAGCCTGATTGGTGATTCTAAATTGCCAGTAGAGTTAGTGAGTGTGTGGCACTGTGATGGACTGATAATTGTAAGCCTGAAAATCAGCACAAAGCACACTTTTTGCCATATTGTGTCCTACACAGAACCCACGACACAAAGATGAACTGGAACGCCGACCACACCACAAAGATTTTACCTGACATTAGACCAAATTTAGAATAAGATGTGCGAAAAAACATATAGATGTGATGGTAATACAGTGTTTTAGTACACTGCAGGACATGTGTAGCAATGTGGCAATAAATATGTAAACGGTTAGATTGTGGTCAATATATAATGCAGCTATAGCTTAAAGTGACTCACCTGAATGAGTGGGTGACGAAGGGAAGTCTGTTGGACTGATAACTGGACAGAGATTATAAAAAGACAAGGTGATAAAATGCAGTGACAGTCAGTCTACTGTAGAAGACATAGCACTAAGGAAGTGAATAGAGCCAGATGGATTAGCAAAAAGCCCTTTTTTATTATTTTTTTTTTTATTGTCATTACCCCGTGTGTCCCTGGCGTAGAGCTCCCGGAGGCCGATGTCATTAAGAGAGTTGCTTAGGTCCAGAGGCTGCTGTGAATGCACGTTCTGCAGCAGTATGGTGTTCTGAACATCAAATTCACATTTCTCACAAATAGCAGGCAGCAGCTGCTGCAGAGCAAGCTTAGGGTTCACTCGCAGAATTGTCTTCTGGGTCCTCTTATAGTTTATTACCAAACGTACAGTAGCCTGAAAAATACAGATGGAATCATATTAATGAAACGGACAGATGAAGAAATAGAAAAAAAATGCTTTGGATGTCTTCATTAAACGAGATGAGACATTTAACAACTAACAGAGTCGAATGACTTTCAAGAATTTATAAACAAATGGAGTTTATATGCTTACATTCTAAGAACCTAATTAAAGCACAATACCTCTGGCATTTGTGGTCCAGTCTTCTTGTTCTTGTCCTCCATGCCTTTGGGCTTGAGCAAAACCTTCTCAGCCTCCAGAGCACCGATAAGAGCACTGGGCTTAAACTTAATGTGGTTCTTATTAGTAGAAACTAGCTCAATTGTGTGGCCTGATGGGTTGAGATGGTACTTTGCACACAGCATCACTAGTAGGTCAATCATTGGTTTACTGTAAAAACAAACAGATTATACTTTTATACAGATCCATACAAATGCTCAAAATACATTATCTCCACTGGAGGGAGCTGTTGTGGTGGCAAAAGGTCAGAAGTCTGTGTGTACAAAAGGAAAGCACCACGGCCATGTTACATTATCAACTAATATCGAAAAGAAAGAGTATACAGTTTTTGAAAATTCTGTTTAAAATTGTTCTATCTATCTATCTATCTATCTATCTATCTATCTATCTATCTATCTATCTATCTATCTATCTATCTATCTATCTATCTATCTATCTATCTATCTATCTATCTATCTATCTATCTATTTTAATTCAGTTTTATTTATATAGCGCTTTTAACAATAGACATTGTCTCAAGGCAGCCTTACAGAACATAGGTATCAAAAATATCTGTCTATCTATCTATCTATCTATCTATCTATCTATCTATCTATCTATCTATCTATCTATCTATCTATCTATCTAATGAAACATCCTGTTTCAGATTTAGTCTCACTCGTACTCCTATAATAACCTTCACACGTCTGGATTTATTTTTCTAGTGGTTAGAAGTGTGGAGGTAAATGTTTGCTCATTTATTAAAATGTTTAGGTATTAATGTTGGGGAGGAGGTCTGGTGTGCAGTCAGCTTTTCAGTCTCTCCATAAGGTCAGGGTTCTGCGTTGGACATTCAATTTCATTCACACCAACCACAGCACACGATGCTATCATGGAGTTCCGGGGCTTTGTGCACAGGGGCATTATCATGATGGAATAGTTTTTGCTTCCACTGAAATAGTAATATTAAAGCTGCACCAAAAAGAGCATCACTTTGTGTAAATTTTGGAGAAAGTGTGCTGGTAAGGTGTCCCTATATAGTGTAGCTGGTAGTCTGTAACTAGGCTTAGTCTATTTTTACCTAACAAAGACACTAGTCCCACTGTATATGGCAATGCCAAATAAAATCTACACTGTAAAGTTATATAGTATTGAAGGTGATATATCCAACACACAAACATATAATTACTTCTTTGCACCTCAATGTCTAAAAGTCTGCACTTGGGACTAAAAACAAGTACAAAAACAATTAAAAGAAGTTTATGTTCTTTTAAACATGTTCAACACACCAGAGTGTATTTATTTGCATGATTAATGCTGTATCAGCAGAAATAGGCAAATGCTATGAAGCCTCAGGGCTATAGCCAAAATACTGACCTGATTATTCCAGGTTGAAGCATTATGAACATTCTGTAACCCCATAAACTCACAGAATAACATGCCTCGCTTATACAGATACACGTCTTTCCTAATAATTTCTCTTTACAAACATCTACTAGTTCCTAAGTCATAAAGACTTTTATATAATTAACTGTGATTTTAAAGAGCTCACTTTGGTGTTAATCTACTGTATGTGTGCTGCATAGACCGCTATGAGGACTGAGAAATGTTTCTGCCATCCAGGAGCATAAAGAGTGTGGAAAATCCTTTAGTGACACAGAATGAGCTCCACGATGATTTCCAACTGCTTCTGGAATGCCAGAATCTGAGAAGCTTTTGGAAATACACAGATGCTACAGTTCAATCCTGAGAAAGAAAAGGGTTGGGGACACTTTTAGTGTCCTAACAGAAAAGATTGTGGGGAATTTGATACGTAATCTTTAGAAGCCGGGTAGAAGCATCGGTAGTTTAGTTATTTTGCTTTATGTGGGGATCTGAACCTAGACAACAGCACTATCAGTTGGCAAAGGAGAAAGATGCTCTCTGGAGCCCTTAGTGGCGTGAGGTCAGGGCCAGTAAGACCTTCTCTGCTTGCCCAAAAATCAGAATTTGACCTACATTTACAACCTAAATTCTAATATTTGTTCCTATTAAATTGTATTAATTTATTCTTAACAGTTTATTCTCTTTATTTCGTAGCGTTTCTCTTGCTGCACTGCTTCCAGTACGTGTACGTGGATGTTAGATTTTTTGTGCTGCCATGGTAATCTAATCTACCAATGCCTTCAGAATCAGTAGTGCTGCCCATGTAACTTAAACTATATTAGTAGGGTCATCTTGCTAATTAGTTAATATTATTAAAGACTGTTTTGTAACCAATCAGATTTTTAAACCTGCCTCCCTAAAGCCCAGTAGCTGACGCACGATGACATCAGCATTTTCCGCCCTCTGATTGGTTGATCAGACTAGCACAAACTAGCAAAACCTGTCTGTACAGATGAATTAGAATTTTTTACATTTTTCATATGTTTGTGATGTTATATTAAGATAAATACTAATTCTGAACTGCCCCAGATGATGTATGTGGAACAGTTGCGGTTGTATTGTAGAGTCTTAACAGGGTTTCTTGCTTTAATAAAAATGGTTTTTACCCTCAATACTCGAAATGTCTCTCTGTCTGTAATTCCACCTAGTGTTGCATTTTTGTATAGTATTAATGGTTTCTATAATTGTGACGTGATAGTGGTGGTATTAAGAGGTGTATTAGTCGGGTAAGTCCCCACTGAAGGCCCAGGTACCAAATGTACCGCCCGCCACTGGGAGCCCATAAACTCCCAGTTTATATATTAACTCTATATTTTGAATTTTGATGACAGAATTGCTGGAGTGTGAGCTCACACTGACTCCAGGAGGGTTGAAACCTATTTTCATTTTCCAGCATTCCCTCAGTGCAGCACTGTGCAGCACCACCCATCTGACTCAGGCAGCAATTTCAGCTGTTTTAACACTGATGTAATGCGCTGGTGTCCTTAATAATCGTACTTTTGTCACACACAACCAAACTTCGGTAGAGACAGACCACTTGGGATCAAACACAGGATCGGAGTCGCAACGCATATACCGAAGTTAGGCTGTACATCTTAATTAAGGACTTCAGGAGGGTGAAGTCATTTTTTAAGACAAACACAGAGCTAGTGACATTTACCAGTGTTTCCTGAAAAACACTTCTAAATGGCAAAAAAAATCTAAATCTGTTTTACAAAGCAGACAAAAGACCCAGCTCTACACCAGAAATATTGGAACATTGGGATATTGGGACATTGGGATATTGGGACATTTGGATATTGGGACATTGGGATATTGAGACACTGGAACAAATAAAATTAGAATTTTTTGTAATTCTGATGTGTGAACATTACACACACACACATTACGAAAGATGAAACTACTATACATGAGGAATGAGATTAGTGATGTCTAAAAGGTGCATCTTACAGATATACAGGACTAGATATAGACTATACAAATGTTAGTCCTAGTTAGTATCAGTATAGAGTTGGTTATACTGTATGTTTTTCTTATACAGTGCCGTGAAAAAAGATTTTATACCCTATGAATTTTTTTTTTTACATTTTTTCACCCTACAACCACAAACTTAAATGTATTTTATTAATATTTTATGAAATGCATTTGTGCATTTGTGTCAATACTTTCATTGCAATTACAGCTGCAAGTCTTTTGGGGTATGTTTCTACCAGCTTTGCACATCTAGAGACTGAAATTTTTGCCTATTCTTCTTTGCAAAATAGCTTAAGCTCAGCCAAATTGCATGGGGAGTGTCTGTGAACAGCAAAGTCTTTGTGTTGGTCTATTACATAAAATCTCAATAAAATACATTTAAGTTTGTGGTTGTAAGGGGACAAAATGTAAAAAACATTCAAGGGTTATGAATACTTTTTCAGCCACTGTATGCTGTTACTTTCAATTCTAAAACGGAAAAAGGGAAATCAGGTTTAACAAATTTACTTCAAATAACAACATGCAAATCGTTGTTAGTTAAACAGCTAGTAAGATTATCCATAACTGTGGCTTGATTAAAATCATGTAATATTTACTGTGGCACGTGAGCTCTGCTTTTACACCTCATAGACGCACTGCCTGTACTCATTTTTTTCCTTTTATTAATGTAAATTTAAATACTTCTGTTCTATTCTATTCCTAGTTTGCAGATTTTGGAGTTTTCCTCTCCACCGGGCCTCATTAAGCATTTGTGCAGTTCCCATTTTAGCCACTAGGTGCAATAATATCTCTGTAAATGCTGATAGAAGTAAACACACGACCATGCCTGCTCAACAACCACAAAAACCATGGCTTATATTTGCGAAATAGCGACGATTATGTTTATTTATTGGTCACTCAATAGAGGTACTTAGTATTTCAATGAAACTTAAAATGCACAGAGCTGTGAATAAGGATTAACATTTGTTGAACTACTTAAGCTGCCATTGAAAGCACTTCGGCAAAGTAGCTGAGCTGTATAATTATTACATAAAAGTGTATAATACAAAAAACGCATAACATAATAATATAACATAATACAAGAAATTTTTAATAAATGCTTTTTACACTGCTGGTATTCAGGAACAGTGATTACATCCTATCAGGGAAAGTGGTGGCTCATGGTTAAGGTGTTCAACTACCAACCCAAAGATTGTGGGTTTAATTCCCAGCTTCACCAAGCAACCATTGAGCCCTGAGCAAGACCCTTAACCTCTAATTGCTCAGTTGTATAAAAGAGATAAATGTAAGCTGCTCTGGATAAGGATGTCTGCCAAATGCTGTAAATGTATATTAAGGAGCAAAAGTTAGTTTAGGTTTGTTAAATTAAAACCTTTCTGGGATTACCAGCTAAAGTTGTACAATACTTGTAGGAAATTGTCACTGACTGTGAGTAAAGTCCTTGATGAAACGTCTATATTATGGCACAATTTGTGTACACATACTTGTGTAACAGTTCAACAGAAGAAATGCCAAACACAACAGGTAATATTTCTCTTGAAACCTAAAATACCAATTTTTCTGTAACAGGATTATTATTAAACTATAAAATAAAATGTAAGTCAGGAGAGTAAAATAAACATTTTAGTAACTATGGTATAAGACTATGGTATAAAAGTTTGTTTAGTTTTCGTGTGTATGACCCAATTGTAGGTTTTGTATAAAAGTCTGTAAAATGAGTAGATAAAATGTTGGTCCAATAAATGATTTATAATTGATTAGTAGGAATTTTATTACTAATCAATAATATTTATTGCAAATATAAATAATGAGTGAAAAGATTAGGATATGAAAATCTGGTCTGGATTTTATCATTGGAATTTTATCTGGGGAAGTGGTAGCACAGTGGTTAGGGCGTTGGGCTGCTACTTGAAAGACCGGGGTTTGATTTCCACTGTTGGGCTGTCTGAGCAAGGTGCTTAACCCCGAATTGTAAGACAAATGTAAGTCATGCTGAATAAGGGTGTCTACCACATTCTGTAAATCTACCATATAGTATTAACAGATTGAGCTGACGTGCTAGAGTTACTTACTTTCGGTAATTTATAAGGACTGGCTGCTGGAGTGACTCACCTGCCATGCACCAATGTGGTCTTCTCTACGCCTTCAGGTAGAACCACTGTCAATAATATTTCTTGCTCTAGTAGATTCTCTTTGTGCTCCATAGTAGTGTTCGATACTTCCGGATTGTGAGATGACACACACGGACCATGCACCAATGCTGGAGGCAGGGGGGCCTTGTTTTTAGATGACCTCCTGCAAAAGATAGAAAGTATGTGATGTCATTTCGGACCAGAGATAAATAAGAGTATGGAGACACTGATCTAATTATTTAGATACACAGTTCTTAAGCATTCCTTGTGTTTTGGCTAGCGGCTATGATTAAGTGTGTTTGAACTAATACGTCACAGGGAAGTGAACTTATGCAGAGGTCTGGCCTCTGTTAGTGTCCACTTCCAGCAAATGATAGTAATCAAGTATGGGGTGCTTGCCTGGACTCCACCACTAAGCTGTCATTTGGGGAAAACCAGAGCATACATCAAACATAATAATTTAATAATAGACATTTTGGATCCAGACATACATAGTGATCTACCTTAATCAAGAGTAGTGCCTGTATATCTTACTTTACCAGTCGAATGAGTACTGTGGGAATTATATAGTTTTATAAGGCAACCTGGAAGTTAGCTTCATCCTGGTTCCCTCAACAAAAAAAGCCAATATGATTTTTCCATTGACTTTAGGTTTTGCAGACAATAAGCCTGGTGGCCAATAAAAGTTAATAATTCCTACAGATTTTGTTAATCACTTCATTTTTTGACAAATACATTTTATATGGTTAAATACTAAAACTAAGTACAATCGCATGAAATAAAACGCGAAAGTTTGACAATAAATAAACTACACCACATTCGCCTGTCTACAAAAGCTAAGTATTATTTAGTATTTTGTTACTTTATTGGAAAAGATGTTTCCTGATAAGGATCCTCTGTGCTTTTGTAGATAAATCTATATTATGAAACATTGGAGTAGCTCACAAGAGCGTATAAACATAACAAGGCTGCAGAAGATAAGTTGTCCTGTTCTACATAAAAATGGTTTGTTTTACAGACAACGACAACAACCTTTGCAGTCGTATTAAGCTAGTTGTTAGCATTAACTTAAAACTTAATAAAACTAAAGACTTGTATGATAATGGGGGTCTGATTAAATGATGATCTTTGATACAGAAATCATTCAGTTGGTGTGAATGGGATGGGCTTGGGGCATGAAGGGCAGTAAGGTGTTTTAACTTGATTTATATGGGGCATTTGTCCAGAATAGGTTGAGAACTGGTTTAATGCAAGCTCTATGAAATACAAATTGAGGTTATTGGCATTTTTTAAAGCTCAAAATACTGACTAGCACATACAGAACAGTACATATAGTTTTTGAGACAGCCTATTTTAGATTTAGTCTTACTTTTACTTCTGTAGCACACTTCTGGAAATATTTTTACTAGATTACGGAGCGTGGCTTTGGGGATTTGTGTTCATTCAGCCACAGTAGTATCAGTTTGTTTGATGAGGAGGTCTGGGGTGCAGTCAGCGTTCCAGTTTATCCCAAAGGTATTCATTAGGGTTTAGGTCAGGGCTCTGTACAGAACACTCAAGGTCTTTTACTTTGACATTGTCAAACCATGTGTTCATGGAGCTCAGGGGCTTTGTGCACAAGGGGGTTGCCACACAGTCTGTATGTGGGTTTGCAGGTAAGCTGAACAAAATCTTTAGCTATAAGCGTACTTCATAGATTTCATCAGACCATGTTTTACTACACACCTTGTTATACACATGAAACACAAACCTTATCCCATAATTCTAGACTCCTGTCTCTGTGGTGCTTAAGGGTAATTGAGTTGTTTCTGTTATCATGGAAAAAAGTCTAATCAGACTAAAGTGAAGTGAAATAAGATGTAAGTGAACCTTTATTTTAGACTCAAAGCAAACTGCTATTAAACGACGCAGACTGGATCCATTTTACACACAAGTCACAAGACATTTGAATGAACAGATTTATTCATGGTGGATGACGGAGAAAAGAAGGAGGCAGGAGATGAAGGCACAACAAACAAGATCCATGCAACCTTGGATACGGGCTCACAGGGATCTGCTGGAGTCTATCCCAGTCCGTCTCTGAAAGGGCGAAAGACAGGAGGGGGAACAGCCTAAACAGGTAGCCAGCCCATTACAGGGCCACACACACACTCACTTCAATGGGCAATTTAAAATCACCAATCAACCTAAAATACATGTTTTTGGACTGTGGGAGGAAACCGGAGTACCCGGGGTAAACCCACGCAAGCACGGGGAGAACATGTAAATCAAACCTAGGACCGCCCTGCTGTAAGCAACAGTAATAACCCTTTCTATTCGGTGGAAGCCAAAAATATTGAATTGTTCTAAATATTCTATCCAGGAAATAAAGTGCATCAGCACACATACTGTAGCATATAGATAATTCCACAGAAACATCTGCTGCTCTGCTAGTGTGCTTATGACTCCATCACACTGTATATTATTTTAATGACATGAGTGTGATTTGATGTGTAGTGTCCTTCACTGGGAAGAAAATATCCTCCTGCTACTTCAAAACATGTACATGTTTAGGCTTCATGTTATCTTTAATTTGTCTAGAACTGAGAAAAGGAGTGGGCTAAAGCAAACCATTTGTTTTTATAACGGTAAATCAGAAGACCGTCAGGCTTCAAGTTGACCTTCAGAGAAAAAAAATCTGATCCAAACAGACTTGCTGTGTTTAAGATACACTGATACTCACAATTCTGCACATCTGCTTCATTTCCACAGAGCTATTTTTGGGAGTTCGGTATACACACTTGACTTAATAAATATCTTTAGTGGCAATTCAGAGTAAAATAGGACTGTTCTGAATGCAGAAAAACAAACTAAATTGACCTCTAATCAATAAGTTGTTCTGAAATTCCATCTGTTTAAAAAGGTTCCACTGCATTTACAGGTCGTATATGTCATAGAACTTCTGCGTACTCCTTAGCGACGAAATCCTTTAATTGAGCATGAATTTTTTGCTAGCAAAATCGCTAAATGGGGTAATCAAGATTTCACTCAGATTTATTCCAAACCCTTCAGTTTCAACTAAACACAAATAACTTGTAAATTACAGTCATGACATTTTTTATTTATGTTTTATACTAGTCAACATTTAAAGTGGATCGAAACCTTTCATCAAAAACCAAAACAATTCTTGTCTACCGGACCACTTTGGTGAACTTTTTTGTTCCACTTGAAATGTTGACTAGGAAATAATTTTTTAGATGGTCTATAGATTGCAAAATTGACCATGCCCTCAGTGAAGGAGGGATGGCTTACTGTCTGTCTCCTATCCAGTCGGGTGTGGGTGTCTGTAAGATGATGTATGCAGAGGAAGGTACAGTTGATAGCACATCTTTCTGAGTGTGTTAATCTGCCATGTGGCACAGTAGCAGCAGTAGTTTGAAAACATATGGTTGGCAAGCTTTGGTAAGCATGTGCTAGACTTCAAAGAGGCTAAAGTGCCCATTTAGAAGGCAAAAAACCCTTAACTACCTGCGAGGCACCGATGTTCCTAAGGGTATACACCAAAATGGTGTCTACAGTGTTATTCTTTTAAAGAACGACACAGTTTCAAATAGTTTTGCCATCATTTACTTCTGTGTAGTTTGTCCTTCATTGTGGTGGGGACATTACTCTTGATACCATGTCTTTCAATAGACCACAAAGACTTTATGTCCAGGTCACAGATGCGTCAGCAAGACACACACCAACCTCTCATATGTCTCCCATTACTTTGAATGAATTGCAATATTTTATGTACAGCTGTGCTGTTGCGTTGCTAAGTCAACCTTCTTTAGGAAAGACTGGCCAATAGTCATGACGCTATATTAGCCAGTGTTTCCAAATATTTTTTTACATGCATTGAACCGAAAATATTCATCATTACACCTATTTCTATTTAATTACTAATAAATAATTATTAATAAGGCCAGGACAGTGGTTGGCACAGTCCAAAAACATGTATGTTACGTTGATTGATGGTGTAGGAGTGAGTGTACGTGTGTGTGTATGGCCCTGTGATGGACTGGTGACCTGTCTCGGGTGTCCCCCTCCTGCCAGAGACAGCTGGGATAGACTCCAGCAGATCCCTCTGACCCCAAATTAGGGAATAAGTGGGTATAGAAAATGAATGAATGAAGATGAATTATTAATGAAGTTGAAAATCCTGCTTATTTGATCAGAATGGATTGGGTGTGTCTGATTTTTGCCAATTTCCACAATGCTTTTGTTTT
The DNA here is from genome assembly GCA_005784505.1 of Bagarius yarrelli. NCBI lineage: Eukaryota > Metazoa > Chordata > Actinopteri > Siluriformes > Sisoridae > Bagarius > Bagarius yarrelli. Next base: position 275,340 of record VCAZ01000023.1, read on the forward strand.
TACACAAGGTGTGAGTCATTATGCGGTGTGTTGGTGTATTTAGTACATATTTTCAGTGGCTTGGTAAGACATAAAACAACACAATAAGGTAAGACTGCGGTTTGTGCACACATTACTCCTAAGGGTCTTATACCAGCTAATGATAATTAGAGCGTGTGAATATTTGGTTTAATTCATTAAGTTAAAACAAGCTTTTTTAATTTACTCATTTAGGATAAGTTTTTACTTTCGTAAACGGCAACAAGATATAAATATTATTTATAAAACTGTGATTTAATCATATAAAACAAGAAGTCATTTTCAGAAAACGTCTTTGGATGATTGCAATCATATAATCGCAATCATAGCGCAGACACTCTGCTGATTATTCGTTTTACCAACATTACCCAACTTAAACTACCACACTAGCTTGACTAGTCTGTAAAATGCAACAAATTGTAACCATGTTCAGTTTTACGTAACACTCGGGCAAAATTAGCAGTTTTGTGCTTGAGGTAAAGCAGGTTAATGATGTATTATCAGTAGCTGACAGTCTAAGACCTGAGGAGCCTCATAAAACTTAGCTTGCCAAGCATAATATCCTCACACACTTTTAACAGTACATTATGTAGTGCATTCTTCATAATGCAAAAAACTACCTGAGGACAGCTTACAGTATTCTCTCACCCTTTATTCAGAAAAACGGACATTTATTTCATTTATACAACTGAGCAGTTGGAGATTAAGGGCATTGCTCAAAGTGGAATTCTGGTGGTACTGGCCTTTAAATATGCGCATTTAAAGTTAATACTAGGCTTAATTTCTGTAAAGCATTTAGTGTCACTTAAATGGCATTCAAGCACGTTAACTGTCACCTTAACCACAATAATAAGCCCTTTCATTTGAATTAACCCTTTGTTACTCTTACAATACGTTATAATTTACATTACATTACATTATATGATCATATTGTAGTTTATTTTTTCCTGTCTGTAGTTATTAAAATGATAAACTATGAAGGACACCGGCCCTCCAGGGCCGAGATTGCGATAACATGCTAAATAATGCCATATTTAATATGCGATACAATTCATTTATTTAATCGTCTTCTCTACCCGCTTATTCTCTAATTTGGGGTCACAGGGATCTGCTGGAGTCTATCCCAGCCGTCTCTGAAAGGGCGAAAGGCAGGAGAGGTACACCCTGGACAGGTCCAGGCCAGTCTAGTCCATTACAGGGCCACACACACAATTTAGAATCACCAGTAAACCTAACATGCATGTTTTCTGGACTGTGGGAGGAAACCGGAGTACCCGGAGTAAACCCACGCAAGCACAGAGAACATGCAAACTCCACACTGAAAGACCCCTGCTCGGGAATCGAACCCGGGCCTTCTTGCTGTGAGGCAACCGTGCTTGCGATACAATTTTATTTTTATTATACAACCAACATATCATTCTTTAAACACATCCACATTCACTGATATGCATATTTGCGATATTCCAATCATTTCGTTATATCGTGTAGCCCTACCTCTGAGGTCTACTGGCTGAGTAAGCAAGCGTAAACAAGCGTAGATAGCCACATTCTCAAACATAGGAGCACACAGAGGAGATCCAAAGTCCGAAAATTTTACTAATCATCTTTCTTTTTAATGCAAAACTGCCTACAATTATTATTTTTTTAGATTATATAAAATACTCATCACTTTCTCTCTCTTTTATACACACACACATCTATCACTATAAACATTTATCAGCTATCACAGAGCAAAGCTAAATATTAAGTTAAGAGACACTGATGAAGAGTGATTTAGACTTTGGATGCTGAATGTTTACTTTTAAAATATACCTCTGAAAGACACAGAAGCTTCCTGGTAGTGTTGGGTGAATGAGGTTCAGTTTGTTCTGTTTACCCCTCTGGCTCTAATATTTAGACAGGCATGTAAGTGCAGTGCGCATGTGACGAGGTGCCTCACACAAAGCTCTATTTGCACATAGTGGCATTGTGCTTTTTCAACACCTGACATGTTCCAGCCTGACCTGCCAGGGGCCTCCTCCTGTTTTAACCGGCTAACACCAAGATCTGATCAGTGAATTCTCATTCATCAGTGACACACCTTATTTTATAGCTATCCCAACCCGAAAATTGGCTTTAACACCTTAATTAGAAAAAAAACACATACAACTGTGACTAATACTTTTTCACACTTTTTCCAGTAAATAAATTTCCATTCAAATAGATGGAATAAGCAATTTTACATCTGACACTGATAAAGTACAGTGAAAAAGTATTCATACCTCTTAAACATTTTCACATTTTGTCACTTGACAACCAGAAACTTAAATGTTTTTTATGTGATAAACTAACACAAAGTAGCACCAAAAAATGATATACGGTTTTCAAAATTGTAAGAAAATAAAAATCTAAAAAAATTTGTATTCAGCCCCCCTGTACTCTAATACCCCCAAATAAAATCCAGTGCAATCAATTAGTTAATAGAGTCAACCTGTGTGTGATTTAGTTTCAGTATAATTACACCTGTTTTGTGAAGGCCTCAGTAGTTTGTTAGCGAACACAAGTAAACAAACAGCATCATAAAGACCAAGAACTCGCCAGACAGGTCAGGGATAAAGTTGTGGGGTTTAAAGTTTAAAGCAGGGTTAGGTTATTAAAAAATATCTCCAAAATGAATCCAAAAATGAAAAAATTATGCCACAACTGCAAACCAACCAAGACATGGCTGTCCACCTAAACTGACAGACCAAGTTAAGAAAGCACTGGTCAGAAAAGCAGCCAAGAGGCCCATGGTCACTATGGAGGAGCTGCAGAAATCCGCCGATTAGGTGGGAGAATCTATTTAGAAGCTATGTGTGGGGGAATAATAACACTGCTTACCACCCTAAACACACCATGAAACATGGTGGTGGCAGCATCATGGTGTGGGGATGCTTTTTTCAGCAGGGACAGGGAAGCTGGTCAGAGTTGATGGAAAGATGGATTGAGCTAAATACAGAGCAATCCTGGAAAAAAACTTGTTGGAGGCTTAAAAGACTTGAGACTGGAAAGGAGATTTACCTTCCAGCAAGACAATGACCCTAAACATACAGCCAGAACTACAATGGAATGGTTTGTACCAATGAATATTCATGTGTTAGAATGGCCAAGTCAAAGTCTGGACCTAAATCCTATTGAGCATTATTTGAGTTTGTGATTGTAAGGTGACAAAATGTGAAAAAGTTCAAGAGGTATGACACCTTTTTTAATGCACTGTATGCAGTCAGGTTGCTAACATTTTCCTCTGCTCAGTATTTATTACCGTTTACAGACTGTGCCATTGCCAGCTTAGCACGTTGGTCGGTGCCACAGGAACATATGGGAACAGATGTTTGGTGGGCATTTAGGAACACCTGATGCCAAGAGAAGTATGCAGCACAGCTGCAGTTGGTTAACTTGCTCCTAAAAGATGGGCTTGAAAGCCCAGCCAGCAGGCAGAACGCCGCAGAAAGCACATGGCATTCCGATATCAATAAATTCCTCAAACAAGATTTATGCGACAGATGATTCCATTTCTGCAAGAAGCTCAGCTATCATTACCAGAAACATAATTCTGAATATCCCGGAATGCTGATAAACAAATGGGACAATTAAAGCTTTATTAAGACCAATAAGTAATTTTAGTCTGTGTAATAAAACTGCACTTGAATAGGGGGCTACCAATAGAGAACTAATTTCACTGGTTGACTTATAAATAATATGAATGAATCTATTCCCTTAAGGAAAGGGGGTTGGTTCAAGATCAGGTCAGAGATTATAGTTATGCTATACGGTTGTGTGATATTTGCAAAGCAAATATTATACAACGAGGCAGAAATTTTCTCTCAGATGTCAGATTGAATAAACACTTCGAATTATTCCTCACTGTAGGACATAAAAAAGAGTTAATCATTTACTATATTTTACACAAACAGCAGTTTGAGTCTATCCGAAAAGCACCGATTCTACAGTAGTCTCTGCTAATCACCCAGAAGAGGCTGGAATAATACATTAGCATTATCGAGTTTCCACCAGTTCTTAAATTCACTGATAATAGTTTCATTCATCAGGAAAGGAAATTTAAAAAAATGCAATACGTTTATAAAGCTGAATTATTTCCTTCATTTATCGACTAAAGCATGCACCCAGTAAGATTTATCCGATTTCAGTCACTAGTTGTGACTTTAAGTGGGCAAATTTCCCATTTTGAGCAGCATTAATAAAGTGGTTGAAGACCGGGGGAGGTTAAGGAGTAAATACCACGAGCCTGATTAATGCTTTTGTTACTTACTCAGCTAAAACTTGGCTTGTCAAACCGTATGTAAATACACATTAATTTTTTACTGCGTGAAATCAAGACCAGTACAATGAGGTAACACAAGGTAAATAAGGTCTGCCATAAATAAAGAAGGCAGAGATAAATGCTGTATGGATTCCTTACATTCCAGTTCTCAGTATTACAGATGGTACGTACTGAAGCTTTCCGATATAAAAACCGTTACATCGTACCCATTGTACGAATACTATATAGAGAAAAAAATTTATTCTTAATATGCATAGAGTTGTAATGAAATGTCTAAATGGTTAAAAATAAAGGAATCCGAGTTCACGTTTAGCTTGCAACTTTGCCAAGGTCATAACCAAGAACTGGTGCAATAGTCTGGGCTAAAGGCTCTGAAACAGCTGGCTGTTGCTGTGCTTGTGTGAAGTGTGTAACCCACTGCTCCCGTGAGGAAAGGTGGGTTTATATTCTGAGCGCTAAACAATGCACCAAAATTGTTACTGCTACCTATGAGACTACACCCAGAGTATTTTAGGAACAGTTCTAAACTACAACACAATCCACTGAGAAATAGACCATTTTATACCATCTAAAAGAAATGAAATACGATACAATGTTGAATTCTATATTCAATTTAATTCTGTTTACTAATAAAAATATAACAGGGCAAAATAAATAGTAAAGTTAAATGAAAATGCCCAAAAAAAAAAAACCCAACCAACTATTATATCTTTTCCCAGTTTTCCACTGGTTATTCAGCTCTTACCTCCTGATCCACTAGATTAGTTTCCCCTGTTTACAAAGTTGTCATAGTCCACAATCCAGATAGAAGGTCACACAGAGTCAGCTTCAAACTGCTTGTACACACAGAAATACCTTCATGCCACGCCTTTACTCATGACATCAGAAAGCTTGGCTTCGCATACCTCTCTCACTCCAGCCAGCTGTCATCGAGAACTTCTTTACTGCTCGAAAAGCCGTGTGTATGTGTGTGAGAGTGTGTGCACGAGTAGCTGATTCTGCTAGTGCAAACTCAGACAACTGTAAGCAGACTAGTAATCAGCTTAGATTCTGTGGAGAGTGGATAAACAACTGCGGTGCGACTCTCCGAGCATTAACACCCTTATCTCTGTATATACATAGTGGGTCTGGAACTATGAGGTAGTATTGAACTAATTTAATCAGGCTTTATCAGTTTCAACTAAGCGTGGGCATGTCCATTCTTGCAGCTGAGGTTTACACAATACCCTGCTTTCCTTCACATCTAGTTGATCAGCCAAGACATGTTAGACTTTTGGATTTTTTTATTTGCAGGACAAAGCAACAAGGTTGATGTTGTTAATTAATAGGAGAATTTGCTGCTAATGGTTAAGCACCATGCTAATGGTCATTCTAAACTGTAATTTGGTCATTTCTAATATATCATAACCATTGTTCTAATACATCTACATGTACAGCATTTGGCAGACGCTTTTATCCAGAGTGACTTACATTTTTCTTTTTTATACACCTGAGCCAATTAAGGGTTAGTGGGTAGTGCTGGAAAGCAAACCCCAATCTTTCAATTAGCAGTCCAACACCTTAACCACTGCGCCACCACTTCCCAATCCCAATTCTAATAAATACTAGTGATTTCATACATGATAGACAGACCTACAATTAAGCTGAGGAAAAAACTGTTTGTTACAAATCAGAGGCTTTTATGGGATGTTGTTGAGGGTGGGCTAAAATTAAAGATGCAGTAGAACATCCTAGAAGATGGTAATTGTTGTCTGAAAGTGCTGAAAGTGTACGTTTCAACCTCCCCGCAAAATGCAGTCTCCCCGCAAAATGCCCAGCCTCTGAACCCACGCCTTCTGAACGCGCATGATTGTGCACACATTAGAAGACAATACATCATGCGTCATGCGTCATTCACTGGTGAGAAAACTTCTAAGTACAGTAAGTAATAATAATAAAATATCAAAGATAAAAATAGTATCAGGATTACACGTTGCTGCTGTAGTTGCGCTCATTCGTCGTAATGGTACACAAACTACATAAGGTAAACATTAATATTACAAACATATTAAAACACACCAAAAATCCAATCATACTATAGTCCTACCTGTCCAAGGAAAACTGCTCCTATCCAGAGAAATGACATTACAGCATTTATTTTATTTATGTAAACATTAAGCATTGGGGTTAAAACGGGCCTCATATCCAGGTGACTTACATTTATTTTATTTATGTAACTAAGCAATTGGGGTAAGGGCCTTGTTGTTCAGGGCCCCAGCAGTGGTAACCTGGTAACCTAGTGCTAGAAATGGTATGGAACATCTTCAGACCATTGCCCAACACCAAGTTTAACCATGCGTTACTACAGCAACTATTTATGGCATTCCTTCAGACGATTTGACTCAAATGCAAAACCAAGTTTATTTCAAGTTTTTTCTACGTTTTAATTCAGCAGTCCATGGACATGCTAATGACGAATCCTAGAATCCTAGATTTGTATATATATATTTATTGACAGGCAGGTAGGAATTTCTTAGGTATTTTAATTGGACAAATATTTCTTGGTTGTACATCTTCCATAAGATACATTAATACAATACATTTAGACCACCTAATGATTGCTATCCTGATGTGAAGAGACAGAAATGTTTCTGAAGACAATCAACTATTGTACATTTAATGATGTAAATTAAAAAATTGGAAGTTATAGTACAGTCTCACTTAATGTAAATTATTACAAATGTATCTGTATCACTTATTTAGCTTTACAATAAAAAAATATAGTTTCAATAATTTATTTGACATGACACTGAGATATTTATTTTGCAATCTGTTTTTCATCTCCTGGTACTGAACTAATTATTAAACAAGAACAGTTCACAAAAGGTCTAAATACTTCCTCGATTAAACTGAAAATGAATCTGCAACCTGTAAAGTAGAAACAACATCAAGCTTAACTGACACATACTGACATGCATAGAAGATAAAATCTCAATTTTCATTTTATGCAACTGAGCTAAACAGCAGCAGTCACTGCACCACAGCAGCATGATGTATGTACTCGCATTCCTGTTCAGGCATGTTGGGCCCCATTGGTATAATTAAATCATGTGACAAAAAGCTGACAAAAGCCGGTGCTTTTGAAGTGCTAAGTTAATTTACCCGACCTGTGAAAAAAAGCTTGATGTCTGTAACAATGGCCCATCAACTGCTGATTATTGATATCTGTCAGTTTCGATGGCTGATCATTTAAAACAATATATCTGGTAAATTATTATTGTATTTAATAATAATTACTCTCTAAATACATTTACAGATACAGCTGGTTTGGCTGATAACAAAGTCCTTTTCAAAGTAAATGCTTTCTTTTACATCTAATCTCATCTACTGTAGATTTCTTCTTCATGAGACCTGTGCTGTAATCATCAGAACATTCCTGTATTTATTTTAGTACAATTGTTTGCATTATGAGAGTAACCATCCTTTCAGCACACTTAATTATGTTTGTTATTACTTTTTTATAAAAGCATACTGACATATGATTTATAATCCCACTATCTGCTGCTGTCATCCAGAAACGGATGAGTTCCTGCTTGTGCCTGGTTTCTTTTAAATAGTCTTTCTGGTGTTTTCTCATGGAGTTATTATTTGCCACTCTTGCCCCTGGGTTGCTCATTAAGGATTTTAATCTACATCTGGATTTCTGTAAAGATGTTTTTTTTTTTTTTAACTAATGTTAAAAGCGCTTTGCAAATTAAGCTGAATTGAATGAATCAGATGATCTGGTTTAAACTTTTGAACATCTGAATGAATCAGATGCTCTATTTTAAACTTTTTTTTCTCCACGTTTAATCGTGTATCTGAAGAACCGCGGTGTTACATGAAGTTTTTTACTGAATTACTGGCACTGACAGGTATAAGATTTCTTTATAACTGTCAGGAAACCATCGTTTATTACCAGTGTTAAGTACAACGCTATAATAACTGCCTGGCCTGTTACCTTGTGTAAAAATGGATATGCAGCATAGCTTCAATGTATCTAACTCAATTGTACTAATTGCTGAATTACTTGCTATAAATATGGATTTAAAATAAAAGAACACCAGAGCTGATATTGGATCTAATACAGTAAGCAAGTGGTAGCTCAGTGGTTAGCTCAGTGGTTGGTGTTGAATTACTGCTCGGAAGGTTATAACTTCAAACACCAGAACCACCAGGCTGCTACTACAAGGCTTGTAACCTTCAGATGTTCAGCTGTAAATAAAATATAGGTGAATTGCTCACAGTGGACAAGATGCAGCAGAATTGGACAACACTAGGTGCAGGAGAATAAATCCTAGTCCAATACATACAGAGACAAACACATAGTAATTAAGACTATCGAAATGACCTGCCAGCAGAAATCAGAATCCCAAAGGGACCATAACCAACGACAATGTGTGTTTCTACACATTATTAGTATTATTTTAAGCACTACCACTTTCCCATAAAATGTTTTCATGAGATGTAAAATAGATTTGTTCTAAGCATGATCAAATAAAGAATTTTGGTGTGTTCGGTATGGCAAGACTCAGGAAAAAGTGCTGAGCTGAACTAAACCCAGCCAAGCCAGCTGCATCTTAATAAAAGTGCAGACAGATGAGCTGCTGACACATTCATCTTGACAGCAATCAGGCAGCGAGAAACTCCAGGAAAGGCATACAAAACCAGCCGTTTCACTTTCAGTCACACTTAAACACGGCTACCATAAGTCTTCAAAACTTGCCCAAGTGAGCTAATGTCTGAGCCAGTCACATGCACCGCTCGACTGGTCCCACCCTCCATTAAGGTAGGTCTGCCTCAAGACTTTTCTCTGTTCTGGTACCAGGGTGACGAAACAAACTTTTTTTAATGTCAGAATCAGGCCACTTTACCACTTAAATAACTGGCAACTAACATTTAGATAAATTTTTTGGGTGTGCTTTAGTTCCTGCTAATATTATAGACAGCAGCTACGCTAATTTCTCTCGACTTGTTTCCTTTTTTATACCTATCCAGAGGCATCCAGAGATTGTACCAGCACAGGTAACCTTTGGCAAAATGAGGCCTGCGAGAATCCTGAGGCATCCATTTAAATTATGCCCTGTGAAGATTTTGGGTATTTAAAGCGAAAAAGCCAACCCTATGTGGACTTTGAGGATGTCAGCAGGATGTACCTTCATCATACAACTCCCACTGACTGTATATGATTATAGAAAGGACATCGCTCATAATCACACTATCCGGTGTTTAAAATAAAAAAAATAAAAAAACACATTCTCTGGTAACTCTCTGGGTTCCCTTTTGAGTCCGGTTCCCCTCAAGGTTTCTTACTCATATCATTTAAGGGAGTTTTTTTCCTGCCACAGTTGCTCCAGGCTTGTTCATGGATGTTTTTTTTTGATAACTATTTTGACTTTTTTTTCTAACATGGACTTTTGTATTGTTACGTATGTTCTGTAAATTGTTAAAAGCGCTATATAAATAAAACTGAATTAAATTGAACCTAATGTCGCTCTTTTTTAAATAGTTTTTGTTGTAAAATTCATTACACTTTCTTTATGATCTAGGGAACCAGTATTGATCTGTTCAACGATGAGGCACTTTTATGTTGTAAATGATGTAAATGTAAAAAAATAATCAATTAACATCAAAGGGAGTGGCTCAGAAAAATTCTTATCCGCTTATCCTTTAAGAAAAGATTACACCCACATGTTTAAACATGACCCATAATCTAAATGGAGTTTACACAAAAAGGAACTCTTAGGCTATTTAATGCACCTCAGACAGCAGGCTATTTGGACTTCTGAATCATTGTTTGCAGTGTGGAAAGTTTTATTCAGAGGGCTTCGTAAAATGCGCCAAAGCATAAAGGCAGGAAGGGGTGACCTTGAGATCACAGCGGTGGCTGTGTTCAACAGAATGCGAATACAGCACTGCTACATGGTGAGACGGGTCTTTTTGTTGTTGAGTTTCCATCCCCTTTGCCCCAGTCTGCATGACAATGTTGATCTTGATAGTTTTCCTGTCTCCTTTGGAAAAGACATGTTAAAGACGCACCAGATCTTTGGCACAGCTGTATTCAGTCTGTGCTGTCCATAAATTAAAGCATCATACTTTTCGGGCTTTATGAAACATGGCTAAATGTTAAAGCAAATGCACTTCTCCCTGCTTTTAAGTTGAGTCTAGGCTTTCATAAATTTTATAGCTGGTTTTATTGATTTGAAGGTATTAATGCTATAGACCACAGTCTGGAAGCACGTCACAAGTACATTGCGTCAGGGATGGGGTGACATCAGCGACCAGAAACTACAAAGGCAAGCATCCAGCTAAAGTAAATGGTTTGCAAGCATCAAGTCAATAAGAAAGGCTGAATCGAGGCTCACTCGAACAGCGGTAGCCGAGTACTCTGACCAATCCAAGATGGTTCGAGGTAAAGCGTAATCCTCCAAGGGGGTATGCCCTAAAGTAAAGGCTAATCCTTTTTGGTCGACAGAACCCATAAGACCGTAGTCCTGGACCGTAGTTTTACAGTTACATTACATGATGCTGTGAATGGGTCCCTACAGCGCACATCTTCAGAGGCCTGGCAATTTCCGGACCTATCCCTTTTTCCCCTAAGTCACAAAAAAAACGAGCGGCAGCATAGATACGTGTTACAGCAGTGGGATCCCACAGCATAACCGTGCCAGACGCATACAAAGTAAACCTACCCCGGGTAATTATTAAGTCTCAGTAGGGCAGATACTGCGAGAGGCTGAGGCCTGGTAGCATGCTTATTGGTGACGTGGCGGAGACCGGACACCTCCGGACACCTCCGGACACCTCCTCCTTGGGCTCTTGCTTGCCCACTATAGGCCAGGGACTTGACGGTATGGTGGAGTGGGCATCTTGTTCCCATAGAGTTTGAATGCTCACCTTTGTACTTTCTGGTCTCTGACATCACCCTGTCCATGATACACTGTGCTTGTGAGGTGTAGTTTTCAGATTTGCATGATTCCACATGTGCTTTAATGCTGAGGTCATGCAGGATGTATTCCTATAGCGTTTAGACACAGCGTTACGTTCCCTCATGTAAGCTTAGAGACGTTTCAAGCTCTCCAGGCTAACTGATATACAGCAGGATATTTTATGGAAATAAGTCAGAAGAGGAATGTATGTAATGAAGATAGAAAAAGAGAGATATCCCCAATGGAAAGACAAAGCTCAAAGCCGGGACACAGCTGGTAATACTGTAAGAAAGGTCACTAACAGTAAACAGAGGAAAGGTCTGGGAAGAACATTACTCCAACAACACTGTGTGTGTGTGTTGGGGGCATAGAAAGAGAGACAGAGAGAGAGAGAGAGAGAGAGAGAGAGAGCGAGAGAGAGAGGAGTCATTCTGTATCTGAAACCACCATGTCCTCTGTGTACCCCCCCCTTCTTTGAACCAAAACATAATGTTTTTTTCCCACACTGCACCCGTCTGCTGCCCCCTAAAACCCCACAAGCAGTTTCTCACATGTTCACAGAGGAGGATAACGATCTGATAGAGATAACAAAATGCACGCACACTTACATATAGCCATCCCTGTAACAGATCTGTGATAGACATCAGTCCATTCCATCCAGTAAATAGTGCAAAAAAATTGGGCAATGAGGGCAGAGATCTAAGGTTTGCACAAAATCACTGAAAGCAATACATCTTAAATGCTAAATTCTGTGGCACAAATAGAGTCCACTGAAAGAGCGAGTGGTGTTAATTAGAAAATCCGATTTACAGACGTGCACTCTGAGGACTAAATCTGAATTTGATAAAAATCACATATTTTTTCTTTCCTATAAGTATTAAATGATGTCCTCCATTTGTTGGATATGAATACAGTATCAAACTTTAACATTGTTTCTCCAGCGAGCTGTTCATGTTCATTTTAATAGGGTTTTCAATGAAATGACCTATGCATCCGGCAAAGGTCAAAAAAAGGTCCCTTCCTAAAGGACGACGACCCTGTCATTCACCCATGACTTCTCCTGGGTCTAATACATCTAAAAACAACATTCCCAGCACATACACAGACACAGATACAACATGCCAAGGCCAGCTGAACTTTCTCCCTCTCTCTTACTCACTTACACAGACACACGCAACTCTTTGGATACTATTTGGAGTATCTGCCAAGGCATTAGATAAAGAAGGATCAGGGAACTTGATCCTGAATCAGAAATATACTTGGATATCTGTGTACTGTTTACAAGATAAGACAGTTACAATTACACTAAAGGTTTCCAACAAATACATGACTTTTAGTGATCGTCATTAACGTGTGTATGTCTGTAAAAATACAAGTATGTAAGTAAAGAGGCAAAATTTTTACAGATGCAGAAAAAGAGCATTGCGTCTACTGGCATAATTATGGACAACACACAAAATCCTTTCTTCAAAGACAAAGGTGCATTGTCTGTGCAGAGATACATGCCAGAGGAACACAGATAGTAGCGGATCACATGCTTATTTGCTTCAAATTATAACACAGTAAACGGAATTCCTATACTGCTGCCAGGACTTTGAATGAATTTAAAGCTCGCATAAAAAAATCAAGATTTTGTATATTACCAGATACCTATTGATTAAACTTAAGCATTATTAAACATTAAAAGTGGCACAATACAGCTCCAGGGTCAAAACTCGTACTTCTGTCTGTTTGGAGTTTCCCACGATCCCCTTGTGTCCATGTGAATTTTGTTTCCATTCCTGTTTTCCTGCCACTTCACTCAATATGCAGGTAGGGCAACTGTGTACTCTAAAATTGCCCTGGGTGCAAAAGTGTGTGTGTGTATGTGTGTTGTGTAATGGAATAGCATCCTATTAGGGGTGTGTTCCCACTTTATACATAGAATAGGCTTTAGATCCAGTGCACCAATTAGTTGGTGTAATATATTAATATATACACTCTAACTGCATACTCAAAGGTTTTATATATATATATTTATATATATATATATATATACATATATATATATATATATATATATATATATATATATATATATATATATATATATATATATATATATAGTATATATATAGATAGATAGATAGATAGATAGATAGATAGATAGATAGAGATATGTAGACACAATATATATAGTTATATATATACTTATAATTTAAAAAAAAAATAAATTAAGTTTTTCATAGAACATTATAATGAGACACATCTACACACACACTCCAAAAGGTGGTAGCTCAGTGGTTAAGGTGTTGGACTGCTAACTGTAACCCCAAGTTTTGACTGCTGGGCCCTGAGCAAGGCTCTTAACCCAAATGGCTCAAGTGTATAAATGAAATAAGGCGCTTTAAGTAAGGGCGTCTACCAAATGCTGGAAATGTGTATGTATCTATGCAGTGATCCAAACGGTCAAACACATGGCAGCAGCACATCTCTAAATCTCTAAGTGTTGTGTGTGGAGATTCTCAAGCCGTTTCTGAAAGTAAAGCATTCCGTCTGGTATAAATAATCAAGCCATGGTTAAAGTCACATAAATCACCCTTTTTTCCCCAGTTTTGATGTTTGATTGTTACTGCATAGTTGTTTGCATTGTATTTCTGCCGCACGCTGCCACAATTGTACAACTGCATAAACAATCTAAAACATTTATTAAAATAGGCAGTAAATAAACACTGCATCATGCATTGCGAAAAAAAATATTTGCATTGTAATCGAGAAGAATTCTTTTCATACCAAATGATTCACTTTAACCTTTTTGTTTGTTTTCCTCCAGTTCCATTTTACTCTGGTACTGTAGCTCTTGTCCTGTAGCCATAGCAAACATACTTTGTTGATGCATCATTTCATGCCTGCATTGTGAGTGTGTGTTTATAATGGGCGTGCATAATTGCGAAAGCATTGAGTCCTTGTCAAAATTGGGTCTCCATGTTTCGAGAGGCAGTGTGTGACCAGACATGTGTGTGTGTGTGTGTGTGTGTGTTCCAAAGTCAGGTGTACACATACACAAAAGAGATAAATCTTGGGCTTTAGTAATGCTGCCAAAAAACACACGTCACACATGGGGAATTCACACACATGCTGAAATCACACATGGCATTAAGAATGCAGTTATTAGCCTTGTCTTTCTCTGAACCCCTATCATTTTCATCCAGACCATGTGCAATGCTTTTTTTAGCTTTATGTTCATTATTCGGCGTAAAACAGAGAAAAACAAGATGTCACCTCATTTTCTCCCTAAATACAACTTTAGCCACTAATAAGCATGCAATCTCTCAAAAAACATCATTTTTAGCTAAATTAGCTTCCTGTACCTGTTACACATTATTTTTTAAAGCAAGTCTTAACACCACAAGCTAGACACAAGGATACACATGTACTCTCTTTTAGGGTCCATTAGGTTGCCTATGGAAATGTTTTTCTTCAGACCTCAACAAAATAGTACCAGACCTGGTGGTGTTAAATGGGGCTATTGAGAGCGAGAGGCAAAGAGAGAGAGAGAGAGAGAGAGAGAGCGAGAGAGAGAGAGAGAGAGAGAGAGAGAGAGAGAGAGAGAGAGAGAGGGGAGGGGAAAATGTATGTGTATGTCTATGTGGTATGTGGAGGAGTCATGACATATGGAATGTTCTGTAGATGTATGGCACGTGCAGACAGTCTGAGTATTATACAGAACTCTGGGGGTGCTTTATTTAAGTGTAACTTATGTTAGTAACATCGACATATATTTCAGGATCTGAAAATCAATTTATATCTATTATTATACACAGAAGACCTGCAAACATTTATGGCAGATAAAAAACCTAACTAAACTTCTATCATAAATGTTTATCATATCTGTCGATAGAAAATATATACAGTATATATATATATATATATATATATATATATATATATATATATATATATATATATATGTGCATATATACATACAATACATATTGGTGCATTAGGGATACACAAGTACTGTTTTTTTTTCAAAACGAGTACCAATATTTTTTTCCTGGTACTGAATGATACTGATATCTGTACTTTTCGAAGATCTGTATTGCTTTCTGGTCTTCTCTTGACATTTTTCTTGTCTTGCAATGATTTGCTGCCGGCTTGGTTGCCAAGTGCTAATGTTCCTTTTAGCGGCAAATTCTCTGCGCACACTTTTGTGTTTTATCAGATTTGTCATATTACACCTATTCATTTTTTATCTCTTGATATTTTTGCAAAACAAACTTTGCAGTCTGGCATGTGGGGGCCGTCCTAATTAAATTTGAATATTTTCACACCGCTGAGCCGGACACTCTGTCGCTGCTGCTGGAGTTTTTGTGCACTGAAAGTTCTGTCATTGACGTCAGAAGAAGTATCAGTCTTTGGTATTAGAGTGTTTTTATGAGTATGAGTATGTGAGCTCGGTTACGAAAACTGATAGGAACTATAACTAATTCATTAACATTTGGCAAATGCCTTTATCCAGAGCAACTAACATTTATCTCTCTTTTTTTTATACAACTGAGCAACTGGGCATACAAAAAAATATGTTTAGCAAAACATGTCTGTATAGTTAGATTCGAATTTTCACGCCCACAATGGCTGACGGAGGAGGAAAAATTAACTTGGATTCGGACGAATTTAAAAATCCGTTTATAAAGCGGAATTTTCCGGAAAACAGACATCGTGATGGGAGTTCGGCTAACCACAAAGATAACTAGATTGTCTCAGCTTGGGAAAGAGTTTTCAGACCAGTTCCGTCGAACGGAAACGCTGGCTTACAGCAGTTAAATGTATTATATATTTTATTTATTTCTTTAATGTTTTTGTCATGTTATTAGGTAAATATTGATTCTGAACTGCTCCAGACGTTGTATGTGGTACAGTTGTGGTTGGAGTTGTGTTAACAAGATTTCTTGCTTCTGTCTGTGATTCCACACCGTGTTATATTGCATTTTTGTATAGTATTGATGGTTTCTATTATTGCAACGTGATAGTGGGGGTATTAAGAGGTCTGGTAAGTCCCCACTAAAGGCCCAAGTACCAATTGCACTGCCAGTCCCTGGTAATAAGATATTAAAAATACATATGAATGTGATTGCCGGGTATTACAATACTTTCTATGTGTTTCATTATTGTTGTTTCTGTTATTGAATTAGAACTTGTAAACCAAATGGGGAAAAAAGTCCTAAAATGAGAAGAATAAAAACATCAGTCAGAACTCACAGTAACCCAAATTGCAAACTGTGAATCTGTTCAGTGATTCACAAATAACTGTGTCCATGTTAATCTTTTTTGTTCTGAGTAAAAGAATAAATGACATCATACTTGAACAATAACCCACACTTTTGGCTTTGCTGTCGGCAAATTTCAAGACCAGCTGTCGAGATGAAGAATCTGCCAGCTCCGGCTGTGCAAAATACATTTCACTACCAAGACTCCTCTGCAACACCTGAAATTTCGCACAATATACTTACGTATGTTAGTGCTGGCACAGCTGTCTTAATTTAACAAATAATAGCTCTGAAAGCAGTTCTGCCAGGAATTTATGTAGGGTAGTGCAGCACAGACACAATTGAGTGACTAAGGCTTGTTTGGATTTCCACATATTTTTTTCCACACAGTTTCACCACAGTCAGCGTTGAGCAGCAGTACCAGTGGCACCAGAGCTCTGCACCCATATTACACAATTATCTGCCCATAATGAGGGTCCAGGTTGTATTACAAAACCCCTGTCTCCCACTAAAAAAACCCTCTGACAATAAACATTAGAATTTTCTAGAAGCCAAAATACTGATCTTATGAAACCACTAGGAGACTTCACCTCACTTGAATGACAGCGAAGTGACAATGATAGAGACGCACCGAAACAAAAGAACAGACAAAGCATAAAAGGATATAATCAACAACTCACTTGCCAACTAGCACAACTAAAATAGCAGTTCTTGTATTTCTGGATTAACGTCATGAAGCAAGTGACAGCCGTTTGAAAGCCACTCCTAAAGAAAACACTTCCAGCAATTGGAGTGTGCACAAAATTTCCAGCAAGCTGAACCTGAGCAATAATTTAAAAATGATTCCTGACCGCGTACACTGAACTACTCTGCCAACTTCAACTCCATGTTTCTGAACATATATCCTCTCCATATAGTACATTCATCTAATCTGGGTCTAAATGATCACGAAAGATATCATCAGTTCTATGTGATTCGCCGGAATTAACAAGCAGAGAAGTAATTTCCAACCATCTTCAGAGAAGCTATTCTTGAGAAGATGTGTTTTTAAAGCCTAATTAAAGCTTAATTTCCTGAATATACACAGACTTCTGCGTTATGTACTGTAACCCCATGATTCCTGCCTCTCTTCCCTATGGTCTGTTTCTCACGATCTCTCTTTGCTCTGTTTGGGACAGGAAACACAGAAAAGTCAAAGGTTGTATGAAAGCCTATAAGAACCAGGATGTTAATTAAAGCAAGAAATTCCCAAGCATCAACACAACCAGATAATGTTTCACAACAGACCAGTTTAAAGAGCCATTTTTGACACTCTTGACCGCCATGATAAGCTTGTGTGTGTTTGTTTGTGTATTCTTGTAGGAAACAAAATAGAAACATTATCATTTCATGATTCAAAACAAAACATGCCAATTATTTTAGTATCTGGATTTATCGAAGTAAATATGGGACTGAGATGGACACACACACACACACACACAAGGGCTATATACACACAAGGGCTATATACACACAAGACTAACCAATAGAAACAAGACATATGGATAAGGGGCTCACATGAGAAGGAGCACATGAGGAACAAAGATCATGTGATACAGGTCTAGCCACAAAGTAACCAAAGGCATGAAGAAAAACAGGAACTCAAATCAAATACGTAATACAACGAATATAATGAAAAAAGAAACATAACAAACAAACATGACCAAAACATAATACATAAACATCAAACAGAAACATTAAACAGAAACCTAACAAGAACAAGAAACACAATCGTTACAAACGGAACTAACAGTAAAGTCCAGGTGTAGTTTACGTAAAAACTCATCATCAGAACACCAACAAACCACTTTAAAAAAATTGCATTTCAAAGCCTGATGATGTGATGCCATGCATTTATTTTTTGGAACCAGTTACGATATACAGGGTCACATCATAGAAGCAGATTCCAGTGAACTCTGTGAATAACGTGCCAGCACAATCACATACACTCTAAGATGTCAAGCAGCCCTCCATGTTTTCGGATGTTAGGATTAAACTGGAGTACCCTAAAGAAAACCCCCAAAGAACAGGGATAACATGGAACCTATCAATAAACCCACGAACCTCTTAATATGATAAGATTGATGAATTATATATACCAGAACTACTGAAATTATGCAGGCATTGATGTATAGCTAATGATGTATTGATGTCTAGTAACATTTGGACATAAAACTACTAAGTTTAATTCACGTTTTATTTATTTTTAATTTGTAACAGTAACAGTAACAGTAAAAAGTGTAGGTTTGTCCCTAATGAGCAAGCCAGAGAAAGTAACCTTGAAAGGAACCAGACTCAATAAGGAACCCATCCTCATCTGGGTGACACCACATGTTATTGTTAATTCCAACATATTGT
Organism: Bagarius yarrelli; assembly: GCA_005784505.1. Lineage (NCBI taxonomy): Eukaryota > Metazoa > Chordata > Actinopteri > Siluriformes > Sisoridae > Bagarius > Bagarius yarrelli. The sequence continues at coordinate 294,251 of VCAZ01000023.1, forward strand.
AATGATCGAATTTAAAGTTTAGATACCTAATACATAAGCACACTATTTCCTGTCCTTACCAACCACATTAGGCGAACAGGTGAGTAAATTCTGGTACAAAGTGATAAACGTATTCTATATTTTTTATAAAGAGGCAGACAGACTATCGCCGTGTATACTGTATAGCTAGATTTTTATTAGTTTTGCTTTATCCTTTATTGACTCTTCACTACAGACACCTGAGCCGGTAACACCAGTGAGAACACCGTACCCACACCCTGCTGTAGACAGCTGATGACCTGACTCAGGTGTGCTGGGGAATTAAACTTAATTATTCTTGCTAGAAGTGTCTGTGGACTGGATTTAGAAGCTATGCGGGATTGAAATGCACTGACAGAATGTCCTTCCCAGTTAGAAATTTTGTTTCCTACCTTTTGTAGGTTTGCCGGCTGTGTTGCGCGCACTGACAAACATCTCCATCCATTCTTCTGCTTGGCTGCATGTCACTTATACAAACTCCTGAACTGCAAAACCAAAAAATTTATCCGAAACAAGAAAAGCCTCATACGCAAAGGTGCGCACCTTAAAGAAGAAAAAGGCAGAAGAAGAAGAAGAAGAAGAAGAAGAAGAAGCAACCTGGCAGGAATAGTCAGCTGTGCATGCCGGCTGCGCCTTGGACAAGTGTTAGTGATGGCGGAAAATATTCTAATGCGCAAAGGCGTGCTCTATAATTAAAAATAAATGTGTCGCAAAGTTATTAAACTCACCCTGCTCCTCCTTGATCCGTATCCAGGTTCTCAACTCTCATCAGTCTTTCTCTTCACTTTTATTATCCCTACAGCACTTACTCTTCTCTGTCCTGCTATTTTTGTACATTTTCCACATGTCCTGCAATGCATTAAAAACTTACAATCCTGCAACTCCTACCATTTTTTCCTTTCTCTAGCAGCCCTCAACAGTCGCTCCTCTGTTTCGGATTCCCGCCTGCGCACACTTGCTCTTCAGCCCTTCAGCTCTGCAGTCAGGGACACCAGAGTACATATTCCAGTCATGACACGATGGGCCGAGTTTGTGCCAATAAGCGCCCCCCTGCGCTCCTCTTTCACACAGTGCGCCGCTTTCTCAACGCGTCCACGCTGCACACTGCGCCGGGACAAAGCTTGTGTTTTCCGCCCCAACAGAAAAAAAGGACAGTGAATAATGTCCACACACAACAGGGACAATCTACAGGACACACAGAGAAGCCATTTTTATTACTGTCGCTTTTTGGGAAGCCTGAGTGAACTTTGCCAACTATGTTTGTATAAAGATATTTTTTTCATATATAGAACATAAACTAGAACCTGTAAAAAGATATATAAAGCTACCTAACATGGTATAGTATAAATGCTCGCGAATATGATAATGTAGATATAATATAAATTATAGAATTCTTTATTAGAACCCAAATGCAAATACAGTAAAATCTTCCTTAGAAAATTAGGTTGCTCGCCATAAGAAGTTCTAATCAATTTATGAGCCAACAGCGGCATCTTGTGGCCTAAATGTTGTAGCACACATTTTACTTATGAAAAACATTTGTGCTTATTATTTCATGCTAAACATTTTAAATAAATGAATGTATTTGTATTCAAGTATTTTTCTATACGTCATTTTAATCCATTTTTTTACTGCTTATTTTTCAAGGGTCCAAGAGAAATCTCTTCCATAGGCCTCTATACACACTAAGCTGTATTTCTATTCTATTCTTTCTATGCTATGCTATGCTGTGCTGTGCTGTGCTGTGCTGTGCTATTCTATTCTATTCTATTCTATTCTATTCTATTCTATCACTGAGATGTAGAGAAACCTGTGGTATTTTATGACCCTTCTATTTATAACCATACATAATAAAAACATTTAATTACACACAAGGCTCAATAGGCTCACGTTAAGGGGGTTTGTGGACATGGCTAAATTACCCCACAGGGTCACTCTGAAACTAGACTAAAAAGTTGCCCACTATTTTTTTTTTTTAGATTAAAAGTCAATTAGAATAAATTAGGTCAATAATATGGCCTTAAATTTTAAATGTATGCTAGTTACTCACGTGTATTTGCTAATTCTATGCTTTAGAAAACCCGCAGCCATTTTACTTTTAACAGTTTTAGTTATAAATGCAGTTGTTTTAGACAGCAAAACTTTGTTACTTCAATAATTGATTATTTGGATTAATTTAGGGTTGTATATAGCAGCACTGCTCATCGCTTGAACTGTCTCTGAATGTTTTGTAACCTCAGTATGGTGACAGAGGTCTGATAATAAATAAGGGCTTCTTTTTCTGTGCTGACATGTTTATTACTGCTTCTTTAAACATCTCATGTTAGACAGACCAACATTATAAACACTGAGCTACCACAATTTTAGAATAAATTTTAGATTTTTAGGGTAAACCTAAAAATCTAGAAAGGATCTTATTTAGCTTAAAATGCGCTTATTTAAAAAGAAGACTGAATATGCTATTGCCATAAGATGTAATTAAAGATGCAAATGTGTATGAATAGGCTACTGTATTAGACAGGAATATTATTCTGCTTTGAATTTAATGTTGACTTTACCAGTAGCCCTAACTGAGATAATCTGGTTACCGAAGCTGAATAAATAATTGATTCTGATAGGGTTGCATACGTAAAAAGGAATAAACAGAACAATATTGCACAAGCACAAACTAAAAATGACCGATGAATGTTAACACCGGGCAGAAATAAGTAGAATTAGTGCCTACTTTATGCATTTACAGCATTTGCCAGACGTCCTTATCCAGAGTGACTTACATTTAGCTCGTTTATACAACTAAACAATTGGGGGTTAAGGACTTTGCTCATTGGCCCACAGTGGTGGATTGGTGGTGCTGGGACTCAAACCCTAATCTTTCTGGTATCAGTCCAACACCTCAACCACTTAGCCACCACTTCCTCATTCTTTTTGATTCACAATTCAGTCAGTTATGCTAAAAGAAATCACTTGTGGAACCAGGAAATAAGAAACAGCTAAATCCACTTCTCCCCACCAGTGAATGTAGAAGCTGGTCCCGAGTTTCGGCTGTCATGTATCTGATAAGGTGTGCTGATAAATGCTTTTAATACACACGTCAGGTGCCCAATGGCAAATCAAGTTTAAACCCAGATCTTCCCACACTGGTCAATGTCAGTCACTGTACTGTTGTAAATATTTCGTTGCAGAGGATTTGACCTTTTTGTATCTTTTTAAAGGTCAACAGTATTTCCAGACTGTGTGTTTGCTACAAAAAACATGTACCTAAGTACACTACACAGTTCTATATAAAGTGCATGTGTGCAAGCATGTGCAAATAAAGCTAGCCAGTGTAAGACAAACAGGCGGAGGCATGGCCAGCAGGGGACCCCTAAGAGTGCATAAAATGATCGATCTTGTTTGTTGTTGTTTTGATATATTATGTCAATGGACAGTGGTAATTATACAAAAATCCGATATTGAGTGAATTAAAAACAACAAAGTAATATTATGTTAACAGGATTCAATGATGCATGTACAGTCAGAGTGTGACTGATTAACGTTAACGTTATTGAAGTTGATTTGCAGCACTGCAGAGAAACTAATGATTAAAAAAGGGACAAATTCTACTGGTGCAGAGAAAAGAAAACAGAAGAAAACCAAAGAGAAAAATAAAGGAGAAGTTAAAGTTAAGTTGAGACAATGAATATAACCTAATGTTTTCTGGTTTATTTAGCTCTTTTTAATACGCCACATTAAGTATGTCACCTAGTACTGCAGGATTTTGAATGTTAAAGTGTAAATGCACTCCTGGATGGCTGCTATTGCAAGAATTAATAATTGTAGAATAGTAAAAACATTCGTATGATTCGAGAAACACAGCTACAACAAATAAAATTGTAAATAAATAATGGTTTTGTTCAATTTCTATCTAGTGTGCAAATAATCCAGATTGACAATGGACGGAACTGGCGGGGCCTCCGAACAAAATTTTTGCTTAGGGCCCCCTAAAGGTTAGGAAAGGGCAGTGCAGTGCCAGCCAATAAACAGCTAAAAAAATAACTAAAGCACCATATAATTTACCTTTTCTAAAACCTATCCATAATTAACCGTCTTTACTTGTGTTCTACTTTAAAGGGAATTATATTTAGAGTCAACCTGCACCATAACCTAATTAAAGGGCTAATGATTTCAGCTATCTTTAACCAGCAGGAAATGTGTGCAGTGTAGGTGATGTCATGGCTTATCCATTCCTCCTCTAACCTAACCTCTAACCTCCTCTAACTGATTTGTGAATATCCGATACAGAAAATAATCTAAAATATCATACGAGCTAAATTATAATTACATTCCTAATTTAGCACAAGGGCACAAGTAGGCGGGGCAGAGAAGATCACCAGCGAATAAGGACACTCTACGCACTAACCAGACAGGATAACCTAATATAAAATGGAGATTAACGCATTGGTACTCAATTGCCTTGCCTGTAGATCCTGAATGTGCAATGTTGAAAATTTACCACTGAATTGTAAATTAAAATAAAAGTGCCTGTCGAATTTAAAACATTGTATTTTTAAACAGGTTAAATATTGTGGAAATAATTCCTGAAGGGTGAATATGAATTATTGGATTTTTTTTATTATGAAAATGTGTGTAAAATGTTCTGAATTGAAATATTTACACTTTAAAGAAACAACTATGGTGAATGTCAGCCCCTAAAAATGCAAGCACTGAAAACTTAAGACATTAACATGCCAGCACTGTTAATGCAATGCACATTTTTTTAAATTATTGCAGTTCAACAGGTTGGGTTTTTTGTTTTTCAAAGACATCTGCCATTGTCTTTCTTCTATATTTTTTTAGGTGTTGGCACCAACCAGTTTGGTCACAAGAAAGGTGTGTTGTGGTTGTCTGAACTGTAAATAGCGCAGTTTATAGTCTACACAATGACTGGAAGAAAGCTAAAGAGAGAGAGAGAGAGAGAGAGAAATCAATCTTGGTAAATCAATGAGCTTTCCCAGGAGATTGGTTAGAACAAGTCCTAAACTGGTCCTTTCATAAGCTTTATCTTATTCTCTGTCTCTCTTACACTCTTTTACACACTTGCTTCTATGTTGACTGTTATTAGCGTCGTCAGGTTTATAAAAAATGGAGGTCACCTTCATCACATGACTAAGAACTTCTATCAACAAACAAAAGCTGTCCTTATTCCAAACAAGTAGTTAGAACCGGAATAGGGTTAGATTGGTAGATGGTAATGAATAAACAGATTTGTCTGATGGAGTGTGTCATCATTCTCTCTTCTACATACCCCTGTTACCTATTACCTACAAGTATGCAATTAGCTTTTTTTGTTTGTGTTGGTTGCTGGGGAAAGGCCAGAACTGCAATAATCTTTATCTGTAACTGTTTACAGAGCGATGAGAACAAAGAGAGAACAGGAACTTCCTTTGCTGTAGTGTACATACCGTAAGTGAAAATGATAACATTAATGTTCTACTACAGAAGATCCAGACCAACTAAATGGAAGCTGTTGCGTGATAAGAAAGACCTAAAAACCTGGGCATTGAGTAAAGATGAGTAATTATTATGAAATGAAATCATTAATAATAATGATATATAATTAATAATAATTATAAATGTCTGTACTTATCTGCTGAATTGCTACCGCTCTCTCCAAAAAAATGTAGCATTAAACAGTGGTCCTTAAAAAAGTTTTAATTCCAGAAGGACAGGAACATGCACAGACATTTTAGGGCCTAAGTGGCACATTTCATTTATTTATTTTTAATTTCCTAAAAAAAACTTTAATTAAATATAAACACACCTCTGTCTTACTTACCAATTTATTTTAAATTTTCTCACACTTACCCAATTGTTTTATTTTGTTTAATTGTTTAACAGATGTCTACATGGATATTAGCAAGACAAATAAATTATATTTGCCTTTTGACATTTAAATAATTAGCTGTAAATTTGGGTCACAGTAAGTCTTTGTTCATCGTTACTCACCTCCAGACCAAAATAAGCACAATTAGAAAGAGAGGGAGGGCTTTACCTTTTTGGTTTTCTGCCTGTCTGTGGTGTGCGATCGATGTGTGATTCACTGCCCAGAGGCACGGAAGTGAAAAAGAAACTGGACTTCTGGAGTCTCAACATTTCCTGACCCAAAGATGCCTCTAGAAAGTTTGGTTACTATTTAAGAATATAATGTTGGGCCCCTACTACACCATTTCTTTGCTGCTTGTACTGTTACTTCTAATGAATTATATCTATGGGGGGCCCCAAAGTACATGGGGCCTTAAAATCGTAGAACCTCTCCTTATCGATGCCCCTGTTCCAACCTATGTTTTGTTTTTTTGTTTGACAAGGAAGGTCACTCACACACACACATACACACACAAACATGTGTATATATGATGTTATTGATTAGTAAAAGTAAATGCAGCTAGTGTAGAATGCAGTGGATACAGAGGCTCTCAGGGGGGCCCAAAGTACAACTCACACATTTATTGTACTTAGAGAATACAAACCCAAACAAGTATCAATTAATACATATGTTTTAATACATAATTAATACATCATGTTTATTAACAGGGATAGCACAGCTTTTATCTGTTTATTCATTCATTCATCTTCTATACCCACTTATTCAATAATTCGGGGTCACAGGGATCTGCTGACGCCATCTCAGCTATAAGGGAGAAAGGCAGGACAAGAACACCCTGGACAGGTTGCCAGTCCATCAAAGGGCCACACACACTCACACACTAACTCCTATGGGCATTACAAAATCACCAATCAACCTAAAATGCATGTTTTTGGACTGAGAGATGAAAATCAGAGTAAAACCCAAGCAAATACAGAAAGGCCCCTGCCCCGGAATCAAACCTGGGCCTTCTTGCTGTGAAAAATATACTAATTCATATAGATTTTTTTCTGTTATAGTTCTGAATTACACGGTGGTGCAGCAGGTATAGTGTTGCTGTATAGCAAATCAAGAATACCAAATTTAGGGACAGTGGTGGCTCAAATGGTTAAGGTGCTGCGTTGTTGATCTAAAGACCAGAATCATAGCTGACCCTGCGCTCTGACCCCCAACTTACTAAGATGGGATATGCGAAAAATGCATTTCATTGGCTCTGTACACGTACCTTACACAATGAAAGTTGAATAATATAATATAAATATAGATAGTAAAGAAATTAAATGATACGGTTAGTAGTTTGTTTGTTTTTTTCTGGCTTCATTTATTAACTTTCTCAAGAATGGCTCATATTATTTCTGAAAAATAGTTAATGTAAGAATTTGGGATCTCTACAGATTAGGGAAAAAAATTGTGTTGTCTTTTATTTCCATTAATAGCATCAATATATCATTGTCCCCCTTATCAGTAAGGTCCCCTTTTACTCTTTATAAAACCACCAGCCTGACACTCCTACATGCGGGTAATAAATGGACTATAGTAAAAAATTTTCCAAAGATTCCCGAGTTAATTCTCTCAGCAGGTGTTTTTCATAAAAACTGAATTTACCACAACCCTAAACACAATAAAGTGGCGACTGAAAACGAATAAATGAAATAATGAATGATTAAATAAATAAAAGTCACATCTGGTAAATGCATTTTTTATTTGTTTTTCTTCTTCTAATGTCTGAGGACTAAACACAAAGATTATGTCTTATGCAAAGAAATATGCAAAAATCCACAAAAAGAGCAACAAGCAGGTCTCAGAAAGGATGATTTCATTTTGTGAATAGTATTAATGTACTTTTGTACTTAATTGCGTTTCTGGTATATGAGGTTAAATAAACGATGAATGACGTTTAGAGAAAACTATTATGACTGACTAGGTTCAGACACAGTCTCCCAGTTTAAACATAGATTAATGACATTCCTCTTTAGACAGGCATACATATAACATATTTCATAATCTTATTGGCTAGGACATCTAATTATCAGCTAGTACCTGCTAATATTATGAACAGCAGCTATGCTGCACTTGTTTCCCATTTTATGCCCATCCTGAGGTATCCAGAGATTATGTCAGCTCTGGTAGGCCAACCCTGCAAGGATCCTAAGGTACTAGCGACCAGATTCCTGCCTCTTTCCTTGATTTCGAGTAACTTCAAGGATGGACCAGGACTCACTCTGCTCCACTGACCCAAGGCTACCGTTTTACAATACATGTGATCATTACAAAATGCTGCAATTAACAATAACATGCAGTGTCACCCAGATTAAGATGGGTTCCCTATTGAGTCTGGTTCTTCTTAAGGATTCTTCCTACTTCATCCAAAGTCCAAAGTCGCCTCCTGCTTGTTCATTAGGGACAAACTTACACTTTTCACTGTTACTGAGGCGCTGGAACCCACATGCGCTCCGGCGAACACTGGTCCCATCCCTCTCTCTGTGTCCCCCATTTCATCCCTCTGTCCTATCAAGGCAAAAATTGCCAAGCAAAAAAAAGCGCTATACAAATCAAATAGATTTGAATTGAACTAGTCCTTTTCTCATCGTTTAGTGAAGAGGGGCGGGGGTTCAGAAAGGTACCAAGAAATGGGAAGTGAGTCGGACATCATCATTTTCACATGGCGCTGTTCATGTAACCCGATCCTCCAATCAGTCAAATAATTCAGGACTTGAGTTCTATCCGATGTGGTACAGGATGTGATCGAATCTTCGACCATAGGATGTGATCGCGTTTCAGTTTAAAGAGATAGTTAAACTGTCAACTTGACTGCATTCAGGTCAGATCTTTACGCGTAAAACTGTGTTAGTGTGTCAATCGTGGACTGATGTCCAGCGCGCACAGACATGCTGGTTATCGGTTTAGAAATGTCCACATGGTTTGTTTGTTTTTAAAAAAGACTCGTGCTGTTGAGAAAAAGAAAAGGTTGAGATCTGTCCAGCAGGAGACAGCGTCTCTTCAGCTCCAGGACAATGAAGCTTTCGGGACTCCTCAATGCAGCGGCTCTTATCAGTCTCTGTGCACGGGTGAGTTATGTGTTTATACTATTACTGATTAAGTTTAACAAAACAAAAAAAAACTATTTTATGTTGTATTTTCTAACAAGAAAAAACTTTAATGCATATTAAATATTAAAATTAACTTATATATATATAATTCTAAGCCATAATAACATTTTCTCATTTATATGCTTTAATCATTCCCTCCTAATCTGCTGTTTATTGGACTAATATATATATATATATAGATATATATATATATATATATATATATATATATATATATATATATATATATATATATATATATATTATAAACTGCATCTTTTCTTAAAGCTAAAAAGCATAAATAGATTATTCTCCTATTTATGATAGCTACTTTTAAATTAGTAAAATATTAATACAGGTTGGTTTTGAGTTCATGGAATAACTAAACTCATTAAAATTATTATTTAAAACAAAATACATTTAGTGACTGCACTAAAACAAATCTAAAACAGTGAGATACTCATAGTAAATGTACAGGCAAATGCATATTTATGAAACCTAATGATTTGTTTTACAATTAAGCATTAAGCGCCTAGCTCAGGGGCCCAGCGGTGGTAACTTGGTTCTACTGGGAATCAAACTTACCTCTATCTCCCAGATAGCAGCCGAACACCTTAACCACTGAGCTACCGCTTCTCACCAAGAAACACACTTTTACTATTAATTTCTAACAAACACTTAATTTTTACAGGTAAAAGCTTGAAATATATATCATTTAATATAAATGTATAAAACATAAAATAGTGATACGATTAATAATCATTATGAGGTTTAATAATGGCTAATAACGGCTTTTGTTTTAGCTTAATGATAAGGCTTAAGGCTTTTGTTTTAGCTTAATGATAAGGACACATTTTTTATTTTTATTAACTTTGTTAATATTAACTAATTTATTTTCATTAATATTGTTCTTTGTTTAGCATAAAAATTCATGTGACATTTAAATAACACAGAATGCCCTAAGAGCTGGGACCAGAATTACTTTATCTAGAAATCCATGCTGACAAGATTTTATTTGATAGATACATTTTACAAAATACACAGCTTAAAAAAAAATGGAATGGGCATATAATTAACTGAATACAAATTATAGATGAATGGGAAACAAGAGGAAATAGTGTGACTGTACAAGAATATGCAATACAATAGAGGTACAAAATATGTAGTAACATTAATATTCAGTATACCAAAAATGATTGCTGTGTGCGCAGGTAAAATCCATCCCTTCCGAGTGTGACCCAGAGTACCTGTGGCTTCAGGAGGAGGAGAGCTGCAACAATATCATTCACAAAGACAATATCACAAACAGTAACTCCACAGGTAATGCACATAGTCACATTTACGGTATTTAGTTGCTCCTAATCAAGACCGACGTGTTTGATTTAGACCTATATACATATTACTAGCCTCCAAAGATTTTCATAATGACGTGCTTCCGTGTGGGTGACTAAATTAACGTATAAGCATGTAATGTGGGTTATTCTTTAACATACAAAAACTGGCAGGATGGTGAATATGATGAATAACCGTCATGATGCAGTGTTGTTTGTTTTCATAAACATTAGTCATATCTGCACTGGCTAGTTCTTATACACATTCCTTATTACTTTCCCTTATTATTTTTAGATGATAGTCTGTATAAAGTGAAGCTTAACGTTGACTAATTTTAGACCTGTACGGTTGCTTACTAGAGCTGTCAGTAACACCAGGCTGGCACACATACCATAAATAGCAGTCTTCAGAACACTGACGCTGAAATAACACTATAATGCATTACATCTCTATCTCTCTCTCTCTCTCTCTCTCTCTCTCTAAATCTAAATCTTTTCATCACATAAATCATCTAAGACAAAGAGATCTGCAGTTGTTTCCACCTGTGTGAAACACCCTTACAATAACAAGCTGCCTCTGTTTCCGGCTGTTCATCAGAAGACCAGAACACTACAGCAATATTGGGAAAGAGCCGAATCCCTAATGTCCGCAGTTCTAAAAGAAAACATTCATTACCATGTGGTGCCTTTTTCATGATTGATACTTTGTGTATGATTGTGTTTGCATGTGCATGTGTGCAGTTGCTGATTTATTCTGATTGATTATATCTCCTGGCAGGCTTACTCGATTACAGCCATGTCAGGAGACTAGGAGACCGTTTCGATCGCATTAACTTTTATGACATTATTGTACACGATGTGCATGTTTAAAGCTGAGTATTACGGCAGAGTTGCCTAATTTTGGAGACTCGCCTGCAAGATATTCTTTGGCTGATGAGGAGATATTTCCTGTTTATGGACGTTACATTTTTGCTTACCTCTCATCATTATGAGCAAAACCATTATGTTTATTTCTCATCATTATCCTATGAACTTAGATGTCGAAAAGAAGCAAAATTAATCCACTAAATGTGAACATAATGCTTAAAAAGCAATTATGCTAATACCAGAATTGTTTCCGATTCTATAACCCCGGCAGGCTGCAGTGCATTATGGGATGATTTGAACTGTTGGCCTCATGCAGAGGTTGGAGATGTGATCTCTCAGCAGTGCCCAATGTTTCTCAGGGTCAAAGGTTGGTTTGGTGGTGATTCATCAAGTCATTCATCACACTTAGTGTAACTGTTGTTATCACTGAGATGGTATATGTTTATCTGTATGAATAGGAAGTGTAAGAAGAAATTGTACAGAGAATGGTTGGTCCGATCCATTTCCTCCATACATGCTGGCCTGTGGATCCATAAGTGGCTTAATGTACCAACCCTCAGACACGGTACGATCAACACAATCGCATATATGCTGGATTTTAATGAATACTTTAGCATTTTTACATCAAATCAATCCAAATTAAATTGTATTTGTCGTCCACATGAAATACATGGTATGACAGGTAATAAAATGTTTCTTTATGACTGAACTTTAATAAAAATAATAATAAAAGAATAAAGAAAGAATAAAAAGATATGAATGGGATGGGATGGATGAAATATATACGATGACGAAAGCAAATGTACATTATATAAATATAAATATAAACATGGTAAGTGTGCAGGCAGGTGGGGTGGGGTAGTGCAAGCAGCAGATTTAAGATTTATATAAAATTTTATCAATTAATATCATTTTTCACTGTGATGTACTGTGCTAGGTTTAATTACTATGGGTATGGATTTTAATACAATTTCCAGGGGTGGGCAATCTTGGTCCTGGAGGACTGGTGTCCTGCAGAGTTTAGCTCCAACTTAGCTCAACACACCTAGCTGTAAGTTTTAAGTAAACCCAACAAGATCTTGATTAGTTGGTTCAGGTGTGTTTGATTAGGGTTGGAGCTAAACTCTGTAAGACACCATGGTGCCCTCTAGGACCGAGTTTGCCCACCCCTGATATAGAAAAAAAACATATTAAGACACCCCGGCCATCACATACACAGTTGTTTGTGAACATCCTTTTATAGTCTCCCTCTTAGTATTCCCTCTTTCTCCACACTTCTGGAAAGGACTGTGGCTTTGAGAATTATTTTTTTACATACAAAAACATAGGTTTGTGGCAGCAGTTTGGAAAAGACACACTTATGGGTGTGTGCTTGTAAGGTCTCCACAAACTTTTAGAAATTTACTATATAATGTCAAATAAGAATTCTGTAAGTTACTTTTATTAATATTTTAGTCAAACATAAAGACAAACAACTTTTCAAATCACCAAATTAGTTTTTTAGACAAATGTGTACGCATTGTAGTGTGTAGTTTTAGCAGTGGCAGGCGGTGCATTTGGTACCGGGGCCTTCAGTGGGGACTTGACTTGACTGATACACCTCTTAATACCACCACTATTACGTTGCAATTAAACTAACTAAACAATGAAATAGAATGAATTGAAAACATGCATACTGTAATCATGATTTTGTTTTTAATGTGTTGTTTTGTGTAGTCTTGTTCTGATTGAATCCATAAATTGGTAGATTTGATTAAATTCGCAGTTTTTATAACATCCAGGGTTTTTGCCAAGAGGGTGAAACTTAGGATGATTCTAAAGGATCTATTTTTTTAGTAATTACAGTATTAGCAGCAGAAATTATTTCCTAGTGCCCAAATATGCTAGCAGCACCTCCTGATCATATCTTTGTGTGTGTGTGTGTGTGTGTGTATGTGTGTTTGTAGATGCTGGTGTCACATGAGTACTTCATAGGGGTAAAGATCATGTACTCACTAGGGTACAGCATCTCAGTGATCTCTCTCACCATTGCTTTCATGCTGCTGTGTGTGTTCAGGTACACCTTTGTAAGTGTGTATATGTTTCTGTTAAATCATCTGCCCATAATATAAATACATTCTGAAATGTTGTCTTCCACCAGAAAGCTTCACTGCACTCGGAATTTTATCCACATGCAGCTCTTTCTTTCCTTTATTTTGCGGGCGGTCTTCATTTTCATCCGAGATGCAGCTTTACACAGGTCACAGGATTATTACCACTGTGAATACCACCCGGTACACACACACACACACACACACACAAACAACACTCTTAGCTGGAAAACAGATACACTTGCATTACACAAAAAATCCGAGCTGTAAAATAATTTACATATTTAGTTTACATAGATACGGTAGTCTCTGACTACGTAAATCATGGCTTTGTTTTTCGTTTTAGCTTGGCTGTAAGGTCGCACTCATTTTCTCTAACTATGGCATACTGGCTAACTATAGCTGGCTGCTGGTGGAGGGTCATTACCTGCACAGCCTCATTCGTCTGTCCTTACATTCCCCAAGAAAACGCCTGCATTGGTACATCAGCTGTGGCTGGGGTACGTCAGTTAATCTCTCTCTCTCTCTCTCTCTCTCTCTCTCTTTTTCTTTTTCTCTCTCTTTCATATACATACAAAACCTACACAGCAGTATTATGGGCAATCTTTAGAAAAATAAACAAATTTTATTTATTTACTGTCAGTATATGCTTTTTCCTGGTCAGGGTCGCATCAAATTCAGAGTCTGACTTGAGATCACCTAACACAAATACGCAATAAACACTTTCTACAGACATTCTGATCTAGGAACAATTTAGAAATGCTAACAAAGTGTTTTTGGGTAGAGAGACTAGACTGGAGGATCCACATGGGCTCGAAAAAAAACATGCACAACTCCGTTCAGACAGTAAATCAACCTCAGGAATGAACCACAGATCCTGAAATGATGAGATACAGTAGCATTGCTACCCGCTCCATCACCTATTATTTTCTGACTCCAGTAAAATATGAGTATTATAATGCTGTTATTAAAGCAAAAAGACCTGAGTATTTTCCACAGACTTCATTTCCACTAAACACCTTTGAGAAGAACTGGATGGTGGACTGCACTATAAACTTATCTGACATCGCTAATACTCTTGTGGCTGGACTGGATTGCTGAACCATCTAAACCTTTTTTAGACGTGTGGGAGTTATTATAGGAGTAAAACTATATCTGATGGTTTAAAAAACATAGTGGAATTATTCTAAAACGTGTTTCTTAATGTTTGGCTTTTATTTCACCAGAGACGAATCAAGATGAAGTGAGGGCCCTAGGCAAAATTAATAGATTGGGCCTAAAATAATTAATAAAAATATTTTTGTTAATATATCTTACATATAGATATATATTTATACAAAATCCAAAAAGTAGTTGAAACAATGTTCAATCTTCATCTTTATGTCAGAAGATACAATACTGTACATTACAATCTTGAACATAGAGTGCATTCTTTATATTTACAGTATCACCTGCTGAACGGTACATAATACATGTTGCTGAGAAGCGCAAGCCGCGCTAACCTGTTTGCCAGTACCGTCTCAGTTATTCGGTAATTCATTTTGCAAATAATTAAATTAACATAAGATGCAATTAACATTTACATTTGCATAATGGCAGATACCCTTATTCAGAGCGACTTACATTTATCTTCTTTATACATTGGAGCAATTTGGGGTTAAGGGCCTTGCTCAGGGGCTCAGCAGTGGCAACTAGGTGGTGCTGGTAATTGAACCCCGATTTTCCAATTAGCAGTCTAATTAACAAATGGAAATCTTTGTTTGTCTTATAATCACCCTGAAGTCAATCGTATCTCCATCACGGCTCTCATGTTTCCTCTTTTTTTTTCCCTCTTCTTTATGTTTTGTGTTTCTGACTGCCAGACGAATAAGTCCTCTTTATGTTTAAATTAACGAATGCACGAGTACACGCTGTTCTAGTTTAAAAATGGCGGCTGGCACTTCAGGAAAAAGCAAGAGAGGGCCCCCTAGGAGGGATGCAGATATATTGCTCTATGCTATATTAATAATGTCATTTCCGATTACAAATACTCAACTGCCGTATTGCTATGTCTCTGAATTTCACAGTGGATTACAGAATCTATTTCTTTTACATATCTTTTCCCAAACGGTCTAACACACATTAATATCTCTTAAACGCACATACAGCTATGTATGCTCAGCTATGTAAACATTTCTAGGCCAAAAATATGTTCTGCCTTTCTCATATTGCTATTATAAACATTTCTCCATGATATTTTATTACATTGGCAAATGCTGAAATAGTGAAATATTAAGCCTGCACTACTGACTTTGTTTTTTCACTTAGGCTTCCCAATGCTCATCATCACTGTGTGGAGTGTCGCCAAATATCTGCAGGAGGACGAAGGGTGTGTGTACACAAAACGAAATTTCAATACAATGACTTGTTTTTCAAAAATCTTCACACATTCTGAAGGATGTCTGGCAACAATCGATCGAAACCTCTAGCAGCTGAACTACATTTTCCGAAGCCATGCGTTACTTAGGGTTATCTAATACCTATTTGTACTCGTATTTGTGCATCAAATTTTTATTAATTTCTTCTCACCAATAGTTGCTGTTACTTATGTTGCTGAAAGTCACCAGCTGTCATTGAAAAAAAATGTTTCAAAGTGCTTTAATAATGTTAGTCGCTGAAATGTAGCTTTGTGTGTAAACGTAAATTGTAACTCCAGAAAATTAAAGAAGTGAAACTATATAACTATGTATATATAACTCTAATTATATATATAAAAAACACTATATATAACTATAACTATATCTATAACTATATATATATATATATATATATATATATATATATATATATATATATATATATATATATATATATTATATTTATTCCCTTTTGACTATGTTTATGCCAACAAGTATCAGTGGATAGCAGAATCTACCTAATTTTACCTAAACACAAACACACTAACACATTCATATATACTAAACACACATACAGCTGTGTGTGAATGCAACAATATTTTTACTTTTGAAGAAAGTTAATCTTACACACCATAAACATTTTAATTGTACGTCCTAAAATAAGTTAAAATAAGATGCATTTATGTATTAAACTATTTTTTAACACACTTCATTACACACATTCTGCTTTTCTTTGCACTATAAAACCTGCATCACAAATTGCTTATAGAGAGAACAACAACAATACAAACTGTTTGTGCTGTAAGTCTCAGTTGCACTTTTTCTAATCACTAAATTCGTTTAAAAATATTTTGTTATGAAAAGATATTTTGTGCCAAGTGTGTAATTGTGGCGGTGTGTGTGTGTGCAGGTGTTGGGAGACAAGAAGCAGAGGCTGGATCTGGTGGATTTTGAGAGTTCCTGTGATCTTCTTTATTACTGTAAGCAAAATACATTTTTCCTGTCACCTTCGGAGTCAGAAAGCACATCCTAACAACGAAATACTGATTATTATTATTATTATTTTTATAATTCACTATATTTCATCCACATGTTTGTTTGATCATAACGCTTTAGGTGAATCTCCTGTTTTTTCTGAGAATCATACAAACAATAGTGAGCAAGATGAGAGCTCCGGACATGGTTGGAAATGAGTTTAAACAGCACAAGTAAGTACAACGCAAAACAGCCAACACTAAATTCCACATAAAAATGTTCCAGGCAAACAGGAAAGAGCAAAGAGACACAGAACAGATGGAACAAATCGGCTATTTTACTTTAACTTATTTTTGTGATGCTGTTTATCTGCTGTATTGTATGAAAGGAAGCTGGCCAAGTCCACGCTGCTGCTAGTGACATTGTTTGGTGTGCAGTATGCCCTCTTCACTTTTTTCCCTGATGGAGTCAGTATCCTCACCTTCCAGATCTGGAACGCCATCGAGCTCGCTCTAGCCTCCACACAGGTGACGGCTTACAGTTGATGTGTAAAATATATAAAACATGATAGGATTTGCTGGTAAAGAAGACATAATTCACCCAGACATAAAGTACCAATTATTTTTTGCTTGAATTTCAGAGCAATTCTGGTTTAAGGTTGTCTATTCTTTTGTATGATTCCACTCATTGATGGAATATTCATAGCATTTTCTGCAAAATATGAATATGGAACCTTTTTATAATTGAAGCTATAACATTGTATTTTATATAATTCTATAATTATAATTCTTCATGTTGTGAATCTTATAAGATTATAAAAACATCCATAGAAAGATTCTGGTCCATATTTGCATGATGCAGGCAGTAGTCTAAAATCTCGACTAGAGATCAGGCACTGAAAGATTGTCTGACTGTGTGTCTGTTTTGTTGTGCAGGGCTTCACAGTAGCACTTTTATACTGTTTCCTGAATGGAGAGGTAAGTGGCTGTGATTCATGCTCTCACTCATTTTAGATTTTAAATGAGAGCCATGGAATACGTTTTCTAGCATTAATATTTCAAAAGACAAATTGTAGACTTAATGACTAGAGTTATCAATAAATCACCGCATAGAATTTCCCCTAAAACATTTATTATACAACAAATAATAAACAATATAATAATATTTATAATCAACACTTAATAAACTGCTATCCATATTTTTAGTCATCTCAAGCTTATATTTTATTCATCACATATTCATGAATTTAGAAATGTATTTTTTTTCTACTTTTATTTTTATTATCTTTTTACGTCCACTTGCATTTATTTTTCTTTTTACACCTTTTCAATACACTATTTACATTTACATTTTTCGCACTTGGTAGTCAGCCTTATTCAGAGCGATTTACATTTTTATCGCATTTATACAATTGAGGATTAAGGGTCTTGCTCAAAGTGGTGCTGAGAATCAAACTCACAAGCTTCCGGTTAGTAGTCCGACGCCTTAACCACTGAACTTACCTACATTTTATTCTAACCTCTGACCTTTCACAGGTTCAGCATGAAATTGCACGGCGCTGGCGACGACGACGTCTAAAGCAGCGTGTCCATGGCGATGCTAGATTGCATCATGGATCCCTTAGTCACAGTGGCCTGCCTCTCACACAAATCTCACTTCTAGGCAGAGTAAATAACGTTTCCTAAAATATCTGACTATAAATTATAAACACAATTGACTAAAAAAATGAAATAAAAATGTAGTGACCTACATTAATAGTCTCAGTAAAATCAGTAAAATGGCTAAAGGAAGGATGTTTTTTTTTTTTGGGGGGAACACACACATGCGGTCAGTCTGTCTCACACACAGAGTTTCCGTTGCCTGGATTCAGTCCCAATAATAGAATCACAGATGACTGATTCTACCTAAAACACTGTATGATAAGGAAGACCTTTTATTCTTTATTTATGTGGATTTAATGCTACAATCAGCACACTTCTACAATAAACCATAGATATTTTTCCTTTTTTTTTTTTTTTTATATTTATGTCAGTGAAATCCGCATAAAATTTTTTAGACGTTTCTAGACGATCTTTAGTGACCTGAAAACTTCAACACTTACACTGTTTAAATTATCATGGATCATTTTGGATCTTGTTGCACTGACGTTGTTTACTATAATTTTCATTTTATATTCCCAGCCAAGGGATTGTTTACAGAAGAGAAAAATGACCCCAGTTCCCCAGTCTCAATACTATTCAGCTTGTTTTGTCTATCTGTAGATGGTTGCTACAAGGTTTTTGTTGTTACTTGCTTCATAGTGTAATAATGTCGGTTTTGTTGCTGCTGCTTCGTACAATAGTTCATAAACATGTTTAACTATGTCTAACTTTGTAAACTGTGTCTAAACCAAATAATAGGCGAATTGTAAAATTGTAAAAAAATTTCTTTATTGATAATTTTTTTTCAAAAATCTTTTTTGTCTGTAGGTATAACTCAAAGTTTGTGTAATTGCACAGTTCTTTCAGAAAAACTATACATTTTTAATAAATACATCTTTATAAATCAAACTGATGTACAACTTTTCCTAGTCTACAAAGGCCCAGGATTTACGGTTTCCCCACATCATCACTGAAAGGAAGTAAAAATGTCATATTCTGAATGTGCTGTGCTGCCATGCCATTAAGAAAGAAAAGGAAGGTAGCAGTAAACTGACACCAGAAGGAAAGTGTAAACCCCAGAAGTGTGATATATTCCCATAACATGAACACAAATATCATGACCCCTGCAGCAGCCATTCCTGCAGCCAGCAGTAAAAGCCATGCCCCTAAACGCCAACGCTGCTGAGATGCCCGTCCAACGCTCACCTGTGATAATATCAGCAGCTCCAGGCCAAAGATGGCGCTTACCACAGACAGAGAGACACCACAAGAACACAGCCTGAGGCCATACTTCAGGAGCTGACCCTCTTCTTCACCAATCTGCCCGGTGCAGTTAGTGGCTGCACCAGAGTTCTGCATGTTCACATCACAGAAGACCCAGAGTCCAAACATGCGTCGCTTTGTCAGCAACCAGTGTCCATCACACACTGCGATGGAGGACAGGACAATAGAGAGAACCATACACATGATGATAAGAGTGCGACAAAACACTTCCAGAAAGAAAGGATGAGACTTCTTCTGGGCAGCAGGAGCCATGGGCTGAGAGTGATGTAATCATGTACAGACAAAAGAAGAGATTCCTGTTAGAACCAGTACCTGTAAGAGTTCTGAGTTAGCAAAAAAAAACACATCTCTGCTAATAAGGGATCACTAGAAGTATTCACATTATTGTTCCATACAAAATATATGGTCAGTAGTGGTTCTGTTGTGAACATTTTCCACTGATGGAAAGGGGAGAGTAGCTACCAATTAACTAAAGGTAGTAATGGTACATGTAATTAATATGTGCATCTAATGAATGGCTGAAGGAAGACAGGTAGATTTGGAAAGGGTATCTAATACAGTGGTGACTGTGACTAAATGTGCTAACTATATAGTTAACGCACGCTAGTGCCCTCTAGTGGTCAGTCATATGAAGTGACGAGAATAATCTACTGCATGATAGTGAATTCTAGATTTGAGTTTCTAGCTAAAAATCTGTGCATTCAGAAGGGTGGTGGTAAACAACATATCCAAAGAAAGAAAACTTTAGTAGTCTCCCAAATAACATACAAAAAACAATGCACTTACTCTATGCACTGGGTAGGCTGCTCTACCAACTTTTTTGTCAATACGTAAGATTACTGTCCGCCATCTTGGAATGTTATTTTTTTCATTTAGTGTCAAAACCTAAAAATCTTTTCCTGGAGTCGTCTTTCACTCAGTGGCGGGTGGTGCATTTGGTACCTGGGCCCTTAGTGGGGACTTACCTGACTGATACACCACTTAATACCACCACTATCACGTCGCAATTATAGAAACCATCAATACTATACAAAAACCCAATATAACACGGTGTGAAATTACAGACAGAGAGACACAGAGAGACATTAAATGTATTGAGCATAAAAAACATTTTTGTTAAAACTCCAAACCTCACAACCGCAACTGTACCACATACAACATCTGGAGCAGTTCAGAATCAATATTTATTTTAATATTAAGATAACTGTCCGAGACCAGTATTTTAAGTATGTCAATTTCTCCTCCTCTGTCAGCCACTGTGGGTGTAAAAATGATAATTTATCTGTACAGAAGAGTCTGTGTTAGACTGTAAGACTTTACTTTGATCAATTAATCAG
Source organism: Bagarius yarrelli (assembly GCA_005784505.1). Classification (NCBI taxonomy): domain Eukaryota; kingdom Metazoa; phylum Chordata; class Actinopteri; order Siluriformes; family Sisoridae; genus Bagarius; species Bagarius yarrelli. The sequence continues at coordinate 315,180 of VCAZ01000023.1, forward strand.
AGGACAGAAAAATGCTAATGTCATCGTGTCTCAAATCTAAAAATATATATATTTCCTGTAGGTTTTTTGTATGTGACTCGACTTTTTTCATGTAATGACACCTAAAATCAGTGCATAGGGTTCAAAATAGCTCAAACGCAACACAGTGACAGTATGTGTAACTATAGGCAACACTGTACAGTTACATAACCTTAGTCTGTCCCAATAACATGCATAATATTGGAACACAGTAGAAAGTATGTCCATTGTTTTATGTTAAAATTATTGCATGTATGCTTACAACTGTATTAATGTGTGGTAAAGTTCGGTTCTAATATTTTTTTTAAGTAACCGATTACAAAGCAGATGTTTTTGAATGTAAATGTTAAATTTAGGACAGTGGTGGCTCAATAGTTAAGACGCTGAGTTGTTGATATAAAGACCAAAAAGACCTGGGTTCAAGCCCAACCACCAAGTCCACTACTGTTGGGAACTTGGGCAAGACCCTTAACCCTTTCTGCTCCGGGGGTGCTGTACCATAGCTGACCCTGCGCTTTGACCCCAACTTACAAAGATAAAATACGCAAAGGAAATTTTTTTTACTGTGCTGGTAAAGTATGTGACAAATAAAGGCATTTACATTTAATGTCTTGAGAGGGTTAGTTAAGAAAAGTTCCCTGATACCTTCTTAAAAAACTAAGTGGATCCAAGTTTACTTATTTACATAACAAGACTCCTTTTAAACTTTGGGCACCTGAATCATTTCCATATCTACGCCTCGATTGTGTTATTATCAGTCAATAGTAATTATCAGTCAATATCAGTATTAAAATATACACCAAAATTTGATCTTAACATGAATATTATCCACAACTTAAATTATTCACGACTAAATGTTCTATGAAGCCAAAACTAAACACTTCTTAAATGTTAAAAAGATAAAGAAAAAAATCTCACCTTAATTTTTATCGCTGTCATTTTCTTTACCTGTGATCAACTTTGCATCGCCCTGGAGGTGTCATTCACCACCTGTGGTACCGGTCGAAAGTGCAACAGTTGAAGTGTAAATTCTGTGTAACATTAACTAACACTGAGGAGAATCAGCAGTTTACTGTGAATCCTTAAAATAGTCAGCTGGGACAAACGGTGAAAGTAAATTTCCAGTCACGTCTCTTTTCAGCAGCAGAAGAAAGAAAGTCGAGTGAAGTAGGTTTAAACCTCTTGCCTTAAAAGCATCTCGTCATTGACATATTAGTGATTCTGGTGTAACTAAAGCTCACAAGTTTACCGTCTGGTTACAGCTGGAAGGCATATCTTACATACCATCATCTTCTGCTTATTATTTAACCTGGTCACGTGTCCAGCTAAAGTAAAGCATTATTGTGTAACATTTCTGCATGTAACACTGCTGTAATTACAATATCATATAGTATAAGGTAAGTGGTGGCTCATGGTTAAGGTGTTGGACTATCAACGTGAAGACTGTGGGTTCGATTCCCAGCTAAAACCCCGAATGGGCAAAGGCCCCGAATTAAATTCGCTCTGATAAGGGTGTCTGCCAAGTTCTGTAAATATAAATAACAAGATAGATGGTTTTGGGCACCGTGGTTAGGTGGTGGTGGACTACCAACTTGAAGACCGGGGTCCCCGTACCACGCTGGGCCCTGAGCAAGGCCCTTACCCCCAGTTGTATAAACAGTTGCTCAGTTGGCCCTTAACGTTGTATGTAGTGTTGCTCTGGATAAGGACGTCTGCCAAATGCTGTAAATGTAATGTAAATATCATAAAAGTGATAATTCTGAGTAAAAAAAAATCAACTTTCTATCAAATCTCCTTAAATAATAGAAATAAAATTCTTCCTTTTAGACGCATGATGAAATAGCTGAACTTTTGTTTAGTCACTTCTGTTCTCTTTACATATCAGTTGCCACATAATGCACAAAAGCTGAGGTTTGATTGCATCATGACTCATTACTATATTGTATTTTAGCTACAAACAAAATCAGTACATGCTTGTACACACACTCCACATTTTATTTATTTGTCTCTATTTATTATTATTAGTACTGCGATTTAATTATACGTTAGTTAAAAAAAAGTGCAGATAAAAAATTTAAGTTCTTGTTGTTGATTATTCAAATTGACTGATGCCGACATGCAATCTATTCTCAACGGTTCAACAAAAATATAAAGAAAAACTAGAGACACAAAGCTTCTGAAAACTCAACAGACTTTATGATATCTGTGTAACATACAAAAGTCTGGACAGGGATTTATTATGCTGCTACAGATGGATGCTTTAATCCCAAATAGGGCTTTGTGCCACGTGTTTTATTTCAATAGAAGAACTTCATGTGCATGAGATGCATCATAATAAAACATGGCCGCAGATTAGGAGTTTCAGGGCTGTACACAGGACCAAAGTTATTGACAGACTTGCCACAGGATGAGACAAGTAAGTCGCACCGTTACAGTTTAGATTCCATATTTTCCTTTCAGCTCATCCACCTTGCTGATATACGCTTTCATTGCATCCTCCTTACTCATACCTAGAAACAATTAAAATGCAGGAAGAAACATTAAAATCAATGCAAACAACCTGCAGGGTGTAATGCGTTTATAGACAGTGTGGCACAGGATTGTGTTTAGGAACTCTAATATGAAGAAATAATGATGTAAAACAATGAAAACACAGAAATAGCGATATTACACGTAAATGATATTAAACGTCAGCCCTTTGAACATTTCCGCCTGTAGCCAAAGTTTTTAAACTGCCTAAGACACTTTTTAACCTTTTAACCAGCTTAACTAATCCATGATTATAATACTCACTAACAGTTCATATGTAAAAAAAAATAATACTTTACATGCGCACAGTGACTCATGATGCATAAATAATAATACATGTTCTTTTTTGAAAGTTTTGACTCTTTGCTGTATGGCAAAATAATCAAACCTTTCTTTGCATCCCAGGCGTCCCATTTGGCTTTGCCGGTGAAGTCCAACATGCCGGGCCGAGCTGGAAAACAAAAGCTTAACTTAAATTCACAGATTTTTTTTAAAGCCATGCTGAAACTAATATTTACAATATTTAAGATCATTCCATGTTATAAGAAATAAAAATTGTTTGAATAAATATCTGGAAAAAAAACAAAAAACCCACCAGTGTTGACATCTCCTACAGTGGCCTGTTTGAACAGACTGTAGATCTCCAGCATCTCGGCATCAGTTGGTTTTGTCTTCAGCTGCTTTACTTCCTCTGCTGCCTTATGAAATGCCTCCTGGGTAAAAGAAAAACTGTTAAACCTCCTCAGGGCAGGGTGGGTTTGGGCATTCTGTAGGTTTCAAATTTAGTATTCCGGTATTATGTTGATCATGCAATAATGAATGAAATGGATAGGCATTAATTCTATTGTGTATTCCTCAAATATATTTCTGATCCACTGCATTTTATCACTAGAATAAAGCAACCACTACAAAATGAACGAATGGGAGAAAAGCAGGCCTTAATGTCGGCCAATAAAACAAATCATGACAAACATTGCCATCTAAAACCTCACATCCAGCTGCGGTTAATATCTATGTGGTGATTGGATTAATTCGTTAAGATAATACTTGTTATACATGTTAAGATAATTTTGCTAGACAAGGAGGCGGGGTAAATAGACAAATTACCCTTACAGAGTTGATCACGTAAAATAGCCCTAGCTTTTTATTTCTATTGGTAAAAAAGTGTTTGGGACTAAATTTTGTGTTTAAATAAGAAATAAGTACAGTGTTTTCTTTATGTAAACACTTTGTCTCCAAATACTTATATTTTATGTATTTGGGAAATGAGAGCGGGGGCTAAAATCAATTTGTTCTATACAAGCACCCCCAGCATTTCATAAAACATGAAATAGCAGCAAATCAGAGTAAAAGGGTGTCGTCTGCAGCTGTCTGGCTAAAGAACAAACCTCCTCAAGTCCATGGCAGAAGCAGGTAGAAGCATGCCGAGGCATTTAGCATGTTACCAGTAACTTAAAAAATCTCAAACAGAGCTGACTTCACACAAAGAATTAAAGAGTTAATAGAAAGAAAAGGCACATGCAAGCCTGTGTGCCAATATTACGGTTTACAACAGACCGTGGTGGGTTCATTTTGCGCAAAGTCACTCTTTGTCAATCTCAGTACTATTTAGAGTTCATTAGAATTATCATTTTGTTATTATTTTAGGCATAACTAACGAAATAGGTTTCTTTATGTATTGTGAGGTTTTTTTCCAGGACAGTAAGGGTGTGGGTTTGTATTCAGTACTGTAAGGGTTAACTCAGTAGTGTGGGGTTTTATTCAGTACTATAAGGGTTAATTCAGTAGTGTGGGTTTATATTCAGTACTGTAAGTGTTAATTCAGTAGTGTGGGTTTATATTCAGTACTGTAAGTGTTAATTCAGTTCAGTAGTGTGGGTTTATATTAAGTACTGTAAGTGTTAATTCAGTAGTGTGGGTTGGGTTGGGTTATATATTTCAGTACTGTAAGGGTTAATTCAGTAGTGTGGGTTTATATTCAGTACTATAAGGGTTAATTCAGTAGTGTGGGTTTATATTCAGTACTGTAAGTGTTAATTCAGTAGTGTGGGTTTATATTCAGTACTGTAAGGGTTAATTCAGTAGAGTGGTGGGTTTATATTAAGTACTGTAAGAGTTAATTCAGTAGAGTGGGTTTATATTCAGTACTGTAAGGGTTAATTCAGTAGTATAGGGTTTTATTTAGTACTGTAAGGGTTAATTCAGTAGTGTGGGTTTATATTCAGTACTATAAGGGTAATGGTTAATTCAGTAGAGTGGGTTTATATTCAGTACTAAGGGGTAATCAGTAGTGTGGGTTTATATTCGTAAGTAGTTAATTCGTAGTGTGGGTTTATTTCAGTAGTGTGGGTTTATATTCAGTACTGTAAGTCTGTAAGGGTTAATTCAGTTGTAGTTAATAATAAGGGTCAGTGTGGGTTTATATTTCAGTACTGTACGGGCTAATTCAGTATTATAGGGTTTTATTTAGTACTGTAAGGGTTAATTCAGTAGTGTGGGTTTATATTCAGTATTTTAAGGGTTAACTCAGTAGCGTGGGTTTATATTCAGTACTATAAGTATTCAGTACTGGTTAATTCAGGTAGTGTGGGTTTATATATTAATTCAAGTACTATATTCAGTGTTTTAATTCGGTAGTGTGGGTTTATATTTAATACTGTAAGGGTTAATTCAGTAGTGTGGGTTTATAATCAGTACTGTAAGGGTTAAATCGGTAGTGTGGGTTTATATTCAGTACTGTAAGGGTTAATTTAGTAGAGTGGGTTTATACTTAGTACTGTAAAGGTTAATGTAGTAGAGTGGGTTTATATTCAGTACTGTAAGGGTTAATTCAGTAGTATAAGGTTTTATTCAGTACCGTAAGGGTTAATTCAGTAGTATAGGGTTTTATTTAGTACTGTAAGGGTTAATTCAGTAGTATAGTATAGGGTTTTATTTAGTACTGTAAGGGGGTTAATGTAGTAGTAGTGGGTTTATATTCAGTACTGTAAGGGTTAATTCAGTAGTATAGGGTTTTATTTAGTACTGTAAGGGTTAATTCAGTAGTATAGGGTTTTATTTAGTACTGTAAGGGTTAATGTAGTAGAGTGGGTTTATATTCAGTACTGTAAGGGTTAATTCGGTAGTGTGGGTTTATATTCAGTACTTTAAGGGTTAATTCAGTAGTGTGGGTTTATATTCAGTACTATAAGGGTTAATTCAGTAGTATAGGGTTTTATTCAGTACTATAATGGTTAATGTAGTAGAGGTGGTTTATATTCAGTACTATAAGGGTGTAATTCAGTGGTGTGGGTTTGATAGGGTTTTATATCAGTAATATAATGGGTTAATTTCAGTAGTGTGGGTTTATATTCAGTACTATAAGGGTAAGGTTAATGTAGTAGTAGTGGGTTTGGTTTATATTCAGTACTGTAAGGGTTAATTCAGTAGTATGGGTTTTATTCAGTACTATAAGGGTTAATTCAGTAGTGTGGGTTTATATTCAGTACTTTAAGGGTTAATGCAGTAGTGTGGGTTTATATTCAGTACTATAAGGGTTAATTCAGTAGTAGGCAGTACTATAAGGGTTAATTCAGTAGTGTGGGTTTATATTCAGTACTATAAGGGTGTGGGTTTATATTCAGTAGTATATAGTAGGGTTTTTTATTTCAGTACTACTATAAGGGTTAATAAGGGGTTTCAGTAGTGTGGGTTTATATTCAGTACTATAAGGGTTAATTCAGTAGTGGGTGGGTTAATTCAGTGGGTTTATATTCAGTAGTGTGGGTTGGTAGGTATTCAGTATATATAGGGTTTTCTATAAGGGTTAATTCATTAGTAATCATTAGTATAGGGTTTAATTCAGTAAGGTTAATTTCAGGGTTTATATTCAGTACTATAATGTTGGGTTATAGTATTCACTATAAGTGGTTTAATTCAGTAGGGTTTAATAGGGTTTTATTCAGTACTATAAGGGTTAATTCAGTAGTATAGGGTTTTATTCAGTACTATAAGGGTTAATTCAGTAGTGTGGGTTTATATTCAGTAGTGTGGGTTTATATTCAGTACTGTGGGTTTATATTCAGTACTGTACGGGTTAAATTATTTAAAATTAAAAAATCAATTCATCGAGTTCATCTATGCTGGGAAAAAGAAACATATACACATGTCCATAAGGAAAAATATTTAGAACGGCTGTTGTAGGCAGTAATAAAAACTCTTCCGGTTTCTGATCTACTACAAACTTAACATAACGAATGGAACATAACGGTATAAAGACGCAAGGAAGCCATGATACATGACTTTGTTTTAAGAATTTATTAACCTGGACTATCAGGTTAAACTCTTTGCCTTTTGGATGTTAATTAGGTGACCGAATTATTAAACCTACACAACATCTGAACATTGAACTCTCCAATCACCTGATCACTGATATCCACCAGCACATTACACACATTACACCGCGATCAATACCCGGAAGACCAGGTGGGCTTTCCTAGTTTAATCAAGAAACTAAATGCAGGTTATATTTAATACATTTTCCACATCAAACACACAAATCTGTATTCTGTAAGAGAAAGAAGCCACGCCCCAGTTCGGTATTGTTTCCTTTACTTGATTTATTAATTTATTTGTTTTCTCCTGTGTGCATGCAGTGTTGCAGGTAGTCATATAGAGACACATTAAAATGCATCCGGGTGCATAAATAGTTGTTTACAGAATACAATGTGACGTTTCGTTACCGTTACTGAGCTAGCTTGCTTGCTAGCTAGCTAGTTTTTAACAGTGTCCATAATTCATTTTACGCCTCATAGAATTTTTAAACACGGCATTAAATAACCAATTTACTGTCAAAAACGTAACAAAAACCCCTTAAATAGCTATTTATAATGGTGTGTAAATAGATACAGAAAACGATAATAATAATAATAATAATAATATAAACCGTAAATTGAAGCAGGGGGTTTGGATTGTCATTGTTAGGGACAGTCGACGCAAAACTACTTTACTGCAAGACATATTGGACAGAAAAATTATAATAAATAAACCCATAAACATACGAGTTACTCACAACACTAACCTCAGTCATGATTTCTGAAGTTTATCTTTCAGCAGCTGTAACACACAATAAGCCGTGTGAATGAACTCTACAGTTATGCCTTGCTCAATTTGACATGCTTGCTTCAGTCCTGTCGCGTTTCCCCCGCCCCCTTAATGCTATTGGCTGTTTGAACATGTATGATCAAAATGAACCAATCGTATTTGTTAAACCGAACAATGAGCTGGTCATAGAAATAAGTGACGTTAGCTCACCACACTTTGGAAGCCTGCAAACTAGGTCATAGGGCACTGCTACACTGTGCAAGCATTGGTACAATTAAAAACGAGATTATAATTAGGCTCCAGAAGGTGTTACATTATTGTTTTGTATAGTAACAGATAGCACTGTCACGCATTTTATCTGATATAACACCAGATTTTTTAAGTGATCTCAATGAAACAATATTATATGATGTACTGTTCTGCCGCTATATAAGAAATAACTTAAGTAAATGTACAATAGAAATATTTACTTAAGTAATAGTAAAAGTAACAATCTAAATAGTTACTCAAGTAGGAGTAAAAGTATCCGATGAAAAACTGCTTAAGTAATTAGTTACTAGTTACCTCTGATCTGATTGACATGAAGCAAAAACCCTGAATTTTAAACTACTTTGCGAGATTTTATACCCCGTCTCCTCCAAAGTCTCTTACAGGGTTTAAATAGGCACGTAACGGTATGTTTTTTTTCAGGTTGGAGCTGGAATTCTTGTATGTCAGTTGGTTATGTGGCCTCACAGCAAGAAGGTCCTGGGTTCGACTCCCGGGCAAGGGCTTTTCTGTGTGGAGTTTGCATGTTCTCCCTATGCTTGTGTGGGTTTACTCCAGTTTCCTGCCACAGTCCAAAACATGTATGTTAGGTTGATTGGTGATACTAAATTGCCCATTGGAGTGAGCGTGTGTATGGCCCTGTGATGGACTGACGACCTGTCCAGGGTGTACCTCTCCTGCCTTTTGCCCTTTCAGAGGCGGCTGGGATAGACTCCAGCAGATCCCTGTGACCCCGAATTAGTGAATAAGCGGATATAGAAGGTGAATGAATAAATGAATTTTTGTTTAAAATTTTGAAAACTGTGTATCATTTCGGTTCCACTTTGCAATTATGTGCTACTTTGTGTTGATCTATTAAATAAAATACATTTAAGTTTGTGGTGACAAAATGTGAAAAAGTCCTAGGGGTAAGAATACTTTTTCAAGGCACAGTATATAGGAATACTGGCTAGTATATACTGACTTAAAAACTATTTTAATTACTGTTTAGACTTATGTCAATCATGGACGTATGTGCGTATATGGAAATTAAGTATACATTCATTCAGTAGAAGTTTATCTGTATCTATTTTCACTATGGAAAGCAACCTTCATGGATCGATTATATTTTGGTTCGATTGCTTTAGACTGGTGTGTTGTGCGGTTTGGTGGTAGTTTAGTCTGAAACATTCAAGAAAAACAGTGTAACGTGCATAACAGCCTGTAAATAATAATCACGTTATTCTTAGTGATCGGTACCGTGTAGTATTAGTATAACGCTCTATATAATGTTTCTAAGTTAGATATGAAGCCACGAATGATTTAAGTTCTCCTGAAACAGTAGCGTAATAGCTTAGTCAGTTAGCTTTTAGCTCAGTTTCACAGGCATGTCATCAGAAACTGTTCTCACCGTGCGTCTGGTTCGCTCTTTCGAACATCGGAACTTCAAACCTGTGGTGTTCCGAGGTGTAAATTTAGATCAGAAAGTCGAGGATTTTATTGCTTTTGTGAAGAATGGTGAGTTGTAGTTTTTATGTCTTTTCAAATTGAACAGATTGGTAAAGTTATGATGGCTCTTTGATGCTTTTTTTTGCATTTAGACGTTTCTACCAGAAGTGGTTTACCTCCACCTTTCAGGAAATATGACTATGGTAAGTATCTCTGCAAGTGTCGCTGTATATCTATATCTATCTATCTATCTCTTAGGGGCCCAGAAATGGCAACATAGTGCTGCTGGGTGGATCGAACCCAGGTCTTCCAGTTAGCAGTCCAATACCTTAACCACTGAGCTACAACTTCCCACCCTCTGTAGTTTAGCAGAGTTTAGCTCCATCCCTAATCATACACACCTAAACCATCTCATCAAGATCTTGCTAGGTATACCTATAACTTACAGATAAGTGTGTTGAGGGAAGTTGGGGCTAAACTCACCGATCCTCCAGGACCGAGATTGCCCACCTCTGGTAGAGACAAAAGTATCAGGAAACTTGAGGCATTTATAATACACCCTTATACAAAGCGACCTACATGAACATTCTCATTTTGTAGCAGACTGTTTACTTGGTGTTTTCTTGCACATTCCTGTCTTATCTGCACATTTTTATAAACTGGTTGGCGCTATTTGAATGTCTGTTCTGCACTGTTTGCACACATGCACTTTATGTTTGTTCTGTTCGGTAGTTCTTTGTTGTTTTGTGTAATTCTGTGTTTTGTGTAGCACCAGGGGGTCCTGGAGAAACGTTGTTTCATTTCACTGTGTACTGCATCTGCTATATATGATTGAAATGACAATAAAGCTCCTTGAACCTTGAGACTGACCAATCAAAGGTTAGAGGCCTTGCTTCGGGGTCCAGCAATAGCAGCTTGGTGGGACCTTGAATTAAACCCACAATCTTCTGTTTAGCAGTCAAACACCTTACCCACCGAGCTCCCATTTTCACTTTTACTTCTATAATAACCCTCACACTTCTGTAAATGTTCTCCTGTAGATTGTTTAGTGTGGCAGTGGGGATTTTCTTATTCAGTCACAATTATATTAGTAGGTTTACATTTACAGCATTTAGCAGATGTCCTTATCCTAGGTTTTGCTGGGAATAGAACCCTGATCTTCCAAGTAGCAGTCCAACACCATAACCACTGCACTACCACTTTCCTTACAGGTTTAGGCACTGATGTTGAATGAGGAGGTCTGAGGATTGAGATTTTTGTTCCAGTTAAGTCCAAAAATATTCAGTGGGGTTGAGGTTAGGGCTCCCTCAGTCTCTACCACACCAACCATAAAACACCATGGGCACTGGTATGCTGAAACAGTGTGCTGGCCTTCCAAATTTGTGGCAGTAGTATGGGGAAGACACGTTTATAAGGGTTTGCTGGGATGGTGTCCACAAACCTTTAATCTGTTGAAGTGAAATTCAAAACATTAACAATTTCCTGTCATCTTTGCAGACACCATGAAGATCATTCATCAAGCACACAAAGCAAAGGTATGGGCTTTACTTAAAAATAAAATTCCAAATCATATTTGGTTGGAATTTGTGTACTGTTTGTTACTGCAGTTTCTAACATAAATAATACCCACAGGTCCACCAGTACTGTGCAGAAAAAATAAGACAAATGGCAAAAACAGCCAGTTCAAGAACCTCTTTTCTTACTTAACTTTTTGTAGAGATAAAAGAAGAAATAAAGTGTATGAATTTGGGAAAATCGCAAATGATCGTCTCAGTGTTCCAGATTACAATGCAACTATACAACCCGATAACACCTAATTACAGCTGAGTTAACATCACATCTGATGTTCTTAATAAGCATGAACGTTTTAGTTTTAAACCCACTCAGTGTTGGCAGAATGTATACGTTCGGACTATTGTACTAAATTGTTAGTCTTACCGCTTTCTTTAGGGGCAGTGGTGGATTAAACAGTTAAGGCTTTTAGTCAGAAGACTGGTATCAAGCGCCCTGAACCACCAAGCTGTCACAGCTGGGTTCCTGGACCAAAGCCCTTAACCCCTCTCTCCTTAGGAATGCAGGATCATTTCTGACACTTCAGATTTCTAGGCTGGAACGTGCAAATAAATATTTTCCCCAGCAGGTAGTTAAAAATGATTGTGGGTAGTGTAGCCAACCAATGAACAAAGAGAAAATAAGATATCTTGGTTAATTAAATTAGTTTTAATATGTTCAGACACCATGGAAGCCATGTTTGTTATACAATTTACCTTGCGAGCCATTAAGTGTGGATTTTTACTTTAAATACAACCTGCAAAATAAAAAAATTACATAAAACATAAAAAGCTAACCTTCTCTGTGTTAAAATGTGCTTTGGATTTCAGACTAACGAACTGGTGATGAGTTTAGAGGATGATGGAAAGCTGATTCTGCAGAATGGCCTCGATTTACGAGCGTGTGATATAGGTAAATGGCCTCTTCTTTACCTGTAGAGCTGTCACACGCACATTTCTACATTCCGAATAGCTAAAACGTAGGGGTACCATATGCTGTCTTTTGCTTCCATTTAAATATTGGGCTTATCTAATACATTGCCGAAGACCGCAAAATACAAAGCAAGAGTCTAGGTTACTTTTCTATGGGTGATGTAACACAGAAGGTCAAGCGGTTTCCATATAATGTAATGCAAATCATCTAAATGTCTAACAGTATAATCTCAGAAGGGAACACAGTGTCTAAATTGTCAGCACATTTGCCCTCCCATCGTAATAACTCAGTATATGGATAATTCATCGCGCCACCGGAGGGATTCATCATCAGAATTTTAATTCCAATTCATGTGCCAATAGATTACTTTTCTTGTAATATATCTAAACCATGCTGTCAGCCGCCATCTCCGTAGAGTATTGTCAATTAGTTTATCTGTTTACCAAGCTTTACTTGTACCTTGTCCTCCTTCATTAGACAGTTTTTTTTTTCATTCTCTGTTTTATGCATTGACAGTAATTAAAGTCCCTATCTAATGTTTGGATGAATATTTGCTGCTTTAAATAGTAAACTTCTATAAAGGGATTCTTACACGCCCCCAGTAGTGAACCCCATAAATAATGCTTTGCCTGGCATGACTCGAGCAAGACTTTCACAGCTACATCAGTGTTTGCTTATCAGAGCAAGATGTTGAGATACTACCAAAAACCGCTTATGACCCTATGAACTACTAATACACTGGAGTTTTTCATAGTTTACCACTGACCCGGACAGAACCAGTGAGACTGGCTCTACCTGATGAGTTCGATGGGTCTGAAGATAAAAGCTGGTTATTACGTCAATGGTTAATCTATTTGTTACATCATCCTGACACGTACCATAGAAAAATATATTCTATTTACAAATAACTTATTGTGCTTTCGTAATTTTACTACACAGGGGTAAAATGCAAATTGAAATGTCTGATACCCTGGACAGTGATGTACAGTTTTTATTTGCATATATTTCACCCAAAGATAAGAGATGTTTAAATACCTATCCATAATGTTCTAGTCTAGTTACAACATCTACACCAGGGCAAATCTAGCACAGTAAAACATGGTGTATAGTTCTGAATATAAGAAGCACACAGTGGATTTTCTGCCTATTAAAGATAAGGAACAAGCAAGGTGAGCCTAGCTTCGTGTCCCCTCAGTTTTTCATTGGAAATGTTATGCTTGATAATACAGTTATATTAACGCATTAGCTGATTCATGACCTCCCTATTTTACCATGTTTGATTTTAGTGTGCAAAAGTCCTGAACCGTAGAAAACTGACACTGATTTCAACTGTTTTTTTTTTAGTATACTAAAAAAAGTATACTAAAAATAATGGTTTTAGACCATATATACTTCACAGGAGACTAAATGCGGTAACTGTTAAAAATCATTCTCCGCTTCCTCTAGTCTTATCTGCACTAAAACAATGTCTACCAAACTGGATTCAAAAATACCTCCAGCCTGATCCTCTTCAAGGGGGGAGATAAATGGAAACCACTGTATTACCACTAGAGGGCACTATGACTATTTGGTCTAACTAAAGTTCTCTCTATTTTCTTATTAACAGATATTTTTAGAGATTTTTTTAAACAGCATATCGTAGCCTACGTTCTTGTACGTTCTCGTCTTCTCTCAGTTTAACAGTTTAACACATATCTTATGTAGGAACGATCCATCCTACCTGCTCCAATATGGGGAATTGAAATAGACCAAGATAAGGTCAGGGTAGACAAACAATTTTTGCTCAAAGATTTGCTCATCTCTAGCATTGTTTTTATGCAACATTAACAACCAACCTGCACAGCACTGTTTCTGTACTAAAGCATCCTGATCCAAAACCTCCATTTACAGAGGAAAAGTTAAGCTAAAAGCTAATTAATTAATTAGCAGAGGAAAAGTGAATTAATTAGCTGATTAATAAAACTTTTTTTTTTTTTCAACTTAAACTTGGTCTAGCATGTTACTAAACTGTTATTATCGTTTAACTTTAATGCAGTCAATTACTATCAATTAACTACTTTTGATATTAGGCATGCAGTCTTTGGCCAGGGTTGTGTAGTTTTTTTTGTGCGGATCGATTTGATCACACTGTTCTTCTTCTTTCAGCCAATGAAACCGAGCTGGCCTTCTTCAAGATGAGCGACTATGAAAAGTACAAAGCCAATCCCCAGACTGTGTGGTGAGACGCCGGAACGTGATGTGTGTGTGTGATGGAATCATGATGTGTTTTTATTTCATGTATACTTTATGATTATACTGTCCAGGATCAACCAGACCAAATGTTTTCAGTTTCTTTATGTCAGCAGAGGTTAATTTAGACAGACAATTAATACGATAAGAGATTTTTGGTATCACCTGCACTATTTTACAAAAATGAAGGCACTGACAAATACATTTATTTACCATGATATGAAAACCTAAAGGATTTTAAGTTTTAAAACTACTTGTTTTGTTTTAATTACTTTAGTTTTTTATTTTAGTCAGTGGTGCATGTGAATGAAATTCTGTTTCTTAAATAAATTTCTTTAAGCTCTGCTTTTGGCAGATTTGTTTCTATTTTACACTTAAATAGGATTTTTTAGTTCTCCACACCTAAGAACATGATTAAAATAGGTACATAATATGGCCAAAAGTATTAAGACACCTAACCATCACATCCATAAGTGTTTCTTAAAACATTTTATTCCAGATTTAGATTAGACTAGTTTTAACATTATTGTTATGGTACACGGTTACAAGGCAACAAACTACAATTAGCATCTAACCCGGAGTGCGAGTAGCAGTGCAATATAAGCGTATGTGCCGATATGGCCGTTGTTGTGCCAAGTAGGATGTGATCCTGGATTAACAGTATTGATTATAATAATTCATAAAAACAATATGACTGAACGTAAAATGCTCTGAATCTGTGAATCTGCCATTTATATATATATATATACATTTTTTCATTAAAATGCCAAGTGATACAAGATCAGTGAAGCATTCTCTCATTCTCTTCTTTATTGAAATTTCAATGATCATTTAAAATACAAATATCAAACTTGTGTTTCATTCACAATAGTGTATCAACATAACTCAAATTTGTTTAAAAGTCATTTTAACCTACACATTAACTTATGTCCATAGATAAGGACACTTTTTATTGCTATAATAAGGTTTAAAATTAATTTTAACAAGAGAACAGTAGGAAGTCAGTAACAAGTAATAAAAATTGTTTATTGTATGCCAACGAAGGTAATTTTTTTTTATCGACAGGATATTGGTTTAGGAAAAAATTGTGGATAGTGCCTACAATTGTGGGTGTAAAGTCATTTTACAAACTTGTCTTTAAAGAATGCAGATATCATGTTGTCTGCACTTGGTACATCCGTTAGAAATGCACATTTGCTACCGGTCAGTGGTTAAAAATTAAGTTACAGCCCCAATCTGGTTGAATGACTGATATAAGCACTCTGTTATTCCTATGTAGATGTTATTTTCAGGGATGCAAGGGTGTTGGTTAGGACGTTTCTAAGGGCCCACAAACTTTGGGGAACCCAGAGATTTGTTCAGTTTTTAGTAACAGACTGTTAGGGTACCATAGGGGGCCCAAACTTATATTCTTTTATAGGGCCCTTGCTATATTCAAGCCATCAAAGCTGTAAACCTGTAAATTATTATCATTATCACTGTCGACTTACAGTCCTATTTAGACCTGTGGAATTGTTCTGTTCTCCTGAACTCGCTTGTGCTGTGGCACAGGACATTTTTGTATGCTTTCCCAGCCCCGTCGTATCCGTCCCAACCTGGCAGAGACACATGGCAGCAGTAGAAAACATCGACACACCAGCACCGCACAAGGCAGAGCTACTGCTAGCATGTAGATGGGTGGCATGCAGAACCGATAAGCTTTGGAGGAGAAGGCAAAATTCCAGCCGATCACCAACGCATGCATGACAGTAAGAGTCAAAGCAACATAGCCCAGTCCAGACTGAAAGAAATGAGATAATAGATATTTTTAAGCTCTTATTTATATTAATTTTGTATTACCATTGTTTTAATCTGGTGAAATATAGTGCTATCCAATTGTATGAGTGTTTTGGTTTTACCTGTTTGTTTGCCTACTGGCTCTGCATCGCTTACCTGAATGAAAGTAAACTCTTTCCATGTGAGGATGTTGCTCACTGACGGGAGAGACGTGATAGCTAACAGGGACAGCATGCCCAGACCTAACACACCACCAGACACATAGAGGTCAGAGCGCCATACTCCTTGTTCATCCCATGGCATCTCCACACCAGACTTCACCTTAGCACACAGACGATAAAACAGCATCTCAATAACTTACATTTCTGCCATTTGGCAGTCGGCCTCATTTAGAGCAACTTACATTTAGCTCATTTTATATACATATGAGTGTTTAAGGGATAAGGGCCTTATCCAAGGTGGCAAATTAGTGGCAGTTCAGGGCAGCATGGTGGCTTAGTGGTTAGCACTATTGCCTCACAGCAAGAAGGCCCAGGTTCGATTCCCAGGCAGGGGCCTTTCTAGGTGGAGTTTGCATGTGCTTGCGTGGGTTTACTCCAAGTACCTTTCCTTCCACAGTCCTAAAATATGTATCTTGGGTTGATTTTAATTTGCCCATAGGAGTGAGTGTGAGTGTGTGTGTCCTTGTGGCGACCTGTCCAGGGTCCTGCCTTTCGCCCTTTCAGAGACGGCTGGGATAGACTCCAGCAGATCCCTGTGACCCCGAATTAGGAAATAAGCGGTATAGAGGATGAATTAGTGATTTGTTTCAGCTTTGGACGTCATGTTCATGAACCCGGGCATACAAAACTGAAAAAGAGCTTTTAAGAGTTTGAGAGTTGCTCTTATGAAATGTACCAGATTTTAGGGAGAGGTGTGTGTATTGATCTTTATAATGATTACAAGCATCATCTAAGCAGTGATATAAAAACATTGTGTGATTCACAAAATAGACTTATTCCTTTACACTGTTACTGTAAGAACAACAAGTTTGCTTTACCTAAATCTTTAAAATAGTTTTAAAAAGATGAAACTGTAGCTGGTTGCATAAATGTTATCTAAAGATTCAGGAAATTATCCTGAAACATGCCATAGTAAAATTTCAGTTCAGTTACATTAGAGAGTCAAGTTAGTTCCTTTTATCACATTATTGCAGTTATAAAATCTCATATACTTATTGACCTCTCTCTCTCTATCTCTCTCTCTCTCTTTCTCTCTCTCTCACTCTCTTATACTCTGTTTTTATACTCTGTTTTTTTCTTTACAAAAAGTATTGACATTTCAACTTAATTAATGAATTAATTAATTTATCTATTTATTTATATTTCTTAATGATTTTTCTTATTTATTAAGTCATTCTGTCTTATCATGTATAAAATGACTTGATAATAAATGTTGTTTAAAAGTCAAAGCCTCTCTCTCTCTCTTTCTCTCTCTGTTTAAAAAAAGGCAACAAAATTAGGCTTATCATATCACAAAGAAACCGGAAAGTACAAAGTTCCCTGTCCTAAAGACTCTTGTGCTGATGAAACGTAATGACAGTTACAAAGTGCTGACACAGAAAACTCCTTTTAAAAAGAATAAGAGTGAATAAACTACTTACAGAACGGATGTGTACGGATTATTTATGGTGCTTATGAACTGAGTCGCTGTATAGATGATGTGATGGAATAATGAGGTCATGATGACACTATGTATATAAAATACCTTCTAACCAATTAAGCAGTGATGTATATAAAACCAGTACTACTCAAATACTTTACATACAACACCAACATTTGTCACCTCCAGAAGTTCTCTGACGACTCGGCCATTGTTGGCTGTGTGTCTGGGGGGAACGAGCTGGAGTACAGGTCAGTCATCATGGACTTTGTGGACTGGTGTGAGCGCAATCACTTGTGCTTAAACACCAGTAAGACAAAGGAGATGGTGATCGACTTTCGGAGGAGGACACCACATTACACACCGGTGACCATCCAAGGCTCTGACATTGAGGTCGTGGACAGTTTTAAGTACCTGGGTGTTCACCTTAACAATAAACTGGACTGGACTCATAACACTGATGCCCTGTAAAAGAAGGGCCAAAGTCGCCTCCACCTTCTGAGGAGACTGAGGTCCTTTGGAGTGGGCAGCCCTCTCCCATAAGGATTTTTTATGACTCTGTGGTAGCCTCTGCTATCTACTACGCTGTGGTCTGCTGGGGAGCAGGCAGCACGGACCGGGACAGAAAGAGACTCAACAAACTGGTCAGGAGGGCCAGTTCTGTCCTGGGCTGTCCACTGGACTCTGTGGAGGAGGTGGGTGAGAGGAGGATGTTGGTTAAGCTGACATCCATCATAGACAATACCTCTCATCCACTGCATAAGACCGTGGAGGCTATGAGCAGCTCCTTCAGTAGCAGACTGTTACACCCTCCGTGTAGGAAGGAGCGGTTCTGCAGGTCTTTCATAGCCACCGCTGTTAGACTGTCTTAACAGTCTTACTACAGATGCACATAACTGTAAATACTTTTAGAATTTTATCGTAAATTGTTTTTATTTCACACAATTTGAACTTTTCTATTGCACATTTTTTCTATTTTCCTACTTTGCAGTAATTGTTTCTGTATCTGAGCCACCGTAACAATTTAATTTCCCCACTGTGGGATCAATAAAGATTATCTTATCTTATCTTATCTTATCTTAAATACTGTATGTTCTAAATAATAGTTACTAAGTTAAATTTAATATTTTACATTTTCACACATATACACCACCCTGACTTTTTTAACATTTCCTTATCATTTGTATTTATTTAAAATAGAAGTAAAATGCTTACACTTAGCTTTAGGCATTTATCTGTCAGCACATTTCCCTTGATTCAGATGAGTCTCCACCCAGTTCATCTTCTTTCTAGCTCAGCTGAACCCTCAAGCGTTTCTCGGTTTTGATTATTCTTTGGCCTATTTGTTTGTTAAACCCCACATTTACATCCAGGGTTTGCTAAAGTATTTTCTGTATGATGGCCATTTTAGCAATCATTATTCTATGCAGTAAATTCTTTGGGGGAAAAAAAATTACCCTTATAAGTTCTTAGAATTTTTATCATTTCACATATTGTCCTTTATTGTGTGAGGTAAACACTTTTGCAAAAGGAAGTGCCTCAGATCTGTGGAACATCTATGGTAACATGTTATGGTAAACGTGTTATTTAAATCAAGTAAAACACATATATAACTAATATCAATCACATTTTTGATGATAAACGTAAAGGAGTACCTGTGAGTAAGCAGTGTTGATAAGGTTGTGTTGTGTGATGGTACGGAGAGGAAGGCAGAGGACGTACACTCCATGCAGTGCAGCAAACAGGAAGCTCAATAAGCCAAGCTGTTTCCTCCGCAGCAGCCAGGCATCCAGCCAGCAGGGGAATCGCTGGTACTTGGTGCCTCTCCACAGTTGCAGCCATGCTGCAAACAGCCCTGGCAGGTACACCAGTGACAGGCTAACCAGCGCCACACATGACAGGCTTATATTCACTAGATCAAAGACTAGGTGGTAAAAAAAGTTTTGTCCATTGGCCAAGTATGGCAGAAGAATCTCACGGATGAATGCATAGCCGTAGAAGAAAAAAAAGAGCAAGAAAGTGGTGAGGACAGGGCCACGCCATGAAGGGAAGAGATGCAAGGGCTTTCTTTCGAGATGTTGTGCACAACACAGGCTTCCAGCATCTACTGGGTAAAAGCCCATACGCCGGGCAAGCTGGGCTACCTCGGATTTTGCTTCTGCATCATCACTGCACAGCAGCACCTAAGGTAGAAATTAATAAGGCATAAAAGAAGTTTTGCTACAGCTGCAAAGCCCAGCTGGAAACCCTTATTATATAAAACATATCTTAAAATATGACATAATAAGTGATTTATTAGGGCGAAATACCAACTATTAACTGTAAAGACAAACCATTCTTTATAATCACGCACATATTGTAGATTTATCTTCACTAAAATTAGGTAGATATACAAATCTTAAGTAAAAATTCAAGTCCCTTTTATTTGGTTTCCAGACGTCTCATTTTATATTAAATTTTTTTTTTTTTTTGTGTGTGTGTTTTATTGTATGGTAGTGGTATTTTATCTGTTTATTAGCACCGTCTTTACATTACAGTTACAACATTTGGCAGATGCCCTTATCCAAAGCGACTTACATTTATTTCATTTACAACTGAGCAATTGGGGGGTTAAGGGCCTTGCTCAGGGGCCCAACACTGGTAGCCTGGTGGAGCTGGGAATCAAACCCACAATCTTTGGGTTGGTAGTCTAAACACCTTTAACCATAAGCCATCACTTCCTCCGTCACAGCCTTTTATATTTAAAAGTTCTTTTCAAAAAACCTAAAGGCTTTTTGAGGCTTAAATTTTTATTTATGATTTATTTATGATTTATTTTATAAAATGTTATTAAAACATAATCATGTTTTTATAACTAACAGTGGTTGACATTATGTCATTAAAAGCAGGGCAATTATGAAAAAAAAGTTGAAACTATGAAACAATATAAGGTTCTGCCACACCACCACACCTATTCTGCACCAACACATACTGTACTATTACATTACTGCTAGTACTAATAGAACCGCTCTCTGGAAGCCCACAAAGTGTGCGGGCCCTAGAATCATCTTAACGTTTTTCCCCCTTAGCGGTGCCACTGATTAAAAACAATACAACGATCAAGCTGTTGGACTGCTGATGAAAAAATTACAAGTTCAACCACCAGCACCAAGCTGCCACTGCTGGGCTCCTGAGCAAGGCTCTCAACTGCTCAGTTTGATTATAATGACATAAATGTAAGTTGCTAAATGTAAGAGCAGTTAGTATTCTTAAAAATATAGAAATAAAAATAATGGTTTATCTTTACATGTTTGCATCACTTTAAAAATCACTTAAATAATTGGTCACTGACCTGCCGGTTACCATCCTGTGCACCAGTCTGAAGCGTCCAGGCAGAAATTGTGTTAAAGCCTTTCACAACCACACTGTTCGGAAACATTTCTGCAAGCTTCTCTGCATTAGATTGACTGTTGCTGTTTAACTCCACAGCGTTACTCACATCCACGAGAATCTTTCCAGCCAGTGCTGTCCTGAGGCTGAGCAGGGATGGATAGTGCTCAGGGAACAAGGCCATGAAGACCAGCCTCTTGGCTTTTGCTACTGCAGCCTCCTGACTGTTAAGCTCCACCGCATCCAGAAAGAGACCAGGAGAGATGCGACGTACACAGCGACTTCCCACCACCACACCAAAACCACAAGCCACCAGCCGCATAGCTAAGGAGCGTGAGAAGTCACCAGATCCCAGTATGGCCACAGTCGAAGAATGAGAAGTTGCAAGCACATCATCAACTATATCCTCTTTATCCAGGAGAAGAGGGGCATTCATTTCATCCCTCATAGCTACTCTTCCTGTAAATGAGGAATTTTTACTCGTTTATATTTTACTTTAAAAATTCTTTAAAATTGTTTAAACATATTAAATATACAGAAAGTTTTCCAGTTCTAGCATACACAATAATTATAGAAAAAAAATGTAAATAACACAATAAATAACGCAAACTGCTTTTCTCTACCACCAAGTGTACATCTTCTCTACAGTTTAATGTATCTCTCACCTGGGAATGCGATGGATGTAGTGTACATTTAATTAGCTTTCAGAGGTCTTTAAAAGTACATTAGTAAGTCTTAAATATCTTATATTTTAGGCTGAAAGAAATACATGTTAAAGGTACAAAAGATCTAACCCTGATCCTGAGTCTGTATGAATCTCCTAGGGCTTCTAAACCTTAAAATAAATTAACATCATTAGATAAATTATGATCTACTTTATTGAAAGTGACAGTACTTAAAAGGATAAATGACAAAGTCACAGTTAAGTTTCATTTCTGCTCTAACAGGAGAAAAGAAAGCAGAGCACTGATAAAGCATGTGCTATTGATCAAACAGAATAGGACAGTGGAGCTTCAATGCATTATTCATTTACATGAAAAAGTCTGCATAACTAACTTAATAAAAAAAAATTAATCATGTATTCTTATCTTCTTTCTGTCATGTATTCTTTCACTCACTCTATGTGCTGAACAGCTCCCAGTCTTCCTCTGTCCTCTGTCCTCTCTGTGTGCGCGTGTGTGTGTTTTAGTGTGTGTGGGTGTGTTCGTGTAACCCAAGTTCCGCCCTATAGTCTGCCTGTTTGTTCATGATATTAGACGCACTTAACCTCCTTGATCAGATTACTGTGTGTTCAGTGAGTATAGGTTCTGTAAAGATTAAGAGTGCAACAACACTAATATGCGTGTGAAAAGTGTTGGGTTTTTTTACATTATGATGAACACTTTCCTCCAAGACACTTTTTCGCAGGCTTTGGTGCGTTACATGTAAAGGCCAGTTTTTATAAATGTACGTAAAACAAAGCTTGATGAAAGCGCACTCTGATAAAAGTTTATAGGTGGCGCTATCGAGCCATTTTGTCACACCCATATCAGAGGGTAATTTTCTACAATGTTTGGGCTGTGTGAAAAGTTTCATAAGTTTTTGAGCATGTTTAGGCCCTTGAAAATTGTGATTTGTTTTGGATCAAGGAGCAGGTCTACATGGTGTGATTGTTCCATCGTGAGACTTAAACATCGTGAACAGTGCTGCAATTGCAGTGGTAATAGTGATAGAACTTATATCCTGTGTATCTGAGAATCAGTGTTTGAATCCCAGCTTGCATTTAAACCAGTGGTTTTATATTAAGAGCAAATGACACATCTGCATGCATTGGTTTGGTACTTTCACACATACCTGGAATAAACCCACACAAGCACACGGAGACCATGCAAACCTGTCTGGGAATTGAACCCAGACCTTTTTGCTGTGGGGCAACAGCGCTAACCAGTAAGCCACCGTGCCGCCCTGCTTTTACACATATCTTTTACACATATTACACAAAAGGTGTTTATCAGTGATTGCATATCAAGAGCAATGGCACGTTTGTGTGCGTTACTTTTGTGCTTTTACTCATATCAGTTTATTATATTAAACTGAACATTACTCTTTGTAAACTTGTCATTGCTCTGATGGACACTATTGGTTTAAATGAGAAAAAAATAACAGCGGGATTTGAACACCGAACCTCAAATATACTGGGCAAAAGCTCTACCACTGGCACCATTGCACAGTTTATAGACACAGCTGCATAAACACACTGAATAAACTTTAAAACGAACACCAGAGACCGCTTACACAAATGTTCCACATACTCTAAACACTAAAGTTTTAAATATTAAACCGTAAATGTTTAAGAATCACTTTTATTGGTTCGTTCAACCTTTTAGGGATCATCTATTCTTCCTAGTGGCTGACCTCTGTCCTACTTTCTGCAGTTTACTAAGTTTATCACCCAGTTTTAACATGCAAAAGACGATTTATTGTCCTTGTGCTCCTAATAACTGTTTAGCCATGGGGCTAATGTAATCTGATAAAATGCCAAAAGTGTGAATGATCATCTGAATCGTCTCACCCTGTATCTAGGGTTACAAAGGTGGATTTAGTTTACTCTGTAATCCTTACTTGCAGTGGTCCTGTTAGTAAATGAAAAGAAATAAGAAAGTTGAATCTAATCTAAGAAAGTCGAATCTAATAAACGAACAAAGGAATGAATAAATGAATGAATGAATGAGGATGCATGTTATCTGCATTCAGGGGTGCTTTTAGCATTTTTGGGCCCTGTGTAAGAATATTTGGGCCCCTTACTATACTCATTGGTGGGGCCCTTAGACCACCACCACCACCACCACCCCTCTAGCGCCGCCCCTTCCCCCCTCCTGCCACTAAAATCGCATAAATACAACTAGACTTATTAAAACATAGCGTTATTTTAGGTTTTTTTCCCCAGCATCTTTCTTTTTCGTGAAAGTATGACATACATGGCGTTCCACACAAGCGGTTGCTGCACAGAAAGAGAAGGAGGAGGAGGACGATGAAGAACGTCTGGACAGCTTTTCTTTGTAAAGATGACTAGCATGAGGAGCGAATCTAAAAACATGTTAAGCGATGGGACGGTTGATGACACCTCTGGTCCTGGCTCTGAACACAGGACGGGGTGTGTGTCCGTTTTGGGAGTGTTTGTGCTCGGTCTCGGTGGGCTGCTCTCCATCCTGGCTGCAGGACCACTGCACGCGCAGTGCTCAGTCACATGGTATGTACCGTGTGAGCTTATAACAATACAGTCGCATCCCATCGACTATTGTGTAGAAAAAGAATTAAAAATGAATTAATTAACGGTGATAATGTGGTTAAATAAATTAGATAAAATGTTCCCGTGAAATATTTAGGTTGTGCTGGCAAGTTATGCAAAGCCATTTGTGTCATTCTTTTGTCAGTTAATTAATAAACAAATAAATAAAGTAATGAAATGTAAAGTAATGTAATCTCATGCCATTCTGGTGTTCACAGGACTGTAGATATACCATGCTTCGATGCCTCCAGTCTTCTGGTAAACCAGATTAAAGAGTGGACAACAGAGAGATGCCCCCCAAACAGACATAAGTGTCTTTTCTCTGTGAGTACACATGCAAATAGAAATGTTGTAATCTGTCAAATGTTTTATCTGCAATCAAAGTAATATTTTAAGGCAACTGACTAAAATAAGGAGTTTGGACATGTACAGAGAATGGATAGTGAATATATTGATAGGAGGATGTTAGAAATTAAGCTATCAGGCAGAAGGCAAAGTAGAAGACCAAAGAAGAGGATTTAGAGAATAGGGTTAAGTGGAGACAGATGATTCGCTGTTGTGACCCCTAAAAGGGAACAGCCAAAAGGAAAAGAAGAAGATGACTAATATAAGGAGTTTGCATGTTCTCCCCCGTGCTGTGGGTTTAAACCGGGTTCTCCAGTTTCCTCCCAAAGTCCAAAAACTTGTATGTTGATTGGTGGTTCTAAATTGCCCATAGAAATAAATGTGTGTGGCCCTGTGATGGACTGGTGACCTGTCCAGGGTGTACCCCTCCTGCCTTTTCGCCCTTTCAGAGACAGCTGGGATAGACTCCAGCAGACCCCAGTGAACCTGAATTAGAAAATAGGCGGGTATAGAAGATGAATAAATGATGAAATGAATCTTTTATATTTTTTTCCGAAAGCTGGTGTCTGTAATCGGGGACGATATCACTGCCACTCGCACCACTCCTGTACTAAGGTTTATAGAAGACATCAGCTTTAACTTTAGCAGCACAAGCACAGACAGCTGTGAGATTCAGGTGTGTATATACAGTGGATTAAATAGTTTATTATATAATTATATAGTATCCAAAATTCAGCATAAATAAATGTTTTAGCTACATTTTTACAACTTTACAGTTATTGGATATAAGCTTATTGCTTTTACCTTACATTTAATGTTCTTAAACTGCCCTGCAGGGTCACTCAACATCTCGTAGTTGGTACACCATATTCGATTCAGGAAGCAACTACCTGAACATGTACAGTCTTATGAGAGGTAAGTTACTGTTAAGCTTGTTGTCGTTGAAAACATAATCTCAGTCCTACAAACAAACTCTACAAATAAGTGCAGAGACAACGCAGAATAATATAATCACTGTTTCTAAACCTTGGTGGATGATATTATTCTTTTTTAAATAATAAATCTTTTCTATTGTTCATTTAAATTTCCAATATGAGCAATTTGTTTAAATGAAAATAATTAGTAACGGTTGATTGACATGTAAGCAAAAATATTGCTGCCAAAGTAGACAGATTTAAAAATTGTCTTTGTCCCATCTTTTCAGGCAGTGGTCTGTCCTCGTCGCCAAGCTTCACAGAGTCCACCGCATGTGCACACGCAGATCCTGATTTTTTTTAAGTGGTTGTTGTCCTAGGGTTAGACACCAGTATCTTTTATTATGTCCCTGAGACACCATTGAATGATGAGACAGGCAAATGTAAAATGACAACATGCTGATTTCATGCAGTTCCCCTTATAAAAATTAAAAGTGGTTTTATTATAGTAAAATTGTTTTTTATTGTTTTCTTGGTGCTTTAAATATTATTTGTATGACGACACAAGTGCTACAGCAAAACTATGCCTTTTTTTCTAAAATCCTGGTTTTTGTAAGGGTCTTCTGTCAGCATGACATGCTGTTGTAATGATGTTCGGATATGTGGGTGGAGGTGGTGCTTTGGCATCTGAAATCCATTCCAGTGCTGGCAATTCATATGGATCTATGTGGTTCATTGTCTTTAATTTTTTATAATGCAGCATTTAATTGCTCTTCTCCATGTAACTCTATCAAAATTTAAATGCATTAAACTATCAAAGCACGGTATCAGTATTAATACTAGCTGAGCGTAATACTACTAAAATGATGGTAGCACCCCAGCATGCAACACAGTGAGATGCAGTTTCTTCTATGTAGCAAAATAAGAGAGGTCTGCCGCAGTGGGGGCCACACCCCTTAAGTATTGGTACTCAAGTATTATGGGCTTTTTGTTATAGCTGCAATAGAGATAATCTGATTTCTAAACACATTTAAGATACAAATTAGAATGCATTAAAAACTGCATTAAATACATGATTTAAAAAAAAAGATATACAGTAAAATGTTGTTCGATCAATTTAAACTTAAATAATTTTTAATTATTTGCACTTTGTTAGTATTTATGTATTCTATTTTATAAAAATATTTTATTTTTAATTATATATATATGAATTATATATATTTGAAAAAATCCCAAGTAGTTGAATGATATGGGGTGCTGTTACTCACCCATACCACTAGAGGGCATAGGTAACCCATCAGTGTGGGGTTAGGAAATTCTATACACCATTTAAAATGTATGTATGATAAAAATGTTTAGGTTTTTGGGACTAGTCCACACATTTACCATTTGTGTCTGACAGCCCATGATTACGTTTTTTTTAATTCCAAAATATCTGCACAATATATTGAAATATAATTTTCCTCTCCGCTAGAATCACATCAAATTGTGTCATACAGTAAAAACTGAGATTCCATTTAAAAGGGACAGGAATGCGCTGATGTCAAGCATTACACACTGTACCACACTTTTCTGGTGCACTAATAGATGTCCAAAATGGTATATTGTCCCCTCCTGACCCACTTTGTTAGACCAATACTGTCTGCATGAAGTCTGATCCACTTCCCTGATAAACCGACAAATCAGGAAGTAATCTCTGTCGTTGGGACAAGAAGGAGAAACAGTAACTTAAAGAGAGTTTATCTTGTCTGGGGTTGTAACCGTTGATCATAGTTTTTCTTGTACTTCTGTTGAGCTTAATTCAAGCCAGCAAGTGGCTCACATATACGTTGCCTAGTCCAAAGAATTTCATGATGAGAAGCTAAGCAGCCATACTTTACATCTTCATTCTGAATTGGAAAGGTTTCTGAGCTATCCTGTTTAACTTTGCAAGATGAATGTTTTTTTGAGTACAGAGGGAACTAGTAATGTAGTTTTATTACGTCACATATTTAAACCAATCAATGAGCATCCTTAAACTATGACCAATCACAGGAATTTAGTAATGATTGGAAAGTTTGTGTTTTACACCGTCATATATTCAGGCAAATAAGAACCAATAGACCAATAAACTATGTTAAATCTAAAGATGCCATTAAAGTAAAATCAGTAAAACTTGACTCTGAACCTGAAATGGACAAGAAAAAATGTTTGCACACAAAGTAATTCCTGCAATGATGGTATTTTATGTGTTTTGATAGTATTTTATGTTGTATTTCTAAATAGACTCACTTCCAGATAGCTGCCATATCATCTTTGAGTTATTTTAAAATAATTTTTTTATATTTATATTTTTTAAAAACACAAATGCTTTTTTACAGTTATGTTTAAGATGTTCAACATTCTCACAGCCATCTGGTGTATTTTGAAGCATAGACAAGCATCATGATTATAAAGCCAACAACATGACCAATAACTGGTGACTGATACACAGACACATTTTATTTTTAAGAAAAATGTTTTAGAGAGCTGCAGACTTTAGAGCCGAATATTAGGACATCATTAACTATATGAAAAATTTGGACACGGGCAAAACAGCAAAAAACATTAAGCCATGCAGCCTGTTTCAATTTTAAAAGGGAAATTACAAGAACTATAAATGCATCAAATGATCTGTCTTATGTAACTAGCTTGTTTCATAATCATTTGTATAAAACATAATTTACTTATTTCTTTATATAATAACTTTCAAACTTGCTTGACCTCCAAGAGTGTTAATATATGCAAAAAAACTGTAAGACTATGCACTGCCAGCGGCAAACTGACATTTAAACACACACACACACATACTCAACAGTTAATATTTTTGTCAAAGTATGATGCAGTGTGTGTGTGTGTGTGTGTTTTTGTGTGTGTGTGTCTGCATGTGAAAAAGGGGTGACAGAGAAACAGCAAGCAAATGTATGCCCTTCTCTGTGTGATGTCCTACCCTTAGAGTAAAAAAAGCATCTGCCTAAGCTGCTATTGTGTGTTTGTGTGTCTGAATGAGATTTATTAAAACAGAGTAGTCAGTACAGCTACTTGTGTCTACTAAATCTTTAGTAATTCTATTTATAGCCCATCAAATCTTCCTTTTATTGCTATAGAGAGAACATCAAAATTTTCCTGTCAATCAGATTTCTTTATGTTCAAAAGAAACGTTTATACAGTAGTTGTAGTCATTAAAGGTCACCACAATTCACAAAGATTGGTTTTTATTTTAGTGATGTGATGCTTGTGTAAATGCCATCATAATTATCCTTATTATCATCATCATCATCATCATAACATCATCACAACAAAACACATTTATCTTTTTGGTTCACCTTGTACATGTACATCTGGAGACAATAACTCATCTTTTGTCCTGGCACAGTATGTCTTCCATGTCATACTGTCCTCAATGATTTGATGATGGTCAAGTGTCTATCATGTTTGGCACTACAAATAACCGAAATTTTTAACTATCCCACAAAGCACCATTTAATTATACTAAATTATTATATGGCAAATAAAATAACTTGTTCATGGCAAAACCATAACTCTGTTCAAAGGAGGCTGTTTAACAAACAGCACTAATAAATCAGTCAAGTTGAATTATATTTATATTGATAATGGTACATTAGGGGGTGGAATTAATAATTAATCAAGATCTATCCGAAAGTTTTTATAGGTATAACTAAACTAATTTTAAGCACTCTTGGTCATCATGGTATTGTTTGTTTAGATATATTTTTGACCAGATTCTGGGGTTCTCCATGTTTTTTTCAATCAATTGACACTTATGTTACTATAGCTGATTGTATTAGAACTAATTTAGCAAAGCAATGGGATTAAATACTTATAAAAAACAGTTTGTGTTTCTGTTGGTAAATAATTGTACCAGATTGACTGGCTATTTGTGTAATTTGTTAAATTGTATAACACTACAAAATGTGGGTAAGTTCAAAGAAGTGAGTATGCAATCACAACATGTGAGTATGCAATCACAATCTACAGTAGTAGAGCTGAATGAGGAAAGCTTTATATCCTAGCAGGGGTCACCAAACTCGGGCCTGCGGGCCCAGTTGTTCTGCAGAGTTTAACTCCAACCCTAATCAAATACAAACTGAACTAACTAATCAAGATCTTGCTAGATCTACTTGAAATTTACATGCAGATGTATTGAATCAAGTTAGAGATAAAGTTTGCAGGACACCAGAGTCTGGTATCCCCTGTTCTATAGTCTCTCTTTTTTTAACATGACATAATGGCAACCTGCTCCTTATCACATAGCTGCAATAAATATCACACTTATTTTGAGCAGTATTAATGGTGCAGTGTCTAAACTCATGCACAAACATTCTCTTGGCTTCAGAGTGCCAAGGAATTAGGCAAAGTCAAGATGAAAGGGCAGATTTAGGATTACTGTCCAAATAAGCCCCTGTGCGTGTCACTAATTCCACTTGATCCCTGTAATCTCTGGAACAAGTGACGATTGTTATTCATACGACTTGATCGTAAAAATGATCCCAGAGTCACTAATCCTAACTGGAGCGGGTAATTTGCTCTGCGTTGGTTACGTCAGCGCGTCTTTGGTCTTTCATCTGCGTGGTGTGGAGCTTGCAGCGCGCATCACAGCCGTGCCAGTGTCGAGAGTTTCTCCGTCAACTTCATGAAGTATAAGCGAGAGTGGCGTCACGCAAATCTGCATCAGGTCAACTGAAGGTTACGACACATCTATGCACTTTTTTTAATCCGCTCACGACTGATAAGTACCTCCTCTGCCTGCTACTTTTCCTTTTTTTTTATCCTCTTTCCCTGTCGCACTTTGTCTGCGCGGTTGCAGCGTTCCACCATTGCCCCTAAAAACCACGCCAGCGTTTTAACCCGAGCTTGTCAGGTGCTGCACAGGAATCGGTTGGTCGGGACAGCGCTCGGTTTGGTCGTTATGTTGGTGGTGCTATTTGTCGCTATTCCCCTGCTGATCCAGAGCTCCACCATCTCCGCGCACTACGAGATGATGGGCACCTGTCGCATGATCTGTGACCCGTACAGCCCAAAAGCGAGCGACGCAGCGATGGAAGTAATGCAGGACCTCGGTGCCATCCCGCCGCCGCCTCCTCCGTCTTTCTCCCGAGGGAGTAAAGGTGAACCGGGACGCCCAGGAAAGCCTGGACCCAGAGGTCCTCCAGGTGAACCTGGTCCCCCCGGACCTAGGGGGCCGCCCGGGAAAATTGGTTTTAGCGGAGGTCCACAGGGAACAGCTCGGACTGAAACCGGAGAATTTGGTTCGGCGTTTGGTAGTGTTAAGATTGCCTTCTACGTCGGGCTTAAAAACCCGCACGAAGGTTACGAGGTGCTCCGTTTCGATGATGTGGTAACTAATCTGGGAAATCACTACGATCCTTCCACTGGCAAGTTCACATGCCAGGTGTCAGGAATTTACTTCTTTACTTATCATGTACTGATGCGCGGAGGAGACGGAACCAGCATGTGGGCAGATTTATGCAAAAACGGGCAGGTAAAAGTCTCTCATTTCCACTGCGTTTAGAAAATGTATTTAGGAACGTTAGTCTCACGCTTGAAACTCTTTAACTAATTATACCACAACATATCATTTTTTGTATGACTAAGCTATTTAAATGTAAAATCTCTATCTTTTGTAAAACATATACGATCATATCTGAGGGGTTATTATCACAACATTTTATTCCAAAATACCTTAAGTTTTGAAATATTTTTCATGTGGAACTCAGATCAACATGCAACTGGACACAAATTGTTTAAACAAATTGTTTAAATAAAATAAATAATTATGTGGTATGTGGCATTGGGCTTATTAACTCACAAATCATATCCAATTATTCATTGTCTCTAATAGATACTCATATCCTCTGCTATCTAATGCATTCTTCATTATTATTATATGTTTACATGCTTGTACATACACACTCCTACTCCACATGCACATGTCCCAGGTCTGATCTGACATTTTGTTGGTGAACAGGTTCGAGCGAGTGCCATTGCCCAGGATGCAGACCAGAACTATGACTACGCAAGCAACAGCGTGGTGCTGCATCTGGACTCAGGGGACGAGATATATATAAAGTTGGATGGTGGGAAGGCACATGGTGGAAACAACAACAAATACAGCACGTTTTCTGGCTTCATACTGTATCCGGATTGAACTGGAGGACAAAAACAGACTGTGATGTGAATAATCATTTACCAAGTTGACATTAACACAGGTTGAAGCTCCATCCGATTTACTGCTTCATTTCTGTGTCTCTGTGGAGGTATTCTATTACTGCGTGGGTCATAATATATACAAAATCATTAATAAATTAATGTTTAAAATTGAGCTTTTTTCAGCACACAGCAAAATCCCCAGTGCAACTTAACACCAGCAGGTTTTGTGTACATCCATATGGCGACAATAAAACATTGGAATCGGCAGAGGGTCAGACTAGACATAGCAGGCTGGTGTGTCTTTAAGCGCACTATAATTTCTATACTTAATTGGTTGTTACAGTTAAAGCATATTGCACTTTATTTAATTAGCAGTATATTACTATAAACCCTGTGCTGAATTATTAAAATGTAAAAATTTTTCGCTTTTATTTAAAAAAAAAAAAATTATTGTAAACACATCATAACGTTAAAAGGATGAATATGTGTGTCACTGATCACCTGTGTGAATTTAAGGATATGGTTAAAAATGTTTTTCTAGTAGGCACCAACAATTAAAAGCAAAAAAAATCAGCTTTAAAAATGATAAATTATTTGCTTGTCTTTAAGGTTTTGTCAACATTTTTAGTCTTGTTTTTTTTCCATTCCAGGACACAGGACACATTTCCAACTTCCAGTGGGGAAATTTTTGATTAAAGAATTAGTTTTGCAATCAGCACTGGGCTTTTTGCTGTATAGCCTGTTCGACCACATGTTGTGTGTATTAGATATGTAATTAAACTATTTGTCAAATCAAGGTTATGAGGACAAGGTGCGAGTTTTTAGTATAGGTCTGTCTGGGATGTTGATGGATTGCTAGTCTTATGATGTATTTGTACTTTAGCAGAATTTATACACTGCATTGTTAAGATTTATTTAGGTATATAAATTATTGATGTTTTTGTATTATTTGTTTTATTTTTGTATGTATTAAATGTCCACAGATTTATTTATCAAAATGATAAATCATTGTGAGTACATCAGGATTTTAACAGCATTTTTATTTTATAAATGCAACACATGCTGTCTAAATGTGGGCTAAAATTAAGGTCGCCAAATAATGTGTTTAATGTTCCTTGCAGTAAATAAGTAAAAGAATGAGTGGGAAACAATGACTCAGGCTGTATGGATGTATCTGTAGTCGTATAAAAGAGCAAGTATGTGTGTGTGTGTGTGTGTGTGTGTGAGAGCTGCTACAGTATATGTTGACGGGCCAGCTGTCAAGTTTTCAGCACTGTGAGCCTTGGCACAGAACCAACCTGGCTACCAATCATTGATCATTCTCCTCAAATGAGAGATCGACCTCTGACCCCCACTGTCAGACAGCTGCATAAAAAAGTTGCCTTTAATAACTGTGCTTTCAATAAACCCTTTATTAAATTACATTATTATTACAAGCACATTTTTACTTTTTTAAACATGATCTGAATATCTGTCTATATTTAAAATGATTAAGGCGTTGGACTGCTAGTTGGAGGAGCGGGGTTCGATTCCCAGCACCACCAAGTTACCACTGTTGGGCCCCTGAGCAAGGTTGTATAAAAGTGATAAATCAGATAAAGGAGATATATTTGGTGGGAGATTTGGTGTCTGCAAAAATGTTGTAAATGTTAAGATGTTAGACTGCTAAACAGAAGACCGTGGGTTTAATTTCCAGAACCACCAAGCTGCCACTGCTGGGCCCCAAAGCAAGACCAATATTAGGTGAGTCGCTGTGGATAAGGACATCTCCCAAATGTCAAAATTGTATGAATGTTATACATTTCCATAGTTTTTAAAAATTGCTTTGAGTGATTTAGAATAAGAACTGCATACATTTTTCTAGTAAGTACTTACAAATACTGTATTCACAACTAATAGATATATATATATATCTATATATTATATATATATATATATATATATATATATATATATATATATATATGAATATATATATATATACATATATTTGTATATATTATATATATATATATATATATATATATATATATATATATATATATATATAGATATATATATATATAGATATATACATGTATTAGCTTAAGTCTATAAGCTCTAGGTTTGGTGGTACTGACACTGGGCATATTTGTGTGTGTTTCTTTACATTTTCATCCCTTGGACAGCACAGCCAGTTTATCTTTTATATAAGGCAGAACTGTCCCTGTCACTTTATATCATCATAATCTTACAGCGGAACATCAAGCTGTCAAAGACAATGCTTTAAATGGCCCAAAGAGCTAGTCAATACTGATAATATCAACATACTTTGGCAGCCAAACCATCTTTTTTTAATACATCAGTCATATTTTTTGGCTTGTTTTTTCCTTCAGACTGTAGATTTAAAAATGTTTTGCTGTATTAGGCATATTTTTACCACTAAAACTTTACATATAATAACTATTAGTTAACTTCATTTAACATTGTAAATAAACTAGCAAACTTTTCAGTGTGTTGTTTAGATTATGTTGATTTTATAGCCTTATAGGTTATTAGAAAGTATAACAATTTTCCATAATTACATTTATATTTACAGAATTTGGCAGATGGGACTTACATTTAACTTATTTATACAACTGAGCAGTTTGGGGTTACAGGCCTTTTTTAGGGGCCCACCAGTGGCAGCTTGGTTGTGGTGGGAATCGAACCATGATCTTCCAATTAGCAGTCCAACACCTTAACCACAGAGCTACCACTTCCCACATCATTACAGCTTAAGGTTTTTAGCGTGCTTAAGATGACTTTAATAAATAACTGAATGAATACCCCACGGCCTCGCCCCAGCTCCTCATGACTTTTTCATCTGCCCAAAGATAAAAGGGCTCTATTTTGGTAGTGTGGATAACGCCCAAAGAGCCACTACACAGGTTCCAAACGGCATCCTACATGAAGACCTGCAGGAAGGCTATGAAAAATGTAAAGAAAAAAATGCTGGTAGTGTTGTGTACCCTCAAAAGGTGCTTACTTTCAAGGAGACAATGTTTAATTGCACAATGCTTTTTGGATAGATCTCGTTCTTTAGGAGACTTGTACAAAAAAAGGCGCTACCTGCTTGAAGGGCCCATTGGATGCGACTTGCACTTTTGCAAGTTGTTGTTTCACTGAAATGTGTGTTGGCAGTGTGTGAGCACAACCACCCTATAATTATAAAGATCCACTCAGTGTTTTTTTATATCTGTAAATCATTTCCCCTTTCTTAAGTCAAGCCATTTTCAGATGGCCTTGCCTTCGATTTTTAATTGACACTGCCATTTTAGGTAGACTCTACTGGAGCAGTGTTGCTTGGTTTGTGGGGTTCCCGTCAATCTGGCTCCTTTTGATCACGTCAGGCATTGGGCCATTTTTTTTTATTTGGGCTGCTATTTGATACAACAGCTGGGAGTATATTTATTTATTTTCAGTTCAAACACAAATTTGGGCACAAATAAACATTGTCGCATACGCATACGTGTTCCTACTTTACCTCTAGAAAATATGAGTGTATTTTTATCTAAGAATTTTGGCAAATCGCCTTTCTAATAGTGTGCTACAGTAAGCAGGTTTCACGATGAATGTACCCAAAGTGTAAACTCTCAGAAAACATTGTTATGTTGTCTTTTCTATGTACAACCTTTTCAATATAATTGTCAGAGAAACCAGAGAGAAGCCAGATATTATAATAAGACCCAGGAGAGGGTTAGCTTCGGTGCTATGAGGATCTAGATCAGGGTGCTGGAGCTTTTGGCAAGAATCAGGCAAGCAGGTCAGTAGCGGGATGCTAATGATTAGCGAACGGAGTAGCAGATCCGCAAACATACACAAAATGTACGAAAC
The DNA here is from genome assembly GCA_005784505.1 of Bagarius yarrelli. Lineage (NCBI taxonomy): Eukaryota > Metazoa > Chordata > Actinopteri > Siluriformes > Sisoridae > Bagarius > Bagarius yarrelli. Next base: position 350,574 of record VCAZ01000023.1, read on the forward strand.
CAGACAGTGAGTGAGTGAAGGGCTTGTGTATAAATAGGGTAAGTGATTGTGATGGACTATTGAGGTGCAGGTTTATCTGAGTTGCACCTAAGTGGTGAGGGTGTGCGCTGGTTGGGTGTGAAATATAATAACCAATGCAAATTTTCTTTTAAATTAATTTAATAAATTTGTATATGTTGTCAGTGAAGATAACATGGTACATTAAGCTTGCCTTTTTAAATGGTTTCTAAGTTGTCGTTTAATGATTAATAGATAATTTTTAAAAATATTTTAAATTATTTCAGAGCAGTGGAAACACCTCAGTGATCAGATGGGTAGGGTGAGCAGAGCTCATTAGCATTGACAAGGTAAAATGAGTGGTTTTTATACTACCAATGAGAATCAAAGTATATTATAGACTTTTCTTTAAGACCCTAAAAAATCATATTAACTTGTGGAAAATATGAATCTGATAGCCACTTAAACAGCTTGCAACAGAGCTTATTGTCAGATCTACAGGTTTCCAACTTTCCAAACATGGAGATCTCCTCCTGTCATCTATTCGTCCCCGGTGATCACACAGGCATCGAAGGTACACTGCGCTAGATTAGGGCTGGATCTAATGCAGTGGTTGTTCCATCTGTGAATATTAACTTTCTTACCACTAGTCAACATTTGATGCGGATCAAAAGCTTTCATCAAAGTTGTCCTAAAACCAAAACCATACCTGTTCTTTTTTTTAGAACAACTTTAACAAACTTTTTTATTTAGTTTTTAAATAGTGCAGGTTAAGTTATGATTTATAGAATGTATAGCCCAAATTTGACAAAGACCTGATTCTCAATTGTTTTAAATATAAACCTTACTGTCAACAATAAGGTCATTTATTAAACAAATTATTTTTTCAGTTGTTTTAAACAAATTATTTTTTCAGGTTATATAACATCTGTTTTTCTTATGAAAAATCCTCTATAATTTTCTTACAAGGGATTGATAATGTTGAGGGGCTGCAAAGTATAAATTTCGACATTTTTTTTGAATCCAATGCAATGCATACCTTACTTTTCCTTTAATTCTTCATAGTTCATTCATAGTTCATGTTATATAGACTCACCTCCTCTTTCTCTTTCTCTCTCTCTCTCCACACAATTGATCCTGTTGTGGAACGGCATATAATTTACTCTGTCAGGTTTGCGGTCAGCTGATTTAGCTACAGTCCTGACAGCAAATCAAACGTAGTGCACCAGTGCAGCAGAATAACTGACGTTTCACTCTGCTGATCTTAACACTATTGTGGCTGTAAAGAGAGTAGTTTTTATTAAGCACCTGTTGACATATACATTGTGTAGATTCTTTTATGCATTGTTTCTAATCTATGGCAGGTCTGTTGTTCAGAAGGTGTGCTCTGTGAAATGTTCAATATTTAAGCATTATCCTATATTCTACCAATTTTTGGTAGGTACTAACCACGGCATTTTAGGAACCCTCAACAAACGTGTCGTTTTAAAGATGAGCTCTGGCTCTGTGATTGTTCTGAACTGACTGTTCACTTGCTTCATAATATATACCATCAATTTTATTTACTACACCTGTTAGGGTATTTTTATTCAAAGACCCACACAGGTGATTCTTCACACAAACATATTGGGACCGGTACATTTACTGTGCAGGATGTGCAAGTGCTTTTTGTTTCTTCTCTGTATGTTAAAAAACAGCTACAGAAACTAGTAGTCATTTCATCACTCCAAGAATTTTAAAGGTCAAAATATAAAAACTGATTAAAAAAAAAAAAAAAGTTACTTATTTATACTTTATTACATTTTTGTAAATAAAGGGTACAAAACATTTGACTGTACAACCCAACTAACGTTATAAAGTCAATTTTGGTTTTGATCTCTAAGAGTGTTATTTCCTGCCAAATTCCTAACATAAGGTTCAATATTTCACAACTGTTTCATTACCCACATTTGTACATTCTTGCTATAGTTTATGAGCTGAGTAATCCAAAAAATATTTTTTTTCCTCTTTGTTAGCACTAAATAAGTTTTTTTTATTATTTTACTAAGACTTTGTCTAACAGGGGTAATTCCACTACACTTGTGCATTCATAAGCATTATAGTGAAGACAAATATCTTAAGACAAAAATGTGTGAGGTAACATCAATTTTTTAATTATGTGGTGAGATTTGTATCCATTCCAAATAAGTTTTTTGGATCTTTTCCTTTTAATCAGTTAAAAAACTCAGTGTTAGTTAAAGGGCATGATGGCTTAGAAAAACTGTAGTAAATAAAGTAAATAGTAGGATGACATCGTCTATATGTCATGCAAGACACTTCACAGCTTTATGAATAAGCAAAAACTTATAGGTTGTAGCCTAAGTATGAAAAGTTATTTTTAATTCATTTATTCATTTAACATCTTCTATACCCGCTTTTTTCTTTATTCGGGGTCAAAGGGACGTGCTGAAGCCAAGCCCAGCTGTTTCCGAAAGGGCAGAATCCAGGAGAGGTACACCCTGGACAGTTCGCCAGTCCATCACAGGGCCACACACACACTCACACTCGCTCCTATGGGCAATTTATTCAGCAATCCAACTAATGTAAATGTTTTTAGACTGTGGGAAGAAAACCGGAGAACCCGGAGTAAGCCCACACAAGCATCAGGAGAACATGTATATGATAATTAATTAATGATAATCAGGTTTTCTGTTAAGACGCATTTTCAAAAGACCAACTTTCTCTTAGCATTTTTACGGCTTACTATGCTTGTTATAAAGCATAGCTACAAGATATCAAAAATCATTTCATTCTAATGAAAACTTGCAAAAGCCAAGTTTTTTTAATGGTATTAGTAAATTATTTATTATTGTTTTTTGGTCAGGGTTCTGGTAAGTCTACCTCAGGAACACAAAGTTGGAATATCCCTTGAGTCACCAGGCCATTACAGGGCACCTATTACAAACTTGTTGAAAAACAGAAAGTAATGAAGTTCAGTTTTGAACCTAGGACATTGGAAAAGTCACGTTATTTATGTTATTTATTAAATACTAAATAAGTTTACATGTAGCGCCACTTGAATAAAGAAACATTGTAAAGAAAATTAGTGCATTTCCAGATGCTTTTATGCAGAGGTTCTTATATAATCTTATTTGTACCATTAAGCAGTTGAGGGTCAAGAGCCAAGTTCAAGGGGTGGTCAGATTGGTGGTCTTGGAGTTTAAACTTTTAGCCCTCCAGTAGCCAGTGACTTCTTTTAAAAGCAGTCATTAGGCCTATAAAATAATTTTGCATTTTCTTTTAGTACAGTCTTTATGGTAAGTGTTTAGAGTACCGACAGTCAGTCATACAGGCTTTTGGTCACCAATAACAAAAGGTCACACCCTTCCTTTAAACTCATAGGTAAGTATTTAGAGAACGAGTTATCTCAGTGATGTCATCTTTATATGAAATGCTGTGTGGTCAGTAGAACTATAACCTAAACAGATGTGATTTGTGTGCCTTTCCAACTGTGTTTTCGACATAAAAGGCGCCCAGCTTGAAGTATGTCATCACGGCGATTACATTGTGGCTGATAATAAGAAAGTAAATCAGAAAAAAGACTGAAGCAGCACCGAGGTCGCTGGCCATCCCTTCACTTATACTCTTCCTGGCTCCCCTATTTTTTTTTCTGTCTATCCCTTTATCGTGCTTCCTCACCACCCGTCACATCTCTATTCATGAGTCTTTTACATAATAGGCCATTATGGAGTTCTAAAATATCCATCGTCAAAAGCTGTCAAGCCCCAAGGCTTGCACCACACTTTGTATTTCACACTTAGATCTGTGTGTGTCTGTGTGTGTCTGTGTGTGTGTGTGTCTTCATACTATGATCCATGTGCGAATAGTTTCTTCTCATCCTGACACAGCATTATAAAGGTCCACAATTCACCATCTTCCGGACTGCTGCATGGCTGTTGTAAATCATATACTCCATTCACTAAGGTGCATTTTTCTTTCCTGAAGTGCTTTTTAGTGCTATAAAGGTTTCTGCTTATAGGAAAAATAATGAAAGTCACACATATAAAGATTTTGGTCTTTTCATTTCATGGAGCCAATACTGTATGTACAGTAATTATTTACCTCTCTTAAGTGTTTTAGTGTTTTTTTATTATGCATTAACACCTGTTAAGAATTTATGATATGTTGCCAGAGACCACCAGAACAGGGCGACAGGGCGTTGTCTTTCGGGGTCATAGATTGAGGACATTATATAAGCAGTGGTTTGTTGGTTGTTAAGCAATAGTTGAATCTCATGTTTTCCTGGTACTTTCTCTTGGTACTTGGTAAGACGTTTTAGAGGGATCCATGTGGCAGTATATGGCTTCATTAAAATATTTGCAAGAATCCAAAAATGTGGTCAACAAACAGGCAAAGGTCGGTCACAGAAAGCAGCATAAATCCAAGCAAACCAATTCAAATTGTTAGGCATGAACAACATGAACCTGAACCTGATGAACCTGAACATGAACCTGAACATGAACCTGAACATGAACCTGAACAGAACCTGGAACAAATACTTAGTAAGGTTGACATGCAAACAGTACTTTGTGCAGTGTGTGTTTAAGCTATGCTAGCTTTTTACAGCTATTGCTGTAAAGTGCCCTCGTACTCAGATGAGGGCGACCTCTGGTGGTGGGAGAGGAGGAGTGCAATCGTTACAATGTATCTGTGGTTGTTTATTTGGGTTTTTTTTGCCAATTTCTAACATTGTCATCCAGATAATTTCAACTATATATATATATATATATATATATATATATATATATATATATATATATATATATACATACAATAATAATACAATTTGAGAAGTAACGCAGATCTTATTTTTAAGTCTGGTTCCTAGCTATAGTGTCATGTAAAAAAAAGAATACCAGGCGTAGTACTTTGAGAGTAATGTAAAAAATATGTGAATATAGTTGAAATACTTTAAGAGAAAAATCTAAGCAATATGAGATTAAAGTTAAAAATATAACAGGAAAATAAGATTGAAGAAATTCCTCCTGTTAAAATAGTCTTAAAAGGCCTTAAACGACCATAAGACCTCATGACAGGTGAGTGGTGCTATCTATTCACCTATTCATAGATGCAACAATTCTACCCCCATACACTGCCGACTCACTCATTATGGCTGTAACCCTAAAGCAGTATCTGTTTAATGCTGCATTGCTATTGCAATGCCTACTAATTAGAGTGGCACAGAAAAGAAAAATGAATTAAACCTAAATGAATTGAAGTTGGTAATTGTGTTGTTGTATACATCTAAAAACAGCATGGTCTTACATGTATCTAACAATCCTTATTGAATGGTTTTTATAAAAAATGTTGCTTGTTATAATATATATATAAAATAAAATAACTGCTTAATGATAGTTAATGCCAAATGTCCTGCTGGTGTTGATGTGTGTAAGAGGTTCTGTGTTTAAATATAAATTTAGTCTGTGGCCTGTGGCCAGTCAATGTGGTCTCAGCTGCATGTCCCTTAGCATACACGCATATACACAGACACACACACACACACACACACACTGTCCATTAAATATCATTTAAAAAGTCATAATGACAAACATTCTAACCCTCTTGTCTTTGTTGTGTTCATGGATAAAGCTAGCTGATGTGTGAAAGTGGTAGCTCAGTGGTTCAGTTGTTGGATTTCTAACTAGAAAATGGTGGGTTTGAATCCCAGAACCAAGTTGTTATCCCTGTTGGGCCCCTGATCAAGACCCTTAGCCCCCTATTGCTCAGTTGTATAAAAGATAAATCTAAGTCGCTCTGCATAAAAGTGTCTGCCAAACGGTGTAAAGTAAATGAGATAATACACTGGAAGTTGTAATTGATGAGACGTGCCTATCATATAGTGTGCACTTATTGCAATCGACCCTTCTTGAAGTTTAATAACCTATAAAATACTAAAGCTTTTTCCAAATTAGTTTTAATATCAGAAATTTATAGCTTAAACTATCTTTTTAATGACTGGACTATTTCACTTTATGGATTATTAACAATCAATTTTAACTAGAAAATGATGAGGGGTATGGGGTGTGGATGTAAAGGGCTGGTTAGTGGTACTGGGACCTGTCAATCACAGTTAAAGACAGAGCAATATGAATTATACATGTGCTTAGGGCTGAACTCTGCAGAACCCAGTGTGTGCGTTGGGTGTGTTTGTGTGTCTGTGGCTGATCTCCACCTGCTCTTGGTCCCCAGGTGCCACAGCTCTCATTAGCTAAAGGCCAGTGCTGCTGACCTCTCTTAACTTCCTTTAGAGTTTCATTATAGTAATTAGTCACAGTAGAGCTTCCTGTGTAAAAAAGATTGAAATAAAAGACATAGTGGGCAGTTTTAATCATCACAAATGTAGCTATTGTATTAGCAAATGTAGCAAAACTACCTTAACACCAATAGCAAAATCATTCAGAGCTCTAATCTCTGGCATAAATGATGCAAAGATTTGGAAAGATGGGTGACACACTTCTCTTTTCTCTCTCTAATAGCTGGGCTTATTTTAGCATTAAAAGTTTGTTATACTTTTATGGGGTGTTTTTCTTTCTCTAAACTTCCCATGGCTTCATTATCAATCCACCCCTGACACCACATTATATTTAATAGCTATATTTCACTTCTAATACACCATTTATCTTCCATACTTATAGTCTGATCTACAATGCTTACAACTATACACTCTAACCTCTTTATGTGCAATAACAATATACACCATACACTCCTGTGCCATAACAACATACACTATGCGTTTCTGTGTCATAACAATATACAGTATACACTCCTGTGCCATAATAACATACACTATACACTCCTGTACTATAATAACATACACTATACACTCCTGTGCCATAACAACATACACCCTACACCCCGTGCCATAACAACATACACCATACACTCCTGTGCCATAACAACATACACTATACACTCCTATGCCATAACAACATACACCATACACTCCTATGCCATAACAACATACACCATACACTCCTGTGCCATCGCAACATATAAACACTCTTTATGGTTGTACTATTTACTATATTTGTATGGTTGACTGCTATTACTAAGACGTCAGTGCTTAGTTTTGTTCCCTTTCATGTACTATATGTTGTGGAGTAGCTAGCTAGCTAGTAAGCGATAGATAGATGGATAAAAAAACTATGCCTAATCTTGTACATTTCAACAGAAACAAATATATGAATTTGTTAATGTTATTGTGCGAGTGGACCTGATCGATATTATAAAATGCACAAATACTTGAACAAGTTGATTTTTTGTGTGTTTTCTGGTGTTTTCTGCCATGCTAGAGGGAAGGGTCAATGCAAAATGATAGTGACTGACTGCCTTTAAAAAATTCTGTGACAAAAAAATTTGGTCCCTTCTAGGGGTGATTTTTATCCATGGTGACAGTATATTCCCATCTACAAGCAGAGGTGAAAAATATGAGAAATTATCCTTAAAAGTACAGATAAAGTCAAGGACTACGCTGTGAATGTAATGTGCTAACTTTAATAGCAGATTTAGCTTTAACATCTACATATTCATTTCTACTGTACTTATAATTCCTAAAAGACAAAGGAGATGCCATTAAAGGGCCAGTGCTGTGGACCACTGTTCACTACCGTAGACTAGATGGCTAGAAATTGGCTAAAAATGTCCACTTTTCTTTCCACATGTTAAAGGAGACTTTGCACTAGATTTTAGAACAAGGCTTAAGTCTTAGTCATGGCTTAGTCTGGCACTGATGTTGAATGTAAAGACCTTTCATGCAGTCAACATTTCCAAATCGTGATCAGTAAAGATTAGATCATGGCTTTGTACAGGCCACTCAACTTCTTCCACACCAGTGTCTTTATATAACTCACTATCTCTATAGAGGCATTGTCATGCTAAAGCAGGTTTGGGTCTTAACAAAAGGAATTAAGAAAGTAATTAAGTATTTGGTTGAAATAATTTATAAGTTTATTACCATTAATTGTGATCAATTTACATTTTTTTTTTGGTACTACCTTTGGAGCGGAGTAAATATTATAACTAAATAAATAAAAAGAAAACCTGGGCAAGTCAAAGCGAGAAGTGAAACAAGGACGCTAAACAAGGAAGCAAAAGAATGGTTTTGTGCTTATTTTTAAATTCGGCTTGGTTTATGAGGTGAACCCCTGTGTGTGTAAGAGACAGGACACAGGTGTGTCTTATGGATCTGTCTGACATCTGCAAACTAACAGTGACAGACACCACATTCAACTGCTGTCACAACAGATAAAACCACAGAACACACTTCACAATACTGCTTCTGACCCATCCAGTGTCCTGCACTGATAGCCGAACCCTCTGATCTGAAAAGACAGACCAAAGTGCTATTCTTTCACATTCATACACACACTTGTCCTAAATAAAAGGAGAATGAGAAGTACAAATGGAACCTTGATTAGCATTTAAACCAAGGATTCACAAACACTTATACAGCCATTCACGCCTTTCTTTGTCCTTCCTCTTTTTCCGCTTTTAGATTAAGGTTTGCTCACATGTTTTGTTGATAATCCCTGATTTGTTTTCTATACAGGAAAGAGGTCAGTCCAATTAGGCCTGACAAACAAGCTTCTCACTTTATCTCACTCCCTCTCTTTTGTCTCTCACCCTCCCTCTCCCAAAACACACACATACAAACACATGCACACACTGTCTCTCACCGCAGACTGGCCCTGCAGCACGCACTTACAATGTCATATTAAATTCTGAACTACAGAAGAGATAAAAGAGAAAGGGAGAGACTCTCAGCTGGACACATGGCCAGAAGCAAGTTGGAATGCAAATCATGTCTTTTGATTATAATGTACCTTTAAAAGTCCTTGTATATAATGACACTTTACATAATACTAATAAACTGCACATACTCCTCTTTAGTTACACACACATACACACAGTCTTGACTAAATAGATTGAGCAGGATTGCAGCACAGGAAATAAAATGTACAGTGTTGAGACATATTAGAATTTTTCATTTTTATGTTCTACTGGACCAGACGGCTGTGTATCTGTCACCCTGACTTATAGGAACAAGGTTATTACATGTGACTTGCAAGAACTACTGACCAGAATTTTTATACTACGCTATATTTACTGTAAAGTAAAGCCTGCTACAGACAGAAATACATGATAAAAGAGACTGATTTTAAAGTGATATTAGAAAGAAGAATCTGTTAAAACACATTTGATAGTATAGAACATTTGGAGTTAAAACTGATTTTTTTTTTTGTTTTGACAGCAGTTGTTTGGAATGAAAGCACACTAATTTGAATTGTGTGTAAAATAACTAGTGCAGTCAGTATGAATTACTTGTTTAGTAAATTCAAGTACTTTATGATTATTTAGTACAATAATTATTTACCAGGTTATATTAACTGGTAATGTCCACCCATTTTGGGACTTTTTGCCCTTTTTTAGAAAAATTTTGTTTTCTACAATCTTTTGAAATGATCTTGGGATCTGGCTGGTGCAGTTTTCTAGCTGGACCTGAAGTCCAGTGACCTGTGGAGTTTTGATCTTACATAACCTTTAGACAAAAAACGACCGCTTTCAGTTCCTTCAAGTTGTATAATTTAAGGAGAATCGATCTGAAACAGCCCCTCAGGAACAGTGATATTTTCTGCATATTTTAAGAAGTTTTCTCCTCCTTTCGGCTGTTCGCTGTTAGGGGTCGCCACAGCCAATCATCTGTCTCCACCTGACCCTATTCTCTATATCCTTTTCACTCACACCCACTTACCTTATGTCCTCAGTTATCGCATCCATATACCTCCTCTTTGGTCTTCCTCTTTGCCTTCTGCCTGGTAGCTTCATTTCTAACATCCTCCTAACAATATATTCACTATCTCTCCTCTGTACATGTTCAAACCCATTTAATCTGGCTTCCCTGACTTTCTTCCTAAAACATTTAACATGAGTCTGATAGAGTTCCTAATCCTGTCCAACCTTGTCACTCCCAAGGAGAACCTGAACATCTTCAGCTCTGCTACTTCCAGCTCTGCTACCTGTCTCTTCCTCAGTGTGACTGTCTCTAAACCATACATCAAAGCTGGTCTCACCACTGTCTTGTACACCTTCCCCTTAATTCTAGCTGATATTCTCCTGTCACACATCACTCCTGATACATTTCTTTACCCATTTTAACCTGCATCTACTCGCTTTTGTACCTCTTTTACACACTCTCCATTGCTTTGGACTGTCGACCTCAGGTACTCCCTGTAATCTCAGTGTTCCACTTCCCTCCCTTTCATTCAAACACATGTATTTTAAAAGTTAAAGTTATGTGGAAATATTTTTTCTGACTCATCATAAATTTATTCTTGAGCAACAGCTTGTAAAACCAGCTGAACCATCAATAAAATATAGCTGAATATTTTGTTGTATGTAGATTTTAGTATAAGAACCCATGCGTCTTAGTTAACAGTTTATTATCATTTCTTTAAACCGGAAATAAATTAAGTTAAAAATTGTTGGAATAATAGTTTATTTTAGATGTATTAATAGTAACTGACCAGCTTCTTATTTAGTGGTTAGCTGGGGAGCCACCAGACTCTCCCGTGTTTTCCACCTTCTAAAAACATCATATTTCTCTTTGGGTGTAAATGGGTTTGCCTAGTGCCCTGTAAAAGACTGCTGTCCCATATATAGTGTGTTCTTACTACATAGAGAGACACCAGCTTTTCCACATCAAATTGGTTAAATAAATGAAAAATAATTAGCTTTTTATGTGCGAAATTAAACATTAGATAAGTACTTTTAGAAAAAGTAAACAGAAATTATTATGATCTATTCTCAAGTGTTTCTCAAAGTATTCAAAAAACCATTAAATTAAGCGTTGGCAAACATCTCAAGGGTAATCTTAAATGTAATCATTGGCATAATCCCCTTTGGTCCAACATGAATGATGTATGAAGATTTGTATATAATATAATAATCAGGATCAGAACATTTTTATATTTACACAGTGTGCTGCTAAAGCAGTCTAACAGATTAATCTGTGTAAACTATCAAATGGACTAATAGCACAGCAATCATCTACCCAAAGATAAATGTGTGTGTGTGTGTGTGTGTGTGTATATTATATAAATAAAAATTGATTATAAATATAAATTATATATGTAATACATATATAATATACATACTGTGTATACTATATAAAACAAACATATACTATATTTGACATTTATAAGCAATTTTTTAAGGTCTTTTTGTCATTTGATGTGCGTAAAATTCATTCAGAGGAATTGTATTCTTTCTCTAGACAGTATCGTCTTTTTGACCTTCTGTGCAGCCATTTTTGGTTGAGCGAGTGGTGTTTGGTACGGTTTTCACCATCAATCCAGATCACTACAGGCAGTCTCAGCCCTAATCTATTTGGCACTCTGTGTGACATTTCCTTTTGACAACCCCCCTACTTCATAGTCAGACATTCTTTCCAACACACACATCTAATTTTGTATCTAGTACAAATACATTTTTAGCAGAATTGCAGTATCTCAAATGATGTTTTTTTGTTTTATCTCAGTGGAAATGATTAGATTTGTTGGTTTTCTAAAACACTGTGGTAAAATATGTCTAAGCATAAATTAATACTAAACATATTATGTGAGCCAATATTTGGTATCATTACCATAGAGAGCTCTAAATATTAAAACTCTTTTTTTTTTATTACAAAAAAAGCATCTTAAGCTTATGTCAGTTTAGATTGGCTTGTGTGATCAGACATACATTTTTCTACTTGGGTTTAAGCCTGAAATCTCAGGGAATTGGAATTATAAAGTCAATAAAAGACGAAGCTATACGTTTCCATTCCTATAAATAATATGTTTTTAAGGATGGTATAAACACTGCTGTCAGCTGGAAAAAAATAGCTGGAAGACACAGCGTTTTGTTCTCTTGGGGGACTGAGGTTACCTACATAACCCTTAGAAACTCAAGCTGCGTCGAATTGCTATGAGAATGAGATACCCACACTGCTATAGCGCTCATCGCTGTCCCGTGTGTTTGAGCACATCGTAGGAACCAGCTGACCACCAGATCTAGAGCAGGTGTTTGCTGAAGAATGAATTGGCAGCATTAATGGTGTCTACCAAGGGCAGGCCCCTTATAGCATGTTAAGTACCTGTCTAGGCAGGTTGGTGAAGTAAACAGCGCCTGGAGGGCTCGAATTATTCGAAGGGAGGACAATGCCAGGAGAAGAATTTGAAGCCACCTTCTTTAGTAATTTGAAAGGGGGGACAAAGAGTCCCTCTCAAACCACAACCAGGTCCCACGTAAGAAACCTCTTAGCCTCCTGGTGCCACAGTGGATAAGAGTGACCAGTGAGTCTCTGCCCACTGAGGAGCAGCCCTGAGGGGTGCGATAGGTTGATAGGGCCGTGCCAGGTTGTGATGCTGGATGCCAATAGCTGCACCCTCTCCGAGGTCAGGAATAAATTGTAAGCCCTTTATTTGAGGTGACGTTTCAACTAACCCTAACCCTAACCCTAACCCTAGCACTCGCCCAGCTTACTAGCCCTTGTATCAGTGTTTCTCTCCTCGGCTGACCCTTCCTGCTCCAGGTAGGTATCATAGCTGTATCATAGCTGACGCTGCGCTCTGACCCCAACTTACTAAGACGAATTTCACTGTGCTGTAAAAAAGTATATGTGACCAAATAAAGGCATTTACATAATCATAAATGACTCTTTGTTATAGTTTATGTCACACACCATACATATTTCATGTATTTTCTATATACTCTGTGATATATACCCTTTTGGCATAGCATTTTTCATTAAAATTCCTTTAAAAAATAAGTAAATATTTGTTGCTTTAGCTTATATTATAAAAATGAAATAATAAATAACAATGTAAAAGACTACACACTCATATAAAGTATCTGTCTTTGTTTTCTAACTATGTAACAAGTAATACATACATTAATATGCACATACAGTATATACAGATACAGACGTTACACCAACAGCTTGTTCGAGGAATTGAACATCAATGTGATTCATTAATATGGATGACGTTGTGCTCGGAATGCTACGAGGCGAGCGCACATTTCATACCTTCCCTGTTCTTTGCTCTTCGATGGACTCTGACAGGGTCACCCAAGCTCACTAGCACAAAACACAGACGTCAGCAACAGAGTGATGCTCTAATCAAATACACAACAAGACAACTATATAAACAAATCAGTGACATGCACTAGGAGTAAACAAGGTCACACATCCAGAGAGGCCTGAGATCAGTAAACACAATGTCTGTGGGTAACAGATTTTCTGTCTTTAGAATAGTTATCAAGTTTGTAATAAAATGCAGTCTTTTTTCATCACTTTTTATACCAGTTTATACATGTAACATTTTAGTATCTAGTAAAATTAAGTAGTTTTCTGTTGATCAATGAATATTATTTTTTTTGTGTACTAAACTATCTTATCTAAGCCATTCCACCAAATTCTTTTCTTATTTCCTTTAAGTTAATGACACAATTACCAAAATTTTAAGGCAATTATTTTACAAGGTTTCTGAGCAGTCGATGCATATGTTTCCTTTATATCAGTAACGGATCTGCAAATAACATGACTGAAAGGTTTTAGCTTAGAATTAGCAAAAATATAAAATATAGCAGCAGTGTGTTTGTGCTAACAGCTTGAGGAGACTAAGCACACTTTATTAAATCCCAATTAGCATTTTAAAATCAATAAATATCTTTTAAAAACAGTGTAACATTACAGTATGGTGAGTACGCTTTTGGTTTTCCCATAACCTTCAGAAAATAAACTGTAGATGTTGCTACTACCTTTTCAACATGTGACTTTTCAATGTTCCCAACTTATCAGAAAGTGAAAACCTTGGATAAAGTAATGAAATATGTATTTAAGCTAAAATATTATAAAGTTCTTTTGAAAAATACTTATTTGAATTATACATGGGATATAAATTCACACAAAAAAATGCAAAACATAATACATTTGAGGTTTTTTTAATCATAATTCTTTAGTGTAGTGTTAGAAAACAATGACTGGTAGAAATTTAAATTATTAATTTTTAATTTGCATCACAAATTAAAGAAAAATCCTTTTTAATATAACAATATACAAAGCTGTGTGTGTTAAAGTGCTTTAATACAAAGGAGCATTTAGAACATTTAGTCATTATATATATATATATAATCTTGATTCTAACAGGCTTGACTTCTGCCCTGAATCAGTTTGTGGCTTTACTTTTAGACTTGCCATCCATGTTTACAGTTTGCATGCACAGCATTATTGCACAACAGCATTCAATTCTCAAAAACAGAAGCACGCAGGGTTTTTTTTTCATAAGTACTTGCCACAAACCATAAACACAGATTTAAAAAGGGGAAAATAAACAAAACACACAATGATAAACTTAAATCCCATATTAAAAGTTCTAAGATTTTACTTCTACAAAATCTGATTGTAAGTTTACGTGAAATTGTGTGTCTTTGTCAGTGCCAGATTGCTACATCCAGACTGTTCTTTAAAAATTTAGTTTGGACTTAGATCATTTGAACACAGGAGCTCGGATGAACACAGGAGATCTCATGGCACTATGCACACAGTGTGCCACACACATTTAATCACTTCTTATCAATGTTTTAATCATTTTTTCTTTTATTCATTATTTATTTTACATTTTAGATAACCAGAAAAAAAATGTGCCCTATTGAAATGTTCTCTTGCTCTCACTTTATAGTTATTTTAATACTTAAAACATATTTATTGAATATAAATAATACATATAAAGATACAGATAAAACCTTTACCGGACACATTGTTGACACAGGAACAGGGGGTCGTGACCCCGCAGTTTTGCAAAGTCAGCAATCGACCCCCGGAATTTTAAAAAGGGAAATTATTATTGCGCTATTCACTAACTAAAACTGTGCAACAATGCACATCACATTCATACAACAATGTTAAGTTTTAAAATGTTTATTTCAATCATTTTTTTAAGACCGGATATAAAAAAGACGATTACTTTATCTGTTAGCGTACATGTATGTAACATTAGCCTATTCCTATTTTACAGCAAACGGTATGTATTAGTCTTCTTTTAACGCTGCTTCTGATAGCGGGCCTTTTCTTTGCTGGCCTAAACACTATCAGAAGCCCACCTATATTTATGACCTAAAATCATTTCTGATTTAAAAATCAAAGATAAAATTATTTTAGGAAAAGTATTAGTAGAGTAAAAGTAGAGTATTTTATTTTATTTCCAAATCAGATTATATATTTTCCAATTATCCAAATAATGTTTAAATGTTTTATGAATGTTGTTAAAATTTCTTATTACAGATATCACAGTTAACTGTGAAGGCAGTAAAATCACTGTGCTTTTAAGGTTTCTCATAAATGTCCTTTCACTTTTTGTAAGATGGTTTTGTAACCAATAAATGTTACCTGTAAACATATAATGGTGAGTGCATGCTGATTTGGTAGTTTGCATGATAGCTTTAAATCCTATAATTAAATATGCCGAACCATTTGATTATGTGAAATAACAGAATTAAAATTTATCACAGTAAAATTTTGCAAGTTTAGAAGTTAAGATTCTACTCGAGTACAAATACTTACAGTATTTAAATTTTTATTATAATAATTATCAGTATTATTCTATTTATGATCAAGCTGCAGGCATGTTTAATACATAACGGCAGTCTGATCGTGAGCCTGAAGTGGTTCTCCGATATCCAGGAATCTGATCTTATTATCTGGGCTTTTGCTTACAGTTTGGTCCCCCTCTACCCCTTTTAAAAAGTCTCCTGCGCCCCTGACAATTACTGTGTAACAACAAAATAGTTATGCTTTTTGTAAAAGGAATGTTTTAGTTCCTCTTTCTAACCTAGTGTCTTTCAGGAAATTGTTTTCTTACATGTATCTCTAGTCAAATGACTTCTAATTTGACGAGTCAGCTTGTAAGAACTGTTTAAATGTTCAGTTTTGTTTTCCAGTCTCCATTCTCTTGCACTGATTGTTGTACTGAAGAAGATGGAGACATCCCTGAATGAAAATCTGAACAAAGATATATTATTATGCAAAGAAAACCCTCTCTATGGTGAAGAAATTAATTTCTCCAGCTCAGGTCGCTATGATTTTCAGACAGTTGGTAAGTATCACACACACCAAAATTAAAAATGTACAAAAATTCTGGAATAATTTTAGTTTAAGCAACATTCTCAAACATTTCAACATGCTATCTTCTGTGCTCTTTATGCAGTTTAAATCTTAGTATCAAAGCTATCCCCATTTATCACGGTAAATTTTAATTCCAATTTATTTTACACACAGAAAGAAAAATAGACTGGAAAGCAGACATATTATTCGCATGTAGCTATATTATATAATACTAAATGTATGTTGAAATAATGTTTGTAACACAGTCAAGAAGAGCTTTACTCTATTTTTAATAGTTCTAGTGATTTCTTCAAATTAAACATCCCATTAAAGTTTATTTACTAAAAAAACTTTCCATTGATGCGTTGTTTCTTATTTGCAACATAAACTGGGTTAACAGTTCCTACATTCCAAATAATCACAACTTAGCAAATTTTAAAATCTTGAATTGTCTCAGATTTACTATTTTTTGGAGAATTTTTTTTTTGGAATAGGCTTATAAATGAAATTTATTTTAAGCTTCAAATGTTATTGTTTTGGTGGTAGATTATTTTGTTTTAATAATTTGAGGAAAGTGGTGGCTCGGTAGTTAATGTGTTGAACTGATACTGGAAAGACCAGGCTTCCATTCCCAGCACCATCAAGCCACCATTGTGGACCTCTAAGCAAGGTCCTTAACCCCAAATTGTATAGAAGAGATAAATTTAAGTTGCTTTGGATAAGGGTGTCTGTCAAATGCTGTAAGTGTAGTTTCCAAAAAGTTTTGCAAATAGAATGAAAAACAATTTAGGCCTAAATCGACAAAATATGTCTAGAAATGGGTTTAATATCTTCATTTTGGTTTATTGTAATTGTATAATTTTGGAATAGTATGTACAATCTATGTGTTACCTAATTTCACATAGATTCATATAATTTTGGTTGTGGTTTTTGTTCATGTAAAAGAGTTCTTTTTATATCTGCTTATCTACATCTGGTTCTTTTTGTTTAGCTTAGTCATTGTATATCGCTAGAGTAAATAAAGTATATCGTAAATAATTTTGATGATCTTTAGAACCTGCATAAGAAGAAATACTATCAGGAAGGTCTTTTTTGCTTGTAATCATTGCAATGCTGCTAGTTTTGACTGACACAACTTTCCTGTGATCCTTATTGTAGACAAGCATGTGTCTTTATTATCTTTATTATCTCTCAACGTGTTAAATTACAAAAGGAATTTTATATGTGCAACGTGGTATTTACTGTCGTGGAAATTTGTCTATTGAGGAAATAAGATCGGGCTGAGAAAAATACAGCAGTCAGACTAAAGAAAGATCTAAAGAAAGTCCAGTATACGGTGTTGTTGTCAACATAGAAAGGGGAAAAGTGGTGGAAAAGTAGGGGAAGTGGTGGCTTAGTGATTAAAGTGTTGGACTGATACCAGAAAGGCTGTGGTTTGATTCTAAGCACCATCAAGCCACCACTCTGGGTCCCTGAGCAACGCCCCTAACTCCTAATTGCTCAGTTGTATAAAAGAGATAAATGTAAGTCGCTCTGGATAAGGGCGTCTGCCAAATGCTGTAAATGTAAATGAGACGAGCTCAGCATTGAGAGAAGACACAGAATTTTTTTATACACATGGATTGTGTGTTACTATGTGTGTGCGTAAGTTTTCCCAGTAAGGGTGCGTTTTTTCACAGTCTTTCAGTCTTTGACCTTGCAGCTGTCAGTAGTTCTCAGAGCAGAGACCAGTTTTGTCTCTTTTCTCGCATGTTTGCCCAACCACAAGCACATACACAGTATTTTGAATGTCCCTGACATCCTATTTTTCTACACCAGAAGACAGTACTATTATTGAATTATTGAGACTAAACTAAATGTGAATATAACTAAATGAGAATATAATATTTCCCCTTTACACTACACAACTGAGAAAAAGGAGGTTGTAGATGGGAAAATGAAGGTTATTGAGACTGGAAGCAAATTAAACATGATGATAGTCTTCTGTTAAATTATTACAAGTGATAATAACTTGAGTTAAATCATAATACTTAGCATATGTGCCGTACTGTGTTGCAGATAAAAAACCTGGAAAGTCTTCAGGAAGGACATGCAGTGTTTTATGGACTATATTTCTGCTTTTACTACTACTAGGACTGAATGGCTTCCTGGTGTACAAAGGTAAAGAATTATCTGTGCATGAAGTGCATGCTTTCTCTAAACTCCTAAAGGAATCTACTAAAAAATATATTAAACAGAACAAATACTTAAACAGAGCAGGCGAGATTTTTAGTACATTTCCTTTTCTATTATTTACAGAAAGTATAATTGTAAACATTAATGATATTATGCAGGTAACATTAATCCAAAGTAATATCAATTCGTAGCTAAATGCACACACACATTAAATAAATGTTTTTTATCTTCTGTTAATCTGTTAATTAGAAATGCATGTCTGCATAGTCTTATTTAGAGATAACTTAAATTGACCTGATTCAATTATGTCGATGAATGTTATCCAGAGCAACTTACATTTAACTATTTTATACATCTGAGCAATTGAGGGGGTAGAGGCCTTGCTTAGGGGCCCAACAGTGGTTGCTTGGTAGTGCTGGGAATCGAACCCCAGTCTTTCTGGTATTAGTCCAACACCTAAACCACTAAGCCACCACTTCCCACTCAAACGTGTTTTGTTAACAATACACACGCTAGATGAAGACTCAGACTTTGTCTTATTTATGTTTATTTCGAACAAATAAAAACAACAGAATTATGTTGCTCGTTTTGGGGTAATTTATTTAATTTAATTAATTAAGTCCTTTAAGGAATCCCAATGAAGCGTGTAGTATTTTAACAACCCAAATATGCAGTTTATTTACACCTGAACACTCCACATAAACATTTGGCAAAACATGAAACATAACCTTGACTATTCTAGACTTAACTTGACGTAGCTTAATTTAGCTTATCTTAGCTTAGTTTAGCACAAACAAAATAACAAACATGAGCGTAACTGAAAAGCTAAACTTGACATAAACTTGACACTACAATGGTACACACTACATGGTACACGACCACAAACCCGAAATCCACGACAACAAAGACAAAGGGAAACACAAGGGCTATATATGCACAAGACTAACCAATGGGAACACGACACATGGACAAGGGGATCACATGACAAGAACAAAACACGGCTTAAACAAGGAACAGGAACTCAAAACGGAAAGCATAAACTTTCATAAACACATAAACATAACATAAACATAAAAACATGAAGAAGAACATTAATGAGAAAGTTAATATTAACATAATTTGGGGTTTTTTTGTTGTTCTGTTTGTTTATGTGTGTACGTAGTCTTTACTTTGCAGGCACTGATTTACTCTGAACTGGCTAGACAGCAAAATGCAGAAGCATTTTTGAAACAAGAAAGTTTTCATTTAGATCAGGTAAATGTTCCACTATACACACACAGGCATCCGTATACGTATGCAGGAATACAGTTCCAGCTTTAACTGATGAATTTCTGGACGTGCAGCATTGCCTGTCTGACCTGTGTGGTGATGAGAGAGGCCTGCAGTCTTTAATGTCACAAATGCACATACTTAATTCCAGTGCACTTCAGCTACAGCTTCAGGTGGATAACATCAGCCAGAGGGAAGGTAAATCTAAATTCTAGCAAATAATTCATTTTGCCATGAATTTAATATGCAGAGCATGTTCTGTTTTATGGCCTTTTTTAAAGTATGTGGTTTCCACATTTTAGAGTAAGCCACCACCACCCCCCACCCAAGCCCACCATCATCACCACCACCTCATCTGTTAAACTTATGCATGTTTCATAGATTGCCAATGCAGACCCCAAAAAAGGGTAGAGCCGAGCATATTTGTTAAGCTGGATCTTAATTTTTAAAATTAAAACCTTTTAATGGAAGCCTAAAATTAACAAATTAACCTAATCTCTTTTATTGTAAGCACAATTTATTTCAAGCATTTCCAAATTAACTTATTATTATTATAGATCAAAAAATCACTTTCATATTTAAAAACCTTTTCTTGTTTTGTTTTTTTTATATAGCAAATCCTGGACCCCCTGGATCCCCTGGACCTCCAGGAGTTATGGGGTTGCAAGGTGCGTAAGTTCTTACTTGACAGTACGCTGCATCACAGCATCACCTTAAACCTTTCCACATGTTTCAGGCTTTTTAAATCCAATTCCCCACAAGTAGATGGCCAAAGTTTTCCAGCATTCCAGACAAAAGTGTTGAATCTTGGTGTCTACTATAAACCCTTATATCTTTTCATTGACTTTCTGTTCCATGCAGACGTGATCCAATTTGTACTGTACTTTAGATTTAAAGTTACATTTTCCGAGTGAATTTTGAGTCGACAGTGCCTCCTAGTGAGCAGAAGTAATAAACATGCATTATCTACACATTATCTCCTTTACATACTGTTCAAAAAACATAAATATATTTTTATACTACAGAGATTATGTTTATGTTTGTAGTTACAGTATTAAAATATGTTTTTCTGAGTAAACATTTAATACTTTTAAATTTTATGAAAGCAACTATCTATTCTTAATTATCTTAATCTTAATGCCCTGTGCCTGTTTTTGACAGGTCCACCAGGTGCTAAAGGTTCTGATGGACTACCAGGATTACAAGGTCTTAAAGGTGACCCTGGATCACCAGGTGAGAGTGTGAAATATGGAATAGTGTGTCTTTGTCTATATGTCGACACTTTTAACTGTTTATTGTACAGTATGTTGAATTTTGTATATACTATAAACATATAATTGTGCCAAATCTTTTCAAATAGGTAAACCCGGTGAGCCTGGAGCCAGAGGAACAACGGGAGAGAAAGGAGATAGGGGCATTACAGGACCAGAAGGCCCACCTGGAATGTCAGGAATTCCTGGTAGTAAAGTGTTATTTTACATATAACAAATGGATAACAAAGCAGATGTTCTTAAGTAAATTTAGTTTTGCTGTTATCAGATAATTTAGAAAGGCGGTTAAATGGTTACATCCTGTTAAATATTTTTATCCTCAACTCATGATCTTACTGTTTACTAACGTTGAGCCTGACTTCAACTGAAATACCTGCCCCACAAAAATCTAGTCCATTTTATTACAAATGTTTTTGCCTGTAAATATCAAGTACGCTATATCAATAATTATAGGGACCCCTGTCCATCATATCCATTTGTGTCTTTGGAGTATCCGATTACAGAGTTAGTCTCACTCTTATTCCTACAATAACCTCCAAAACTTCTTGAAACACTTTACAACAGATTTTAAACCCTAGCTATGAGTATTTTTTCATTTAGCCTCTCATTTTTTTCTATTTTATTTATATAAGTAAGATCATGTGATAATGTTGGGTGTGTAGGACTGGAATGCAGTGTTGAGGTCAGGACTCTGTGCAAGTACACTTCTTCACACCAGAGTTTGCAAGCCTTGAATTTTATGTATGTAGCTTGCTCTGTGTACATGGTTTTATCAAAGCAAGCTAAGATTCGGCTTTAATGCAATGCTACTAAGAGGTTCTAGACAACTGTGTGTTGTCAATGTTTTGGAATAGCTTGGGGAAGACACACTTATATGGATGTGCTGGTATGGTGCTTATGAACTTTTGGCCATATAGTGTATAACGTATTTGTTAAACAGTGAAAAGCGTTTTTTAAAGAAAAACTATTTTTGACATTTGAATTTGCTTGGATTACCTTCAAAGCCTAATCTGTTTATCTGATGATAAAAATAATAATTTCATATAAATTCTACAAACATTTAACTAATTGTTTTCATGTATTAGGATTATGAGAATCTTACAGTAATAATCACAGTAATGTCAGTAACACAGTCTAATACTATGATAGGGCAGGTTTAACCCTGCATATATCTCTTCCTGCCCTGTAAATCTGCTACTAATTCCACTAATTTCTTTGCTCCTCTTAAGGTGTCCCTGGTATTAAGGGTGAAAAAGGACTTAACGGACTACCAGGTTTTTATTTACAAAACATTGCTACTCAATAAGATGTTTATTGGTATACATCTCTATCTGAAAACTGTATCGGAAATAACTAATGATTTAATCTAATTACACTGTCTATTTTTGCCAGGCCAACCTGGTACAAAAGGTCAGCCAGGAGAACAAGGTAGTGTTGGGCCACCAGGGAACATCGGACCAACAGGTGATCCAGTATATCACTGCCTCCCAATAACTTTTTAAAGCATCCTTTTTGTCGTTTGTATATTAAGGATTTTTCCACTTGTTCTGTAGGACCTAAGGGATCACCAGGATTTCCAGGACTACAAGGTGTTCAAGGGCCTAAAGGTGTGAGTGAGAGAATATTTTATATGAGCACCACATTCATACAGCACAGAGTAGATTAGTGCCAAGACAATAATTCTAAGTCATAAATTTTATCCTTAAAACATTATCCTTATCATAGAGCTGTAAAAAAAGAGAAGGCTGTCTGTGTTGCGTTGCAATTATTTGTAATTATTAAGTATTATAAATATATATATATATATATATATATATATATATAAATTGATCTTACGAGATTTATTAGAAATAAAATGTTATTAAGTTTTTTTTAAAGGTCACTTTCGGTTTCTGTTATTACTTCCCAACAAAGTTTCTCACTGTTTGTATTTTTTTCCATTGACCTAATAAACCTGTATTGATGTAGTCACCCGTAAAGACTTCAGAACCCTTTATGTAAATAAATTTGGGTGAGAAGAACTGGCCAAATGCTGTAAATGTAAATTAGTATTCAATTGGAAAAATAATAATAATTCAAACAGAATATTAACATGATCTACTGAACAGTATCATAGCATTTATTGTTTTCAATTTATTTGCATTTAACTTAAAGATTTAGGACTCTTATTGTTGCCCAGCAATAGTGGAATAACCTTTTGATAAACAAACAAATTGTGGGTTTTCTTTCGCCTTTGCATGGATATAAAATATCATAATGTCTATTTCAAAATCACCAACAGTTTATCTGACTTAGTCTGGTACTTAATCAGGTGTTGGTTATTGTGTACTTTTTCCTAAACTCTTAGGATCACCTGGACCAATGGGCCCCATTGGGTTGCAGGGTCCCCCTGGACCGAAAGGTTCAGCTGGAGAAAAGGGAGACAGGGGAAACAGCACTTTAGGTAAGAAGAGCACAAGCCTTACTATGTCTTTGATTGGCTCACGTATAGTGTTAATAAAAGGGTTTATACATATTATTAAATTTCCTTTAGGTATTCCAGGTGCTCGGGGGCCAAAGGGAGAGCAAGGATTTCCTGGTAAATTGAACAAAATTGATTGTTATGTCACACACATGCATCATGAATGTATATTAATAGTATATACAATGTACAGGTCTGGCTGGAGCTAAAGGGCAGCAGGGCAGTAAAGGAGACACTGGTAAGTAAACGTATTAGAACATTTATATACAGAATTATTATACTTTCAAAACTACTTACTAGTCTCTTTTTGACTTGTGCCATGTAGGCGCTCAGGGTTTACGTGGACCAAAGGGTGATACAGGTCTGTTTCATGTACGGGTGCATAGATTATTTTATATAGAAAAAGGCTTTTCTAGGTCATTGTGTTTACTTGTATATATATTTTTCTCTTCCAGGTTCTATGGGTCAAAAGGGTCAAAAGGGAGATCAAGGACTTCAAGGTCCCAAAGGAAATAAGGGAGAAAAGGCATCTAATTCACGTAAATATATTTTTATTAAACTTTTAGATAGTTTGCATTTGGATGAGTGTGTGTGCATGTACAGTATATGTGTGTTTCCAGTCACCCGATTGTTTTAAATATAATCAGCATTAATCCTGTCCTGTGTTTCTCCCAATAGAGGTGCGCTTGATCGGTACTGCTAGTTCTGGCAGAGTAGAGGTGCTGTATAATTTAGAATGGGGCACGGTGTGTGACGACAGTTTTGACCTATTGGATGCCACAGTGTTGTGTAAAATGATGGGTTTTCACCAAGCTACGCGTATATTCACAGCAGCAGCACCAGGTTAGAAATACCAGATTAACAACATTCATAACCATATGTGCAATCACAATCAGTTTTATATGTTAATGTGTATCTAAATGTGTATATACAGGTTTATTTCACTGATGATTTTAATATTAAAATAATTGTTAGAATAATGAAAAAAATATATATATAATTAACATTTTGGTTATAAACATCCACACTGACATCCTCATGTTGCCGAATGCAGATGTTGCACATGATTTAAAGACAATCATGTGCATAATGTATTTCAGGAACGGGTCGGATCTGGCTGGATGACTTGCAGTGTACAGGAACAGAATCTACCATATTTGATTGCAGACATAGTGGCATTGGCGTAAATAACTGCCAGCACAGTGAGGATGCTGGAATGTCCTGTTCCTAAATGGCCACCACAATTCCACAGTTCCCCAGCTCCCACTTCACCTACCCCCTCCCCTAAAGCACACATGTACATCCACACACATACATAAGTACATATGTAAATCAAACTAAGTGTATACAAATGTAATAAAGTATCAAATGTTGAAGATTTAAAGATAACGTCAACATTTTCTGTCTTCCAGCACCTTTTTCCTTACTTGGATAAAAAAACATGGACAAATTCAATGCTTTCTACTACAATGCGTTTATTTTTCATCTCTGTAATTCCTTTATATTTTAGTTTTCTAAAACACGAGGTCACACCACACAGAAACAATCACACAGATACAGCAATGGTCTTTTTAATGCTTTTTAGTGTTTGCATTAATGTCAATAGTTGGATTAAAAAAGATTTTTACAGTCATTATTACAGCATATAGTAATACCGTCCATAATGTATAGCATTTTAAATGTATCTTTGAATTATAGTAAAAAAGCATGTGTTCATTTAATAGTGAAGACAGCTTTATTTATACTCTAAAAAACAAAAAAAAACATAAAAGGTAAAAAAGCGAGTACAGGCAGGTTGGAATGGGTGGAGAAACGTGAGAGACAAAGACAGTGGTGAGACCAGCTATGATGTATGGTTTAGAGACAGTGGTGAGACCAGCTATGATGTATGGATTAGTGGCACTGCAAGTGTGACATTTCTAATGTCACACTTGCAGAAACTGTATGGTTAAATTTTGGATGCTTTTGTTGGCATTAGCTACAGTCAGTAACGTGTATAAATAGATTAACAATATACGACAACCTGTAATAACATTTTGTTACAGTTATTCACCAATTAGAGTGCTGAAACTTGCTTCAATATCACGGTGCCTGTAAAAACTCTCTTTCGCCACTAGATGGAGTCCGAGGTTTTCACAAGTACTTCCCACTCAGCCTTTCATTGCTTTGCTTTACCACGTGCTGGTAGGCAGATGTTTTTGTTCCTTTTTTCAACTTAGTAAAAAATAAATAAAAACAATTATAAATGCAATTTTAAATTGATCTATTGAATGATAAAGACTTTAAATACTGTAAAATAACTCCAACTACCACCATCAGCAGTATTTAATGATAGTTGGAGTGAATCTCTCTCTGATAGGCTTTAACTTTAGGTGTCTTTGAAATTGACTTTACCTTCTGTAGAAAATGAATTTTTAATATATTAAAAAGTTCAAGTTTGTCTGCCGTCAAAGAAGTAAACGCACTGAATATAGTTTGGAATTTATTGTAGTGTTATTATGCAGGTGGTAACACAAAATTTACGCGAGGTACCACAAAAAATAAATAAAGGTTATTTTAATTGTTTTACATTTTGGAATAGAATAAAGCAGAACAACCCCTCCTGCCCTTCGTCCTTGCAGAGGCGGCTGGGATAGACTCCAGCAGATCCCCGTGACCCCGAATTAGGGAATAAGCGGGTATAGAAAATGAATGAATAAACAGAGCAGAGCAGAATAGAATAGAATAGAATAGAATAGAATAGAATAGAATAGAATAGAATAATGTTGTGTTCTTTTGTTATGTGAAAGCAGCGTCATCATTTACGCACCGCTCCGATCAAATAAACGATCAAATTGCGCATGTATCAGTTTCTAGAGTGTTATTATTGCTACATATAACTACATATAATAAAGATCAAATTCTCATTCATTTATTTATTCATTTATCTTCTATACCCTTTCATTCCCTAATTCGGAGTCCCGGGGATCTGCTGGAGTCTATCCCAGCCGTCTCTAAAAGGGTCAAAGGCAGAGGTTACACCCTGGACAGGTTAGATAGAAATTTATTTTAACAAATTCCCAAGCAATAGAAATCATGACAACTTAATTACGAAGGAAGTCGTTAAAGAATTCTAGAAAGTGGTTGCCAATTTTACTTTAGCCCATATTTCCCCGTGACCTTCATATTTCTTGCTGATTTAAAATGTTTTTAAATAAATTTAATGTGGAACTCAACATCTTGAGTTAAATCAATTCAACAACAATGATGTCGGACATTAATTAAACTGCATGTGCAGGGAAACGACATCAAGATTGATTTTAGACATAAATTACATTCCAGCCAATAGAGATGCATTTGCAGCATTTGCATTTAATTCTCAACAATTTTTGTCATTTCTTACACAAACAAGTCCAACTGGGCAGCATATAAAGCTGCACATTAAGCACGGGTTTTTTTCCGGGTTGAAAACGCCATTTATCATGTTTTTATTCGGCGCACTGAAATTAATCACTGAACGCTTTCACGTCAATCAAGTGCAGTATATAAATGTTGTCTCGGTGAAGCCGGGGTAGTGCGCAGCGTCTGTGTGCGGCGGAAACTCGTCCTCGCTCGCGATGATGAACGCCAAGCTGATCGCGCTGAATGCAAAGTAATTAAACCCTATTAATTATCTCTCACGGACGCCCTCAATGCGCTTCCTGCAGGCGAGATAGCAGGCTGTTCGGCCATTAAGCGCCTGAATGGACCTCACTCACAAAATGGGCAAGTCTTGGGGTTCTAATTAGTATTTAATTACCTTTTAGCAAATAGTGCTGTGGATAGAGTTCTCAGACCTGCCCACGCCGAGATATAATGGCTTACAACATAAAGCTGTGCTTAGGTATCATATTGATCAACTTATACATTTAATGAGTCAGTCATTAGACTTTACTGTTACTATTAAAATGTGTAAGGCTATTATTATTATTATTATTATTATTATTATTATTATTATTATTATATTATTATGATTAGTATTAGATCTTGAAACGTGTGCTTATTATTCAATTATATTATTATATATTATATTATATTATATTATATTATATTATATTATATTATATTATATTATAGTATATTATGTTCATCTGTACTATACAAATAAAAATCTGCAGCCTGATGTGGTGCTCCGAGATCAAATGCTTTTAAGTGTCTCTGCTTTAAACTAAAAGAAGACACTCGGCATTGGACAGAGACACACGTGGCAGAGAGTGTCTCGTTCATAGATAGGCTCACAAAACAGAGTGAGCTGACGTTGTTTCCGGCTGAAGTGTGTTCAGGAATGGGAGAGCTCTGCTTGGGCTAACAGGGTTTATGACTGCCTCGGTGTCATAAATTGTAGAGCGGACGCGGAGGGTGAGAGAAAGCTGCGCACCATGCGCTGTCAGTCCTGTCAAAACACGGATGCGGCGAGCACGCGTAGACTTTGTTTCCGAGGCGTGTCGACGAGCTGACTTGTAAAATGCTCTCCAATCCGTTCAGGCAATTAGAGCGTTGTCTGAGATAACGTTCCTCAACGCTCGTTCCTCAATCCGTTATTACCTTTACGAGCTCGTAGTTCGTTTTAGACCAGACTGGTGCCACTATTAGAAAACGAAGATAAACAAAGCAGTCGCCAATCATGGAAGAGCCGCACGATCCTGCCAGTGAAGCGGACAGTGCGTCTCTGTCCCTGAGACTGGGCTCTCCTCCGCCGCCCCTGCTGCAGCCTGAATTGCATCCAGCTCACAGGACCACTAACTTTTTCATTGATGACATACTTCGGCCTGACTTTGGCTGCAAAAAAGATCCGGGAACAGGAGCCAGGGACCGGGCTAATGACTCTGACAGGGACGGGCAGGATAGGCCCGCGCCGCCCGGAATTCCATGCCCAGATTCAACCGATAGCGTTTCTTCATGCACGTCCTCTACGGTCTCGTCGCCATCAAGCCAGAGAAAATCAAGTGCAAGCGAATCGAATAGAGATACCACACCAGACCGAGCTAAAGAATCAGCATCAGGGGCAAAGCTCGGTAGTGGAGAAGCGGCGGGTGGTAAAGACCCGTTACTTTGGCCCGCTTGGGTTTACTGCACCAGATATTCAGACCGGCCTTCATCCGGTAAGACAAAGGGACCTTACAGCTGTTTTAGTTTACAACACGACTATTTGGAGTATAGTACTACCAAACAGCTATACTTTATTTAAAATAATTTTGACATTCTTCTAAATAAATGATAAAGAAAGAAAGAAATTTAGGTGCGCATTCATTTTGGGTATACCGTCAAACATGTGTTAAACCTTTATTTACAGTATTAAACATTTGATATGTATTGGTCAGTGTTACCATATTAATGATGTTAAGAAATTTAGACATAAAACATCAAACATTGATGGATTTTGTCTACATAATCCTGCTATTGAGTATTATTTATTTGAAATGTGATCCTAAATGTTTTAGGTGTTTCCTTTTATTTGCCAAAAAACAAGTTATATATATATATATATATATATATATATATATATATATATATATATATATATATATATATATATATATAATTACTTTTGAAATAACCTACTATATTATACGTGAATGAAACATTATTTTCAGTTTAAGATATTTATTCGGTTACCGCACAAATCATATCACACGCTTCAAAATGTACCTGGTGGCGTTTTAACGCTTTCACTTTCACATTCACATTAATAATAATAGTAATAATTTTCACAAATATTTTCTCATAATAGACACAATTTAGATTTTTATTAATTAAGAAGAGTAATACTCGTTCTGAGAGTAATAGTTAGGGGCAGTTACATCGCACATTCACTGATAACTCGTACTTGAATTTGAAGTGACTCGTTTCTTAGCTTGTATCTAAAGACTCGTCAAATATCAGTCTGGAGTAAAAACGTGACCAGATAAATCCTAATATATAAGCAGCGTCTCAATAATGTAATACAAAGGTTTTACAGTAAAATGTTCCAGTTAAATCAATGCTTTAAAATATCTAGTTACTATTTACAAATAAAATAAAGTTCTTCTTTAACCGTATCCAAAACACACTCCACAGGTTCAAGGCTTTTGTGCGTTTTCGCAACATAAATAAAGAGCTAATTTTAGAAGAGCGACTGCTTTGTGTTAATACGCTTTGGTCTATACACACTGGAACTGTTAATACTATAAATTATTGCATTGATAAATTATTAAACAGTGTAGGCAAAATAGTCGTCTGTTGTCGTAGATATCATTAGTAAATAAAAATAATTCCTTTCTAGTTCAAAAAAATAATAATGTTGAACAAAACAAAATGTTTATACTTTTCTGTAAGTTCTTATAATAATAATAATAATAATAATAATAATAATAATAATAATTAACTTCTTATCATTAAATTATAAATATAAAAATAGAGCTGGTATACAATATATATTATTATTATTATAGAATTAAAAATAATCATAGTGACTTTAATGCTGGAAACGAAAGCTGTCCATAATAAAATGTTAAAATAAATAAAATCCTGGGTGTTTTTATATGTGCTACTTTTTTTTCATATAGAGTGTAAATATTTGATACATGTGACTAAATTGCTATAGGCAAAACATATAAAATAAAAAATAAAGTTTTATAAGGCACCAAAAATTGTTGAAGTGTTGGCTAGTTTGTTTAGGAAGTATGTTATCTGTTATCCATTGTTATAACTCGTTATCCAGCAAATAACGGGCCTAGAAGTGAGACTTAATTAATGTTTATATGCTCTTTTCTGTTCAGATTACTAATTCGTAATATAATGAGAAAACATTATCTATAAAGTTACTATGTCCTTTAGCTCCTATTATTAATTATAGTGTATGTAAAATAATACAGCAGGTTTTTAATCCCCTGTAGCTCATCAACAGGTACATTTATATTATATTAACAGCAACTAGGACTGTAATGATTGTCGTAAAAAAATGATTTAACAAACGCTAAAAGTTGTTTACAGCTAGTCACAGCTAGTCACACAGGTCTATAGTGTCATTTTAAGTAAAAAAAACTTTAAGAGGATCAATGTAGGGATTTTCTAGTGTGCATTTTATGACGAACACTAGAAAAGTTTTAGCACTAGATAAATTAGTCGCTCATTAAAAGATAGAATTTCGAATGCCCGTGGTTAAATGTGAAGAATAACTGGGACAAAAGTATAGATTAATACTACCAACCGATAAGTAAGGTAAGTAAATATAAATTAGTAAATAAGTAAATAGTTTAGTATTATCCAGCCTTATTAAACACATGCATTTGAAACCTGCGAATACGTACAAACGTACGATTTATTATGCATATTATTCTAATATCTTTATTTTCTGTAAGACTTTAGGTTAATCTTAGTCAAATATGCGTTTTAATCACCCGAGATGGGAAATGGTTATAGTCTGTTCTGTTTTGCATAAGTCATCTAAACTCGACCTCACAGCCCTTATGATTTACCTTACTTACTGTTTACCTTCACACACACCTGATTTATGAATCTTAGAGGTGCAGCCTGGTGTCCAAAATCATTATAGAATAATGAAGTTAATGGGATATAGTAGTGGGCATTGAAATTAAACTGTCTCGAATAGAGATATCAGAAATCGTGTATTTCACACTTCACAACGAAGATGAAATGTTGTACTATCTAGCTACCACCACTGCTTCAGCTACTACCATAAATACTACTAATTAATTATGCAATATGATGATACTGATGATCATGCGCTCATGAAAGTAGACAGGTAGAATGTTTTCATAATATTCTACCTTTTTCCTTTTATGAGAGCAATTGTAATAGTGCAAAGTTATTAAATTAATAAAGTTAATAAAGTTTTTTTGAATCGTGAATGATTTTTATTATTATTATTAATATTAACACAGGCACTGTTGTTTTAATTATTCTAAAACATTAGATGGATGGTTAGACGTGCTAGTCTGTTTAGTGACGTTAAAATTTTAATAATACCAAAATCTTTTTAAGGCAACCTTTTGTTTGTGTTAATGTTCTTCGTACTCTGTTTAATATTCATGGTTTCGTTTCACTGTTGTTTTCACACCAGGCCCAAGAACGCGCAAGCTGAAGAGGAAGAAGAGCGAAGCGGAGAATAAGCGGCCCAGGACTGCGTTTACGACTGAACAGCTGCAGCGGCTGAAGGCGGAGTTCCAGCTGAACCGCTACATCTCCGAGCAGCGGCGGCAGACACTGGCACACGAGCTGAACCTCAATGAGTCGCAAATTAAAATCTGGTTTCAGAACAAACGCGCCAAGATAAAAAAGGCCAGCGGTTACAAAAACTCACTAGCGCTGCATTTGATGGCGCAGGGATTGTACAACCACTCCACCACCACTATTCAAGACGACAGTGAATGAAAGACAAAACGAAAAGGAGGCATAAAACTGCAGGACTCCGTTTGCACTCTTAATTAAAAAAAAAAAAGTCGTATTAAGTAGCCGCTAATCAGTTTCATTATAGCATCTACTATCACATAGTACACATACTGTAGGGCCCACATTTGTCATTTTCGATCATGGAACTTTGTCTATCTGTGTGTTTTATTTCTGTAATTAGGACAATAACAGCTACATTTTATAATTCCATCAGACTTGCAAATACACACGTCTCATGCCAAAGATTTGATCGGATGGAAAGAGTGCCAGCTACTTGTAATACAGGTAATCAGATTCATTTGCGGAAAAATGAAATGCAAGATTGCTGCTTTATTCCAGTCTACAGAAAGACAAGTAGACATTACTGTGGGACTTGAGTAACCTGACTATCAGAATACCAGTTGTAGCCTTCTACTTGGGATTTCCAGACCTGTTTTGCCGAAATAAACACTTTTATATATATTATATCTTTAGATATATATTTTTTCTTCTTGTAATAAAATAATACATGTATTAAGTGTGTATGGATAGGCCAACTTTTACACTCAACAGCCGCCAGTAAATCTCACTATTCACACTATTCAGTTCAATTCAATTCACTTTTATTTGTATAGCGTTTTTCTCAGAGCAGCTTTACACAATCAAAGGAATGATATCATTATACATGCACTAGGCACACAGTAAAGGATGTGGTTTTGCTCTGTATAGTAAAGTGGATTTTAAGATGATTTCTGGTTGTTTATTTGGCGATGTAGTCGCTTGAAATAGAAATCTAAGGGATATAACATCAAATTCTAATTGGCAGCATACTGACAAGCAATTTTAAATATATACAATATATAATATATGCTTATGTACGGTATATGCATACATGCTTATATAATTTTTTATACTTGAAAATATTACAGTGTTTAACATACAAGCCACATGCTTACAACATAAAATATAATTTGAAGTACTATCAAAAGATATATAATAATTGTAAAAAATTGAAAAAAAGTTCAGAGCTATCCAGCCTGTACTGATGGATAAAGGATTGTTATTGTGAACCTACAATAAGGGAATGTTTTTCTTCTAATCTTGTCTAGCCTGCGCGCTGATGTGACTGCATTTGTCAAAGATTTATTGATGCTATTAATCAATCAAAAATTGAAAAATAAGTTATTTTCACACTGTATTAAGATGACAATTTTATCAAGCTGTTTTGCCCATGGCTACAGACTAAACTGCCATATCCTGTGAAATTAGGGACGAAAAAACACTCCTTTCATCCCGTTTTGACCAATGCGCACTCTCTTTCTTTCTTTCTTTCTTTCTTTCTTTCTTTCTTTCTTTCTTTCTTTCTTTCTTTCTCTCTCTCTCTCTCTCTCTCTCTCTCTCTCTCTCTCACACACACACACACACACGCAGATATAACAGATATGGTCTTTCAGGTTTGTACCTTATGTTTCAGAAGGCTTGAGGCAGAAGGTGCAGGTCTGTACTACATTACACAGTGTGTTCTTGCTAAGAAAATAACATTTGTGTGTGTGTGTGTGTGTGTGTGTGTGTGTGTGTGTGTGTATGGAAGGCACCATGCTGTACTCAAACATTTATGCTTGTCTAGACAGGCTCGACAGAAGCGCACGAAATCTGTCAAGTTCAAACATTTGATCAAGAGAAGATCACGGAACTTTTATCAAAACCAACCCTCTATGCCAATCCATGTTCAAGCTAAGAAAATCTTATGTTTATACTGTATGTAGTCAGTTTTATTCCGGAACTATCCGTTTGAACAACATCAGTTCTGTTGAATTACAAAAGAAATTGAAATTGATTTGATCATTTCTGTGTTTTATTATTTTATTATTTTTTGCAGGTTTTATTTTTATTTTAGGGCAGGTTAAAATCAAATAATCAAATATATCGATGCTTATAGGATAAATTTAATAATTAGATTAGGGCAAATGATGATGGATGATCTAAAGGGTCATTGAAACTGACGCCGTCTGTAGACACGACCTTAGTAATTCTTTGCGTTTAATAAAAAATGATGAACAACTTAAGAGGAAAACTAACAAAATTATCAATAATAATCAATAGATAGATAGATAGATAGATAGATAGATAGATAGATAGATAGATAGATAGATAGATAGATAGATAGATAGATAGATACGGATGGATGGATGGATGGATAAATAGATGAATAGATAGATTAACACGCACAGAGTAACACAAACGACCGCTTTCATGTACGTTTATATATTTTTCTGATGCTATATACTCCATTCTTACAGTCAAAAAATAAATAAATATTGCATCATTAAAGTATAAAAACGTTATCTATATTTTACCATGACTCTCCATTATATTTATCATTGGATCAGCATATCAAATAAATTATTTTAAGATAAAAATTGGGATTTGTCTAGAAAATATTTACTAAACTAAAATGTAGGCTTATGTCCAACTGAAATGACATATAGTATAGTGTAATGAAGTGAAATGTTAGAAAATCAGAACAATCGTTCTCTCTGCCCACGTTTTTTTTATAACCAACCGAAGAATCGGAAAATTATATAAGCACTTATTTATTTTTTTTTGTTTGTTGTTTTTTCAATTTTTTTTAAGTTATAAAGTGTTTTTTTCTAACTTTATTACTTAACGTGAAAAGCTATAACTACACATACTTATACACATTATTACTTATACATGGATTTCTTTTTTTTTATCTGTCTAGCTATTATTATATCCATCAATGCACCAGTGCACTCCTGTTATTTAGCATTTATCTCCCAATATAGTTGATATGTTCTCCTGTGCTTCTGTGTGTTTAGAATCAGATCAGGACTGCACATGACTGAGACTGGATGTTTGCGTCTGTAACCCCCTGCAGGCTCATGTGCGTCTTTACAGAAAAAAAAACCCACTATCCCTTTTTTTTGGCAGTGAAAAACTTCTGACACGGGAAACAGAAGCCTGCATCCCGCGTATACGGCAGACAGGAATGTTTTAACCAACAGCTAGTAAACATTGGCAGGGAAGGTGCGTCATTATTCAAATTGCTAACTGCGTAAACTGGGGCTAAAACTGGGGCCGGGAGATTCGTCAGCTTTGGGGCAATAGATGAGGACATGGGATTAGCTTTGCATGTAGGAGGAACACTGGAATTAACGTTAGAAATATCCTCGGGGCTGTAGATGAATTTGGGGGCGGGCTGTAGACTGCCCATCCAATCAGAAGACTGAACCCGGTTAAATTTTCGGTGTTGTGAAAATCTACCCTACCTTCTTAGAATGTGCTACGATAGTTAAATCTGTCATGTGTTATTTAATTATATAAGCTTATTTATAAGAATAAACTACCACTTATCATCTTGTTAGCTTCAAATGCCTTTTGGAATAAAATATACCACCTTAAATAAATGATTCAGGTTAGCATTTTATTTTAGGAAAATAATTTTTATCAGTAATGATTGGATTTATTTTTATTTCACATTCAAATTCAAAATTTATTCATTCATTTATCTTCTATGGAATGTTCCATGCTTCTATACCTGCTTATTCCCTAATTCGGGGTCACTGGGGTCTGCTTGATCCCAGCCGTCTCTGAAAGGGCGAAAGGCAGGAGGGGTACACCCTGGACAGGTCGCCAGTTTATCACAGGGCCACACACACACCCACTCCTATGGGCAATTAAGAATCATCAATCAACTTAACATGCATGTTTTTAGACTGTGGGAGGAGACCGGAGTACCCAGAGTAAACCCACACAAGCACAGGGAGAACATGTAAACTCCACACAGATAGGCCCCTGCCCAGGAATCAAACCCGGGCCTTCTTGCTGTGAGGCAAAAGTGCTAACCACTAAGCCACCGTGCTGCCCAAAATTCAAAATTGTTAATGCAAAGTAGCTCAAAATTCTAGGCGGGTTTTTCAGATACACCATATTTAAACTTCAAAATGTTTTGCGTGTGCGCAATACGTGTGGGTAGCAGGGTCGGCTCAAGGCACTTGCAGGGGTGGGCTGAGCCCACCCAAACGTCTGTCTTGCCCACCCAATCAAATTTTGGTGAAGAAAGCGTTATACAAATATGTTTTTATTTTCCTTTGTAGGATTTATGATTTAATACCAATGATAGAATACCTTTGATAGGATACCTGTCTGCCCACTCTTCTATGGTTGGAAAGAAACTGGTGGGTAGCACATTCTGAGAGGTAGGACACATTGCTAGAACACCTGGCCCTGCTTCTACTACAAAACACACACATTACTATATGCAGCTTATGTAATAATGCACAATACCTTCTCTAAATTAAACTTGAACTTGGGACTTGGGACCATTCGTCGTGTTTTTAATCTTTCTATTGCCTTGGGGTCAAATATAGAAAAATATAAATATTTTTATGGTATAGCTTGTAATTAACACAATGTAACCCCTAATTAGGTAATTTTTACTATCCTTTAATATAGTTTATAAACCGTTAAATCGCAAATACAACATTAAATCAGGAGGGAAATGTTTGCATTGGTGATGGGAACACAAGGACAATACAAAACTTCATTTTAAAAGTAGACTAAATGTGATTATACAACAGTGATATATATTTCTGTCTGCTTTCACATACCTACTAAAAATAAAAGAAACCTAAAAAAACCCAAACAGGACTAGCTCTGATTTATATCAGATTGTGATTTTAGCTGGCCGTTCCACCGCTTTTACACATAATGAACAGATTTAAGCATGGCAAAGCTTTACACTCGCTAACAGACAGATGCGGCTGATGGTTAAAGTGCGTCCGGACCACACACTGTGCCGTGGGGATGGTGTTAAACCTGTTAGCCACGCTGCTCAGCTCCAAAAATACTACAGCCCACAGAGACAAGGATGAATTCTCACTCTTTTTTCTCTCTCTCTCTCTTTCTCTCTCTCTCTCTCTCTTACACACACACACATCCAGTCACCTAATTAAGGCTATGCTTGAAACTAGCATTAATTTTTAACACAGAAAACAGATGGAAAGATTTTGAAACTTTAGCATTGATGTTCTTGTTGTTCTTGTCATTGTTTTCTTTAAAGCTGAAATTTTGCTGTTGTATTAAAAAAACTTTAAACAGTCAGACATTCATATGATTGTGTTATGGAATGTAATAAAATGTAGAACGCACACACAATGTACACATAGTGTTCTGCATAGATTATTGTTGTCCCATAACAAACTTTGTATTATTAGCTACCAGGACCTATTTAATTTTAAAGACAATATGTTGAAACAAGTTTGGTACTGTTTTTTTTTTTATTCAGTAGTGGAACTGGACATGCTGATCTAATATCTATACACTTATCACACACTATTCTAAAACACTGGCAGAAAGCTGTGAAAATCTGGCTGGGGTTCTCACAAATGCTGGAATGTGTTTTAAGCATAACAGAATAGAGTTCTGCTCACTTCCAAATGCTTATTACATTTTTGGATATTGAGATAATTTGTATTAAAATCTGATCTGAAAATATGAATATAAGTACTTAAATTTTTGACTAACCTATCCCCTAAACATCTGGCTAAATTTATTTAGATTTTGTATTTGTTTGGTGACTTTGGTGATGCTATAGTGTACCATAACATATAATGCAGATATAAATGAGAAATAAATTTTTAGTACTTTCCTAGTAGTTAAGTAAATATACAATGCCTATAAAAAGTATTTGTACACCTTGAATTTTTTTTCACATTTTTTCACATTAAATGTATTTTATTGAGATCTTATCTAATAGAGCAACACAAAGTAGCACATAATTAGTTTTCAAAATTTTAGGCAAATAAAAATCTGAAAAGTGTGCACTCTGATACCCCTATATAAAATCCAGTGCAATCAATTGCCTTTAGAAGTCACCCAATTAGTTAATAGAGTCCACCTGTGTATAATTTAGTCTCAGTATAAATACACCTGTTCTGTGAAGGCCTCAGTGGTTTGTTAGAGAACACTAGTGAACAAACAGCATCATGAAGACCAAGGAACTTAGTAGACAGTTCAGGGATAAAGTTGTGGAGAAGTTTAAAGCAGGGTTAAGTTATAAAAAATTATCCCAAGCTTTGAACATCTCAAGGAGCTCTGTTCAATCCATCATCCAAAAAGCCATGTAGGGGGCACAGCAAACATGTGGAAGAAGGTGCTCCGGTAAGATTGAACTTTTTTGGCCTGAATGCAAAGCGCTATGTGTTGCTGAAAAGTAACACTGCTTATCACACAGAACACACCATCCCCACTGTGAAACATGGTGGTGGCAGCATCATGCTGTGGGATGCTTTTCTTTAGCAGGGACAGAAAAACTGGTCAGAGTTGATAGGAAGATGGGATACACCCAGAGCTACAATGTTCCAGTCAAAGTATAGACCTAAATCTAATTGAGCATCTGTAGCAAGACGTGCAAATTGCTGTTCACAGACGCTCTCTTTTCAGTTTGGCTGAGTTTGAGCTATTTTGCAAAGAAGAATGGGCAAAAATTTCTTTAGATGTGCAAAGCTGCTAAAGACATACCACAAAAGACTTGCAGCTGTAATTGCAGCAAAAGGTGGTTCTGGAAAGTATTGACGCA
Source organism: Bagarius yarrelli (assembly GCA_005784505.1). Taxonomy (NCBI): domain Eukaryota; kingdom Metazoa; phylum Chordata; class Actinopteri; order Siluriformes; family Sisoridae; genus Bagarius; species Bagarius yarrelli. Next base: position 388,916 of record VCAZ01000023.1, read on the forward strand.
GGGGGGCTGAATACAAATGCACACCATACTTTTCAGATTTTTATTTGCCTAAAGTTTTGAAAACCGTGTATCAATTTCATTCCACTTCACAATTATGTGCTACTTTGTGTTGGTGTATTACATAAACTCTCGATAAAATACGTGTAAGTTCGTGGTTGTAAGGTGACAAAATGTAAAAAAGTTCAAGGAGTCTGAATACTTTTTCAAGGCACTGTAACATTAATAAGTAACATTTTAAAAGTTTATTATAATTAAATAATAATTCCCATCTTGTGTATGTATATTGAAGAACTTATCCAGATCATAATTGGGACTCATAAATTGATTGTGGTGACTGCTTACTTACCTATAAGATTTAAGTAAATGAAAATAAAACATAAATTCAAGAATGGACATGGAAAAAAATTGCTAATGTCTGTCTTTGTTCTAATCAAATAGTCATCCAGGTGCAGAATTTGACTTGTTAGTTCGTTTGACTGTATGACGAAAAAAAAAAAAAAAAAGATCAGGCTGGTCAGCTTAGGGAAATTGCTCATTCATTTTGTATTAGCAGCCAGACAGGGAGAGACAGCAAAGAGACAGAACGAGAAAAAAATAGACAACAGAGGCTTTTCAGCACAGTCGGGGTCAAGCTCACTGACAACACCCCAGACACACAGTACAGCATGTGAATCCCAGACTGTGTGTGTGTGTGTGTGTGTTCATCTGCATGCCTGTGTGTTTGTGTCTGTACAGACATGAATGTATATGTGTATGTGTGCGGTGTGGATAAAAATGAAACACATGTGAACCCACTGTTCTCAATTTAGATCATTCCCAAGTCTCTCCCATACTGTATGTGTGTATGTGTGTGAGTGTAAGTGAGAAGTAGAAAAAGTGGGTGAAGGTATGTGTGTGTTTCATATATTTTATGTTCCATGAACTATCCTGAAACTACAATTATTAAATTATATTATGAATTATGAAATATAACAAATAATTCAATAACTAATAAATTAAATTAACTTAATAATGCGCTCCGAAAACCGCCTTTAAGAGCACTTTCCCTTTAAAGTTTCAGTATAAAATTAAACCCTAAAATTACTTGACTATAAAATAGCTCATAAAACATGTTTTATTTAGTTTTCTAACCTCGCTCCTGAAAACTAATATTTCCGGTAGCCACGAATACCTGTTAAAAAGTTCTGTTTTTATTGGCAATGTTGAAGTTCTATTGTTGTTTTATTGGTGGAAGAGCGGAAAAAATTGTTTTCTTAGGTTTTGCTCCATGACGCAGTATAGCGTCAAGTGTGATAAAGTTACACATTTAAGCTTTAATTAAATTTCTGATTGTTTGTGACTGGAAGTATGCACGATCTCATACATTCTGAAAGTATATACAGCATAGACTGCACAACAAAAAAGAAGCCATTAAATAATCTGGTCAGAATTTTGCCAAATTCTATATGCTGAAACATTAGGGGTTAATACATAGAGGCTAGGGTTAGAATAAAATGTCTGGCAATATGTTGATAACTAGCTAACAATAAACTTTTATTGTTAATTAAAAATAATCAGAGAAATATAATTAGTATTTACCTGCTATGCAATAATCAAATTTTTATGTCCTACTATACATTATGATAATTTCTAAATTTTATTCATTATATTAACAAAACAATTTATTAAAATTTTTTGTTTTAAAATATGATTAAAACCATAAGACTATCAATATATTTATATATATATATATATATAAATATAAATAAATATATATATTTATATATACATACATATATATATGTATATATATGTATGTATGTAAATGTCTTATGCACTTGAAAATTTGTCTTATTAATCCTCTAAACATCTGGCTAAAACTCTATATATACTATATAATACTGTAAATTAAATAATTAGTACTATGTTAACACCATTTCAATGTACAATTCACTAACAAATTTGGGTAAATATATTCAGTAATCATAACTTCAATAAGTAACATTCTAAAAAGTTTATTCATCTAAAATCTTTATAATTTAAAGAATAAATGCTATATACTTTTGATCCATTTTCTGCCTCCTCCTAGTTAATAATAATATTTAATACTCAAGAAAATTATTACCAAATGTCCATTTTTTATTTCATGAAATGTATATATAATTATATAAAAATTACAATGACAATGTGTCCTTTTTAAGGCAGAAAATTCATAGTTCGGAACAGACAGATTACTGTAAAGTTCAGTAGGTCATGGAATCCTGAAACTGACATTCACAAACACATACCTACACATAGATTAGATCTATAGAGGATACAGTAAAATTGCACATGCAGTTCCTCTTAAACTCCCTCTCTTTTATCACTGTGACTTGCACTACCGATACAAAACAGAGAAACCTGAAATTGCAGTGTGTGTGTGTGTCTGTAGCATGTCACTGTGCTGTCAGTAAAGCAACTATTATAATTATTAAACCGGACGCTCTAAGCAGGCCCGGACACTCTTAAGCAAAAAGTCTGGCTCGCTCTCTCTCTCTCTCTCTCTCTCTCTCTCTCTCTTTCTCTCCAATCACATAAACACACACCCACCCACAAGAAACATGGACGAGCTGTCGGTATGTCCTGAGCAGCGTGATCATAAATCATGTGTCCTCATAGTTTAGATGCTATCACACAGACAGTGGTCATCTAGCCGCAATGACATAGTAGGACATGACAGGAGCCATTCATTATACACACCCTCTCTGTCTTTCCTGTTTCTCTTTTTTTTACCCAAATCCACACACATATACAGTATATGCGCACACTTAAAATTTTATTTTAAGTTCTTACAGACTGTACAGGTAGATGCAGCATACTGTATGTGCATATGTATATGTGTGTGTGTGTGTGTCTGTGCGTCAAAGGCATGTTGGTACGAAGAATTCTGCAGCTCTTGTAGCCTGAAGCGAAACCTCTGTTTAATGTCACAGCAGCCTTATCAGAGCTGTGTGTACGGTGTGTGATGACTATCAGCACTGACTACACGTTAAACTGACACGGTAGCAGATTCATGACCAACGCTAGGGAGACAGTAGACCTGCAGACTACCCGCCTGACATACAGTACATACATACATATACACACACACACATCTAGGCTTAGCTACCACCTGTCTAACAGTAGTGCATACTCGTGTTTGGCATTCAGATTATTATTTCTGAGTTTCTTAGATATAAATATATGTGACTAGCTGACAGAGTCTTTAAAAACAGATGACAGTTTAATTAGGTTACAGTTGCTTTTTTTATGTTACAACCTGAAATTGCATCGATCGTAAATCTAAACACAAAACCCATAATAGTACAATCGGAAAGCAATCAGGGTTGAAACCAATAAATGTTGCTAGTGGATAAATACTGACAACTGATTGTTGAAAAAAGAAAAAAACAGAAATCAGTATTAGTGCCTATTCGAAATGTTATAATTAAATTAAATAGTGAAATAAAAATGTCACATGATCTTAATATAAACAGTTACACTAAAACAAAAAGCATCACAAATAACAAAAAGCTGTCAAAAAAATAAAAAATAAATTTGCAGAAATGTATTTATTGCCAAGGGTAAAAGATGGAAGTTAAATACAAAGCAACTCTATAACAAAAAATTACATCAAATAGTGTAGATTAGTGTACAATGTCTTATAATAATAATGCATTCTATTTAGTGCTCATTTCATTTATTTAACTAAACATTTTTTTAAATTAATGCAGAAGTTACTTTTTTCAGTAAGTAGTTCCTTTTATAATGATTAAACCTAGGTGCTGACTCAGTTACTATTTGTGAGAAGTAACTAATTACATTTTTAAGGTTACAATACCCAATGCTGGTCTTGCCATATCACCCAAACACTAGGGTGTGGTTTAAAACAAAAGGGTTTTATTGTGAGAAAGAAACCTAAGATTAGTACCAAGTACCATGAGACCAAATTCCTACAGGACTTTAGGGGGTAAGTAAATCAACAGTCCACATGAACAGATTCTACAGCTTTGCCCAACTCCAGTATCCAAACAGTTACACAGCATTTTAACCACTAACAGAATTACACTTTTATGGCAACCCAAGTTCTACTTTTCAGCTCAAATATTTTTATCTTGATCTTAATAATAACATGTACTCTATCATGTTAATCATACAAATTGCATCATCCTTCAACACTCTTAACATCGGCTTATTGTTGGGAGCGGACGATGTGTGTCAAAGTGAGAACGAGGGATCTTATGTCCTTTGACCTTTTATTGGCTCACAATAAGGAAGCTAATGGAAGATCATTTATGCTTTCGGCCCATTGGCTCACTGAGCGATGAGAGTAAGGTGCATGCAAGGCTGTTGCCTTGGTTACCATCGGCCTGTTGGATTGTAAAGTGGATGATGAACGAGGTGAAAGATTAGCTTTTATGTTCCATTATATTCTACCACATGCACACTTCACACACACACACACACACACACACACACACACACACACACACACATTATACAGTCACTAAGAGCCCATATTCAGTCTTGCGTCATCAGAGGATTTACAGAAAACACCATCTGACCATCAAAAAGCAGGACTGACTCAGTGAAAATGAACAGAAAGGTATATATTAGTGAGAAAAGTGATCCTGGCCCACCATCCATCTATTGTCTATACTTGTTTATACCTTACTTAGGGTTACAGGGATCTGCTGGAGCCTTGGGCGAAAGGCAGGGATACAGCTGTCATTGGGCGAAAGGCAGGGGTAAACCCTGGACTGGTTACCAGTCCAACGCAGGGCAACATACACAATGGCCAATTTAGGATCATCAATCAGTCTAACACACGTTTTTGGACTGTGGGGTGAAATCGGAGGACCCGGTTTCAAACTGTGTAGAGAACATGCAAACTCCACACAGAAAGACCCCTGCCGGGGATACAAACCTGGGACTTTCTTGCTGTGAGGCAACAGGGCTAACCACTAAGCTATTGTGCTGCCCTCTGGTTCCACCAATAAAGAATGAATTTTAGCACACACTGTGTTTTAACTAAATAATACTTAGACAACATTTCTATGCCCCCACACACTTCCCAACACCCATGCATTATTTGCTTATTCTGTTATATAGATTTACACACCTCAGATAATTGTTTCTTGGTTTTATGACTCCAAATGTACAAGCATCTGCAGCATACACTTTGTATGTAATGGTATAAAAATGAAATATTAAGTAACGTATTAACTTAAGTGGAGACAAATGACTATCAATTCCTCGTCAGAAAATGCTGTGTGAGTCAAGGTCATGGCGGAGCAAGTTTGCATGTAACTCTTTAATCCCCCAATAATTCTAAACAGCGCGTCCCTCTACAAAACTTTCAGACAAATTTCTATCTAAAATATTATCATTAGCTATTTCAATATAGTCTACAATTTTTTATAAATATCACATATTCAATTATTAACTGTAAATTATTTAGCACCTGGTTTAAGATAATTGATTTAAGAATCATGTTTAAGAATAATGTGCCATTATTGTAGAGTAAAGACAAGCTAATGATCATTGATAGGTAGTAAGGATAATCATTAAATGATTATCTCTATTGAGCAGCATGTTCTGGGAATAATGACCAAGCTGCTTGTTCTGTCTTTCTAAAGCACAATTTATTACTCTTCACAATGAGGATTCTCTTGGGGTGTATGTGTGTGTGTGTGTGTGTGTGTGTGTGTGTTATAATACTATGATTTGCAACGATAGAGAACGCAGGCGACATTTATGTGATGTCACAACCAGTCTATCAGACATCATTACAACCACAGGGTCAAAGGTTTAGCTGCTTGTGCCCATCTGGAGGATCTTTAGAAACACATGCACACATGCACACAAACAGACAGCGACACTCCCACACCACAATGGCTACTTTATTATGCTAATATCTGGCCGTATGTTCACCAAGTTTATAGAGTCTAAATTTAAACACAGACATACAGACACAAGGACAAATAATAAACTCGTATATAAAGCTTCAAATCTATGTATGATTGGAGTTTATTTTATCAACTGCAAATTATACAATTGTAGAATTACATAAATGAACTGCAAATTGAGTAAGCATGAGAATATGTTAATTATAACATGTAACTGCTTATATTTTGTTTACTAGAGTGCAATTTAAATGGCTATGATCAATAGTTTGTAAGCAAATGTGTCTATTCACACAAATACTTGATCCAAATACTCTTACTAGTGTGCAAATGTGGGCATTGTTCAAAATGCATGCATTAATCATCAAAATTTACAAAAAGGCTTTATAATAAAACATGAATTGTCAATAAATCTGTGCATTAAATATAACACAAAAAAATAGTGAAGTTATTATAAACTTTTAAACAGTCTACAGGGGTAGCATCACCCTACCTACCTGAAAATGGTTTAGTACCACCAGGTATGGGACAATCAACGTATCCATTAAGGGTGCTGTACCAAAAGCTTGCAATTCAGTGATGTATCCTATAGCACAAAGCCAAAAACACCAGACCAGAAAGATGGACCAGACCAATACTAAAGTAACCAAACCGAATCAGCACCATGGATAGCAAAGAGAAAAGGCGTGTCTCACTACCTATTTCACCCTAAATAACTAATTTCCCAAAATCCCAATAATTTATATAAAATTTAATATTACGTTTATTGAAAGAACATAACCCAAAATTTTCTTAGTGGTGGTGTCAGTTCACACATACACCAGACCCGATTCTTGTTTTGTTGTGAACCTATGATACTGTCATAATAGTTTTATATATTTTAACAATAACATCTCAGCAACTTGGTACTGGAGAAAGAATAGCCCAGTAAATAATATTGTACACTATTTAAATTATTAAAATAGCAAAAGTTTAAGTTCTAAAACCAAAATGTTGGATTCAATCCATTAATATCCCCCTCAAAGGAATAGCTATGACAATACATTTTATAAGCAGGTTTTTTAACATATAAACATTTATGTCATCTGGTATTTTAATATAACATAAAATAAATATGCAACAAAATGACTGCACTTGAAAGAAAGTTCTTCTACTTTTATGTGAAATGTCAGCAAGCAATTGCATATGTCACATATATAAGTTACACTTATTACCATGCATTTATAATAATCATTTAATCCTCATTGGCTTGTTCATTTATTCACTGTTTGGTTCTGATGACAGTGTTAAAAAAAGCTTTTAGTATATAATAATGGCACTGCTATAATTAAAAACAGCCTCATGCACATCGCTATGGTGAATCCAGTTTTGAACTTGAGTGATGTAGCTCATGTAAAGAAAAGATCAATGGCAGAAATTACAGACATTCAGCTGCTATTGTTTATACCTTCGAGTTGTCCATCATTTCTGTAAGGCTCATTAAATAATTAAAATTACTCTGGTAAAACGAACATTTGCTTTGTGCCTAAATCCAAATCCAAATCCAAAGCAAAGATAGGACGTACAGTAAGTTTGCATGTATAGGGTAAAAGTTGTTTCTCGGTGTGATGCAGATCTCAGTGGGTGGCAAAGACTGCACATTTGCTGTGACTTGTATGACCCTAAAAGGGTAAAAGGTGAAAGGTTTATTAGAGATCTGGTTAGTGACTGTTTTAAATAGAACACCTCGCAAATATTCCCCACCCCCCACCTGCTGTAACATAGACACCTGGTTCAAACTGACATACAGAGAGAAGAGACAGGGATGGAAGCAGGCCTGGAGGAGAGGCGAAAGATTCCCAGGGGAAGAGTGTCACTGCCTCTGTCCTCGGTCTTGCAATATTGTCTAGACACCATGCTTATTTTTAGCTATTTGATTTTTCTCATTTCTCATTCTTGATCCTTCTTCCTTGTCTCTCCCTTTTTTTTTTCTCTCTGCCCCGCTGAGTATGGACAAAGCGGAGGCTCCTTTACTTCCTAAACAAGTCAAGGGCTCACTTTTCATGGGCACACACACTGCAGGAGAGCACTCTGATCAGTCACACATGACGAGAGCAGAATGTGCGAATACACACTATCAGAAGAGCTCACATCAGAGAGAAATCCCGATACCTAAATAAATATAGCTTTCTTGGGCAACTTAAACATTTTATAGAAACATGGTTAATAACTCTCTGGTCTGGTCTTATCCAAGTCTCATCGAAAAAGTCAAAGCCAGCTTTAACATTAACAACATGAGCAGAAAATTAGGCGACCAATCGGATTGTTTATTGTTCTCTACAGAAAGTTACCATGTCAGTCACTATTCTTTATAGACAAGGAAAATTGTGTGTGTGCATTCAGCCTGAACATCCTGTTACGTTTGGGGCACTCTGGAGAACAACACAAACATAAGTATCCTGAATTAACTCGGATCCTAATATTGAGGATCTGAAGCTTGGAGATGATCCTTTCAGCTTGCTTTATAAACCCTAATCCTACTCATTGACTTTGTGGATTGAGTTTGGTTTTACACACAAAATAGAAAAGTATACAATGTTTAGTGGGTCCATGCATTAAAAAAGAACTAGTGTAAGCATATGTAAGACTGTGGTTCTCAAGCTCAATATAGGAACTTCAAAGTCTACATGTATTTTAAGTGGATTAAAGACTAAAAACAAATAATCACATGGAAATTAGACACAGGAGCACTTGTACAAATGTTACCCAAGCGTATAAGTGTGTAAAGGATTATACAACAATTCTAAGAAAAAAACAAAAACCGTTCAGTGAGTCACAATACTGTTAAGAGGTTTTTGTCAATTAAAGTCAATTTGGGACAGCCTATCATTAATTTTTTAAACCTAATAACAGATCAAGACAGGAAAAGGCATGTAAATTAAAACTCACTGTATGTCTGCAGAATAATACCAGACACAACCCACACTCATCCAGAATAAACTGGATAATCTGACGTTTACGGAAAAAATCAAAAATAAGGGTTTAATTAGTCTCCAGCTATCGCATCTGATGTTATGTTTATGCTTGGCTGATCTGATTGGCTATCCATATGAATGCCCATCAATGCACCTGTTTCCTTAAGGAAACCAAAGCAAAAACAAAACTACAGGCGTTTTAGCAGAAGATATTTACAAAGGAATTAAACAATATCAGCACCTTTTGATTGGAACTTAGTGTCAAGTTAATGTAATAAATTTATCCTGTAGTTCTGTTATAAATACGGTCATACAATCAATTTTTATTACAAAAGATAAAAACAGAAGCTGCACAATTCGGCCTCTTTCATAACAGCTGGCTAAAGTCATATTTGTCTGTTTTGTCTTCATTCTTATCTTCTTAAACACAGATTTGAAAAAATAGTAATGATCATTTAATAACTGTTCTATTCTGCATCCTTGTATTTCAGCATCTTCAAATAAACTTTCAGAAAGAAAGAAAACTCACACACAAAGACCAATGAGTCGAGACTTATTTACATTATTTCACATTTTTCTCTTGTCTGAGGTATAGAAACTTCCCAGTACGGCCAATTGTATTTGGTCTGACTTGCCCAACTTTATGTGGATAGTAATCTCTTGGTGTGACCTCGCTGAAGTTACCCTTTGACACAAGACAGGTGGCTGTAGCACCGTTTAAAACCAGTTATTTGACCCCACTCTTAGTCTTTGAACCCAAAGCCACAGACACCTGCACAGCAACACCACTGAGTCATGCACCAGCACAACACATTTTCTGTCTGCTTCCTAGAAACAGACCTGCATATTAAAAAATATCCACATTTATCTATTTTATACAGCTGAGCAATTTGAGGGTTAAGGGCCTTGCTCCGGGACCCAGCAGTGGCAGCTCGGTGGTGCTGGGAATCGAACCTGGATCTTTCAATTAGCAATTTATCCACTGCGCTCTCACTTCCCATGTGCTACCACTTCACATACAAACCCAAATGTATTTACTTTCTTGCTCTTTGATTTATGTAGTGCCTGAACAATACTCAAGATCAATTTACAGAGTATTTAACAGAGGTATGCTGGATAGTGCAAGAAATCTTATGCCAAATTGCAGATGATTCATTTAAAAAGAAATCTTGGAGCTAATTTAATGTAGCTGATATTGAAGCTGGGTCGAAATAGGTTAGAGATGTAACTGATGCAACATGGGTGTGACACCTAGTGATTTAAGCTCCTGGACCAAGATAATGAAAGTATTGACTGATATTAAAGAAGACACTCGAATATTAATTTGTTTTGAGCAGAAACACTGGACTTAGTAATTAGGAAAAACATGGCATTGACCACCAACATCCAGTCAATCTGGACCAGAAATGTCCCTTTCCCATTGTCCCATGACATTTGGGATTAAGCCATGTTGCAATGGTATGCAATGGTATTACTGCATATACTTTTGCACTGTTTATTCTGCGGATATTTGGAAAACATGGTACTCCACCAGGTAGTCTATTCACTTCACAGCTTAAGAGTTTCTGGCTTAATGCTTTTTTCAGTATCTGTATGGATCTCTGGACTGGATTCACTGCAACACTGCAATGATATAGCAGTTAGTAAGGGAGACTAACAATAATGAATACAGCATTTATAAACTTTTTTGTATTTTTTACAGATACAGACATAAATACATATGTGTATGTCACACTAATAATGCCCCTGCACAGGCATCAGTACACCTGCAACCCCACCCCTCTTCTGGGTGAACAGAAAGATAGAGAGCCCTATGGGCCTGATGCGTGGGAGTGTGATGGGGTTGTAGGCTTTGACTGACAGACTTTAACCAGCCTCCAAAACTATGCTTTAAAATGCCTCCTGCTAAGCGAGATTGATGACAGCTGCTGGTATTTGAGATTCTCTGTCCCAGCAGCTGGAGTGTTCCGGCATTGAGTGGCTGTTGGCATGAGTGTGTGCTTTATAAGTGGATGAAGACGACCATGCCCAGAGGCAAGATTGAATAGGCACAAGCAGAAAAATAGTGGGTCATAACACACACACACATGTCTGGTTATCCCCGTAGGGACTCTTCATAGGTGTAATTGTTTTTATACTGTACAAACTGTATTTTTTATCCCCTAACCGGAAACTTTCTGCATTTTTACTTTTAAAAAAAAAATCGCATCCTGTATAATTTAGAAGCTTTTGTACCCATAGAGACCTCAATTTTGGTCCCCACCTTGACACGAGTCCCCATGAATCTGTGTGTATTTAGGTTTAGGTCCCCACCAAGATGTATAAACCTGTACACACAGACACACACAGGATAATGTCAAAGACATTGGAAGATGTTGAAAAAGAAACTCAAAACATACATGAATCAGATATCAGCCAATTAGGGACACCAAAGTGTCAGAGATAAAGAGCAAAAATCAATTTTTTTTTTTTTTCAGTAAAAATAGTATGCAGCTACCAAGCCCTTAAACGTACATCTACCAGGATAAACTGTATTCTGCATCTTCTCCAGCATGCAGCCCCCCAAACATCAGTTTAACAATAATCTTGACACAATTATTCAATCATATGATCGCAATTATTTGACTACACCGCAATCGCACTTGCAGCACCCACTTTTAACCAGAGTGTGTGAGTGGAGCAGCGTGATTTGAATATGTTGGGGTTTCCTGACACTTCAAGCGTGCTTTAATAATGCTTCATCACCAGCTCAACTCATGTTAACAACCAATAATGCAACTGCATAGAAAATAAATTCATTTATATGTTGCTAAACACCACTAACAGGACACAAAATATGGATTTCCTTAAATATTATTATCTATAATAAAATATTTACAGTAGAGCATTAATAAAGCACAAATTGGAGTGATTATAAACTGCTTTTTTGAATTCTTAATTGTTTTTCACAAAATTAATTCAATTAAATCAATAAAACAATTAATCGTTTAAGCCACAAAACAGGCAGGAAATCAACAAAATGGCAATTATTTTCTTGACAATTAATCGTTACCTAAATTTGATAATCGTGACAGCCCTATTTATTATTTAATCTTTCTAGCGATCAACTCATTCTAGTCCGAAAAAGTTTTAACAAACGTTTGCTGCTGTGAGTAATAAAATAATTCGGCGCTAATAAAGATTTTAATAAAGATATTTCATACTAAAAGAAGGTAATTAATTACATTTTAACGTGAATTTGTTTCTCCCTATTTTAAAAGAGAAGCAGAACACTTTTGTTTTGCTTTTATTCCCCTAGATTTTAAATATTCTATTATATAAACATATTTTTCTTAATTTAAAATTGAATTATTTCATATATTTATTATTTTATTCAAGCTAAAAAAGCTTCTTTTTTTTAATTTATTAATTTGATTTTACCTTTATTTTATTTTAATGCTTTGACAGTAAACAACACTTTCAGGATCACAATAGTAGGGTAATTGATTTTCAGAGCACATACATGCTGCAAGTGATACTCCCAGGAGACAGTCCTATAAATTACTGCAGCTGTGTGTGTGGTGTGTGTGTAAGGTCCAAAAATGCTGAAATTGGCATCATCACACTAACACACGGTTAGGGGGTATTTATAAAATTCCATTAATAACGGATAGATTTATTCTTTATGATTCTGGCATTTTTCAATACAGATTTTTAGATGATATCTTAAGTCATCCAAAATTCAGCAATAAAAATAGCACTAAACATTAAACGGGATTCGATGAACAAAAATGCATGTGTTTAATAATAAAAAGGAATTGCTGATTGACTGATAACATTATATGTGTAGATACCATTCATTTATGAGGTTATGCACAGCATATTCAGCTTGCATTGGGGATTTATTGATAATTATGATCTTGACTTTTAAGGTGGAATTTCGAGGCTAAAAAACAAAGGAGACCAGTGAGGGGGTAACTGAAAAATCTACCTGAGAGTGTAAGTCAGAGGAGATATGAACCTTCAGTATACAGCTGAAAAAGCAGTGATCTCAAGAGGAAAACTTAATCATATTCTTTAACACACTGCAGAGACTGAGAAAGAAAAATAGGGTGAGGGTTTTTTTTGTTGGGCCTCTGCTACACTGGTGGTTCAAATACTACTGTTTTTCACAGCTATAAACTGCGTTCTTACTGACTCTTAAGTAAATCAGAAGCTGAGCTGATTGTTGACCTTACGTCACTCTGTAGGTGTAATAAAGAGAGAGAGAGAGAGAGAGAGAGAGAGAGAGAGAAAGGAGAGAGGTGCATATACATAATTGTAACTGTTATGCAGTATGTCGATCTTTGCACTTTTTTTCTGCATTATTTTCTACGTGAATGCTTTGGCAATGTTGTACATAAACAGTTTTACCAATACAGAACTTTACCATAAAAATGAGAGAGAGAGAGAAAGAGAGAGAGGGTGAGAGAGAGAGAGAGAGAGAGAGAGAGAGAGAGAGAGAGAGAGAGAGAGAGAGAAAATGAGCAAAATATCAACAGTTATGACAAATATACTTAGATCAATTTCAATTTATTCACCCCCAGTTTATCAACCTGCCCAACACTCACAAACTGCCCTTCCCGCTGGGGGAAAAAGAGGAGAGATTGTGTTCCAGCAGGACAGTATGTCTCTCTGCATGTCACACACTGAGGGACAGTCACACATACAACTAAATTTAAATATATACACATTTATGCTCATGCATTTGCACGCACATACACACACACCTAAATACACACACAGTCATGTTTTTCCTATGGTTTTTTTTTTTTCGAGAGAGAGAGACAGAGAGAGAGAGAGAGAGAGAGAGAGAGAGAGAGAGAGAGAGAGAGAGAAAGAGAGAGAAGAGAGAGAGAGAGAGGAGAGAGAGGAGAGAGAGGAGAGAGAGGAAGGATAGGAGAAAGAGAGAGAGAGAGAGGGGGGAAGGAGAGGAGAGGATGAGAGAAGAGAGAGAGAGGAGAGGAGGAGGGAAGAAAAGAAGAGGGGAGGAAGGAAAAGAGGAAAAGAGAGAGAGAGATGAGAGAGGGGAGAGGGGCGAGAGAGAGAGAGAGAGAGAGCTTATATTTAAAGCAGGAGCGCACTCTGCTGGTGATATATAGGCGTTACATACACACCCCTAAATAAACACACACACAACAAACAAAGTCCTGTTTGTCCTACATCCAACAAAGTTTTGTTTTGTTGTTTTTTAAGAAGAGAGAGAGAGAGAGAGAGAGAGAGAGAGAGAGCATCAACACCAACGCCGTGGAGACAGAGCTGCACTTTCTCACTGTGTACAAAATATACACACTTGCAAGAAAAATACTTTAATAAATTTGAATTAATTCACCCCCAGTTCATCAACCTACTCCACACTCACAAACTGCCCCTCCTACTGGGGGAAAAGAAGGAGAGCTGTGTCTTAGCAGGGCAGTAGGTCTCCGCTTGTCACATACTGAGGGACAGTCAGTAACACACACACACAAACACGCACACACACAGACACACACTGCCCTGTTTGTCCCATTACCTTTTTTTTTATTTCACTACTGTCTTTTTCTCTGTTGTTTTACTGTATATATTGTTTTATTAAATATGGTCATGCCAATAAAGCCCTTTTGACTTTGAGAGAGAGAGAGAGAGAGAGAGAGAGAGAGAGAGAGAGAGAGAGAGAGAGAGAGAGAGAGAGAGAGGAGAGGAGAGATGAGGAGAGAGAGAGAGAGAGAGAGAGATTATATTTGAAGCAGCAGTGCACTCTGCTGGTGATATGTAGGTATTACAGAAGACACCGTTTTATCCCTTGTTCACTGAATGTATAAAATACGGCTCTCTTTTTTATTCACCATGTCATTTTTAAGCAGTATTGTTGTATACTATGATAAACCTGTTGGGAGAACATCCAAACCCCCCCACCCCCCTCTCTTATCTCCCCTGTAGCAGGAGTGTTAAACACACTGGGGGCAGTAAACGCTCTGCTGGCCCATGTGACTGTTGTGCTGCGGAGCGTAAGCAGTACCGGACCGTCTGTCTGTGTACAGCTGTATATTCATAACCGTAAACAAACACACTCCCTTTCGTTCCGATTCATGGAGCGTCATCTGCTTGGGCTGACCTGTAACAGACAGTCAGACGGAAGTCGAATAAGAGATTCAATCGATTTGAACTCACCCCGTGTTCAGCCACGTGGCGCGGAAAATGAGCAAGCCTGTCAATCACGACCAGAGGCTGTAACTGCGCATGCGTTGCTTTGGTCTACCTAAAAAAAAAAAATACAACATACACAAAGGGCAAATCCAGGGTTTAAACCCCATGTTATAAAAAAAAAAAAACACACAACACAGAATAAAAACTCTTTTTCTACCTCTTTTTTGGGACTTTTCTCTTCTCTTCTCGAGCACTGAATTTTATTTATACATCATAATTTTATATTACATGCAAAGATTTAAGGCAGGTTATAATCTGTAGGATCTGCAGTTAAATACAATCACAACTCTAAAGCATGACGATGTTTTTTAATCTATTAAAAAATGTACATTTACAGCATTTAGCAGACGCCCTTATCCAGAGCGAATTACATTTATCTCATTTATACAACTGAGCAACTGAGGGTTAAGGCCCTTGCTCAGGGGCCCAGCAGTGGTAGCTTGGTGGAGCTGGGAATCGAACCCACGATATTTGGATTAATAGTCCAACACCTTCTGAAATAAATTCTGTAAATACAAACCTCCAAATATTTAACCAGATCTTAAGGACAAAAATTCTCATTCATTCTATTTGATATAATAAAGACATTAGCAATTCAGAAAATCGCACCTCACTTGCACATTTATTAAAGAAAAACTTCTTTAGTGCTTTAATACATCAGTAAAAACAAATTTATAATTACAAACCAGTCGATTTCTCCAGGAACAAGCATTTTATTTTCTACTATTTGATCACATACAGTTAACATGTCAGTCATTAACAGTGTTTGGGGATTACCTAACACTAGCCTAGTGACATTTTTCTCTTTTTTTGTGCAGCGTTTCTCACCGTGTATGGATTCAATTTCTGAATAAAGCATGAAAGTGTAAAAGTATGTTCGAACCCAGTCAACTCCATAAATCTTCTCAGATAATCCGCCGTAACAAGTTAGTGCCCTGCATTTGTTCAGATGCTGTGTAAGTATATAGACCACACACAGACATGGAGTTAGTTGGGTAACTACACATATGTTGTAAAAAGAAGCAATTTCACAGGCTTGTTTTCACATTAATTACATATCAGGCAGTTAATCTGTGCTGGGGGATGTAAGAAAGGGATTCACTAAAAGAAGTATTTGCCTGCTGTTTGTATTTGGACACCTGACTATTACATCAATGTGGTCGTGAACAACCTAGTCCAGATTTAGTCCCACTCTTACTCCTATAATAATCTATATTATTCCTATAATAACCTATAATAAAAGGGCTTTTTACAAGATTTTGGAGAACGACTTTAATCCTTTCAGGAAATAATGTCAGGTAAGGAGAATCGGTGTACAGTTGATGTTACAGTTCATCAGAATAGTGTGAGTGGAGTTTTTGCAGAACAATTTCATGGAGCTCAGGGGATTTGTACACAAGGTCGTCCTCATGCTGGAATAGTGTTTGGGGCTGTTGGCTTCAGTAAAGGAAACTGTGTGCTTCTAAGTTTGTGGCAAGAGTTTTGGGAGAGACACACTAATGAATGTGCTGGTAAGGTGTCCACAAACTTTTTGGCCATATTAGTATAAATTCCCTGATTTAGTTTTTATTAATTTGATTAAAGATCCCAAAACAAGAATGCAGTTTAAAAGATATGTTTAATAATTAAACAATTTACAATTAAACATTGAAATGTACGAACGGATTACAAACCATCGTCTGATAATACATTTTTGCATTATTTTTATGCGACTTTTACATTTTCTGGTATGTTTTTCATAAAGCAAAAAGGATTTTTTGCTGTATACATTTCATAGCACACTGGCTCCTGTATCAGTGTATTAACACAATATTGAAGTCATTCAACGGCTAGTAAAACTGTCGTCTTCCCAGCAAAAGTCAAAACCATATTTCAACTGAAGAAATTAGGAAAGTGTAATTAATTAATCAATACAGATCACACTCCATTTACCGGTAAACATTTATCTTAAAACAGGTAATTCATGACGGCATACTGAATAAAACACACAAAAAAAATGACCTCATTTTGTTTATATTATTCACGTCATTTGGTTTGGTGATGATAAAATACAGTACGATTCAAACCTGAATGATCTTTTTATAACACTGTACTCTGTTCATGTATAGAGGTAAAAAACACCAGTGAATACGTGTTATAGAAGATGATCCCATGCTCCCTTTTAAAAGAATTAAATAAAATTAAGGCAATACAAAATGATGGGTGATTTTTATAATTCAACCGGCTGTGCGTGTAAGAAAGATTAAACATGACAGCACAGTGCAGAATTGCAGGAAAGCTAAGGTAAAGCCTAGCAAAGCAATGTCTAGGTTGATACCCAACACTGATTATGCTGCTTTTTCCACACAGCATGTCATTACATCACCTGTGTGCTAGTGAGTATAGGGAAGTGGCAACACGGTGATTAGTATTGCAATTTTTTTTTTGCAATTGCACTTCTTGCCTCCACAGCACAAGAACTGATTTCTAGTCTGCTCCACTTTTTCTGGCTTTACTAAGAATTTAGAAATAACTTTTGTATTTACTATTTTGTACCTTAGCTTTAATTAGGTAAACAGTACTGTGTAAAAGTCTTGGTTACTTTAGTAAACATTTTATTTATAATATTTTCAGATTTTCAAATAGTAACAGCCTTAAAAAAAAGCTTAAAGTTACGGAAAACTGTTTGCAATTTGGTAATAAAAACAAAACAAAAAAAAACACCCCAAATAACTTTTAGGACAGAAACGCGGACTGCATAGAAAATTACATGCAAAAAAGTCTGAAGAAACTGAAGAGAAAATTCCAAAATTCTAAATTTCTCAACAATTTCCTTATTAAACTATAAAACTGCCCTTACTTTATATGCAGATCTATCTTATGATAATATACTACAGTTTATTCTTATTTGATATATTTTATTTTCTAGTAATTGATTATATTTCATCACATTCTTTACAGCATTTTTTCCTTTTTCTCCAAGATTTTTGCACAATACTGTATTTATTAATGCTAAGAACTTCATGTCTGTGGTTCACCCTCTATATATTTATTCGTTCTATTTTTATGTTATTCACTCCCAGATTAATACTCTCAAAGAGCACTTTTTGAAATGAATCAGAATACAAGATTTTCAGACTAGAACATGGCCGTGGAAACATATTTTCTTCACGAGAGTGCTGAGGGTTGGGGTTTGGTGTTGCAGGGTGATGCCACTGGTGGGGATTTTTAACATTGTAAAATTTCCTAGCTGTCTGCAGGGGTTTGCTGCAGCACCATCATGGCTACGGACTACAAGCATTGCTTGAGAGTCGATATTCCAGAAACAACAGCCACATCCGAGTCACTTTGGCACTTAATAATCACCGGAGATGCATATGCAAGTAAAAAAAAACCCTTTCAGTCAAATCCAGTTTCAGGGTCTGTATTGGCAGCCAGTAAACATGTCTTTGTTCCCTGTGATAAACGGACACCACTTGTTCTGTATCTGCTGTTAAAAAAAACCCCCTAATAACAGTAACTTTTCATGCAGGTTAACTCATTTTTGCATCCATGACATACGATGTTTTAGTCCTGATGAATCTTTTCTTGAACACCTTTACATTCATACTGAAAAGAAGACCTCTGTATTATTATTGGTGAAATTTCAGACTAAATTGGGATTATAAGTCAACTGACAACTGAGTATGAGTATAAGTATAGCGCAGGTAATTGTGTGTTTAAACTTACGAGAGCAAGTTGTCGTCCTATATTTCCCATGGTTATAACACCAGCAAAAAAGATGCAGGGCAGCCAAGATCGGATGTACAAGAAATCAGGAGAAGTATACCTGCATATACACAAACACACGTGCACACACACACATACATATATATATATATATAAAAGTAGCCAAAGGCAGCTTTTCTACAAGCAATACTTTATTTTGTGTAATTGCTAATATTTAAAAAGAAAAACTCACTGAAACACTCCATTGTACACCAGTAGCTGAGTTGCGAGAGTCGCCAGAAATGCGATAACGACTCCCAGGCCGAAGCCACTGCGCGACCTGTCAAACGTCCACCACAACCCGACTGAGAGTGCAGCCAGGGTCAGAGATAACTGCACATTATTTGCAAAGTCCACTTTCTGACACCCAGCAAATAAAAGAAAAGACACCAGACAAACAAAGTTTTTTATATACAGTAGCATTACTACTACTACTAACACTAATAATAATACTACATGCACCTCATTAGTCGATAAGATTGTTGGATGGTTTATTTTAAATCATGGTACAATATAACAAATATGTATAATCAAACAATTAAACTTTAGTTTATTTCTGTGCCATGCTGTAACATAATTTTACTAGTTTGTTTCCATTTCTGTATCAGTACCTACATTTCTATGACAAACTGGTGATTTGTATATCGATTTGCTATTTTTTTTCCAGACTTTTGTATGCAGTGAACAACTGGATGGGTGCTTAATTCATTGCGATGCTGGCGAGTTAAGGATACAGCACTGGCGTGATTAATGCCAACAAAGACAGCCACACAGCGCATCACACTGGACCACTCGCGCTTTAGTTTATGGGGCTCTCCCAAAAGCCTGTCTATACAAGGATACAGCAGCCCTATCAAAGCTGAAAGAGAAGCAGAAAGAAAGAGAGAGATACAAAAATAAATAGGGTAAAAAGAGACAGAAAGAGAGAGAGAGAGAGAGAGAGAGAGAGAGAGAGAGAGAAAGAGAGGTTTTTTACTTTTAACAGTCCTTTATTTAACCAAATCACTTTATACATAAAATCATTGTGACTCAATAAATAAAATAATGACTTAAAAATAATTTTATGTCAATAAATGAGGATAAAACAGTGAGTGATAGAGAAAGAGAGAGAGAGTGAGAGAGAGAGATGGTGAGAGAGGGATGCAAAGAGAGAGAGAGAGGGATGCAAAGAGAGAGAGAGAGAGGGGTGCAAAGAGAGAGAGAGAGAGAGGGGTGCAAAGAGAGAGAGAGAGAGAGAGATGGAAAGAGAGAGAGATGCAAAGAGAGAGAGAGAGATGCAAAGAGAGAGAAAGAGAGAGAGAGAGATGCAAACAGAGAGAGAAATGCAAAGAGAGAGATAGAGATGCAAAGAGAGAGAGAGATGCAAGAGAGAGATGCAGAGATAGAGATGCAAAGAGAGAGATGCAGAGAGAGAGAGAGAGAGAGATAGAGATGCAAAGAGAGAGAGAGAGAGAGAGGCAGATGCAGAGACAGAGAGAGAGAGAGATGCAGAGACAGAGAGAGAGAGAGATGCAAAGAGAGAGATAGAAAAAGAGAGACCTACAGTAGGACCTGCAATCTTTAAAAAAAAATTATATACCCTCAAAACTAACTGACAACCCTAAAATGGCAAACTTTTATTTCGTGAGAGTGTGTGGTACCTGCTGCTGTTCCACAACAAGGTGGTACCCACCACGCTGAAGAAAAAATACTACTGATCACATCAGGAGGGAAGAGAGTAACATTGCGCTGCACTTGCAGCAGGTTTAGCACCAGCGCTAGGAACACACCCACACCAAACAGCATGGCCCCTCGGATCAGCAGGTTAGTCGTGTAGTTAGTTACTGCGCTTATGTAGGGACCCTGACGGGACGTCAAATTACCACCAGTTACCTCTGCCATTGTGGCAGTGACAAAGCAGCTCCAAAATAATCCACCACTCCTGTACCACCACAGTCAACCGTTTTTACACCACACCTGAAAAACAGGAGGTAAAGAATAAACTGATTTTTTGAGGAAGATACAAACTTAACAATTATACACTGAAAAGTAAGACTGTACAGAAATAGTATGAACTATAAGCATTTTTACTGCTTTCTCTAAAGACAGTATGTGTGTCCATAAACTGGTCAAAGGTTAGGTTAAATTGTCTGATCAGCAACTTTCTATCAGTTTCGTAAGACTTTGGGTGAAAATCAAAACTTTACCTAAACCACATGTTCTACAAAGCTCATATCAAACCCATCATCATTAATAACTAGTCTTTTAAATACTTTAACGGATTGTACTTAACATCTGCATAAAGAATCATACTAGATCTCTGTACATATCACCCTTTTTTTTCATAAATTTCATACTTCACAGCATAGTGATATTAGTTTTTTCGCATATCCCATCTTAGAAGGTTGGTGTCAGAGCACAGGGTCAAGTTGGGGTCAGAGCACAGGGTCAGATATAATACAGCATTCCTGGAGCAGGAGGGGTTAAGGGTCTTGCTTAGGGAACCAACAGTGGTAGACTGGCAGTGGTGGGGCTTAAACCAAGATCTTCCTGGGCTTCCAATTAACAACTCAGTGCTCTAACCATTTAAGCCACCACTGCCCCTCCTAGTAGATAGCAATTAACGTGTTTCGAGAAGTTTTTGTACATTATATTTACAGCTTATCCAAAGCATCTGGACATTTATTTCTTTTATACAACTAAACAAGTGGGGGTTAAGGGCCTTGCTTGGTGGAGCTGGGAATCGAACCCACAATTTTAGTCCAACGCCTTAACCATGAACCACCACTTCCACTTGTACAGCTGTGTGGATACTATAGCGACCAACTGAGAATGTGAACCTACATGCTAATCATCATCCTCCAACTCCTCTTCTTCTTCCAGTTGAGGTAAATCAACAAACTGGAAATGGTAGCTTATCAATATTAGTCGCCCAGGGATAGGTTTAAGATAACATTTAAAATAAATTAAATTAAATATGTTTTGGTAAAACACACAATGCTACTTATTTCAATGTACAAATCCCAGCTGTTAAACTTTAGCTGTTTGGCTACCCTACTTACTATGTACCATAGTGCTCATTATTATTGACTAACAACATGAAAACACAATTAAAATTACTCACCATTGTCAAAGAACGCAAAACAGCATCCAACAAATATTCATTACGGTGTAAACATATCTTAAAACGGTGAGTTTTATTTACAATCTTCCACAGAAGCAAGACTGCGTATTTCGGGTTAGATCATTTCACTTCCGCTTCTGCTCTTCTGCCATTGGCTGAATTCAGCGACCAATCATAGTTATAGTATGTGACGTAATTTTCTCAGGACATTCTAAAAGGCTTAACGTAGCTTAATGCATTAAAAACACGTTAATAATAAATTATACTATTTATAGACAAGCATATGAGTCCAGAATAAGAACCCAGTGCATTAAATTACGCATTAAGTATTTTCCTCCCATAGAAAAACCGCTAAACATTTTAAGTATTAAAAAGGTATGGTTTAAACCCCAACTTTAAAAACACTCGTAAACACATTATCAATAAAGCATACAACCAGAGTTAAGAAGTTTGCTAATACACTCGTTTTTTAAAAAAGTAATGAATTGAACCTTTTCCTTCTATGGAGCAAAACGCTTAATGTAATTTGTTAATTAATAAATAGACACGATAAGCGTTTTTCTTATAACGGTTTTTAAGCTATGGAGCAAAACACTTGGGTTTTTAAACTTAATGTGTAATTAAAAGCGTTGGGTTTTTATTCTGCTTGTCTGTACATATTATAGTGTAATAATATGTGTTTTAACGAGTTTGGTGTTTTAAAACACTGATTTAATGCATTAAGCCACGTTAAGCTTTTTTTCTCGCTTTAAAAACTTCTTAAGCAAAACTCTTGTTTTAAAAAACTATTATTTGTTATGCCATTTAAAGCAAAACAAAATCACAAAATACAATTAAATTATTGTTTTTATTATTATTGAATAGGTTTATTTTGTACTACATTGTTACATTAAAATATATTTTGTTCAGATGCCATGTGATCATTTCTGTTTTGTCGTTTATTTGTGTGTGTGTGTGTGTGTGTGTGTGTGTAGTGGGTGTAGTGGGGGGGGGGTTGGGGGGGGTTGAGTGTAGTGCATTTGATAAGTAAACACTAGCGAGGTACGTAAAGCATACATACTGACCTTGATATTTGTACTGCTTGTACCAATTTGTCCTTTTAGTATTATTTTATATTTCCTGTAGTTACGTATTAAGCGTTGTACTACTGCACCTATAATAATTGTAAGCTGTTAGAATTTATCTAACTGACATATAAAATAGTGCTACTAAAATCCACAAAACTTTTTTTTTTTCAATTACAGGCCAAGAGGAGAAAAAAAGAAACTATCATGTAAACACAATCTTGATCAAGCGTTTGGTTAAACTTTAATAAACACTGTCAGGCGTCACGTGACGTCGGTACCAAATATGGCGGCCTCCTCTGTTTTCCAGAGAGTGAGGACGGGCTCTAAAATCGGCGCCCAGTATGATCAAGAGGGAAACATCATTCAGGTATGGATAAACATACAATTTAATATCCGAAATAGTTTCTGTAGATGTTGGTCGTTACATCTATTTTTTTGGTATTAGCGACGTAGCCTAGCTAGCCTCAGGGGTTACTGCCATCGTTTAGCGGCGCAGTAATAACTAACTTAGCTACATAAAATAATTAAGATGTTATAAAATTCTAGTTGTCCACAATTAACTTTTTAAAACTTTAATTTAACACATTCTCTTATGTGCAAAATATCTAAGCTGGATTTATTATCACGCCCCCGTCATGTGACAGGAGTTAGTTATTAGCATGATTCTGTTTTAAACTATATAAACTCGGTTTTGTTAAAATAACTGAACTAGCTGCAAATTGCCCTAGTTTTTTTTAAGTGTATTAAGTGTATTAAGTGGACATTTATATTCCACATCTAAATAAATCAGTGCTAAAAAAAAATGTTGAGACCATGTGTTGACACCACACCTCTTTTACTGAATATATGCAACACTGTAAGCATTGTTTATTACATGACTCTATGATTTGGCAGAAGAGACTTGAAGCGGTGGCTTGAAAAGTGGTGGCTTAGTGGTTAAGGTGTTGGACTAATACCAGAAAGATTGAGGTTTGAGTCCCAGCATCACCAAGCCACCACTGTTGGTAAGGCCCTTAACCCTCTGTATAAAAAAAGAGATAAATGTAAGTCGCTCTGAATAAGGGCGTCTGCCAAATTCTGTAAACGTAAGCCTCAGTTGTCACACCTGCAAACCACTGACTAAACATCTGATGCAACGGTGATCGATTTCTTTACATGCCCTTCTGTCAGATTCCATTTTGTCTGATATGTAGAACATTTTTGATTGATTTCGCTTGTCTTTGGTTGATTTGGTTTCGTTTTGATGTGATCCAGGTGGAGACACGTGAAGATGAGGAACAAAATGTCAAGTTGGCGGAAATCCTGGAGCTGTTGCTGGCAGCTGGGTATTTCAGAGCACGAATTAAGGGTCTCTCACCGTTTGATAAGGTACTGTGAGATTTTTTTTTAAAACTGATTTTCTTCACTTTAAACATACGATTTTGCTTTTTTGTTTATAGAACCAAAAACTATTTTAAATATTCTCGCAGGTGGTTGGAGGCATGACGTGGTGTATCACAACTTGCAACTTTGACATAGATGTTGATCTGCTCTTTCAAGAAAATTCCACCATAGGACAGAAAATGTAAGCACTGTAATGTACAAATGACACAAACAATTTTTGGGAAACCATATTTTGTACATTTTATTATTAGACATTATTTTGATATTACTGCCAAATTGTATTGTCCTGAAAAAAAAATCATCTTATTTTAGTACCAACATTAGTTAACAATGCAAGTCAAACAACGAATTATTTATTGCCATTTTATATTCTGTAACTACTCTGGTACACAGTAAAATAAAATAAAATGTTTCTCCAGGCTCATAGTGCAACATAAAGACACAGAACTAAGTAAAAGAACACATGACTTAAAAAACCTCAAGAACATTTACAGTCTATGTCTCCAAACCTCCACACTACAACCGCAACTGTACCACATTCATCATTTGTAGCAGCTCAGAATCAATATTTATTTTTAATATTAATATAACATCACAAAAATATCAATTGAATTAAATATATAATACGTTTAGAAGCTGTAAGCCAGCGTTACCGGTCGGCGGAACTGGTCTGGAAGTGGTAAACAAACTCTTTCCCGGGCTGAGACAAGCTAGTTAGCTTCAGGGTTAGCCGACATCCAACGTTTAACATTTCTGAAAAAATCAACCTTAAAAATGTATTTTTAAGTTTGTCTGAGTCCAAGCCAATTTCTCCTCCTCTGTCAGCCATTGTGGGCGTAAAAATTCTGATTCAACTGTACAGACGTGTTTGCTAGTCTGTTCCTGAATTCTCGTCAGCCATTGTGGGCGTAAAAAATTCTTCTGATGTTTTGCTAGTCTGTTCCTAGATGTATGAATTTACTCTGATCAACCAATCAGAGGACGGAAAAATGCTGTCGTGCGCCAGAATGGGGGGTTTGGGAGATGGGTTTAAAAATCTGATTGGTTAAAGAAACAGTCTTTAATAATATTTACCAATTAGCAATCTGCCACTGCTAATATAGCTTAAGTTACATGGGAAGCACTACTGATTTTGAAGGCTTGGCAGATTACGTTAACATGAAAGCACATAGAAACTAAAATCTGATTGGAGAAAAAAAATCTAACACGCACGTACTGGAAGCAGTGCAGCCAGAGAAACGCTACGAAATGAAGAGAATAAACTGTTGGGAATAAATTAATACAATTGAATAGAACAAATTGTAGAATTTAGGTTGTAAATGTAGGTCAGCTTCTCATGGTGTTTAGGCAGCAGAGAAGGACTTGCTGACTCTGACTGCACACCACTGCCCCACAGTACAGTTCTGAAGTGATGTACACAATTACCGAATGAAAATCTGTTTATTTAATAACATTTTAAACTGCCATTATAATTCTGCGCTCCAGCTCCATGTTCTTCTGTGGTAGTCACAACTGCCTGACCGTATAAGAAAACGGAGTTATTTTCTTTCAGAGCTCTGACAGAAAAGATTGTTTCTGTGTTACCCAAGATGAAGTGTCCTCACAGACTAGAGCCACATCAAATCCAAGGCCTTGACTTTATCCACATCTTTCCTGTCATACAGGTAAACTTGAAAAGCTTTTTTAATGATCTATCATTTTAAAGCTCCTGTAGGATCCAGCGTTGTTTATTCTGGATATGTGGCATGTTTAATGCTTAAGTGCTTGTCCTTCTGTGCTGCAGTGGCTGGTGAAGAGAGCGATAGAGACTCGGGAGGAAATGGGAGACTATGTGCGTGCCTACTCGATCTCTCAGTTCCAGAAAACACACACCTTTCCTGAGGTAAGAGTGCACCGAAATGCACAGCGCTGTTGAATTCTGGAATCTGGACTCTGTAATTAAAGTCACAGTTTCATGTTAACGTCCTCAAGTGGCGAGTTGTAGCTCACTAGTCAAGGTGTTGGACTGCTGATTAAAAGGCTGTAAGTTTAATTCTCAGATATAATGCTGCAAGCTGACAACGTTGGGCCGCCGATCAAGGCGCTTAACTCCAAACTGCACAGTTGTTTCCATGTAAATAAGGAAGTTTTGTTCAAATGCTGCAAAAGTACAAAATTTACAAAGATTTCTGTCGTCTATAAAACGCATTTGAATGTGATCATTATATACACGTTATAATTATAGATTTGATAAGGCTACCAGTTTTGAGTGTCTAAACTTTTCTTAATTAATGTCAATTTACAATCAAGCCTTGCACATCTGAAGGCAATAAATAAGTACAAATGAACAAAGAGTTGCTATGATGTAGCTCTAGTCCTATGATGTAGGATTGCTGGACATTCCATAACGTTATTGTGAATATAAACAGTTTAAAAAGTCTCCAATAAACAAAAATGTGGCATAGTTGGAATATATAACACTATAGGACATGTTGTTATTAGTGAATAATAAACCTTTTGCAGATCATCACCATGTAGTTCTTTATTAGTACTATTTGCCTTTTCATGTGGTATTTATTACATAGTTTTTGGACATCAGATAGGGATTTAACTATGAGAATAGCTTGCTCATTGAATTAGATGACAGATTCAAACATCATTTATATTTTTACAGGATGAAGAATTTAAGCAGAGGAAGCAAAAAGCAGTAAGAACATTGGTGGACGTCTCTGTGAGTATCTAAGCATCGCTTGGATCTTTTTAAGCGAGAAAATTCGCTTTTTTTTAATTGTAATGGTTGTGACAGAATTCCGTTGCATTAACACAGTCTGCAGTTTTTGTTTATTAATTACAAACCTTACAGAATGACATTTCAGATATCTACTGTATGAGGCATAATTGTCGGTGTGGGGGTGTGTATTTAGGGAGTGTATGCACCTCAGAGGCGATATAAAAGGCAAGCTGATGCAGGAGAGCTGCTGGATGAAGAGTCCAGGGTTCATTCCACCCTGCTTGAATATGGCAGGTAACAAACATATGCACACTCTCACCTTTCCTTTCTGCTGTTTTTCTCTAAACACACTTTAAAATAATTGCAACACCAAGCCATCAAATCCAGATGTTTTTGAACATCCTATTCCAGGATTAGTCTTACGCTTACTCCTAGAATAAACTCCAGATTTTAGATGGGGGAGGTGGTAGCACAGTGGTTAAGGTGTTGGACTGCTATTTGGAGGATCTGGGTTTAATTCCTATTACCACCAAGTTACCACCGCTGGGCCCCTGATCAAGACCCTTAACCCTGATTGCGCAGTTGTATAAGAGAGAAATGTAAGTCGCTCTGGATAAGGACGTCTGCCAAATGCCAAAAATGTAGATGGTTGTAAGAATTTGCTCATTCAACCACAATAGTTTTGAATCAGTTCAGGCACCAATGCAGTGAGGTGGTCTGGGATGCAGTCAGCATTCTAGTTCAAGATCTGTCTGTCTGTCTATCTTCATCAACTTCAACAGTTTTTTTTTTTTGTTACCTTGTCCTAATGACGAGGTTTCTGTAATCGATTCTCTTTTATTCTTGTCTTACTGTATTGTGGTGTTTCCATCTTTCTGATCTTTCACTTGACATCATCTTTTCCTTATCTTCTTCTTCTTCTTCTTTCCTCTCTTTTCCTCATCCCATCAGTCCATGCCTAACCATTTCCCTCTCCATGCAGTAAGTACATAAGTGTTTAGTCCAAAGATTTCCAAGCATTTTGAAACCGAGTGTCTAAGCTTCACTTGTGCACCTGTACAACATGTAAATGTTGAGAGCTTTTAGGTGAAATAAATATAAATCTTAAATGCAGAATTAAGATTTCTTTCTTTCCTTTTTTACAGGCGTTATGGATTTAGCAAGCACTCTAAACCAGACAAAGTGAGTAGTATTCTTCATAGATTGCTGAACCTTATTGATTTTCTGTATTGCAGTGAATTATAACTAATTTGGCTTTGTAATAGTGGAGTTTTTATGTAATGCTTGTGATTTGCAGGCCGAAGAGAAGAAGCTGCTGCAGGCTCAGGGGAGTCATAGTCTACCCCCTGGCATGAGTGAAGTTTCAGAGGAGGAAGATCTACAAGCAGCAGAGGAGGTCCGTTTTCCCGTTTTATGCCGTCATTAACATGCATTAGGATCACAATGCACTCACTATAGTTTAATTTGTTTTATTTTGGTGCTATTATACACCTCATCGCTTCTGTATCTCACAAAGTTCGTAGTTTTGCTGTCTTCAGCTAAAACCGTATACTTGACTTTTGACCTGAGGACAAACTTGCAATAATGTTTATAGAAATCGGGGCACAGTTCCAGTGCAGTTGTACAGCCACCAGCTCTTTACAGGGTAGTCTCCGGTCGTACTATGATGCAATTTCCTGTCCACATGAAATCTTTCACATTACAGATCATGCAATCTGTTACTGTTCAAGCAAGTCCTTCTCTTTTTCAGACTAAACTGCCAACTGAGTGAAAACCCTCTACATACCCAAACTCTAATGTGTCTTATCCTTTATTACCCTGAGTAAATGAATTACTTTTTCATTTTGAGCTTAAATGTGGGTTAAAAGTTTTTTTTCTTTTTTCCTGCAGCGCACTTCTTCTAAATCATTAACTGACACCAAATTGCTAGAAGTTATATAAGGTTGCCTTGCGTCCTGGAAAACCTGGAAGTCCTGGAAATCAACTTTTCAGTTGATCTTTAGTGTTTTATCACCACTAAACAACCAATGAGCCGTACAGACCAGCCGGCATCAGTTCGGCATGCGCGTATAGGAATTTGCAGATCAGTTATAATATTTATCCATCACAGAGTGCAAGTTAAGTTGTGCGTGTTTTGTCTTGCAACGATTCCGTCTTGAAGTGAGGTAAAATAATTGGTTAATTAATTACTTACTTATGGTTTTCTAATGAAATAGCAGTCAGAAGGAAGGTGGATGAGCTCGCAGCTCTAAAACTAAATCTGAAAAACCTGCAAAAACAAAAAAAAAAAAAAAAACAAAAAAAAAAAAACAAAGAGAGATCAAACCCCCAAAAAAAAGAAGAAAAAAACAAGTGAAGCAACTGAAGCAACTGCATTACAAAGCTATTAAATAAAACGTTTGCACATTTTCATGTTGTTTAGTCTAATATTTAGACTTTATTTTAGAATGACTTGGTTTATTTTATTTTATGGGAACTCAGAAAGAGACAAAGCGGAAAACATAATGAAAACAGTCCCTATAATGTGTTAATCGTAATAAAGTAGAGTTTATCGTCGGAAGCTTAGTGTGTGTCCGTATTTGGTGCATTTCTGATGATGTGTACTTTCTTAATAATGTTTGGAGAGAGAATATATATTACTTTAGGACCCGAAACTTTGATCCGTCTATTTTTTCTCATCATTCTGAATTTTTTTTTTTTAAATGTCCTGGACAATGAACTCTGAAAAAAGTGTGGGAAAGCCTGCTATTTTATATGATATTTAGTATTTCATACAGAAAAAAGTTGCTAGGAAACATAATGTTAAAGTGGAACCGGCTGCTTTTTTTGATCGAGTTGAACAAAACTATATTTAGGTTTTCTTTTAATCGGACATCCATGTCAACATTTAAGCTTTATGAAAGTAATTATTAATGTCCAGATCTCACTTTTCCCCTTTTTTCTGCAGCTCAGGATCAAAGCTCTCATGACCGGTATGGCTGCCATGGCCACTGAGGAGGTACAGTGAGATTTATAAAATCCTAAGATTCCCAAATTATAGATAAGAATTAAACCTTAACCTATTTTGATTTTGTGTATGCGTGTGTGTTGTAGGGAAGGTTGACGGCTAACACAGTGGGGCAGATTGTGGGGCTACAGTCAGAGGAAATAAAGCAGATTGCTTTTGCGTATGCTGAAAAGGTAAGCAGTCCGAGCGTTACACCCACTGCTGATCGCTGCAAATAATAAAGATTTGATAACGATTTTGAATCATGATTATTTAAAGTGCCAATATTTTGTAGTCATACATTTTATTCCACTAGTTAAAAAACTGGTTGTTTTGTGGCTTGTATGATGACATGCGTTATCTGCTCGTAAGTCAGCCTGAAATGCACTTAATAGCTTGTTTTGTTTTTTCAGAGTTTAGAGCCGCATTTTAAGTATAGAACGTTTCAGTTTAATACTCCGGATGTGTGAAATGCGAAGGATTAATGAACATATGATTATGCAGGCAGAGCGCTCTGCTGAGGATCGTACAGAACGGTATGGCCCCGTGCAGCAGCACCGACGCATGGTTACATCATTAAACAAACAAATCCAACAGAAGACTAAAGAACTGGAGGAGGTGAGATATTGCTAAAAGTTTGTGGACACCTCACTATCAGATCCATATGTGGAATGTCTTGTGTTGTTGTATTTCATTATTCCTTTCACTGGAACTAAGAGACACGAACCCTGTTCCAGCATGACCATACCCCTGTGCACAAAGCCTCTGAGTTTTATTCAGACATGATGTGTTATGGTTTAATTAGAAAAACTTGGGTGTTTCACACAAAGCCCTGATTTTATCACCACTAAACAACTTTTGGATGAACTGAATCACTGCCTGCACAAAAGACGTTAGTGTCTGATCTCACTACAACTATTATAGTTGAATGAACACACATCTCACATGAACACACATCTCACATTCAAGCTTCAACTTGTAGTGGAAAGCTTTACTAAAATTGTGGAGCTTTAACATCATCATCCAGCAACACAGGAAGTAAATCTAGATTAATTTATTGCGGGAAGTGGTAGCACAGTGGTTAAGGTGTTGTACAGATAACTGAAAGATCGGGGTTTAATACCCAGCACCACCAAATTGCCACTGTTGGGCCACTAAACAAGGCCCCTAACTCCAAATTGCTCAGTTGTTTAAATGTAAGGCACTCTGGATAAGGGCTTCTGCCAGATGCTGTAAATGTAAATACAGTGGTACCTTGACTTGACAAGTTTCACAACTAACAAGTTTTGCGAGATACAAGCCGTCTCTCGACCGATTTGTGACCTAAAATTCCGGTTACAAGCCAGCTTCAGACAACCAACCGCTAGTTAGCATAGCGAACGTTACAGTAAACGCCATAACATCCGCCCAGCATCCCGTGTATCACTCGATAGCCTGTCAGACATGCATGCTAGCAAGTAAAGTCGTCTGATCTTCAAGGTAAATGTTGTAAATTTTACCAGTTTATTGCAGTACAATCAATCGTATTGTTATTTATAAGTGTATTTCTATTATTTAAAAACATGTAACAAAAAGTTGTGGTGTTTTATGGGGCCGCGGAACGGATTAATGACATTTCAATGGGAAAATTGATTTGACATACAAGTAATTTGAGTTACAGGCTCCGTCGCGGAACGAATTAAACTCGGAAGTCAAAGCACCCCTGTATTCAGTAACATGATGGTCAGTTGTCCAAAACTTGGTAATATGGTGCATATACGATTCTCTAATTCAAGAAAACTCATGCACAGCTTGGCCTGCTGTCTTTTTTTTAGTCTTCAGTGTGTTTAATGTCTTTTTTTTATGTATTTAGATGCAAGCCAAGCAGCAGAATATGAAGGCAGCATGTGAAGAGGCCAAAAGCAAATTAACTGAGGTATCCTGCAAATCGCCAAACATACATTCAACACATTATATTTTAACATGTTCTAGCAAGTGTAGGTCGAACAGTAATACCAATTATAATAGTGAATGTGTGTGTGTGTGTGTGTGTGTGTGTGTGTAGGCCACGGAGTTGGCTGAGCAGTTGGAGAAAGAGTTCAGTTCTTTGGCAGATATGGAGGCTCATGCTGACACTGGGTGAGGTTTTTTATTTTTGATTTATTTTTTTCTATTAATAAAGAATATATATATAATATATATATATATATATATATATAAATATATATATATAGATATATATATAATATATAAAATTTGTTTTTAGAAACATTAGTCATAGTTTTTTCGACAGACTTTTTTTGATATACTGCTGTAAATATTTAGTGAATCAGTGCAAATTTTCCCTGCAGTTTGCTTGAAAAGCTGCGTGCTCTAGTGGCCATGAACGAGAACCTCAAACAGCAGGAGCAAGAGTTCCGCACACACTGCCGTGTACGTTTTGCAAATTGCCTTGTTTAGTTTTGAAAAACAATACTTGATCGCTAACTGGGCTTATCTTGCACAGGAGGAGATGACGCGGCTGCAGCAGAGTATTGAAGACCTAAAGACAGAATTTGGAGATGAAGCAGATGATCAGAAGGTCCTTTTTAAACAAGCCTTTCTAGAAACTCTATACACACACACACACTTTTTTAGATGAATTTGAAACCTACATTTTTGCGTCTTTGTTTCAAAATGGTGCCTCTTTTTAAAATGCTTGACACACACACACACACACTTCCCCTCACACATTCCTCTTTTGCTCTCTGACATGGGTTTTAGGAAAGAAGTCGTTTAATAAATCAGCAGTACAGTACAGATCGGGAGAAGCTCCAGAAGATCCGCCTTCTGATGGTAAGATTAATGATTTACCATTTCATTTTGAGACAGAAGTTCCCTTTCATTTATCGATGTTGTCCCCTACAGGCTCGACGGAACCGGGAGATCGCCATTCTGCAGAGGAAGATTGATGAGGTTCCCAGCAGGGCTGAGCTTACACAGTACCAGAAACGCTTTATTGAGCTTTACAGCCAAGGTGTGTGTGTAAAAGTTTACTACATTTACAGCATTTGGCAGACAATGTTATCCAGAATGACATACAAAAAGTGATTTAAGGGTTGGGGTAAAAAGAGAATGTACTCTTAAAAACCCCAAACTGCTAGGAAAAGAGCAACTGTTAAAAAAAAACCCCAAAAAACCCAGAAAATTTTAAAGGAAGAAAGGTTTTTAGGAAAGACTTGGGCCTTCAGTCATCTCATAAGAACAGCCAGTAACTCGGCTGTTCTGACAGCAATGGGAAATACATTCCACCACTTTTGTGCTTTGTACAGTCAGATCCTAAAGATTTTTTTCTCCATGCAGTTTCGGCGACTCACAAAGAAACCAAGCAGTTTTTCACACTCTATAACACTCTGGATGATAAGAAGGTCTACCTGGAAAAGGAGGTATGAGAGATTTGATGGCTTTTTAAACCCACTACATTATTCCTCACTATGTTTATTCACAGATCCAAGACCTGGGCTTGTAAACATAAATGTTAAATACATGAATATTGTGGACAAAGAAAAAGTTTGTGCCAAAATGTGCAGTGTCATGTTATTAATTATTGATACTGGGACATGCATTTTAAGTTTAAATGATATACTAGGATTATTTTGATGAGCAAACTAAAAACGATGTTTAGAAAAATTACATTTTACAAAATTAACATCTTAGATCTTTTCAAAACTTGGCTGGGTGACAAATTTATGCTTATTTGCGACTGAACGTGTTTTATTTTCTAGGTGAATTTACTTAATTCCATCCATGATAACTTCCAACAGTAAGTGTCCATGAAACCATGTGATTTTGTTAACCGTTAGTTTATAACAAAAGATATCACATTAAAAGTCAACTAAATGGGAATTTTTCCCTTTCTGTAGTGAGAAAAATTTGATCAGGTTCTTTGTGTGTGTGTGTGTGTGTGTGTGTTAGGGCCATGGCATCCTCAGGAGCTAAAGAGCAGTTCCTTAGGCAGATGGAGCAAATCGTGGAAGGAATCAAACAGAGTAGAATAAAGGTTAAAAAAAATCTTTACACTGCATGTATTTAAACCTTTCTACCATTACGGCTTGTTCTTAAGTGTTCAGTCCTGTTTTTTAACGTAGATGGAGAAAAAGAAACAGGAGAATAAGATGAGAAGAGACCAGCTGAATGACGAGTATCTGGAACTACTAGACAAACAGAGACTTTACTTTAAGACTGTGAAAGACTTTAAAGAGGTGAGGATCTCACACTGCACATTTTTAACAAACAAGAGCCTTATTTATGCTTGCTGAGGAAATTTAGTAGTTACATGACGATTATAAAAATAGAAGCAGCTCAAACATACAAGCGTAAAGTAACATTTACAGCATTTGGCGGAGGTCCTTATCCAGAGCGACTTACATTTCTCTCTTATCAACACAACTGAGTAAGTAGAGGTTGAGGGCCTTGCTCAGGCGCCCACAGTGGAGGCTTGGTGGTGCTGGGAATCGAACCCCGCTCTTTCTGGTATCGGTGCAACACCTTAAGCCACCACTCCCACAAGCCTAATTGCTTTTAGTAACCAAGACGTTATTTTAATAAGGGCACCAAAAAGAGAAAATGAAATAAGATTGTCTTTAGAATGCCCGAATTATGAATTTAACTGTAATTAAACAGAATTGCAGCGGTGCTTTTAACAAACTGAAAGCTCCACCAACCTTTAAACCCTTTTACATAGAATTTTTTCACTGTTATACTGAACAGTTTGTACCTGAAATATATGCAGATTTCGAAAACCCAAGATAATGAATTTCTAACATAATGCTTTCCTTCTGTTTTACAGGAATGCCGCAAGAACGAGATGCTGCTATCGAAGCTGAGGGCGAAAGGGGCATCCTGAAGGTTTTACAGGTTTATTCCCCATTGTTAGAACTGTGGCTGTTTAAATCCTCTGTTCCAAACACAAACTAATATTCCTAACACTCGATTAGACAAAACTAGATTTGTGTTCTCCAAACTAACAGTTACATGTAGCCTATTTTCAGTCATTCCTTAATTAATTTCCTAAAATAAAGCATACGTGCACAGGTGTTTTACCCTAATGTGAAATCTGATCCCATTTTAATAAATTTGTAAGAAAATATGTAGATCAAATAAACCACTATGCATTTATCATTTTTTCCCCAGATAATTTCCTGTTCCAAATTTCTCACTGAAGCTGTAATTAGCTGGAAAGGTGGTAGCTCAGTGGGTAAAATGTTGGTGTACTGATTGAAGGATCACAAGTTTAAATCCTAACACTGCCCAGGATGTCAGAAGAGTTAAACAAGTTATATTTAAGACTTTTTAATACCTTGTTATATGAAATTCGGGACCTCCGAACCTGCGACGAATTTACACTGAACTTCCCGTTCTGCGATTTCACCACGTTCGACAGATGCTGCAGTTTGCCTTACATTGCTATACATGTTCAGGCACCGACTTTAACTACAAGTATATCATTCTTGTGCCATTTCTTATTAAACTTGCATTCACCAATTGCAGCTAACTTTAGTTCGACCTGCTACCTCTCCTACGACCCCTGATGATGCAATAACTAAAGTAAAGAGGAAAAAAAAATAATTCTTCTGTCTGTCAAATGATCGTAAGAAACCATTGGGTCATTTCTGTATTTATTTTTCTGCAGTTGTCAAATATTTCAGACCTATCAAATGTTGTAAATTTGCATTTTTTTTTTATGGAAACAACCTAAAACAAACGTATACGATGTCAGAACATTATCTTTTTTTTAATCAGGTCATTAGAAAGAGGACAGTCAGGAAAATATTCATATGCAGTTTAAAGGGAGTTTTTGTAAATGGAGAGGCTCCACAAAGTAACATGGAATGGAAATAGACCCCATCTTGGTTTTACAACAGCATCTCTAAATGCACATCTAAAAAAACATGTATCAGTCAGAATAGATAACTATTCCCAGGCTTCCTGAAGCATTATAAAGGAAGTTAAACTCAGCGAGAGAACTGTCTGCCGTCTCCCCTGCCGCCCCTTCCTTTGTTAAAATGTTTAAAGATCTTTGCCTTATGCACGTTCTTGGATTTCTGGTAGCCGAAGCCTCCACCTCCACCCCTCTTCTGTAGCTTTACACCTTTACTGCTGTGGACATCTGAGAGGAGGAATGTTAAGGCAAATCACAGACCATTGCAATAGCATCAAAAATTCTAAATTCCTCAGTTGCAATTTAAGAAGCCAAAATGTGTCGGTTTCCAAAATATAATTTGACTAATAAAGTATCTGTTACAAGTGCTAAAAGAAGATAACAGCTCATTGATGATAACAGCATGATTGATGACTGGCAACATGATGCTTTCTTCACCAACTTGTTCCATCATGCATTATGGCACCAACAGACCCATTAGCGCACTAGTGACCTCATTTTCTCCCTTTACGTCACCATTTTATTTATGTAGTATCCCTGAACCCTTTATTGTAATTCATGGTAGACCAAGTCTAGAGTCATTTCTGTTCTGTGCTTTAAGCGTTTGTGATAAATAAGAGCAAAACTTCAAAAGGATACTGAGATCAACGTAAGGCGGGACTTTGAAGCCGAAGGACAGCGCCACCTGTGGGAGGTTGAGTGTCTGTACGTCGTAGATCTGTTTGAGGGAGTGGGAATCATATGCTCTCACATACGACTTGTAAGCCTCCTGAGCTGATTTGTGCAGATAATAATTCTTCTCGATCAGCTTCTCCAACTGTTAAACACCACAGGACACAGGATCATTAGCAATATTCTAACAGCTATTATGTTAATAAATGCTTTATTTTAAAGTTTAGCTGGACAGACTTACCTGTGACTGAATATCTGAGATCTTACTCCAAGAAAAGTCAAACTCACTCAATGGGACCTTGGATCGAAAGACAAACAAACAATGTAAAACAAACATTTACAGCGTTTGGCAGATGCCCTTAGCCAGAGCGACTTACATTACATCTTTTTATACAACTCAGCAAGTGGGGGTTAAGGGCCTTGCTCACGGGCGCAGCGGTGGTGGCTTGATGGTGCTGGGAATCGAACCCCAGTCTTTCAGGTATCAGTCCCACATTTTATCGACTGAGCCACCACAAACCCACGCACCCTACTAGTAGTTACTGTTATCGGGTAAAGTCTGAGAAGTTACTTGTAAAGATTATAATGCTACCTTGGCCTGTTTAAGGAATCGCAGGAAGCCGAGCTCCTCGGGTCTGAGGATAAGAAGGGCGTGGCCTCTGCCATTAAGCCCTCGAGCAGTTCGACCCACACGGTGGATGTATTCCTGTCAAAATAAACAACGGAAAATTAGTTTATTGCGCACGTCCAGAATAGCCAATTTTTTTTCTTTTTTGCCAAACCTTAGGGTCATCTGGTGGGTCGTACTGGACGATCCAGTCCACCTCTGGGATATCGAGTCCTCTGGCAGCAACATCAGTGCAGAGCAAGATGCCGGAGTCTGCATTACAGAACTGGAAAAATGTGGTGGTTCTCTTGGTCTGTTTCTGCTTGCCCTGTAAAGCCACAAAAAAAAAAAAAAAAAAACCAACGATTTTGTTAGGCTTTAGTTTACAATGACTTAAGTGATGAGCTACAATAAAGCTTAGCAAGTCATTGCAAATATCAGTCTAACCATCACGACGCTTACACCATTTTTTTCTTCTTCTAACAACTTTAGAACTGACCGTTTTACCGTTATCCCACCCCTTTGCTCTGCTAAGCAGTCAGTGCACTTTTCTTGAAGAGCTTTAATTGTATCCTCTCGAGTTTAAATCGTGTTTGACTAGCGTTTATCTGCTTTATTAAAGTAAAGCTTTATGGGCACCCCTCAGGTGTACAAGATTTACAAATCAACTTACATGGATGGCCATAACAGGCAGATCAATGTAGTTGAGCAGCTCATAGTGATACTTCACAGACATGCAGGAGGAGAAGAACACCATCAGCTTCTTCTTGCGGTTCTTTTTCAGGAATGTAAAAAGCAGCAGGAAGCGCTTTTCAGAAGGACACACCACATAGCCCTAAGGCAAAATACACACAATACACAGTTTACCAGACAAGCATAATAACTCAAAAGCAATATACACAAATGTAGTACAAGCCTGCAAAAGCAATTTGTTTGGATGCTAAATAGGAAAACATCATGCATGTGCAGTCTACAGTCAAGTCTATATTATATTATATACATCACAAGTTAATTTTTTTGGTTGTGCAATGTAATATTGTATCTAAACCATATCAAACAATCATATTTAACCATATTACCCAACCTGCACAAAAATCCGCAACGTATCAACATCAAATATCACTAGAGATGAGACTGAAAAGACCTGTAATTATTTACACTCTGTACTAGTAATTCCTTAAACCACATGCCCTTTACATTTCAATGCTCTTTTTAGGGTCAGGTGTCCTGGACGGTCACATTGTTTATTGTAATTTATAAAAAAAGAATAAAAATCACTCTACGTGCTGGTGAACGATGCTAACGGTCATCAGTAAGCGGTATAGTTATATATTATACACTTATTACATACATAAAATGACAGCATAGTTTACCTGCTCCAGCCCTTCCACAGTCGCCGTATCCTTGTTATCATCCACTCCCACATACAGAGGCTCTTTCTTTAGAGAGATTCGTGCCAGATCCTCCACTTTCCTCGTCTGTGTAGCTGAGAACAGCATTGTCTGTCTCTTTTCTAAATATTAATTAAAAAAAATGGTCAGCTCTGGCAAAGCTAATTACAGGCTTTTGAATGCGGTGTGTCCAAACTCGGTCCTGGGTGACCAGTGTCCCGCAGAGGTGGCTCCAACCCTAAATCAAAGACACCTGATCCCAATAACCAAGATCTTGCTAGGTACACTTGAAACTTACAGGTAGGTTTGTTAAGGCAAGTTGGAGCTGAACTCTGCAGGATGCCGTCCCTCCAAGACCGAGATTGGACACCCCTGTTTTAAACGTAACGATCGACGATACAAAACAAGAGCCTCTTACTGGGCAGCAGTTTGATGATCTGTTTTAGCTCTTCTTCGAATCCAACCTCAAGAATTCGGTCTGCTTCATCAATAATCAGACACTGCAGGTTTTTATACATGAAGCCAGAAGTGTTCTACAACAAGACGCAAACGAGCAGGGAGAGTTAATACAAGTAGCATGTAGAAACACAAATATAGAAAAAGAACCTTAACACTGCTCTAACCTGTAGATGGTCGAGTAGTCTTCCAGGAGTGGCCACCAGGATGTTGACTCCATTGGCAAGCTTCTGGGCTTCAGCTGAGCGGTTACTGCCACCCATGATGAGACCATATGTATGCACATGATGAGTCATTAACTCTTTTAGCACGCCGTACGTCTGCATAGCTAACTCGCGTGTAGGGGACAAGATCACCACTCCAGTACCTGAGAGAGAAAAAAAAAAAACTGTTCAGCGCCAGATTCACCAAGCACATAGTAAAATTTAATTTTTTTGGGTGAGCTTTTCTTGTAAATGCCTCGCTTCCTGGTATGTGTACTCACCATTTCTAGGCATGAACCTAAGTTTATAGATGAGTTCAATTGCAGGAATGAGGAAGGCCAGAGTTTTCCCACTGCCAGTTTTAGCAGCTGCGAGGACGTCCCTGTAGAGACAAACAGCTTAGATGTCATCATTCTAGCGAATTATGTCACAAGATGCATTAAACATTGAAAAAAAAACCCCTCCCTGTAAATACACGGCTCATTAATTATTTATAAGATGTTTCATGTGGAAAATTAGACTCAATTATTAAATGAAAATGCAATACAGCAGTGTAATCTCACCTTCCCTCCAGCAGGGGGCGTATTGTTTTGTGCTGAATCTCTGTCATGTTCTCAAAGCCCATCTCTTTAACTGCCATAAGTGATTTCTCACTCACAAGCTCTGCCAGTGACGCAAACGACTGATCTTCAAATGCTCCTGAGGGGAAAAACAGACAAAAAAAAAATTATTTTAAACACACTTACGCAAGTGAACATCTTACACAAACTGAAACGCATCCATCCTCACCTGTCAGTCCAGCTGGAAGCTCTGGTCCATCACACTCCTCGTCCTCCTCTGCATCTTCATCTTCCTTGCCATCCTCTAATTTCTCTTTTGCCTCTGCACTCCGCTGTTCCTCTCCTTCCGCAGCGCCGTCATCCTCGCTGTTCTCCTGTTTGGTCTTTTTCACAGCTAGAAAATAAATGACAAATCGTCAACTGAGGTATGTACTTGTGTCATTCCGTTTGTGACCCTGGTGGTTAATTTTTTCTTTTAATAATGACCGACATGTCGGGGTTTTTTATAGTTTGTTGCGAGACTAAGAAACCAGATGCACAAGTTAACGGTTGTTTTTTTAAAAGAATCACCCAATAGATAAACAAAACATAATACTTAAGTTCAGCTACTGCTTAACTTACAAAAAATAAGTCAAAACACGAAATAGAATGGATAAATACAAATATTGATCAATATTTATATAACTTATAGAAATACGTTAATTATCTGCAGTCAAATTTAAGCGGTATAATACTGAATAAACACATACGTTTAACAAACTAACGATAGAACGGCACAGACATGCGTTTGATTCCGGCTTGGGTTCTTCCCAGCGGCTTAGTGGTTAAGGTGTTGGATTCCCCGCACCACCAAGCCACCACTGTGGGCCCTTGAGCAAGACCCTTAACCCCCCTATTGCTCAGTTGTATAACAGCGATTAATGTAAGTCGATCTGGATAAGGTGTCTGCCAAATGCTGTAAAAGTAAGTGAATAACGCTTCGTCAGTGCTTCATTAAAAGGCTGTGTTATTTCCTCCTTAAACTCACCAATGTTGGCGGAATCATCTGCTTGGTTTAATTTCCTCTTCCTCTTTTTCTTCTTCTTGCTGTTGTTTTGGGTGCTGCTGTTCTCCTGAATGGATTCAGTGTCCTGCTGTCTGTCTGGAGCTGCAGGTTCTTTAGTGGGTTCTTCATCACAGTCTTCACTTAGTAATTTCGATTCTGGAAAAGAAACCCAAAGAAAACAGTTTACATTGAGTGATTTAGCGGACATTGACGAATGTCCGCTAAACAAATTAAAGATAGTTATTAATTTCTCTAATATCAAAACAGTCCAGGTGGCACCTTCCAAAAAATAGTTAGAATTTAACACGTTTGTATCTTTAACTTTAAAACTAACAGTAAGACGCTAAAGCAGATTAGCGTGTAAGCAATTCACAACAATTAACATAAATAAATAAAACAACATTTGGTCAAAAAAACAGATCAAAT
Source organism: Bagarius yarrelli (assembly GCA_005784505.1). NCBI lineage: Eukaryota > Metazoa > Chordata > Actinopteri > Siluriformes > Sisoridae > Bagarius > Bagarius yarrelli. The sequence continues at coordinate 430,232 of VCAZ01000023.1, forward strand.
GCATTCGATGATCAAAGAATAAACCTGAAAATCCGCAAAAATAACATACCGCTCGTGTAGTCAGGCTAACACGCTTCATGCTAGCTAAGCTAACACTACACGGATACTCAACATTAACCTTAAAAGTAGTTTCAGCATTACCGTTTTCTTCCTCTCCTTCCTCTTCTTCCCTCTGCTTTTGTTTAAGCTTGCGCTCCTTATTCTTTGCATTTCTTTTCTGAATTTTCTTCCGAAGAAGTTTCATCTGAAGATCAGCCATGTCTGCATTTAGACACACACGTGTGCGAGTGACGAGGTCCTTCGGGAAACACCCCTTCTGTGCTGTAAGTTACACCCGTATTCAGACTTATGTGCCCTTACAATGCCGGTGAGAAAATAAATTAGAACACCCCCCCCCCCAATCTGCCTGAATGAAAAGCGGACCACCATGTCAAGGAAATTAAATGCTAATTTTAAATAATACGTCTTTTTTTTAATCTGAAATTATTTTTAAGACTCTGTAGAGTTTTATATTATGCTATTTGTCTATAAAAATATAAAAAACACGTAAAGTAGGACCAGTAGCTGGTAGGAGAGTTTTGCGGTGATGCGCCCTCTAGCGTTCACTAGTGACGTTTGCGAATTGCGATGCATATGGTTGCCAGGGTCAGATGTGTTTAAATTATAATATAATCAGAATTTAGATAAGTGCGTACAGTGTATTTGCAATATACAGGTAATTTAGTTTTTACATTAAAAAGTTAGAAGAAATTAGTTACTTATTTAAGACTAAGACTAAGATATTGAGAATTAATTTTGGTTACACCTGGCAACCCAGATCCTCCGGTTTCTAGAGATTACATCATATCTTCATATTACATTTTACAAAGAAAAAAAATTCTGTTTTACGTTTTTCTTTTTCTAATCAATTAAAACAAACTTAAGTGTAAGACAATCAGTCCATCTCAATAAATCTGTACATCACCTCTAAACAAATCAATTATCTAATCATTAAATAATCATTTTTTGTTATCTTTTTTTCTTCTTCTTTTCTTTCTTTTTTTATTTTACTAAATACAGCCACGTGGTGGCAATATTTTACAATGCACCCATGTGTTGGCCTGGAAAAACACTTTAATCTACAGGTTTTTCTGCAACTGAAGCAGGTCCCTTTATTGTATTGTATCACAATCACAGGCAAAAATCCAGTACTAAGATAAAATGCAAGCGCAAACAAAAAAACAAAACAAAAGAAAAACATTTTAAAACGATTTACTTTGAAGAACAGCATAATCACAAAGTAGGAAAGTGTGTGTGTGTGTGTGTGTGTGGGGGTGAATAAATGATGCCCTGCGTTCTTCTGCTTTACTGAAATCGGTTCTCGATCATGACCCTGCTAAAGATTGATTTCTTACTAACGATAAATAAACAACTTTCAAAGTAATTTTAAAAAGCTCACATTTAGAGCATTTGGCAGACGTCCTTATCCGGAGCGACTTACATTTATCTCTTTTATACAATTAAGCAATTGGGGTTAGGGGCCTTGCTCAGGGGCCCAGCAGTGGTGGCTTGGTAGTGCTGGGAATCAAACCCTGATCTTTTCTGTATCGCTCTAACATCTCAGCCACTGAGCCACCACTTCCCACTTACATGCTAATAGAATATTTATTTGCTTAACAATTTTGCTATGTGCAATATGTCCATGTGGTTATGCATTAACCTGATAAAATCATATCTAGCATCTAGCAATAGTTTACACATCTTTAGACAGACTAAATGTACTTAAACACTGTATTTGCTAAACTGGCTCCAACGTGTTTGCGTGGTGTTTTAGTAGCATGTAATGAAAAATTTCTAAAGAGGCACAAAAGTGTATCGTTGGCCAAGACAAAAAAATTTGATCAAACCTGATTAATTGCCAATTTTTCACAGACACACAAACAACATGATACAATAGAGTACCACATCCGCCACTCTCATGTATCTGTGAGGAAAAGAATCTCCTTTTTTCAATACAACCTCTTAAACTCTAGCCTTTTGCGTTATATTAAATTTTTCTATATTTAAAAAAAATTGGATGTATTTTATTGAATTTTTTCTTCTCTTTCTCTCTCTACATAAAGGAAGACCCTCTTCACGAAGAGGAATATTTGTTTTAGTTAAAGGAGAAGGTGGACTAAAAAATATGTTACCTAAGCAGATGAGAAAAACAGCTACAACATCTAAAATTGGTGGCTTTTAGGCTGCTTATTCAGGTAGGTAGACACTCTGTTCTATGAGATGCACCCCATTAAAGTTATTTATACTTTAAGCTTTAATCCTGTACTCTGAAGTTCTGTAGGTTTTCTGCCCCACCATGTGCTAGATTTCTTTAAGAGAGCTTTAAGTATTGTCCGTGCATAAGAATGAAGCTTATTCACATTCGTGTTTCCTGACTGATTCATCTGAAATAGAGAATCAGCTAATTACAGCTTTTACTTAGAGTTTTTTTTTTAAGTTTGAGTCATGAGATGATTTAGGTAAAACTAATGGTCTATATGTTAAAAACATATTAACAAACAGCCTCTGTAAAGAAAAGTAAACACCTTCTGACCTACTGGAATATTTAACTAAATAAAGATAATCTACATAATATTTAAGGCAGACTTAAATGTAAATCTTAATGGTTTTCATATTGCATATATGAAATGTATGCAGTAAAATATAGGTGTATATTCTTACACACACTTTTATTTATATTCTACAGGGGTGCCTTGACTTACGAGTTTAATTCGTTCCGTGCTGGAGCCCGTAACTCAAATTACTCGTATGTCAAATTCGTTTTCCCCATTGAAATCAACTGAAATGTCATTAATTCGTTCCGGGTCCCCAAAAAAACACCACAATTTTTTTGTTACGTTTTTAAATAAGTAAAATAAAATTTGTAAATTACGAATATTGTATAAAAAACAATACAATAGAATATAATGCAATAAACTGGCTTTATTAAGTATAATGTACAGCATTTACCTTGGGGATCAGACGACTCCACTTGCATGTCTGACTAGCTATCGAGTGAGACATGGGATGCAGGACGGATGTTACGACGTTCACTCTGGCGTTTGCTATGCCAACTAGTGGTGGAAGGTACGAAGCAGCCTCGTTACCCGAATTTTAGCTAGCAACTCATGGCAAAATATCGTCCCAGAGACGGTTCGTATAGTTGAGACACTCGTTAGTAGTTGAGACACTCGTTAGTTGGGACACTCGTAAGCCAAGCTACCACTGTACTTAAATTTTTTTTCTTTTTGCTGTTGTAAAAAAATAAGTAGGCCATCAGAGGGCAATCACTGGAGTTTCTCAAAAGCTCTGTTACTGTTGTTCATGTGATTTAAGGGTATGTAAATTGTTTAAAAAGCATGCGATTTCAGGTTGGCCATCAATTGGTCTGTTCCAAATTCCAAACCCTACCACTTTTCCTTTTTTTTTAAATTACTAATAATAAATTAGAATTGAACTCTCATTCACAGAACCATGGTACATTAGTTACATTCTATCATGTGTCATTACCATTGTCTTTTGCAGCTGTGCATTATTAAAAGTTTCCTTTTTCAGTTTGTTTGCAGGGCAGTACGATGGCTTAGTGGTTAGCACTGTTGCCTCACAGCAAGAAGGCCCAGGTTCGATTCACAGGCAGGGGCCTTTCTGTGTGGAGTTTGCATGTTCTCTGGGTACTCCGGTTTCCTCCCACAGTTCAATAACATGTATATTAGGTAGATTGCTGATTCTAAAATTGGCCAGTGAGGGTGTGTGTGTGTGGCGACCTGTCCAGGGTGTACCCTTTCTGCCTTTTGCCCTTTCAGAGATGGCTGGTATAGGTTCCAGCAGATTCCTGTCACCCCGAATTAGGGAATAAGCGGGTATAGAAAATGAATGAATGAGTTTGTTTGCACCTCTAAGTCATAACTGTATACTGTGTATATGTCTATATATGAGTTCAAAACCAACGCTGTAGCAAAGCAAGATTATATTTTTTTTCTTCGACAATGATGACCGGCAGGTCATCTTTTATAACATTGACCAAAAATGCTAAATCTTTTATGTGGGACCAATGACACTGATATCTTTTCTAAACCACATGGCGATGTTAATTTTAGAAATGCTATTCATACCTCTAAAACACAATCCCGCTTGCTTATGTATCATTGAGTTGCTGGAGGGGTTTAAAGCTAGCAAAGATTGCTTGGCTTTATACATACTATAAATATAATATAAATATAAATAAGTTTTCTTTATAGTCAAACCTCAGATAAATAACATCCATTATGTGTAGATAAAATAGAATTCTGCAGCTGGAAAAAGAAAAAAATAGTTAGAAAAGAATGTCTATGTCACCAGATAAAGATCATGCCTTCTTACAATAGTTTATCTTCGTGTCATGTCTTAAGCTAAGTGACACACATGCGGTGAAATAACAGGTAATGCGTCAGTCATGTTTTGATGCTTACAGACTCATTTCACAAGTCTACAGAGACGCAGCTCCATAAACAGCAAGCCATGATGCACTGCATGTTTTGGCTTTCTTCTCCTGCTCTTTTTCATCTTAGCTGAAATGAACCTTTTGAAAAACTTATGAACTGTAACTGTAACTGTAAGATCACACCATACAGGCTAGCCTGCATCTCTCACACACCCCATGGCACAATTAAAAAAAGACAAGAGTTTAAAAGTCTGGTTTATGAATCAACTTCTGTAGGAAAGACACTTAAAACGGGGTTGGTGGCTCATGGTTAAGGTGTTGGACTACCAACCTGAAGATTGAGGGTTCAATTCTCAGCTCCACCAAGCCAGGGCCCTTAACCCCCAATTGCCCAGTTGTTTAAAAGAGATAAATGTAAGTCGCTTTGGATAAGGGCGTCTGGTAAATGTAAAACCTAATACTGTATATAAAACACAAACTATCATTATTAGTATACCGCTGCCCGTATTCAGTGACATGTACTATGACCAGGTTTAAAAAAAGACTAAAACACATCCTAAAAGACCCCACTCACCCTGGACATCATCTGTTCTCTCCTCTACCTTTGGGAAAAAAGATATAGAATAATAAAAACCAAAACAAACAGACTGACAAATAGCTTCTTCCCTCAGGCAGTTAGATGCTTAAATGCGTAATTCCTTTTCCTCAGTACTCAGTGCAATAAAACCCCTACCTAACAAAGTGCAATAATCCTTCCCCATTGCTTTATTACTGTGAGGAGGATGACGGAGAGAAGGAAATCCATTTTGCAGAAACGTATTAAGTTCAAAAAGCACAGTAAAATAACAGGCAAAGGTCGGCACAACAGTAATCCAGTAAACAGGCAGACAAATCCTAAACGTGATCGCAAAACTCCTAATCCGAAACCAGGAATGAAACCAGGCACATCGAAACCAAACAGACGCGAAACGTGCTGTGAGCGCTCGGTATGTTAACATAGCAAAGAATACTTTGCAATGTGCTAACAACAGGAGCTAGCTTATAAAGCTAGCCAAACAGGAAGAAACCTACAACTAGTACTCCAGAGACAGTGCCCTCTGGTGGCGGACCTGGGATGGGTGAAATTGTTACAATCACATCCTCAAATGCTCTATCACTCACATCTACAGGCAATTAAGAATCACCAATCAACCTAACATACATGTTTTCTGGAGTGTGGAGGAAACCAGGGTACCTGGAGTAAACCCATGCAAGCACGGACAGAACATGCAAACTCCACACAGAAAGACCCTGTCCGGGGGAATCGAACCTGGGTCCTTCTTGCTGTGAGACAACAGTGCTAACCACTAAGTCATCTTGCTGCCCCCCTCAGTGTAATTACATTTTTAAATGTATATGTGTATAATCTGCTTTTTGTCTTGAATGTTACTGTCTGTTATGTCTGTAATGTCTGCTTGTCATGTGAAAACTGTGTTTCATACTGTTTGTTACCTGCTTAAGTAAAGAGCTGCCGAGCTGCATTGTGTTGCTCCTAACAATGACAATAAAGTTCTATTCTATTCTTTAACAGATTTGGATAATTGGTGTGTGTGTGTGTGTTTGTTTGGAGCAGGTTTAAGAGATTGGTCTTTATTCTACTTTTAAACTGACAGTGTGTCCGCCTCCTGAACCGGTGGTTAAAATGTTCTAGTTTGGGTGCTAGATAAGCTTCGTATAAATATGAACCCTTGTACCGTGTGCAAGTTTTTTAATGTTACATTCTCCAACTAAAAATAAAACTAATTAAGATTTTATGAGAAAATAATTATCTTGTTAATAAAAAATCATCAGCACATTTTGTAATTAACCTAGCGAATGACCCTGTGTTTATTCCACTCTTTGTTCTCTCTTGTAATAGCCAGTTGTTTTTCCAATATGTCAACTCAATTACAGTACACAGGACATACGCTCACTTTATTCGATTGACTAAATTAAAACCTTTTTAATAGACTTATGGTCTGTAAATTTGACACCTTTAATTTAACACTTTCTCTAGAACGGACATTATATGGATTATATGTTAGATGCATATTGGATTATATTTCAGATACAACAATCTATTAGCACTGCCATCAACAGTATGGCAGTATTAATGAATGTGTGGTATACTCTGGCTGGCATTTTTTTTTTGCCTGGGGTTCTTATACAGATTGTTCTGTGTATGCAATACAAATACAATTTTTGCACAGATGCAAACTTGGAAACTAAGAAGATATCCATCTTAATTTGAAAAGACTATGAAAGTCGGTTGAAAATGCACTTATTTTGTCATCCATCGCCCAGAAATTGAGTAATTTCATATTTATATATGAGAGCATTATGATGGGATCCTCATTCAGTACACAAGCTATTGTAGTCCATTCATCAAAAGTCTCTGCGCATGTTTAGATGGCTTGAGAAGATTTGTAACTACACCACAATCATTTCCCAGTCATAAATATTATACATGGCCCAGCATAGGAGCAGAGTAAATAGACTGAACACAATCCTGTGGTCTAAGACGGAGACAAGCTGTACATTAATCACCTTTATGAAGATTGGTATTTCATATTTGTGCCTCTGCAGAGACTTGATGCATTGTTTAAAAAATAAGACAAGACTGTAAAATAAAAGAGAATGTGGCACAAGAGACTTATATAAAGGGACCCGGGTCATTTTCAGTGTTAATGTGTCTTTATGTGCTGATGTGGTGAGGGGTTCAGTTACACCACTAGAAGCACACATTTGAGCTTTTTATACTGGCTGCTGGCAATTCAGACCAACAACATGCAGCAAATGTGATGCACTCACATAAAACTGTCATTCAGTTTAATGTTGGCCGAAGGGCTGCAATCAATTCTGCTTCCACTCCCACTGCTGATGTAGAATCTTACCAGAAAATAAAAGTTAAATTATTATATGCCCAAATCTCTCTCTCACTCTCTTTGTCTGTCTGTCTGTCTCTCTCTCTCTCTCTCTCTCTCGCTTAATTACTTTTACTTCCTTTAATGACCCCACATAGGAAGCAGCATAAATAGAGGGCTCTGTTTTCCTTAGTGTCTAAGAAAACTCTGTTTCTTCGCTTTCCATCTCTTTATCTTACTCTTCCTCTCTCTCTCTCTTTCTTTCTTTCTTTCTCTCTCTCGCTTAATCACTTTTACTTCCTTTAATGACCCCATATTGAAAGCGGCATAAATAGGAGTCTCTGTGTCTAACGACAAAACTCTGTCTGTTTTCTCTCTCTCTCCATCTATTCATCTCTCTATCTCTCTCTGTCTCTATTTCTTTATCTTCCTCTCTCTCTTTCTTTCTTTCTCTCTCTCTCTCGCTTAATCACTTTTACTTCCTTTATTGACCCCATATTGAAAGCGGCATAAATAGCAGGCTCTGTTTTCCTCAGTGTCTAACAACAAAACTTTACCCCATTAAACTCCCACATAAACACTTAATTTTTAATTTATCTGAACTTTGTGCAGAACCAGCATAAATAGCAGGCTCTGTTTTCCTTAGAAATTGCAGAAAGAGATTGCATTCACACACTTCTACATCCTCATATTTTGGAAGCGATCAGTATGCCGTTTGCCTTGTCATCAACTGTCAGTAACTGTGTCTGCTTAAAAACCCATAGCTGTATCGTAGGAAAAAAGCAGGAAAGGAATTATGCATTTTGGCTTTAACAAGCGCCCCTAAAAATCTGCTAAACCCTGGAGAGACTGATAACCCAACACCACAGTGGAAAAGCAATCAAAATGTAAATCACAGACCCAAAAAATAACTTATTTAGGCTACCGACTGCAATATTTTACCACTGTTATCTTTTTATGTTAGTTTCCTCACTTGAGTTTTAAAAACATCAATGTCATGTCCTGGGTCATGCTTGTCCAGAAGAAAACTGGTGCATAAGATAAAATAATTAATGAACGAATAATTAATATTTTTACTTTTCCTTAGCAAAAAGAGTTAACCGTTCATTATCCACATCTGTATTGCTGTATTATATTAGATATAATGCACATTATATTCAGAATCCCATATCTCAGTCACCCTGTGGAATCAGCTCCCATGTCCACCTAGTTCTACCCCTGCTTGCAAATACATACAATTTACTAAAGTTATACCGGATCTACTAAATCATTTATATCAGCTGCTGCTTCAAAATACATAATTCAGCATATATATATACATATTTATTTTCATTTAGTAAATATTCAGGTTATGGTGTGAATGCTGGTACTATAGATTTGGCTGTATGTAGTGCTTTGACTCTACATAAAATGTGGAATATAACCTAGTGTGTGTTTTGACCCAGAGCATCATGATCGACTGTATCTATTTTGGCTTTTTGGAAATAAGAATCCTTGCTTGGGTGTGTATGAGTGTGTGTTCAGATTGAGTAATATAATCAGTTTTCCAGATAAGTTTTTTTTTCTGTTTGATTTGTTATTTCTGTTTTATTAAACACTGAGCAGATCAGAGGAACTGTAGAACTGTAAATAATCTGCTGCAATCAACTAAAAAAAAATTCAGCGCAAGCAAACAGCTTTTACTGCATTAAATCTAATCAGTCTCCAGTAGAACCACTGTCAGCACGACACCGACTGAATTGGAAGCTGCTCGGCAGTTTTAATCAGTCTTATCATAAACACCTTCCTTTTTGGTCACTTTGCATGTTTAATTCCATTGTATATATTTATTAACCTTCATCAGTGATGATTGTAATGTCACATATACTTTACAGCTCAGTGAAATTCTTTCTTATATCTTAGTAAGTTGGGGTCAGAGTGCAAGGTCAGTTATAATGCAGCGCCCCAGGAGCAGAAAGGGGTTAAGGACCCACCAGTGGCTGGCCTTTCAGGCCTTCCAGGTCTTCAGATCATCAACTCAGACTGGCGGCGTCAGACTTGAAGTCAAGTCATCCTGGTTTTCAGATTCTTTCAGCACCGCAACCATTTGTGCCACGACTGACTAATTTACTATGTATTTAGTCTAATATTAAACAAAATTAGGAATAGTTTTTTTTTAATATGAATTATAACATTTTATACACCAATGGCTTAGTCTTTTATTAACGCTCACACATTTTCTATATTTGTCTGTCAAGTGTTCCCAGATTAATCCTGAGACCGGGTTACAGTTTGTTCAAAGTTTCCTGTGATTTTATATAAACATGAAAGAAGGAGGCTATGGTAAAACCTCCTCCTTATTAAAGTTTATAAAAGAGAAATACTGAAGATAAACAAATAAATACACATTTGTTCATTTTATTCCTGGTTATGTAACTGCAAATTAAGCCATTTTTTCAGGTTAATTGATTGTAACTCTGATACACTCTGAATCTGGTTTAAGATTGCTTGTTTTAAGCATTTTTCTGTATTTTATCATAATGCTGTTATTTTAATGATGACCTCAGAAGGTATGGACCCCATAACAGCTTTTGTTGGCTAAAAGCAAGCAATCAAAGTTCATTTTGTTTATCATCTTTTTTAGAGGCATGAAAACGTGATGTTTCTACAAAAACATCAGTGTGCAATTATTTATCACTCATAAGAAATTCTGACAAATTGGTTAGTTTATACTGTGAACTTAACATCGTTTAAAAACTCCAGTGATAACATGCTCTTTAGAGAAAGAAAAGTATATTGTCACAGAGGCTTTGTTTCTAGAAGATACATACATTGGAAAAATTACATCTTCTAAGAATTCCGTAAAATCCAACCGATCCAAAAAGCTTTTTGGTTTAAGGTGCGAATTGAGTCAAGATTTTCATAAACGTAGGTAGCATTTGAGGCTAAATCTACCAAAACCCTTGTCAAGCTAAAGCATTGACTGAAAACCTGTAAATAAATGATCATCCTAGCTACGCCAATGTCTTTAATGTCTTTTGACAAAAAGAACCAATAATGTTTATTAGAAAATACAAATGATGTTGAACTGCAGGAGTAGCCTGTTTGTGCGACTGCTGCAAAATAAATTAAACAATTAATCGAAGTAATATTTGATGAGTGATGGTCATTTTCCATCCATGGTCAGTGTTCAGATGGGTTATTATCACTAAAAGTTAATATGTTCATTGAATATGTGTTAAACAGCTATAACTAGATTTGTTATTCACAACAAAAAGCTGTGATGCATTATGATAAAATGTGACTTACAGGGATGTTAATGCCCTTCTAATAAATAATATTGTACAGCTCCAGCTCCAGCAAACATTTGCAAGATGGTGTGTGGATGGATTGAGTCTACGGGATCTAATTTATGTGTATTTATCTGTCTACAGTATCTAATTTATGTGTTTACCTCCCTACATGCTTTCATACCTGGCTATCTGCCTGTTTACGGCAAATAATTATTTATATATTATATATATATATATATATATATATATATATATATATATATATACTCCAGGATACACCACCAGCTCAAACACTGTTAATCAGCACTGCAAGATTATCATACACGTTTATGTAATCTTACTTTCATCTTGGCTTTGCATTTGACAAAAAAGACACATCATTAACCAAAATAGTACTAAAGTAAACAGGCATGGAAAGAGTTCAATTTGCATACATCCATTCCACAGTAACTGCTGGTGCAGTAGATTTTATTTTGCTTAATAAATGCAAAAGTATGATAAAGGACCATAAATCTATTTAACTGGTTTAATAATGTCTTTTAGTCTTAAGGTTTTTACAAAAAGTTAGCTAATATGCAAAAAATGTTAATTAAAGGTGATTTCTTAAGACAGTCCCAACCAAAGTGATGTGAGTTAAGTGTAATAAAGGTCTTGCTAATGGAGCCTTTTGGTTCCCAGAATTGATGCTCCTTGCAACGGCTCCTTCCTGGTAGATTCCTCTATATCTGGTCCCTGATAGAATGTGGAGGTTCTAGGTGATCTACCCCAGAAGGTAGCAGACATTCTCACCTTAGCACAAGCAGCGCCTACAAGACATGCTTATGCTAATAAGTGGAATCCGTTTGTTGAGTCCTTTGCTTTCCTTTCTGCAGCAGAGGTAGGAGCAAAGGCTGTTTCCCTCCACCCTTAAAGTAAACGTGCCAATGAATTTTGCACAACATAATATGATAAGTGCAACACAGTAGGAAAGCACAATCTGATCATCAGGTTCCTTTGGAGAGCAAAAAGCATAAATCCTCCTGGTCCTCCCTACTTACCCTCCTGGGACATTAGTTTGGTGCTTAGAACAGCTTCCATTTAAGCCCTAGCAATTGGTTGTGCTAAAATTTCTGTCAATTAAAACTTTGTTGGCTCTTTGATTTGGCTTCCATCAAGACGGTAGAGAAGGCAGACCAAGCCCTACATTTCGTCTGTACCGTCACTCTACATAAACTAGACACAAAGCTTCAGGCCCTTAGAGCAGCTTGTTGTCTGTTATGAAGGCCAGTAGAAAATGAAAGCTGTCTTCAAGCAGAGGATGGCTCACTGGATAGTGGATCCTCCTGGGCACTGACATATGCACTTTGCTGACAGATAGCATGTTCGCCAGATTCTATAGCTTTTTTGTAAAGCCAGTGTCTTCCTGTTTTCTCACCTCACAAAGACAGAAGCACCAATAGACCCTGCCTCAGTGTCAGCTGTCTGCAGCATAGTACATGCTTATTTTTACTCCAGAGAGTTCCCTGTTGTCCAAAACTTGTGTTCCCTGTTGAGTCCCTCTATCATTTACTTTTACATTTACAGCATTTGGCAGACGCCCTTACCCAGAGCGACTTACATTTATCTCTTTTATACAACTGAGTAATTGGGGGTTAAGGGCCTTGCTCAGGGGCCCAACGGTAGCAAATTGGTGGTGATGGGAATTAAACCTCAGTATTTCAATTAACACCTTAACCACTTTGCTACCACCAATGTCGGCAGGCTTTCACTTGCTATATTTTTTAAAAATGTGGCTATTTTTAAAAAATGTGGTATGATGTGGCTTCGGCAGCCTGCCTATTACAGTGAAAAGTGCACACATTCCAAGTGTCCCAGGTCTTACTGAGTGGGTAATTACAGAAACAGCACTGATTGACCTTCCTTCAGGAAGCCCTGTCCTATTTTCTAATAGGAGGGATCAGGAAGCTCTGGCACTGGAAGAGGTGCTTGGGTAGAGAGTCCTAATTCATCAGTCACTGACTCTATACATTGCAGTCTATACATTGCAGTGACTGCCTGGAAGGAAAGGTCTCAGTTACTTGTGTAACCCTCGTTCCCTGAAGGAGGAAATAGAGATGTCACTTCCTGTGGCCACAGTTGCTGTAGCACTGCTGATTGGCCAGGGCACTCAAATATCCAACACTTGGCTCCTCAAATATCCATTGCACCTGCTGCTCATTTATACTCATGCTGCCAGGTGTGGCAGTCAGATACAAATTGCATGTCAGTGTTCATTGGCTCAGTAGTTTACATTCAAAGTAGATTAGCCTTTCTGGCAAGATTTTCAGTTTGTTAAATATTTCACAATATATATATTGATATACTCTCTTGAATAAAATAGTATGGTCGCTAAAGATGAGGGGAAATTTAGCCTACTTTCTCTACGATATCCTGGGGCACAGTATGGTGAATAGTTAATTCTACTGACTGCCATCAGACTCTGCAAACCTTCCTTTAAGTGTACTACCCTGTTCTTAGTCACTGAATATTACATTATCTTTAAAACAACGACACATATTCCACTGCTGTAGGGTTTTACAATGAACCACAGGTAACACTAGTATATTTTCTTTTCCAAGTTGCATATTTCTGTAGTTTATCTCATTTTTATTGATTTGAGTTGATGTAGTATCTGCATTATGGATAACTCTAAGATATAAATATTTCAGTGATTTAGAGGACAAATCCCTTTAAATGAAGCAAAAGTTAAAAATATACACATTTTCCAAAAGAATGATTTAAAGAAAAGTTCTCTATAAATCACACTATCTACAGTATCTATCTATCTATCTATCTATCTATCTATCTATCTATCTATCTATCTATCTATCTATCTATCTATCTATCTATCGCTATCTGTCTGTCTGTCTGTCTGTCCACCTATAGCCTTTTTGTGAGGCCTGTCCTTTTTATAATACAACATCAGGGACTTACAAGTGTCTATCTATCATTGTACCTACTTACCTACCTACCTATCTATCTACCTATGTACCTGTCTACCTACTTACCTTAACTAGGTTCATCATTTAATATTACTATTATCTATCTATCTATCTATCTATCTATCTATCTATCTATCTATCTATCTATCTATCTATCTATCTATCTATCTATCTATCTGTCTGTCTGTCTGTCCATCCGTCTGTCTGTCTGTCTGTCTGTCTGGAAAATTCAAAACAAACCCTCCCTTTATGTCAGAATAATTTACAAATTAATGGTAGGCGTTCATAAAATTCTGAAAACGTTTCTGCCATATTTATTGAAGGATGCTATTCAAAACTACAATAGATTATAGATTCATTATAGATTCACTAGATTATAGATTCATTGGTAAACGTGTTCCCTTATAACTGTATGTTTTTCACGATCTAATGTTATATTGTTGTCTTAAAAATTGAGGACTTAAAAATGATATAATGAGAAAACCTGGGGCAACCTCGGGCAGTTTCTTTTAGTGCAATTCAGATTCTATAAGCTACTGTGGGTGCAAAAACTACTTCAGTGCCAAATTGGCTATCTGAGGCATGAACAGTGTAGTTCAGTTGACATTTTAGCACGCTCACTGTTCTAACATTTATTTATGAGATACAAAAATTGCATTCTGTTTATTACCAACCGACAGTTTAATTTGTTTTTCATAAATCGCATCTCACTGGTTACAATGCCTTTCGTCATTTACATTTCGGCATTTTTCTAATACTAATTTATCTTAACTTCTGTAAGTAACTGGTAAAATAATATCAATGTCTTTCACTTATTCTGCTTGCCATCGCTGGTCCATTTTATACATTCCTCTGTAAGCGTTTTTTCCCTCGGGCCACTACTGCACTCCATTCACTGTTTCAGCCCATCCTCTAAAATGCTGTGTGATTCTGAACTTTGATTTAAAATTAATGAGCAGAGTGAGCTGTTGCAACTTAAATGTAGGTCCATAAGCTGGAATCCCTTACATCTAAACAGAATACAGTACATTATATCACAAAATAACACACCAACAAAAAACGAAGCCTAATTCCCAGATGTGAGTGAAGGGACACATCTGACTGCATTGTATATATTTTAGTGTTTATTTAAAAAAAGCATTCTATTGGGTTCCATTGGCCAAAGCAGCATCTAAAGCCATTTTTTAAGGCCTGTCCTTTTATAATACAGCATTGGGGACTTACAGGTGTCCCAATTAACAATTGTTTTGAGATACGAACTGTCTCTCGGCCGATATTTTGCCTTGTATTGCAAGCTAAAATTCGGTTACGAGCCAGCTTTAGAAACCCAACCGCTAGTTGGCATAGCGAACGTCACAGTAAATGAAGTAACATCCACCCAGCATCCCGTCTCTCACGTTAGCAAGTGTGTTAGCAAGTGAAGTCGTCTGATCTCCAGTTCTAAAACCAGTTTATTGCAGTACATTCTATTGTATAGTTTTTATACAATATTCAGTATTTATATGTATATTTTTCTTTTTTAAAAACATGTAACATAAACAATTGGGGTGTTTTTTTGTTGTATGCAGAACAGATTAAAGGCATTGCTATTCCTTTCAATGGGGAAAATTGAGTAATACATACGAGTAATTTGAGTTCTGAGCTTCGTCACAGAATGAATTAAACTCGTAGTCAAGGTACCCCTGTAGTTCTAAACTAGATGATTATGTCATTATTAAATATATACTGTATAAAAGGGGCGGGCAGTTTCAGTCCTGGAGGGCCAGTGTCCTGCAGAGTTTAGCTCTAACCCTAATCAAACATACCTGAACCAACTAATTAAGATCTTGCAAGGTTTACTTAAAACTTACAGGCAGGTGTGTTTAAGCAAGTTGGAGGGTGGGCCGATATTGCCCACCCCTGCTGTATAAGATATATGAAGTGTTGCACTATTTGATTAAACAATTAATTCTTACACTCGAATCACCAACTGTTTGCATTTTTACATTTTTAAGTCTTTAAAACTCTTTTTTATAAATAATATACAACAAAAATACATTAAAACGCCTTTTATTCCACCTGACCTGATAAACCATACATCTTTGGTACATGTCTTGTAAACCTCACCGCCTAACCTCATCGCCATTCCAGAACTTTTACCCTACCTCTTTTTTTTTCTACCAATAACACTTTTAAAAGGAATTATCCAGAAACATATTACAAGGCGTTGAGTGTGTATGTGTGTGTTTATGTGTGTGTGTTGAGGGGTGATGATTTTGTTAGCCTCCAGCACTTCACTGCACTTTTAGCTATAAGGTGTCTGATGTTCATACATTTTCAGACTGCTAAGGTTAAAACACACATTGTAGAAGTGCAACATGGGATTAACTGGGACTGAACTCATGTCAAACTCAACATTTAGAATGTCCAGTCAACATTCTGGTTTCCTATAAACAATAATTTTATAGGAGCAGCACAAAGAAATAAACATTTTAGCAACCTCAGTGTTGACTCTCAGAAACCAAAGGCTCTTTATTCTTCGAATCCAGCTATAATTAGATTAACACAATCAACCTGCAAGCAATCATGCTGATAGGACATTGTGAGTTATGGTTCCATTATCAGTTTAATTATAGTCTAAAGTGCTACTATTGCCTCTCAGCAGTTTAATTCTATGATATTCAAACCAGAAAATATAATTATAATCAGTAGCTTAATGGATACCCAATCACAGGTTGTAGTAACAAATGATAGCATTTTAGCAGCGATGACCTAAAGAATGATCAATATTTTTTAGGAGAATCTTCTCCTGCAACCATCGTGATAGTCACGATACTTTATCATTTAAAGAAAAAAAAAAAAATCAAATAATCATAAAACATCGCCCTTGATTTATGTCATGGATCAACTGACAAAAGAAGGAAAGTCTGAGGCAAAAGCTTTCCTATTGCATCCCTAAATATCTCTCTTCCACTGTCATCACCTTCCCTCTTCTGCCCTTTCCTGTCCTCACCCAAGAGAAATAGGGGAGCTCTCTTTCTTTTTTGTCCCTGATAAACCTATTCATAGGAGAAACAGAAATCTTTAAATAGCTCTTTGCTGCATTTGAGACATCAAATACTCTCTCTCTTTCTCTCTCTCTCTCTTTCTCTCTCTGGGTAATTGGACTATAGAGATTGTCAGGATGAAAGACTGTTGTGAAGCATCACTTTGAAAGTCTTTATCAGATGCCAAAATAATGCTTCTGTCACATATGAAAAAGCTCTGATGTTCAGCGACTAGTCGTATGCGAACGATCCAGATTTCATGATTCCACTGGCAAGCTATGTTTATGTGTTAAATTGTAGTCGATTTATCTTTTTAATGCTAATTATGTTATTCTTATTTCCATCTTAAAAAAAAAACGTTTAATGTAATTACCCTGCAGCACCAGTTGCTTTTCTCTGTCTGCCTGTTTTGGACTAAATCGACACTTGGATGTAGCGTAAGGATAGGAGAGTATAATAACTGAGCTCTGCTGAATACTATAAAATAGGTTGGACTGTACCAGTTGCATGGTACATATAGATGAGTATAAATCATGCTCCCTCACACACACACACACACACACACACACACACACTATAAATTTACAGTAGAATGAGAGTTCTGCCTGCTCTTTTTTTTGTACCAATGCTCTTTAAGAATGCTCTTCTTAAATATTGGCCCAGCAACAAACAACAATGCCATTTAGCCTGGAAAGGGATTTGTTTTCCTGCTTCTCTTCTTATGTTCTCTGTAGTTCATTACTTATCCAATAAATTTTTCTCCTTTTTTACATGTTCTACAATTATTAATCTGAGCTTTCAACAATTATTAGCAAAATAATAGTGACAGATAAATCAGGCTTTCGCATATGTAGTACGTTTAAAAGAAGAGCACGACATTATTAATTCAATGTTGATAAAGATCGTCTACGCCTTGTATGTTAATTATCTATCTGTCTGTAATGTAAATGCTTAAAATAGATGTTAAGGTTACAGCATAGCCGTTAGGTGGTGGGTTTTTTTTTGGGTCTATCCTGATTTTTAGGTTACATGCAAAGTAGACAAACACAGTGGATTTCCTGTCTTCAGAGCAATCAAGTGCGAGATATAAACTGAATAATTGGTTATATCTTTGTAGGGTTCTGATCTTGTTTCATGTTTTTCTTATTTTTAAAGTACATGCTTTATTTTTTTAGTTCTTGTTCTTTGCTCTTTGTATATTTCCTGTTATGTCTTGGTCATGTGATCCTTGTTCCTCTTGTCTTCCAGGCACGTGGTTTCCCTGTCCTTGTGTCATGTGTTCATTGGTTAGTTTGGTCATGTGTTGTTTACTGTGTTCAGGTGTCTCTCGTCTAGTTAATCTGTTCCCTGTGTATATATTAGATTTAGATTAAAATAGATTCAACTTTATTGTGCTGTCATTGTGCAAGGTACATGTACAGAGCCATTGAAATGCAGCTAGCGTCTAACGCGTATTTACAATAAATAGCAGTTAATAAATAAAGGTATGAGGTTGATAATTACAGAGGTGAGGGTAAATAATGTACAGACGGTGCAATAGTATTTATATATGGTATCTATAGGCGTATATATAGTATGATACAGTTATAGCTGTTCAAGGAATGACATGATGGATATCTACATACATTATGGTACAGTAAATTCAGTGTAAATATGGATATAATATATAGATAGCCCCATTGTAGCCATGTGTCTTTGTGGATTATGTTAGTGTTTATGTCATGTCATGTCATGTCAAGTCAAATCAAGTTAATCAAGTCTAGTCAGGTTAAGTTAATGTTAAGTTTGTTAATTTATCACTTAATGAACGGTACCCTTGGGTTCTAAATACAACTTGCTCCAGTGGGATTTGTTACAACCTTTTAGAAAACTGACACTTATTTCTCACGCTTTGCAGTATTAACAAGAGATATAACTTAATTAAAACTCATACAGTTGGACTGCAAAATATGTCAAACATGTCCAGATCATACATCTCATGCCAAGTGTCCTATGCTGTTATTATGTATCACAACATTGTGTCCTGTTGTACAGTTTTACTGCTTTATCATTAAAAGTCTTTTTCTGTCTGTTATGGATTTATCATCTTGTTATAACATCTCACGATAAATAATAAAAAGTGTCAGGACATTCACCGTGAAGTGTGTAATAAAACTATGACAGAATGTTATTACGCATTATAATTAAATCTTAGATGTCACATTTAATATTTTATGACAAATTTAAGTGTAACAAAAGAGTGAGTTGAATAAGAATCTTAAAAGTGAATCATAAATATTTTTTTTGTTAAATTTGGACACTTATTAAGATTATAACATGCAAGATATTAAGTCCAGCAATATTATCTTATCTTTCAGCTACCTTACACTCATAAATTGTGAACTAGTAGTGAACACATCCTAATAACAAACCAGATAAAAAGTACGAGACAGTAAAAAAAAAACTGCACAAACGTACAAATCTAGTAACAGGATAGCTACGAGATATATTTTGTATCCGTTTTGCAACCCGTTGCCTCTTTCGGATCACATCACCAATATTGATTTTTTGCTTTCTGTTCTACACTTCCTCCGACAAAACCCGTTTTGGTCTCTTTGCTGACTCTCCCATGGCATTGCATAGTATTCTACTGCGTATTAGATAGTTTCGTCTTATAGTTAGCTGTTGGATAACTCCACTAGGACTATCAGCAAAATATGTGACGTATGCCATAAAGCAGGTCACCATTGTCCCTATTGGATGGGTGGGGCTGTGTGCAGCGACCCGATGACAAAACATACAGAATGTGGTAGTAGTCGTTAGGAGGCTGTTCAGGTTATAGTGTCAGTAAAATTCGTCCCGTTAAGAGTTGTTCTAACACCGAAATTATTTTAGAGGCATTACTTCAAGGTCGAAAAACTACATAGTGTTGCTTTACGTAAAAACATCGAACTTATTAAAACATATACTGAACACACCAGAATGGAGAAGTAGATAGTTAAACCCCTAACGGGTGTGTTTATTGAACAGACAGGTAAACAGTAGTAAACCTGGCTTTATTAGAGTTAGCTTGGAGTTCAGGAACCAGAGAAGACAACGGGAATTCAGGAGAGGAGAAACAGGACCAAAAGCTGAGGAACCAAAAGCGAGAAAAGCCGGCGTCAGAACCAGACTTGGACAATGTAACATGCTCTTATATAGTGGAGTGTGTGTGAGTGAGAGTGAATGTGGAATGAGTTTCAGGTGTAACTCATTAGTGTTCAGGGAAAGAGGTAGGTCAAGTGGCTGTCGGATTAGGTGAGGTGTTTGGTGTTACTGTGACATCTACTTATTTACCTTCAATACATTTATTTTAGGATTCTTTAATTTTGTCATATATTGTTTTCTCCCAGAGTACCATGTGTTACGTTATACTTTTAAATCTACTGCAGTGCGACGAAGGTCCTGTATCGGATATACCTGTACTGCATTTCCTGCAATGGTAACATGACACAAAAACTATACCACTAAAAATAAAGATCTGGGTTAGCAGATTTTTCTCAAATAACAATTCATCTTACATTAATATAATTATTTATATATTTATACAATATACTCTACTTAAAGGATATTCTATATTCTATTTCCATACTATGTATGTGGTATTAGAGTTTTTTGTCACCTGATCTCTGTATATCATATTCTTCTTCTTCTTCCCTTTCAGGGATCGGCACAGCGAATCATCTGTCTCCACCTAACCCTATTCTCTACATCCTCTTCACTCACACCCACTAACTTCATGTCCTTGTTTATCACATCCATATACCTCCTTTTTGGTCTTCCTCTTTGCCTTCTGTACTTGTCCAAACCACCTCAATCTGGCTTCCCTGACTTTTCCCCAAAACATCTAACATGAGCTGTCCCTCTGATGAACTTGTTCCTAATCCTGTCCAACCTCATCACTCCTAAAGAAAACCTTAACATCTTCAGCTCTGCTACTTCCAGCTCTGCCACCTGTCTCTTGCTCAACGCCACAGTCTCTAAACCATACATCATAGATCGCTGTATATCCTATTATCAGCCAGTATACGATTATGATTATTATTAAACGTTTATGGAAGTATTGAAAAAGAACCAAAGCTTCTTCAAATCTAATGATGATGTATCATTTTCATGCTCATTTGTTTTTATGCTTTCTTGTACATGTCCAATAAATTAGAACTTTCTTCAATGCACATTTATTTTTATATAGAGCTGAAATATTTTTATTGAATTTTTTGTAGCAAGTATTCTAAATATGGACTGTAATAATGACTGAATATTTAAAATCCATGTTAAAATCTATGACATCTGCATGTAATTCCTAATGTTACTATATCACTATCACTATTATTATTATTATTATCACGCAATTTTCAGAGGGACTCATAGAAGTTTCGATAAAAATGTTGAATATTTTAAAAGGTTTGCCTGTCACAGGTTAACAAATAAACTAAGCTGCCATACAGGAAGTGGGGCTGTGTAGAAAACTGACATTGCACAGCATTTTTTTTTTCTACCGGCACCAACCTTAGGTCAAATGTTATAATAAAATGGTTGAAATGCTAATATTTAACTGCTCCTTTTTCAAAGGTTTTACAAACTTCATCGGATTTTAGACAACAAGGTAAATGTTAAACGACCAACCGACCAAACCGTTAAGTCTCAGCAGTAGCAGCAGATGCAGCAATAATACCACATGCTGCCGGTATGTCAATAAATTCAACCACTGTCTGTGTCAAAACATGCACATAATAAATGAAACTACAGATCATTTTCAAAACGTTTTGCCTTGTCGACCTTATAAAGCGAATTCAGTGCATCTTTGAATATGTGGATTCTTCTTCCTCTTACTATTATTAGTAGGGGTCAAGCCCTGAAAGGACAAAGAGCTCTCTTGTATTTGTTAGTTCTTTCTTCTTTTTCTTCTTCCACTATTGAGTCTAAAATTGGGCACACAGATAAAACAGTTTGAACTCTTACTATAGCAAATTTGGAGTCTTGATCCCAAACATTCATTCATTCATTTATTTATCTTCTATACCCGCTTATTTCCCAATTCAGGGTCACAGAGATCTGCTGGATTCTATCCCAGCCGTCTCTGAATGGGTAAAAGGCAGAAGGGTTACAGCCTGGACAGGTCGCCAGTCCATCACAAGGCCACAGAAACACTCACACTTACTCCTTTGGGCAAGATAGAATCACCAATCAACCTAACATACGTATTTTTGGACTGTGGGAGGAAACCGGAGTACCCAGAGTAAACCCTTGCAAGCACGGGGAGAAGAACATGCAAACTCCATACAAAAAGGCCCCTGCTGCCCCCGTGCTGCCCTGATCCCAAAACAATTAATTATTTTTTTTGAATCCTTGACTCATGGAGCTTTAAACACACCCCATGACATCATTTTCCATCATTAAATTTTTTTAGGTATTTTGAATCGTTCAAAAAAAACCTACTTTTTCGAACTCATTCTGGGGGCTGCTTGTCTGATTTTCACGAAAATTTGCGAGAAATTATTTATTATACATGCTGACAAAATTTCCTCTAGTATTCTCAAACTACTGTATAGTAACAAGGACTATGGGTGCGGTTTTGCATAAACTCATTTTTCTAAATCTTACAGATGTCTTCAAATACTCATTTTTTTGCTTGACCTCTGACCCTGGTAATTGTGGCATGCAGCTATATCGATTATTATTATTATTACTACTACCTTTGGTTAAGTATCTCATATACACTTACGCTCAGGAAACACACAGCACACCAACTAGTGCTGAAACATAAATGACATTTCAGGGGCTGTGGATCCATAGGGTTCCTAATATTACCTTTACCTATGACGTTTTAAACTGTCTTCCTGGAACTCAGCCACACTTCAAATGTTACTACAGAAACGCAGAATGAAAGACAGGAGATGAAGAGAACAGATAAGAGGCTTTTATATATACTAATGCCAAACAAACAACTTACTCCATCCATTAAGAGCAACAACACACACACGCACTATTTCGCAAAGAATCTGTATTATCACATGGAACGTCCAGAACAGCAGTACACACAGAGTACATATGCCTGCACAGGGAACATTTCAACTGTCCCTCTGCACTTACTAGAAATCTCAGCATGAATTAGTGTTGCTGCAGCTAAAAACCCAGTGGAACCCTACTGCAGAATGACTACCATAACCCTTTGTGTGTGTAAGTGTGTGTGTGTTTGTATGTATGTGATGTGATGTGCTACAGAAGTATACTGGAGTGCTCCCTGGAGAAGCCAGCTGAGCTGTATGTGTCTCATTCACAGTCAATCCCCTGCTCTGGTTCAGAAATACACACACACACACACTACACACACTACACAGAGCTTTTGAACATTAGTAAGACCTGGAAAAAAAAAGCTTTCTGAACCATGAACATAGCCTGAAGCTTGGATTAATATTAATGCTCCACTAATCAGGGCAATGTTTTTCTCTCTTTCTCCATTATTCTCTGCGCGTTGTCTTTCTCCAGGCTTAATAATACTGCATTAGCATTAACAGTACTGGCAGAAAATAGATGCATGACAATGTTCACTGTCGTGTGTCATGACAGCCTGCTCAGAGTGTGTGTGCATGTGCATGTGTGTGCATGTGCATGTTTACATTTTATTGATTTTTTTTATCTGCTCATTTGCTCATCACTTTATATTTTCAAATAGACAGAAAGCAAAAGACGAAACCACGTAACAAGGGACTACAAGAAGACAACAAGGAAACAGCAGTATTTGTGTAGAAAGAATAAAAATGAATAAAAAAAATTTAACTAGCTGAAAGTCGCAATAAATCACGTGCCAAGAAATAATAAAAAGCTACCTGAAATATTAGTCATTCTATAACATTACACTTTTGTAATTGCACCTGCTGTTCATCTCAAATTGCTGATAACATCAGCTTCAGCGCACCATTAAGGAGGGCTGATTGAGCCACAGGGCATGTCATTATGAGGCATCTAATGGTGCATAAATATGGCAGATTTATGTAAAGTGTTTGCAGTATTAATGCTGTTGTGAAGTTTTATATATCATATATTGTTTGAAGTGCTACATTCAATAAAATACACTGCTGTGTTTTAAAGCTACAGGATTATAATTATTACAGTATTGTGCCAACGACCTGCAAATGGTGTATGTAAAAAAGAATTTGTTTGCAGAAATTGATAAAATATACTATTGAAAGTACTAAACTTGACTATATAAAGTCTTTAAACTATTGAAAAATAGAGTAGTCTCAAGTACACTTTACTGTTGAAGTTTAACTGAGCACCTAAAAAAATCTGCTACAGATTTTCTCAAAATTTTTTCCATCCTTCTAGCATCAGTTTTTACAAGTCAAACCTGACAAACAATATTCTTTTTTTCTAGATCTAATGCAATTCATTCAATATTAACTTACATGCAGTAGAGGTTTTTTCCCTTATAATAAAAGTTTAAATATGAAATAACTATTTGTCATAAAATTAACAAGAAAAAAAATGTAAATCTTTCTATTGTATCTGTGGTATTTTACATTATTAACATAAGTATGGGACTGTGTATTAACTGCTATCAGACAATCACTAATAATAATAATAATAATAATAATAATAATAATAAAAACCCTGATGATTCAAGTCCAAGTTCAAGAAGCTTTATTGTTGTTTCAACCATATATAGGAGATACAGTACACAGTAAAATGAGATAACGTTCTCCAGGACCCCCTGGTACTACAAAATTACCCAAAACAATAACAACAAAGAGCCACTTAACAGAACAACACAGAGCTAAAGACTGAAAGTAAATTGTCTTAGCAACATAAAGTGCATGTGTGCAACTTGGTGGAAACAGTGCAGGACAGACAGTACAAATGTTAAACCAGACTATACAGTACAAAAACAGGACGCTGTAGCGAACAGTTAAATTAAACAGCCGACCAGATTATAAAAATGTGCAAATAGAAATGTGCAAGTAGAAAAACAGGGTTGGTCGATATTATCTGTGGAAAAATGTATTATTTTTCCTTTTATACCAGCATTAATGTTAAACGCTCAATTCTGTTTAGTTAAATGGTGTTAATTAGACTTTTTTACCAGCAACTCCAACAGATGTTCCACCTACAAGAGTTATATTATTACATTCAGTCTAACATGTCATTGTGTTTTATAGTAGATGCATGGGGGCAGATAGTAATGAGAATCATCAAAGTAGATTAATATAGAAATATTAAAAAAACATGTCGCTGTGACTTTTAAGAAAAAGTCTTGGCATCTTTTAGGATTACTAATTTCCTTTTACGAGTCGCTTGGACAACACTGATAATTCCCTGATCAATAAAAGAGGGTTAAACTTCAAACACTACAGCTCGGACCATTAATAAATTGTTATTTTTAAAATGACTATGAATGAATGAATGAATAAATAAATGAGCATCTAATCTATCTATAATTCTATGCTGTGCTCTTATTTCTATGTAAACAGATGGCAAATTACCATAAACTTTTCCTAATTATAGTCTTAATAAACTGTACATCATTTTCAAGATTTTCACCTGTAGTTAATGGAAGAACCAACAGATGTGTGGATTAAATAGCTATTTATGTATGTTCATCAAATTGTTATTGTAGATGTATTTTGCTGACTGTCTTTAACTCTCCACTCATAAATATTCATAAGCAGACTTTAGATGATCATTACTATTTATTATTTATTATGGTTGGCCTAAAAGGGTAGAGAAGCAAAATATTCAGTGTCACCATGGAAAGATGCCAATTAGCCATGCATTAAACAATATTTTACCTTATTATAGCACTTATAAGACCTGTTTTCTTTTCGTTCTTCTCTGGTTAGGTTCAAATGTAAATAAAAATGACTTTAACAGTGCAGAGTCAGCAAATGTGTCCCGGTTATGGACCTTTTGGTCTTCCACATGTTCCAGGCAGCTGTGTGTGAGTAGTGACTGTAGTGTGGACGATAAAGTCTTTCGCTCGCAGTGAGTAAACGCACCTGCGCACGGACGTCTCTCTCATTCTGGCTCCGGCTGTCTGAGAACATCTGTCCAGCTGCAGAATCATGAACCAAACCGCTGGAGTCTCGAACCACTGTCGTAGACGATCCTCAACCGACAAGGTAAGACCATATGCTTATAACCGCACAAAAACTTATGCGCCCTGATCCAGTTCTCCGGTATGTCGTTGGGCAAAGCGTTATAACGCAATAAAAACAGACAGGGCGCAGGTTCTAAAAAGTGTAGTGAGGAAAAAGTTTGCGAGCTTTTAGTAGAAGTAAAAGAAATAGAAGAAAAATAACTTTTGCCAGACTGGAGATTTGCGATGAGAATTATTTGCGTCTTCAGATTTCATGTATAAATTAGAGTTTAATTTGCAATAAGCTTCTGCGCTTTAAACTTAATTACCCACTACTAGAACATTTATAGCTAATTAAGTGACTTAAAACTTTCTTACAGACATAAAGCTCTGTATATACTATAAATATACCGTTTATATTTAAGACTTGTAGATATTACAAATGAGTGCTGTTATAATAATATATCCTGCCAGTTTCTCTAACCAAATAATTTAGGTCTTTTTTTGTTACTGTTGTGTTTTGCACACTTTATAAAGCTTGAAGGATGTCCTGTTCGCTAAATATTAAAATAAGTTAATATTCATTGTCACTTGCTTTCTGTTGATTAATTACTACTTCAGATTTTCACCCATAATTTGTGTCAGACCCAAAGCCATTGCATTTCTAAAATAGGATTTGTGAACTGTAACAATAAAGGAACCCAATCCCAGAGGATGCTATAACTCCATCCCTTTTATTCGCTGATTAATTAAGCATCTCAGAAGTCTACTCTGCCCAGGGGAGAATTTTTAATGCTTTTTTTCCCTTTTATTTGGCCTAATTACATTTTGCTATTTGTTAATTGAAAGATGCTGACTTTTCACTCATGTTGATGGGGCTTCCTTTGTGGATTGCTGTTTGACATTAACTAACAAATCGCATAAAATGTAATAGATATTCACTAACTCTCCTCTCTATGCCTGTTTTTTTTTTTTTTACTGATTCGTTTAAAAAATGATTTCCACAGTAAACAGGGTATCCAAAAATGTCCATCTGCCGCAATCTGTTGGCGCATCTCAAAATCATTTAATACCCCCTCATATGTGGATTAAATAGCTATTGCAATGGAATGAGCAGATGCTTTAAATTCCACAATATAAAAATGGAAGAATGAATAAATCTAAAACCTTTCAAGTTTTAGGTAAGTTCAATTAAGAATATAATTAACCTTTTTACAGTGATGTCTGAGAGAAAGCGAGCAAGAGAGAGAGTGAGGGAGAGAGAAGGGGGAGAAAACTGTTCCCACTGGATACTTACAAATGTGCAAACAGAAATAGACACTAAACCAGAGAAGCTTCAGAGAACGGCCATGTTGGGGAAAAAAATCAAATTATGGTTTAATACATTTTTAATGTTATCAGGACTTTAAACTGAACACCATTTAGATGTAATTAATTTTGTTACTCTAAGCTTTTAGCACCCCGATATTACCATTTCTAATATTGTTATCTTTACTTTAAAATTAAAGTTCTAAGGGCTGCTGACTTATTGCAACTGAAAACTCCATTCCACCTTCTTTTTTACAGCGCTCGGTCACTTGCGCGCTGGAGGCACATGTCATTGCTAAGCAACCATCCGCTGCACTCTCCATTACAACTAGAAAATTTCACTAATGGATTTCCACCCTTGCTGTAACTCTGCTAGAAAATTTATTTAAGAAGAAAAAAAAACCCTGCTGAGGTTTTAGTGTAATGGGAAAGGTGAGGAAGCTGATTGGTTGGTTCTTGTCACATGGCCCATATATAATATGTGAATGGCCTTTTAGTGAAACAGTGTACGTTGTAATTAAGCATGTCTTATTGTATGTCCTTCTACTGTGAATTATTAAACTCCTGCATGCTAATTCTGGTTGATAGGGCATCTTATTTCTTCAAATTGAAGTAAATTTTCCACAAAGTTTGTAAATAATTCTCTACACACTATATGGCCAAATGTTTTTGGGCACCTAAATCCTATTTTGGATTTAGTACTACTCATCGGTCCTCTTAGTTTCAATCAGCAGATATGCTACAGCACGTAAAAACATTTTATCTTGTGGCAACAGTTTAGTTAAGACCCACTTATAGGTGTGCTAACCGCAAACTTTTAACCATATGATGTATATTATAAATATGAGTTACAGCATTCGGCAAACACCCTTATCCAGAGCGACTTACATTTATATCTTTTATACAACAGAGCAATTAAGGGTTAAAGGCATCGCTTAGGGGACCATACATTCTGGTTAGCAGTCCAACACTTTAACGACTGAACTACCACTTTCCCATATCCTATATGTGTTCTTATATTAATTAACTGAGTAAAATAACTACAGGTTACAGAAGCAAGAGTGTACAGATCGTAGCAGCCAGGTGAAAAACACGAGCAGCCATGATCTCAGTACTCTCTATAGACCTCTAACCCTAAACAGCATCTGTGGGATGATTTGGATCACAAATACATTTGCTTATGCAGGAATTTAAAGGTTTATAAGAGCTCCATTTTTATGGACTGAAAAGCAGAGGCACTTCTTCAGGTTACTGAAGCTGTATAAAGGTGTGCATGAAGTCTTGTAATACAGGGCTTTACCAGTGAACATTTGCATGCATTTGAATGGGCATTAAAAGACATTAACACATTTGAATAAGCATAGTGATGAGATTGGATAATGATGATTTCTTACAAGCAAACCGATACATCCACCCTAAACTTATGGTCTTAAAGCTGATTAGTGCGATGCTTTGATATTTCAATGAGAATTGGACTCTTGGTCTTTTTAACCAAACCCAAACAAGCATATTACAACAACAACATTTTTTTTCTATTCCATCATTTATTTACTTGAATTTAACACCCCCCCCCCAAAAAAATTGCCCACCTGGGATACCTGCCCGTCCTTCTATGGTTGGCAAGAACCAGGCCTTGGTGTCAGTCCAATCACAATCACTTCTACAGATGTTTTATTAATCACTACCAAATCTTTAGTTCTGCTAAAGTATAGGCAAGATTACGGTGTGTTATTATATGTTTGCTTGACTGTATAATTGTATGACAATCATATGAGACCAAACTAGTGCATAGCAGTGCTTCATGGGCAGCGTCTCAGAGAAAAAGCCCCAGAGCAAAGAGCTCTGGCCTACTTTTTTTCTGGATTTATTCATTTAAATAGAAGCAGGGTTGTCTCTTGAGTACCCATACAAAATGCTTCAAAACAAGATATCCCAGAAAGCGAGTGGCTGCAAAATAGAGGATATAGTGGAGAGAGAAAAGTAACATGTTATTGTGTTTCTTCAGTCACATCCTGTTGCTTTACTGCTGAGTGGGTAAAAAAGGAATAGTACATCCTTTTAGCCATGCTGTTTTACTGTCTTAGTCATCAAATGCCATGTTTTGAGAAGCTTGAACATAACGAAACGATCTTTGCTGACCAGGACCTGATCTAAATCTTGTACATATTAAAGGTTTATGCTAATCTGTCATAGTGAGCAGCTTAATCCTAGAACCTGCACTCAGGCTACACACACGTATACAAACAGGCATTAATTCGTTTCACATTAACGGCAAAAAAACACGCCCCAGTTGGCAGCTGCCAGTTCAGAAGTGTCTGTGGGGGGAAGTGAATATAGATGCATAAGAAATTAAAAATATACCCATGATATAGCTCAGTTTTCAAAAGCTGCTAAGGCTGAAGGTGTATGATAATCTTGATCTTATATAAAAAATGTATTTGTATATTTTCAAATTATTTGGCAGATGTCATTATAAGCATTTGGGGGGGGTATGGGGGCAGGGTGGCTCAAATGGTTAAGGTGCTGAGTTGTTAATCTGATGAGCAGAAACACCTGGGTTCAAGCCCCACCTCCAGCAAGTCAACCACCCAATCCCTCCTGCTCCACTGCATCATAGCTGACCCTGCACACTGACCCCAACTTACTAAGATGGGATATGCAAAAAATGCATTTCATTGGCTCTGTACATGTACCTTGCACAATGACAATGAATTGAACATACTTACTTAAGGGCCTTGCTCCTTAGGAAGCTCACAGTGGTGCTGGGAATCAAACCCTGATCTTTCAACCCTGAACACCTCAACCACTAATCCACCACTTCCCCCCATCATATTTACATGTGATGAGCAAAATGATGAGGCTGGTAAAACATTTTATAAAGAGCACTAATTCTAATATGTGTTGTTGAAATATAAGTTTGTTTAATTTTTTTCCTTGATTAAAACTTACTACACAGTATTTGTAATAAATGCCACTACCATCTCAGTCAAAGCTGGTTATTTAAAGACTTCTCACATTTCCAGCGAAGGTTTTATACATTAAAATCATCTTTTCGAATAAAATGCTGCATTTTATTTACTGTCTTCACTACCTTTGAATTGGCTTACCTTAACTTAAGTTATCTTGGTGGACCTGCTCTATAAGCAGCACCCAACCCTCATTCTAGCTGTCATGCAGAGTAATATTATCACCTCTATGTATTCCACATCCTGCACTGTTTACCTGATCAGCAGGTCTCGAATCATTTTTTTCCTTTCACATACGTGAGGTCATTATTGTGGCCCAGATTTCTCCACTTTTTCCTAACACACTCAGTGGTAAGCAAAATATTCTCTAAAACTTGTGCAGGCTTATATCCGAATCTGTATCATAGTTGATAAGCATCAACTATGTGCTCAATGGCTATGACAGTGACTTTTTCTTAAGGATGCATTTTGTGACATGAAGTGTGTGTGGTGATGCTGATGTCGAAATGACAATCTTGGTTAGATTCAGACTCTGAGTCAAACCTGACTCGACAACTGATTAGCATAACAAACAGCACAGAAAGCAAACTGAGCTACTTTCTAGGCAAATGCATGCCACGATGGGAGACATCGCTCAGTAAAATCGATAATACGGGAGCTGAAACTGCACAACTTAGAGAATCTATATGATGTTGCATTGTGTATGAAAATCTATAAGATATTGCATTGTGTATTCCAATGGATACGTTATTTTGCTTCTTATACTAAAACAATCACTTTGTTCTTGAAATGTTGAAACGCCTGTGGGGATCTGATAAACACCTTGATGGCTAGACCAGGAGTTAAGGCAGCTCTGGGATCTGGGGCATTTTACAGTGATATACAGTATCCACTGGGCAGTAACTACATCAGTAGGTCCTGCCTCAGGGATACCAGCTATAGTTTTATTAAATGCCCTTAATAAATGTCCAGCTGTTATTGACGTTAGAAAATTGTTCTGTCTTTGATAAAGGTCATAAGATGTTAAGCAATGACTAAACAATTTTTGCTTAGAAAGAAGAATTTTATATATGGAATTTATATATGCTAAAGTCAATTAATATTTCATTAATTCTAAAACATTTTTTGTATATATAAAAAGCTGAGCAAAATGCAAAATGTCCACTTTCATCTTTCTATTGCACAGGTTGCATAGACAGGCATTACAGATGAAAACCAAAAAAATCAGAAGAGTGGACAAGATTAAATCAATCAGAGTCAATCAGGGCTTATGTTAGGTTCCAGTCAGAAAATCCCGATTTATGGTAGAAAATTATTTTATGTCAGGGGTGTCCAAACTCGGTCCTGGAGGGCCGGTGTCTCGCAAAGTTTGATAGGGGAAGGGGGAAAGTGGTAGCACAGTGGTTAAGGTGTTGGACTACCAACTTCAAGACCCAGGTTCGATTCCCAGCACCACCAAGCCACTACTGCTGGGCCCCTGAGTAAGACTCTTAACCCCCATTTGCTCAGTTGTATAACAGGGAATAATGTAAGTTGCTCTGGGTGTCCTGCAAATGTAAGTTTAGCTCCAACTTGGCTTAACACACCTGTATCTAGGTTTCAAGTAAACCTAGCAAGAACTTGATTAGGGTTGATGCTAAACTCTGCAGGACACCGGCCCTCCAGGACAGAGTTGGGACACCCCTGACTCAAAAAAATTTGTCTAATAGATTGAATTTAAACTCTCAAATATATTTTCAACCCCTGGCTGAGTGCTGAATATATTTTTGGAGAAAATCAAAAAAAGTCCCTAAGGCGGCACTTAGTGGTTTTAGCATCTGTGTGAATTCTAGTATGAACCCCACGGGCGGAGCTGATAACCAGCGGTCTGTAACTAAAAATAGACATCAGGTGTATGTCCTTTAGGGTTAGAATTTCATTCATTCTCTCACTCTTACTCTCTTTCTCTCTGATTTCTAGGCTTATCGGGCTTGTTTTTTGTTTTACACAGATTATGTGTTTTTAAATTAAAGTTCAAGTTCAGGAAGCTTTATTGTGATTTCAACCATATACAGCAGATGAAGTACACAATGAAATGAAAGTTTTTCCAGGATCATGGTGCTCAATAAAACAACATTTCACTATATTTTTATTGTTATAAGTCTCTAAACTCAGAGTCCTCTGATTAGGAGGGTTATGAAGGGTGTGTTAATATAGCATTGCCTTCTAGTGGTGAGGTCATGGTCACACAGCTGAAGAAGTGGTTGGTGTTGGGTAAGTGTTCTTTCCTACTATTAGGGTATATGTATGTGCGTGTATGTGTGTGTGGGTGTTTTTTCCAAATTACAGTAAAAGCATTAGCTAAATGTTTTAGTTTATGGTACAACAACAAGGGAACAAAGCAGAACTTTAATTAAAAAAGTTTATAATACAAAACAGAAAACATCCATACAAAAGACATAGAACAGACTAGAATAATAGCATTAGCAATAGCATCCAAGGAACATGGACGCAGGACCTAGGGGAAAAAATACACAAAGACATACACGGTGATGTAGACATAGACAAAGCAAACCAAAGACAGACTAAAACACCAACTGATTTGGGATATGAGCAAGACCTGAACACAAAAAAAGAACAATCAACCAATGACAAGACTAGGGGGGCCCAGCGGCAATTAATCTTCCAACAATTTCACACACACACACACACACACACACACACACACACACACACACACACACACACACACACACACACAAAACAGTTACACAAAAAAAGCTCTAAACAGCCCTATTACCAAACTAGAGATTATTAATGCTTTTAAAAATTGTAAATCACCAGCGCCTGATGGGTTCTGTGAAGAGTTCTTCAAGGATTTTCGAGAGATGCTTGTGGACCTTTTGCTTAATATGTTTCAATATTAATTTACATGCCAAATCAGGGGGTGGATACAGGTTTAGAGCCTGGGTCAGAAAGTAGAGCAAGATCCAGAGCCAAGCCAGGGGGCGGGGTCAGTTCTTTAAGGAACAAAAAAGGGGAAGTGGTGGCTTATGGTTAAGCTACCAACCCAAAGATTGTGGCTTCAATTCCCAGCTCCACCAGGCCCTTGATGTAAGTCGCTCTGGATAAGAGCGTCTGCCAAATGCTGTTAATGTAATGAATGCTGGAATCGCTTGGGGAAGTGGTAGCGTAGTGATTAAGGTGTTGGACTACCAACTACGATTCTCAGCACCACCAAGGCACCACTGCTGGGCCCCTTAGCAAGGTCCTTAACACCCAATTGATGAATTGTATAACAGGAAATAATGTAAGACTCTCTGAATAATGTAAATGTAAATGATAATAGATTTCCATCAGCAGAATTAAAAGAGCTACAATCTATTAACACAGTTTTAGACTGTCTTCTGACTGTGGATGCAGAGAAGAAAAATAAATTCTCTTATTCATATTTGTATTAAAACCAAATATACTATGGACATAGAGACAAACCTGGAAGATGTCTAAAATATATTGCAAAACAGTGTGCAGCCTTTCAGTTTATTGCAACACTCTGTTGACTCAGACAACAATTTTTTCCATGATAATAAAAATATTAATCATTCTTTTAGGAATTTTTATTGAAATTGTATTCTTCTAAAAAAACAGATTGTAAACCCATGGTCCCCTTTTTTTCACTGAAATTAATCTTCCAACAATTTTTGTTCCGCAAAAAGAAGCTTTAAACAACCCCATTACCAACCAAGAGATTATAAATGCTCTAAACATGGTAAATCACCAGAGTCTGATGGGTTCTGTGAAGAGTTCTTCAGGGATTTTCGAGAGATGCTTGTGGACACTTTGCTTGATATATTTCGATATTGGTTTACAGTTAAAGAGCTAGAAAAATGCCTTAAAGATGCTAATATCTCTCTTATATAGGAGAAAGTTAAAAGCTATTATTTATGTTTTGCCCATGTACGGCCAATGACTTTACTGAATATGTTGACCAATAATAGCGCTCTAAAATTTTAGCAAATATAAATAGCTTTTGTCACACATACGTTTTTTACAGCACAGTGAAATCCTTTTTTTCGCATATCCCATCTTAGTAAGTTGGGGGTCAGAGTGCAGGGTCAGCTATGATACAGTGCCCCTGGAGCAGGAAGGGTTAAGGGTCTTGCTCAAGGACCCAACGGTGGTTGGCCTGCCAGTGGTGGGGCTTGAACCCAGGTGTTTCTGGTCTTCCGATCAACAGCTGGCAGTGGTGGGGCTTGAACCTAGGTCTTCCTGGTCTTCAGATCAGCAACTCAGCACCCTAAGCATTTGAGTCACCACTGCCCCTGTCATAAAAACTTTGCCTGCAATAAAAAATAGGATTGAACAAACAGTATTCATACAGGGGAGGGATTCATCTTATAATATTAGATGCCTTCTAAATGTTTTTTACGCCTTTAAGGAGAAATCCATAAATAGCCTTGCACTGTCCTTGGATGCAGAGAAGGCATTTGAGTATATATAAATGGTCCTATCTTTGTTTTGTTCTGGTAACATTTGGCCTTGGTGAGATTTTTTTGTGCAGTGAATCAAGGTGCTGTATACAGATCCATGCTTTGCAGTTTTGATAAACGGCCTGAGATCAGATTACTTTCTTATGCTTAGAGGTATCAGACTGGGTGGCCCCTTATCACCACTTTTATTCGCAATAGCTATGGAGCCTCAAGCTGAATCAATCTGATCAGAAACATCTATTTTAGGTTTGCAGATAAGAAATATACAGCATAAGATTGTGCTTCATGCTGATGTAGTGTATGGATGGGTATCGGCAAGAGCCTTGTGATAGGTACATATCACATGCATGGGTCATGATATAATACATCAAAATATATTGTAATACGTGGAAAAAAGTAAAACAAATATCGATACAACGAAATGTTTCTGAGAGAATGGCTGTATGTGTCAGCTACAACTACCGGAGCGGAAGAGGTAGTCGTTTCTGGATGATTTGGAACTGTCATCGTTTCTATTCTATTACAAGGAATATTGTAATAGTTACAGTA
The DNA here is from genome assembly GCA_005784505.1 of Bagarius yarrelli. Lineage (NCBI taxonomy): Eukaryota > Metazoa > Chordata > Actinopteri > Siluriformes > Sisoridae > Bagarius > Bagarius yarrelli. Next base: position 465,196 of record VCAZ01000023.1, read on the forward strand.
CACTAATTAATATCTACCCATATTAAATAAAAACATTTTTTTAAATATCTGAGTAACTCTTTATTAAAATGCATAAAATAATTGCATATTAAAGACATAAAACACTAGAGGGCAGTAAGATACAACAAAAATATTCTGTAAGCATGAACGTGCACAGATGTATGAAAACGCACACATTTATACGACTTTTTTCTGCATATTTAACACCAGTTATATCTCCAGTTATTAAGCTGTGTATGCAGTGTATGCATGTGTGTGTTTGCATATCTGCATGTAACATATTACTGTATTGAAAGTCCAGCTGTAAATATATTCATCATAACAGTCGTCAAGAGATTAGAGATACTTGATTAATGCAGCAAATTACACACACACACACACACACACACACACACACACACACACACACACACACACACGCAAGGGATGTAAATGTAGACAATTAATCCAATTCTCAGCAACGGGGCTTGAGGCAAAAAAGAATAGTGCTAAAAAATGAAAGAAGAGAAATGAAAACCTCAATACAATTGTGTAAAAAAAGAAAACCGGATGATGAAACCTTCGAGTAACAGAATTGTACTACAGGGTCAGTGGCTGGACCTTATAGAAGATATTTAATTATTTATAGTCACTGGTCATTAACGGTTAACAGGTTCTTGTGATCAGAACACACGCTCTCTCTCTCTCTCTTTCTCTCTCACCCTTTCACTGTCTCTTCCTCTCTCTCTCTCGTTCTCTCTCTCTCTCTCGCTCTCTCTCTCTCTCACTCCTTCTCTTATGAGTATGCAGTGTTATATAGTTCAATGTGTCAAATCCCATGAGGTTCTCCTTTAGGTTGGGTTCACTGGGGGTTGATATCAGGGTCTCCGCCACACACTGAAAACTGTACCACCAGCGGTATTTAGTTATTTGTTGAGCAGATTTCCCTTAAATCAAATTTCTGATATAAAAATTTTCAACCTCCCACAGTTGTTCAAAGCCCCGACATACTATATAAAATTGTACATTTAATTAACATTAATAAAAAAAACGTTAATTGGGCCAGAAATTGCTAATAGCTATATTACCATTCCTATAATGCTTCTAGTTGGAAATGTGTTACATTTACAGCATTTGGCAAACACCCTTACTGAGATCAACCCACATTACATCTTTGTTATATAACTGAACAGTTGAGGGTAAAAAGTCTTGCTTAAGAGGCCCAGCGGTGGCAGCTTGGTGATGCTGGAATTTCTAATTCACAGCCTATGGCTCTTAAAGTATCCTAAATATTATATTGTGCTAAATACACGAAAAGCAGTTTAAAGAATTAACTGTAATGTTATTGCCTTTATTAACAGCATTTGGCCTCATCCAGAGTGACTTACATTTACCTATTTTATACAGCTGAGTAATTAGGTGTTAAGGGCCTTGCTCAGGGGCCCAGCAATGATATCTTGGTAGAGTTGGGAATTGAGCCCACAATCTTTGGGTTGATCGTCCAACACTTTACCCATGAGCCACCATTCCCCCCCTGTATTTGTCACATCTACAGCACAGTTTCTTTAAATATCTTAGAAAGTTGGGGTAAGAGCACAGGGTCAACTCTGATACAGCGCCCCTGGAGCAGGAAGGGTAAAGGGTCCTCCTAAAGGACCCAACAGTGGCAGACTGGAGGTGGTTGAACCCAGGTTTTCCTGGCTTTTCTAATTAACAACAAATCGCCTTAACCATTTGAGTCACCACTGCTCCTAAATTATTAGATAATTACATAATCCATCAGAAATCACATGGCTTTGTCAACCCCCAGCGATTGGGTATACATACATCTTAAAATTGAGTTAGCTGTCCTTGAAACTAAGACATCCAACTCTGTCTGATAACATCAACTGATTAAATCTACAGAATTTAAGATTAGATAATTGCTAAGATACATTTAATCAAACAATGCAGCTAGGCAGGTTACGCTGTAGACAAAGCCAAATCTGTTAATAAGTCTCATGTTGAAACGTCATGTTGAAATATGTAAAAAAAGCTTCTGAAGAACAGAGAGCAGGGGGTGGGAGTGGGGTTGGGGGTGTAGAGAGCGAGACAGAGAGAGAGATTAAAGGGGTTAAAAGAACAGTCATGAAAGCTGTCTGATTTCTCCGTGATGAAGTAAGATGTTGGCACCGCTTTTCTTTTACAGTTAAATCGTTCATGAAACCTAAAGTCCCATTTTGCTGAATGTGCTTTAGTGTGTCGTGGATGTGAGACTGCCATGCATTGCTTAGTGCTGAACAGAAAGACTATTGCAATTCTGTTATGCATATTTTAACATTCTGTCCAGAATTACCAGCTTGTGTTTGCTAAAGAGCAGTGCTAAAAGTAATTATTGTGATCTTTTTACTGCAGTATAAGCTTTAATGAACGCTTGAATGTCGCAACACTTCTGTAAATATTTTTCCCTGATGGTTTATTCTCGAATAATTTGTCAAGTACTACTTGGAATTTTTAAAGATACGCTCTAATTATGTGGCTTTTGGTGAAGATTTATATGTTTATGCTAAAAGGCAGTTAATTTCCTTGCAAAAATGTGTTCAATAAAGAAAAATTTAGGGAAAACTCTAAAAAGCTAAATATTTTTTTCGGTTTTTCTGAGGTTCCAAACACCAACATAACATTTTAACAGATATGTTTAGGCTTAATTAACCCAGTAATCAATTAATTCATAGTTTTATAGCAGCATTGTTAGATTTTTTAAAAGATATTTTGGGGGGCATTTTTGCCTTTATTGATCGCCGAAGCGCAACAACTTGAACAAATGGCGAACAAACTCTTTCCTGGGCTGAGACAAGCTAATTAGTTTCAAGGTTAGCCGGTTTCTCCTCACGATGTCTTGCTTTTCTGAAAAGGTCCGCTGTTAAAACGAATTTAGAAAAATGTCCGAGACCAAATCATTTTTTTCTCCTCCAACAGCCACTGTGGTCGTAAAAGCTGTATTAATCTGTGCAAATCACTGTTTTGCTAGTCGAACTTGGCTGTAACGCCAATCAGAGGACGGAAAATTGCTGAGGGTATTGTGGCCCCATGAGGCGAATTTAAAATCTGATTGGTTAAAGAAACAGTCCTGTTGCTAATATAGTTGAAGTTACATGGGCAGCACTACTGATTCTGAAGTCTTTAGCAGATTAAATTAACATGGCAGCACATAGAAACTGAAATCTAATTGGACAAAAAATCTAACATCCACATATACGTACTGGAAGCAGTGCAGCAAGAGAAACGCTACGAAATAAGAAGAATAAACTGTTGGGAACAAATTAATACAATTTAATGGAACAAATATTAGAATTTTGGTTGTAGATGTAGGTCAGCTTCTGATAGTTCTTAGGCAGCAGAGAAGACCATGTGATTTACAATGCCAGGAAGAATGGAGTAGGTCGAAAAGTCTGCAGTCTTAACAAAAGATCTAAAGCTTCAGCATTAGCATAACTTGATAGGACAGCCTCCAAAATGTGTATAAGAACCAGAGGTTTGTCTTTTGTCAAGTAAGACATTGACGAACCCAGAAATGCTGCAGTGTGTTCTACATCTTCAGTAAAAAGATTCCTGCAACGTACTTCCAAGTCTTTTCGCCTTTTACTGTTTTTCGTCGGGTAATTAAAAACAACTTTTACACTTTTTTAGAAAACTATACATGATATTCCTATGCATTCTAATTTAAGTCGGTCTGTAATTGCAGTGCGGCCTAAATTAGAGGCAGCGTTCCCTGTCAGGAACATCTGTTTTACAAAACATGTTCATTGCTGATTTGCATTGCACCTGTATTACAATTTTCCATTAAACCTATATTTTTTTCTAGTTATTTAAATTACATAATGACTTACAACTGCAAGGCAAAGTTATGGTTCAATAACAACGATCAGAGTTAAACTTGTTTAAGTTTATATGGATGAGCAGTTCCACTTCATTTGTTGTGTCAACACAAATGAGCACAGCTGATGATCTGCTGATAAAGTTGTTTGTGTCCATCATTTGTTTGTCGCCCATTGTATTGTGTTGTAATAAGCATCCCAATGGTCCAGATGGTCTAGAACAGGGGTGTCGAAACTCAGCCTAAATTTGACTCAACACACCTACCTGTAAGTTTCAAGTAAACCCAGCAAGTCTTGATTAGTTGGTTCAGGTGTGTTTGATTAGTGTTAGAGCTAAACTCTGCAGGACACTGGCCCCCCAGGACCAAGTTTGGACACCACTGGTCTAGAATTTTTAGTCAGTTTTTCAACATTCGCATGCAGGCATTTTTTTGTTAATATTGCCTGTAACTCACTGTATAAAAGGGAGAAAAGCAGGAGAGGTACATCCTCTGGCCTCTACTGCCAGTCCATCACAGGGCCACACACACTCACACTTACTCCTATGGGCAATTTAGAATCACAAATCAACCTAACATACATGTTTTTGGACTGTGGGAGGAAACCGGAGTACCTGGAGTAAACCCACACAAGCATGGGGAGAACATGCAAACTCCACACAGAAAGGCAATAGAACCTGGGCCTTCTTGTTGTGAGGCAACAGTGCTAACCACCAAGCCAGCGTGCTGCCTATATAATTAATTATATAGTATTAATCAAATATGGAATACAGAATGGGAAATTAATCAAAAATGCAACAGTTTGTTTACAGTGACAGTATGCATAACTAGGAAATAGAAATCTTTCTTTACATGCCATTTATAGAAACTTGCATTCTCTTCTGATCTATACTTAAAAGTACATCCTTTATTGATTCCCAAAACTTCGAATTCAATTAAAAAACCTGCCTTTAAAAGTAACTAAGTGAAAATTGGAAAAGGGTGTGTGTGTGTGTGTGTGTGTGTGTGTGTGTGTGTGTATGTGTGTGTTGCTATTCAGAGTCATGCTGAGTTTGGCTTTAGGAAAACTGTAGCAGACAAAACAACAGCAAACATTAAAAGTGAATCAGCTCTCAGACAGAACACGCTGCGCCAACCATCAGGATTAGAAAGCCAGGGCTGAGGTCAACATGGCTTTATTATTCACAACAACGTCATCAGAACATCAATTTTCGTAGACCCGGTCGAGAGATATATAAGATACAGGTGTAATTGGGGAAGGGTTAACCTTTTAACCTTTTTTTTGTCGACCAACTGCTCAGAAGTAAAGGAATAATGTAATGCTACAACATCCAAATACATTTTAGACAACGGTGTGTTTTTTAACTTTGTAGCAACAATTTAGCTAAGACACACGTGTGCTGGGGGTGAGTTTTGTGAAGTCAGTCAATGTACATTCATTAATTAATTCATGCATTCATTCATTCTATTCATTCATCTTCCATACCCGCTTATTCCCTAATTCAGGGTCACAGGGATCTGCTGGAGCTTATCCCAGCCGTCTCTGAATGGGTGAAAGACTCAATGTACATAAAAAGTTAAATATTTATACACTCGCATAGTATTTTTAGCCTGGTTACTTGTTGTACTTTGCCACTTTTCCTCCACTGACTAGCCTATTAGGGTGCATTTACACTGCAGATCTTGAGGGCCGAATCATATTTTGTGACTAGATCCTGCTTACATCTTTTTTTAAAAAAAAAAAACTGACCTGTATCAGATTCAGATCTGTATTTACACCATACACAGCAAAATAGTCCAAGGTAAACATACTAACCGGAAAAAAAAGTATAAACTTTGCGATAATCAGTGGACGCAATAAAGACAAAATGATTATTCAGTATGTTATGTTACTTCTGCATCAAGTTAAAAGGTCGGTCTTTTTATTTGATAGGGTGTTCATTTTTGTAATGTTTAAAGACAAAACAGATATTAAATGAACAAAAATAATAAATATCAAAATACACAGTTGTGCTAATATATATATAATATATATATAAAGTAATATTTACTGTATATTTCTGTTCGGTTTAATGTCATGTGCCACCGTTGCCTATTCAATGACATAATCTGCATTGACAGATGAAATCCGCTTACATTGCAGACACTAATACACATATCTGAATTATATCTGATCTATTTCCACATACAAATGTAAAAATATCTAAAAGTATCGGAATCCATGTAATTTTTTTCCTGCTTACATGTCCGTCAGTCATATCCCATCAGTGCCACATTGGAGGAAAAAATCGGAATTAGGTTATGCGATACATGCAGTGTAAATGCAGCCTTGGACATCCCTACAGACATCCCTATGCACTATGCAGTATATTTGTGTGTAAAAGAGAGAGAGAGAGAGAGAGAGAGAGAGAAAGAAAATAATGATAAGCACACAGTCAGTTGCTGAAAGGGAAGTATTCTGGGTGGCAGGTTGCAGTACTCTAATCTACAACCTAAGACGAATGGATCACAGACAGTGAAATATAATGCGACTGCCAATCATGCAGATGGGGCAGCGGAACGTGACTGTGATGATTATATTCATGAGAAAGGTTCTTAGATGAGCTTTTATTCCTTTCCTCAGTCATGCTGTCCCACAGGTACTAAAACGTGCACCTTTAGACAAACCTAAAGCCTCTTTACTCCTTCACTCTGATCTCTCTCTTTAATTCTCTCTCACTCTCTCACTGATCACACTCTGACTGCAGAAACTATCGTATATCAGGCATTAATGATTAAAGCTGGGCAGCACGTTGGCTTAGTGTTTAGCACTGTTGCCTCACAGCAAGAAGAAGGCCCAGGTTCTATTCCCAGACAGGGGCCTTTCTGTGTGGAGTTTGAATGTTTTTCCCATGCTTGCGTGGATCTACTCTAGGTTCTCCGGTTTTCTCCCACAGTCCAAAACATGTATGTTAGGTTGATTGGATTGATTCTAAATTGCCAATAGAAGGATCCCTGTGACCCAAATGAGGAAATAAGCTGGTAATGTAATGAATTAATGAATGAAAAAAGCTAAAAGACCAGGGTTTGATTCCCAGCACCATCAGGCTACCACTGTGGGCTCCTGAGCAAGGCCCTTAAATCCAAATTGCTCAGTCGCTCTGGATAAGGGCGTCTGCCAAATGCTGTAAATGTACCAAGAAACAGGGTAGTACTGGTGTGCACAGGGGTGTAGTTAATAGTGGCAATTGGTAGTATGCTTGTTAGGTTTTTTTTTTACTATAAACAGTGTGTAATGGAACTAAAAGTGAGGCGAAACTAGCAAAAGACTGATTTTAGGAAAACTGTGAGCAAAAGGAAAAATAAATAAAGCCAATGAGGCAGATGTTAACACTTTGTATAACACCCTGCAGGCTTGCTTGTGTGTGTGCGCAGTATGATTTTTAAACAGAATTTTCATGATATTTCAATGTAAAAGGAAGCTGGTTAGTTAAAAGAGAGAGCTAGAGGGAGAAAATCTTTTGTGAACCGAATTAATTGAAATTTAATAGGAAAAAAATAGACCGAAAGAACAAAAGATGTGTGACGTTTGAGATTGTTGACTTCATGAATGTTCTAAAAGCAAAATAAACCAGCGGTGCAGCTCACAGCTTGTTATATTCTCTAACAATTCAGTTTCTCTGTCAGTCACCCACCAGTGTGTGTACTGCACAACAACAGTGTATATGAAGCAACCAGACAAACACACTGTTCCAAGGTACAGCAAACTTTCCACAGGTTCTTTTAGGAATACCAGTGGTAGAAACATATTGAATAGTACAATAAGTGTTTAAAAATTACTATTACTCATTTTAAATGCTTACGTATGCTTATTTTAAAAGCTAATTTATATCATGTGCTTGAAAATACACATTACTAGCTTTTCAGCTGTATGTAGTGCATAATATAAAAATAATGCTGATATAATAACTACGGGGAAAATGAAATATATTCCTGCTAAGCCGTACAATACAATCCTTTATTTTATACATCTTTCTAGCAGGAGATACAGAACACATATGGTGTAATAGTGGTGGTGGTGGTGGTGATTAGCTTGGCACCAGTGTAATACTTAAGGCTTGTTATCAGGCCTAAAAATTCCAGCAAAATATGTAATAAAATAATGATCTAGATATAAGTTAAAAAAAAAAAAACGTTTTTTTTTTGTTTTTTTTTTTTGTTTTTTTTTACCATTTTCTGTTGTGGATTTGGCAACACTGATGAACCTGCTTTTAAGGTTACAGCTACATTTTTCACAATAATAATAATATTAATAATTAATGGAAACCTTCATTAATAAAAGTTTATTCAACGAACCAGTGCCCAACCAATGCATTTTTATTTGTTTAAATATTACTACTTTTATATATTTTATATCACATACTATTATTTTTGTATACTTTATTAAGTACTTTATATAGTACACACTGAGAAGGGCCTATTTACCCATAATAATTAGGATATAGAATTAGTCTCAGCCTTAGACGTCATGCTCACAGACCGCTGACTGAACATCAACATCTGGTGTGTACAGCACAATTAGCCGGAAGACTTAAGGAGTTCCAGGTCGTCCCCTAATTAGTTAAAGTGTATAGGATTTCCTGGGAATGTGATCTGATCGAATAAGTAACCTTCTGTGGTTACATCGGTGGCAATGAGCATAAATTAAGAGCGTGTAATTGTTGGGTTTTTAAAAGTTTTAGTGGTTGCATACTAGTCTGTTATTGTAGGGTCAATTCTACGCTTCTAAATATGACACAGCACGACAAAAACAGCATTGGTTGCTTTACCTGTCAGTCATACATTTTCTTGGGCGGGGCTTAGCCATTCAAAGCGGCCAAGACCTTCTGCCATCAATCTGCTATGATAAGGGTAATGCCATGTGCATAAACATTTTGTAAATAGTCAGTATGGAGGTTATGTACCATAAAATCTAGTTACTTCACATTGATGTATCAGAGAGAAAATGTTATAAAGATAATAAATGCACCTAATTGGTCAATTATTTCAAATGCTTGCTATACTTTCTGTTTCTGTTTCAAGCTTTCTGTTTCTTTTTGCATAGCATATGGCGATTCTAGGAGCCTACACACTTTGGGGGCCCCACAAATCTGCTTTACTATTAGTAACAGTGTGAAATCGGTATGTTAGGGGGCCCAAACTCATATTCTTTTATAGGGCCCAGAATTGCTAGCAGCGTAAATGCGCTTCCAAGGCAGATTGCAGCCATTTTGGGATAGTTGGTGACTTGGTTTTAGTAGCTTTGCAGTTCTCTTCACACTCTGTAAAATAATCTTAGAGTGAAAATATAGGCGTTTAAAAGATTTTCTCCTAAATCGGCAAGTTATGAGCTACTTTTAGCCTTAAGATGTTTTGTGAATTCAGGTCCGGATTGAACAGGTTAAAAAAAAAAAAAAAACTAAAAGTAATCCATTGTAGTGACTAGTTGTTATTTGAAACAAAGCTTATCTAACTTTAAGACTCTTGGAACTCTTGAGTGTACAGTTAAAAAAGAAGAGTTATTTATAATCACACTTCATCAGTTTCCTTATATTTGCCGGTAGTTGGTGTTCTGTATTGCATTCTGATATATAGAAAAGAAAATAAACTAAGCTTTTATATTTTATCTTATTTATTTGTACAGTTCAGATCATAATCCACAGGAGATTTATTGTTTTAATCAGAAAAGAACAGTGAGACCAGTTGCAGAGGAGGCTTGGAGAGATAAAGGGAGATTGGGAGGGAGAAGGGGTGAGAAAGGAAATAATATAACAAAAAAGAAATAAACATGCTTAGGCTCTTTCTCTTTCCACTAACATGCAGACACACAAACAATCCCATACATGCTGATGAAGATCATTGAAAGTCAATTGAGTGAGAGATGTTCTGCCAGTGTGCCGTGCCTGACATTAGAGTGATATTACTATCTTTAGAGAGGTCAAAATAACACCGCTGCCCTTCAGAGAGGAAGAGGGTGTGTGTATGTGTGTAACAGGGACCAGCGAGTCATTGCTCAATGTGACAGGCACTCCCGGCAAGGAGCAAAATGCACTATTCTAACCTTTATCATGACTAGGACACGCATACACACACATACACACACTGCTGTGAAGGATAAGTGCTTTAGCAGGTACAGCCAAATAGAAAAAGAGCATTAATGCAGAGGGGTTGAAATTTTTGGCTCTGCTTTTAATGCCAATGATGTAATCTGTGTTTTTTTTGAAAGACATTCCTAAATAGCAGCACTTGTCTTTAAGCATAGCAAAAAAGAGAAAGTGGAAGAGGGGTGAACGTAAGAGAGAGATAGAGGGAAGAGACATAGGCTGTTTGTTTATGCATTCTGTTTCATAATGAAAGACTCTGTGGTGCTGCAGCAGTTCTGAGATCAGCAGATGGCTATACCGCTGCCCGCGGGGTTTGCTTTGGAGGATGGATTATTCATCATCCCTTCCTGCCATCACTAATACAATCTCCCCAACCAGCTAACAGCACACAAAGCTAATAACACAGTGCCTCTAACCCACAACTCTAATAACACAGAATAGTTAATCAACTCAACTCAACCGTATAAAGGAGCCATTTATCATAATTATATTGTTTTGCAGGATAATTGAATTTTTCGGTAAGACTTTAATTTATGTCTTCAGTATTCATGTTTTGGGGTCTTTTAGTATTACAGAAGGTTTTTTTTTTATCTTTACACTGAATGTATTCACGGATTCTACTCAGCTCACAAGTCTCAAACAAAACCCTGCTGTGTGTCGCATCTTTGAGTGCCAGTGTTCTTCCCAGCCTTATTCTAGTACACACTGCCTAAGGTCTTCTTGCATCTTAGTAAATATTTAATATGCACACTAACCCGGTCCTTCAAAAAGAAAATTAATAATTATATAACATGTTCAGAGTACACAAAGAGCTAGTAAGCCCACACAGCAGATGCAGCTGTAACTCCTACGCCATGCATTTGAGAATAATGTATTTCCGTACTGTCTATTATTGTAAGCGGTAACAGCTTTTTAACTCCATCAGAGCTGACACATTATAGGGCTTTTAGCTGTTTTGTAGAATTTGTAGCATGTTATTAATATCAATAGCTCATTCATCCATCCATCCATCCATTGTCTATACTCGCATAATTATGAGCATACAGGGATCTGCTGGAGTCCATTCCAGCTGTTATTGGGTGAAAGGCAGGGGTACAACCCAAACAGGTTGCCAGTCTATCCCAGCGCAACACACAGACAAACAACCACACACTCACACTCACTCCTATAGACAATTTGGAATCACTAATCATTCTAACATGCATGTTTTTGGATGTAGGAGGAAACCGAAGTACCTGGAATAAACCCACACAAACACAAGAAGAACATGCAAAAAAAAACCCTGCTGGGGATACAAACTTTTTCTTGCTGTAAGGCAACAGTGCGAACCACTAAGCCGCCAATCGATAGCTCATTTGACCAGTACATACTGCAGAATTCTGCACAGGATATTAAATTTCAAATTGCTCTACATTATACCAGATAAGTTCGACATGTAATTATCAAGGGTAGGGTCAGTAATTTTTCTGTAGGCTATATTTGCATTATTGCGTGATAGACTGCAACTGCTCTAGCATTCATGTTTTATGGTGTGGTTTTGACAGGAATATTGTTGGTACACCGTCACTTTCACCACATTTTTAGTTATTTCATTTGTAGTTCATTTCTGTGGCGTTGAATATACTTTTAAGTCTGACTGAACACACTGGTAGGTTGTGATAATTAATGAATTATACTTGAGACTGGAGATCATCCCTTTTATGGTATTTTCCTGCCTAATGTTGAGTGATTCCAGGATAGACTTTAGATCCCATTTCTAATGATACATACCATAGTAAATTTTAGGTTGCATGCTAAACATCCTGTTCTAGATTAAATCCCATATTTATTGTTGTAATAAAAAAACTCATATCAGGGGAAAGCTTTTTAATACTTATATTTATAATAAGCGTTAAATAAAAACAAAATCTAATTAACAGCTTAATTATCATAAGCTATCATAAGCTAAATGGTGGGTTTTTAACAAGTTTTTAAAGTACTTCGAACATTCACTGGAAGTGCATTCTATAATTTGAGCGGCATTAGAGAAGGTTCTCTCCGACTCATAGTTTTCAATCTGGAGTGGGGATAATAATAATAATAATAATAATAATAATAATACTAATGAGAATAATAATAATATTTTTATTTTATTTAGACACAATATTATCAGTAAGGTAAGGCACGAATCAAGTCTAATAATGGGGGAAGTGGTAGTCTAATAATGGGGGAAGTGGTTAAGGTGTAGGACTATTACTTGGAAGATCAGGGTTTGATTCCCAGGACCAGCAAATTTCCACCGAGCAAGGCCCCCAATTGCTCAGTTGTCTAAAAAAGAGATAAATGTAAGTGGCTCTGGATAGGGACGTCTGCTGAAAATGTAATAGTTTTTCTAACTGACATTTCTGTTGTAGTACAACATAAAATAAAATGGCATTCCTCCAGGACCATGGTGCTGCTGTGGACACCGTGCTACACTGGACACAGGGCAAGATAAAACCCAAACAGAAATGAACTAAGAAATTTGATCTTATAATTATCGTATTCACATAATGTGCAAGACAAAAAAAGGGCAAACAAATAATAATATACAATATAATATAAAATAAGACAGCAAAACAGCATCAAACAGCACTGACCAGTACACATTGGTTCTAAGTGCTTTTTTTTGTAAACATATGTAGATAGAAGCATTAAACTGTGATGTTCCAATTAGTTTGCTGGTTATGGAGCATGGATCAGGGAAGTGGTGGCTCATGGTTAAGGTGTTGGACTATTAACCCAATCAACATGGATTCGAATCCCAGCTCCACCACTGCTGGCTCCCAACCCTCAATTGCTTAGTTGTAAATAAATAAGATAAGGGCTGCTGTAAATGTTTGGGCTTCCTAAATTTTATTAAAACATATGCCACTAATAAAATACAGACTGGGTTTAAACAATTCAGTTTTACACATTCGGTATAGACGCACAACAACTTAAAGTTCGTTCTCAACATTTTTTTTATACAAACATATTATTTGAGCAGATAACAATGAATGTTTTCACTAATAAAACATGACTGTGTAGCTGCTACAGTCACTTTGTGCTGAATAAGAGATATGCAAAGAAGTGTCAGCTCACTCTCTCAATACTAATGACTTAGAAATGACAGTCTCTCTCTCTCTCTCTCTCTCTCTCTCTCTGTGTGACTACAGGATCTTGTGGATGGAGGTTTAGATAGAAACTGGAAAGGAATCGGCATCTCTCTGCTGGTGATTCTGGTAGTGCTGTCTCTGATTAGCCTCTCCATCTACTTTCTTTCTAAAGGTGAACCCCTCCCCTCACACACACACACACACACACACACAAAAGATGTATCTTGACAGTGTTGACTATGTTGGAGCATTTGGCTGATCTTTTATGTGTATGAATAGCATCAATAAGGTTCCTTAAGCAGGTCCACAAGAGGTCCTGAAAAGTGTAGTAACCTAATATGTGAGTGTCTGTCTTACATTTGGATTCAGATGATGGAAGTAAAGCTCTGAAAGCTCATCTGACCTTGGAGGACCTTTTTCTCAGAGACTTTCAAGTTCAAGCCCCCGAGGTGCAGTGGATCAGTGGTGAGTGACCTCTATTTCATGCTGGTTTGTTTTTATCAAAGCGTGTGATTCTGTGTGTGTGTGTACTGTGTGTGTATGTGTGTTTCCAAACCAATCTTTGGGTCTTTGTCCAAATCAGCCATCATAAACATCCTCCATCTGCTACCACTATGAAACTTGGACCACAGGGTGTTTACACACACACACACCCACACACACCCACACACCCACACACACACACACATAGAAGAAAAGAGATGAGTCCAGATGTGTGGTGTAATTATCAGATCTCCAGACAGCTCGTGTCAGTGCTGAAGAATGGATCTGTCAGATGCACAGAGACAGCAGGCACTGGATGAAAGGAGAGGGAAAGAATGAAAGAAAAGAAAGTGGAGAAGGATAGACATACACAAAACCCCTATAGAAATATTTTCATGCTGCACAGTTGAATGTCAGAAATAAATAAGACTTTATAATGAATCATTATAATGAAACGTTTTTTTCCTGTGATGGTTTCTGAAGGTTTTTCAGTTACAATTACCGTCTCTGCACATATATATATTGCAGATGAAGACTACGGGATGTAACATTGGCACTTTAAAAAAGTAAAAAGTAGGAATTTTTAGTAAACATGATCAAATATTAATAGAAATAAATATAACATGAGCATAGTGAGTGCGGAGGTTACATAGAGGATGTAAAATAAACTGACTATAAACCTTTATTTTACAATCACAAATTTTGTCAGACAGTCACATGACTACAGTCACCTAGAGATATTTAAAAATCAAAGGAGGCGTGAACGTTAACTTACATTAGTCGCATTCGTTAATGTTATGATCAGTTGACTAAATAGTTCGGATGAGTTATTTTTCGGTTGTGTTGAAAAAAATTATCATATAAATGGTGCTTTAGTGATATTCATCAATTTTAAGGTTCACATTTTGCAGCAGTTTACATGCTGGGATGTATTTTTTCAGCCTGCTTTCAGAAATTAAGTAGATAGGGTCCAAATCTAATCTTTTCCTGGATAACAATACAGCCTTTCATAGTTATGATCATGTAAAAAGGAAACATTTAGACTTAGACAAAAAATAAATAAAGCAAGCAAAACTGTGTGTACATTTCAAAATTATGTAGAAAATATGCAATATACATATACATACATAAAGAGTAGTTGTTGAGAGATGCAATTGCATAGCCAGGAAAACAGATTCAGGCATTACATTTAATCAGATCTTGTAAAGACTTAGTTTTCTGTCTTGCAGATATTGTAATCCAAAATATAACTTTGTTCATCACATTTATAACATTTTCTTACATTTTTTTTGTTAATTCGAATCAATTCAATTTCATTTGTGCAGCATTTACATTAACAATAGAGATTGTCCCAAAGCAGCTTTACACAGAATGCAGTACAGTGAAAAGTGTAGGATTGTCTGTAATAAGCAAGCCGGAGGCGACTTTTGCAAGGAAAAACTCCCTGAGATGAAGTAGTAAAAAACCTTTAGAGGAACCAGACTCAATAGGGAGCCAATCCTCATCTGGGTTACACCACATGTTATTGTTAATTATAACATATTTAAGGAGCCTCACTCAATGCCCTGTTGTAGCAGTTTGGAGGTTCTGGGAATTTAACTCACATCCTCCCAATTAGCAGTTCAGCACTTTACCCACCGAGCTACAATTTGACCTTTCTTTTGATTGATGTAATACACATGTGGAGCACAATTTATATGTCGCACTTAGGCATAATTATTATTATTATTTTAGAGTGCGGGTCATTTTGGAGGTATGATCTGTTTAGTGTGATGTCTCACCATAAAATTACAATCATTGCAATTCAACCGGTCAATGTGACCCCTGTATGGTGTATTTATAGTGCGTTATACAAGAGCAATTACAGTTTAAAGGCTCCATTTTGTATAAAACACTTAAAATGTGATTAGCAATATTGAATAATTTAATAATTAGTGACTGTTATTTTTATTTTTAAATAATTTACAGAACAATAACTATACATGCTTTTAACTGACTCAGAAAACGGGCTTTTTATTGGAGTCCGGGGCGACATTGTTGCCGGGCTTTCTTAAGTAAATGATCAGTGGTTGCATGTTGGGACGTTTTCATGCCTGAACATGACACTAATGAAGACAAACTTTAATTAATTGCATTACATTTTAACCACACACCCTATTTAGTAATAAAAATTGCTAACTCGTCCAGAGTAGTTGACAGCCAACCATCATAACCCTATGTGTTTTATGTAATCTTTAATAATCTAGGGAGGATTTCCACTAGATTTTAGAGCATGGATTTGGGGATTTGTTTATTTAGCCCTAAGCATATTTGTAAGGTCGGGCATTGATATCGAGGGTTTTGAACAAAATTGACATTTAGCTTATCACGATAGTGTTCACTGAGTTTTATGTATAGACTTTCTGAAGGACACTTCAGTTGTTTTTCAACAGAAACAGTTTATATCTTTATGGACCTTGCTTACAGCGCAGGGCTATAGTCAATGCCCTGATTCTGTGACAACATTCATACATTTATCTTCTATCCCTGCTTAGCTAAGGGGAATCTGCTGGAGCCTATCATAGCTGTCTCTGCGAGGGGGAAAGGCAGGAAGGGTACACCCTGGACATCACAGGGCCACACACACACACACTCACTCCTATGGGCAATTTCACCAATCAACGTAACATACATGTTTTTGGACTGTGGGAGGAAACCGGAGTACCTGGAGTAAACCCACACAAGCACGGGGAGAACATGCAAACTCCATACAGGAATCGAATCCGGGCCATCCTGCTGTGAGGCAACAATGCTAACCATGCTGCCTGTGTGAAAACAGATTATGATGTACGATGATATACCTGGGGTGGCTTAGTCGTTAGCACTCCAGCAGATCCCTGTGACCCTAATAGGGAATAAGTGGGTATAGAAGATAAATGAACGAATGAATAAATGAATGAATGAATGATGATAGACCTTGATATACCAGTGATATACTCTCTCTCCTCACTGTAAAGAAAAAATATTTTCTTTCATAAACAACACACACAGTTCTAATTTATTCCAAGAAGAGAAATTGCAGGTCACCCAAGGGAGGAAAATGTGTTAGAGAATGTCAAAGCCTCAGGGGCAGTGATTGACCCAGATTCACCCCACAGAGTCTAGTTTATTTACCTTTTTCTATTTTTATCAGTTAGCTTTGTTTATGTGTTAATAAAAATATAGTGGGATTAGTGTGTAAGTGCTAAGAGTCTGTTTTGTACTTATGTATGCTAATTGTCTGGTGGATCTGTAGCATTCTGGCTATTAACGCACTGCTGAAGAGAATGATTATGCAGCTTTGCTAATGTGTTAGCATACTCAGCATAATTTCCCTCATACCTCGTTTTGTCAGCCTATCACACATTCCAACAGCCCAGTCTGTTTTCCTGTCCTCACAATCTTTGGCCCCTATATGAGATAAAAATAAAAGTTTCTCTGGATGAGGGTGTTTGCCAAATACTTAAACTAATATGAGAGTAATTCCTGGGATTCCTTGTCTTTTAGACACTTGAACAAATAAAATAATTTTTACATCAGTTATTGTGTAATTATGTTGTAAATCATCTGTAACAGATGTCTGGAAGCCCTCAAAGTACTTAAAGCGGCGCCCCTGGCCATAGAATATGGAATACCAAATAGAGTGCACTTACTTTCTTAGGTGGATTTATATGCATTAAAGCATAGACTAACATAACAATTTAAAAAAAAATGAACTTTATTTAGTTGAAAATTAGACTATATGGATAATATATATAGATAAACCTAATAGCACATAGCACTTCCATTCCATTCATCAGTCAGAAGTATTTGTATTTAAGGCAGAATAGCCCTCAGATAGAATAGTTTGGTCAAGAATAACTTGTATGTTTTTGGTTCGGGTAATATTTAAAAAAGAGAGGACTTAGTCTAAGTAGTAATGAAGATCTGGACCTCGAAGAAACAGTTGTTGAAAAATGTAGACGGGGTAAATTGAACATGCTAAAAGGGCTCTATTGTCTATAGAGAGCATAGCTTATTGGGAAAAGGAGCTGATTTTACAAGTATACTCCAGCTAAGGTCAAGAGACACAAGATTTCATTAAATGCTATTCAACAGCAGCACCGAGCGGAATGACACTTGCAGACATTTCTAAAGTGGTGACATGGAGTTCTCTGAATACCTTTTTTATATTTTACCTCATAACCCAAAAAAAACATGTTGATGCACCAGGGGAGTATAATACCAGCAAATGTTATCATTCCCCCCTTAAGGATAAATGTGTGATAATGGTTCTAAGACTTACTGGCGCACCGTCTGGGTCATTCAGTAAGATTTAGAAAAGGGCTTATTTAAATAAACTCACAAAAGGTTGCTGCTAAGCAATGATTACTTATTTATTCACATAGCCCTGAGCAAGAAAACAAGCAAACTGGGTAACTCCAACAGTTCCAACAGAAACTCACCCTTATATACTAAATTCTATTTTGATTATTTACTACTCTGAACATCCGGCTGCTGTTTTGATCTCATAGGAGTTTTAGAAGTTTGGGCTCCATCGCTGTCACTACCACAGCACATTTCGATTCCCAGCTACGGAGTCAACCCCAGCCACTGAAGTTGCACACGTCAGTGCTCACCCACACTGACAGTCTTTTGTCCTTTGCCCAGAGAAATCAGGATGATTGTGTCAGAAAAGTGTAAATCTGTGCAAAATGATATATTTGGACTTGGAATCTGCTGTGGAGATTTTGAAGTGCAGGTAAAAATGTTTTGGTTGCTTATTTAATATACAGGCGCGTCTCCAAGAAATTTGAATATCAGAGGAAAGTTTAATATTTTTCAGAGAATAAACTGTATATTTTAGACTCATTACTCTATGCATGCTAAAATGTTTGTAGCATACATCTAAAAAACATTGAAAAGCATATCTAAAAAAAAAATATTTAATTTCCACTTTGAAAGATCGCCGTTTCTGCAGTATAGTATGCATCAAAGCATATTCATGGAATTTGACTGAAAAGGAAAAGCATTGTAGGAAAAGATGCGTAATCAACAGCATTTCAACTGTAGCACTGAAAAGATTGTTCAGCAAAGTTGATTCAAGGACGTAGAGGAGCTTCACAAGCAGTGGAGAGAGACACAGATATGTCCAGAAAATAGCCTACGAATGTTGCAGTTGAAGTGTCGAGCAACTCCTAACCAGAGCTAATGTCAGAAGTGTTGGAAGAAGGAGAAAAAGAACTGATGCATTTCTCAGTGGTTCAACTGCGTAACGTCCTGGTGTTGTTCCACTGTCAGTGTAGCTGTCTACCAATATATTTTGGAGTACTTCATGCTTCTATATGCTGACATATGCCTGGGCGGCATGGTGGCTAAGTGGTTTGCACTCCAGCAGATCCCTGTGACCCTGAATTAGGGAATAAGTGGGTATAGAAGATAAATGAACGAATGAATAAATGAATGACTGAATGATGATATACCTTGATATACCAGTGATATACTCTCTCTCCTACAATGTAAAGAGAAATATTTTCTTTCATAAACAACACACACAGTTGTAATTTATTCCAATGAGAAGAAGAAGAGAAATTGCAGGTCACCTAAAGAAGGAAAATGTGTTAGAGAATGTCGAAGCCTCAGGGGCAGTGAGTGACCCAGATTCACCCCACAGAGCCTAGTTTATTTACCCCTTTTTATTGTTATCAGTTAGCTGTTGTTTATGTGTTAATAAAAATATAGTGTGATTAGTGTGTAAGTGCTAAGAGTCTGTTTTGTACTTATGTATGCTAATTGTCTGGTGGATCTGTAGCATTCTGGCTATTAACCTACTGCTGAAGAGAATGATTATGCTAATGTGTTAGCATACTCAGGATAATTTACATCATACCTCGGTGTCTCAGCCTATCACACATTCCAACAGCTCAGTCTGTCCTCCTGTCTTCAAAATGTCCTCCTGCCTTCAAACTGTCAATTTAGCTGTCTACCAAGATATTTTGGAGTACTTCATCTTTCTATCTGCTGACAAGCATTATGAAGATGTTGATTTCATATTCCAGCAGGATATGGACTCTGCCCATAATGTCAAAACTACTCGGAACTGGTTTGATGACCATGGTATTGCTGTGCTTGCCTGGCTAGCCAACTCAGCTGACCTGAACCCTGATGAGAGACACCAGACCACACCATACAGATTAGTTAAAGATTGCTATTAAGGAAATCTGGGCTTCAACAGTGCCACAGACTGATCACCTCCATCCTACGCCGCAATGACACAGTAATTTCTGCAAAAGGAGCCCCGATCAAATATTAGGAGCATAAATAAACATTAGATGCGTAGATGGTTTAGTTTTCTGTATTACAAATCATGTCTTTAATTATCTTTTGAAATATTCTAATATTATATAATACTGGATTTTTGATTTTGAAATGTGAACCATAAATTTAAAAAAAGGCTTGAAATATTTTAGTTCAGGTATAATAAATCTAAAATGTATGAAAGTTTCAATGTGTAATAAAATGATTGTTTTCTTGATATTCAAATTCTTTGAGATGCATAGATAAGGTAATAAGTTAAGGAAGAAGTGGTAACTTAGTGGTTAAGGTGTTGGACTGATATCCGGAAGAATTTGGGTTTAATTCCCAGCACCACCAAGTTACCATTGTTGGGCCCCTAAGCGAGGCCCTTAAACCTGAACTGCTCAGTTGTGTAATGAACATGAAAGTCGCACTGAATAGGGGTGTCTGCCAAATTCTGTAAATGTAAGTTAAACTATGCAGCAAAAGCATTTACTTAAAATCATTAGTTTTACTCAGTATTGTATTTTTGTCAGTTTTATGGTAATATCAAAAGTAGTAATATTCAGACTTTAACCTTAATATCAAACAGACAATGCTAGGCAATGTTAGCCTAGCTAGGTATCGAACCAGTCCCTTGTACCTCCCAGTAGGTTAATATTCATTTGCACGTGACTTTAGTGGCCGTGACTCACATCCACTGATAAAGTGTAAGTGACATGAGTAGCAATCGCTTGCTTGTAAACACAAAGTCATTTTTCTGTTATTTTTTCCCCCACTGTGCATTTGTGTCTGTCTAACACTGCGATTTCATTCTTTCTCCTGTAGTTACAGCTGTTATCCTTGCTCTGTCAGTTACTCTATGTATTTACTTTAATCTAAAAGTACTTTTGTATTGTATCCCGTCCTTCAAATGCTGAGATTGCCTTTGTGTCTGTAATGTATGCAACTCCACTCTCCTTCTGTTGTATAGGTCTCTGTCTTTCTAAAGTTCTATAAACCATGTCTCTTAAAGTCTCTCTAATGTGCTGATGTCTGGGTGTCTTTCCATTTTGTCATTCTTGCATCGTTTTTTTTTTTTTCCACACTTTCTCAAAGGCTTACGTGCCTCTTTTTTAGTAACTTTGTGGGTGCTGTGTCTTTTTCACTGTTCTTCTAATGCTTGTCTATCTCATTCTGCTTTGTGGAGTCTGTCATTCACTGACAAGATTGTCATTTTTGGTTTCTCACTTTGCCCTCCACGCTACTGGCTGCTTTCATGTGCCAGCCAGGCTTTGTACAGGCTCTGCAGAAATCTCATTAAACGCAGCCTGAGTACAGAGTCACTTCTCAGACCCGATTCTCCACGCTACTCAAAATCCCACTACTCTGGTTCTCTCTCTCTTTTAATCACACACAAACTTCCTCTCTCTCTTTCTCTCTCTCTCTCTCTCTCTCTCTCTATCTCTCTCTCTCTCAATCTTTATGAATTATTTTTATTTACAACAAAATAATGATGTTTCTGACAGTTAATTAATTCATTCATTTATTCATTCAATAATTCATTCGTTCGTTTATTAATTCAGTCATTCACTCATTCATTCATCCATTTATAGTCTATACCCGCTTATTCCCCAATTAGGGGTCACAGGAATCTGCTGGAGCCTAGCAACAGTGCCATCCACTAAGCCACCATGCTGCCCTTGTGTCTGACCAAAAATCATTTTTGCCTTTTTACTATACTTCTATTATATACAGTTTTAAATTTTATATATACACACACTTGTACACATACACACACACACACATTGCTGGTTAAAAAGCTGCCAAAACTTGCACTCAGGCTTTTTAATAATATTGTAGTATACTGGGTTAAGGTGAGCATCAGTGTGATGGGCAAAAAGTGGTTGGAGCTCTTATCTCTGTGGTCTGATTTATAAAATCACTGCTGTCAAAGACCAAAAGGACAAAGAACGTTGTCACACTCATAACCCAGCAGTGATGTTTCTTTTTTTTTGGTCTTTTTCTTTCTGTCTCACTTTTTTCTCTCAGCGACGGAGATTATCTATAAAAGCAGAGATGGGAACATAATGAAACTAAATATCCAGGCCAATCAGACGGAGCTTTTGATGAAAAACACTACATTCGTGAGTGATCATCAGTATCATTCCTGAGCACTGCACTATTTCATAAAGAATAAAAATCTGTTGCCTTTGGGGCAGTTAAATGTTTATATGACCTTCGTACTAATATCTGTCAGTGATACCTGTTTAGAATCCAAAGTTCTAATAAAAAATTGATATGTAGAAATAAATATTGTGATTTGTATTTTTTTACAGGTAACATTTAAAGCATCCAAAGTTGCAGTCTCACCAGATCTCAACTATGTTCTTCTAACATATGATATAAAAAAGGTCAGAGATTCTTACATTGCAAACCACACATATAATAATGGTTTTCTTAATATGACACACAAATATAAATTCAAGATCATCTTTAGATTGACAGTGTAGTAGTGATTAAGCGGTCAAGGTGTTGGACTGCTGATTGGAAGATTGTGGGTTCACTTTCCAGAATCATTAAGCTGCCACTGCTGGGCCCCTGAGCGAGGCCCTTAATCTTCAACTGCTCAGTTGGGTTAAAAAAAGATAATATAAAGGTAACTAGTTCTGGATAAGGGTGTCTTGAATGCACCAGACTGGAGTCTAGATTTACATATTAGGAGCTGGTTTATGACTGGTTGTTTTCACTGTAACACACACACACACACACACCACATATATATATATATATATATATATATATATATATATATATATATCATATATATATATATATATCATATATATATATATATATATATATATAGATATATATATACACACACACACACACACACACACACACACACACACACACACATTAGATAGTGAGACCAGCTATGATGTATAGTTTTAGAGACAGTGGTGAGAGCAGCTATGATGTTTAGAAACAGTTTATGAGACAGTGGTGAGACACAAGCTATGATGTATGGATTTAGAGACAGTGGTGAGAGCAGCTATGATGTATGGTTTTAGAGACAGTGGTGAGAGCAATGGAGCTATGATGTATGGTTTAGAGACAGTGGTGAGACCAGCTATGATGTATAGGTTTAGAGACAGTGGTGAGAGCAGCTATGATGTATGGTTTAGAGACAGTGGTGAGAGCAGCTATGATGTATGGTTTAGAGACAGTGGTGCTGAGGAAGATACAGGTGGCAGAGCTGGAAGCAGCAGATCTGAAGATGTGGAAGTTTTCCTTAGGAGTGATGAGGTTGGACAGGATTAGGAACGAGTTCATCAAAGTGAAGGCTCATATTAGATGTTTTGGGAGGAAAGTCAGGAAAGCCAGATTGAGGTGGTTTGGACATGTACAGAGGGGGGATAGTGAATATATATTGGTAGGAGGATGTTAGAAATGAAGCTACCAGGCAGAAGGCAAAGAGGAAGACCAAAGAGGTATATGGATGCGATAAACGAGGACATGAAGTTAGTGTGTGTGAGTGAAGAGGATGTAGAGAATAGGGTTAGGTGGAGAAAGATGATTCGCTGTGGCCACCCCTAATAGGAAACAGCTGAAGGGAGAAGAAAATTTGTACATTAATTATAATAATTATTTTTAAATTTGTTTTGAAATCATATATAATAGGTAGAAACCTCATATCACTTCAGCTGATAGTGCTGATTTCTCTGTTTTAGGTGTATCGATACTCTTTTTTGGCATCTTACCTGATCTACAATTTACATACCAGGTACTGAGGGTCATTAAAATGTTTAATAAATGGGAAGAAGGTATGATTATTTATTGTAGTTGGAACCAAACTTCTCCACAAGAATAGGAATATCTAGTGGTCCTCTTTCCTTTAATAAAAAAATAAACAAATAAGAGCCAAAATGCTAAATTTTGAATGATATATATTATAGCATTAATTACTGTATCTGCATTGTGGCAGTGGACCGTTTTTACAGGAAATAAGACAAACGTGTGTGTGTATGTGTGTGTGTGATTATAGAGAAGTGCATGAGCTAAACCCACCTGAAGTGTCAGATTCGGTGCTGCAGTTTGCCTCATGGGGAGTTTGCGGGCAACAGCTGGTGAGTAATTACACACTTCTCATCATTATGAAGTCCAACACAGCAGCCCAGCAGATCACATTAAAACCTCATGTAATATTACACAGCACCAAGCAGAACAAACAGAGACTCACACATTGCCTACAGCACTGCAATTATCCCGTGAATCAGAAATACAGTGAGGAAGTAAGGATATGGGCACATCTGTGCAATTAGTAGCATGTTAGAAGGTTCTGTCTGGTCTATTCTGTTTTTAATTAAATTAATAAATCAATAAACTATTCATTTATTCGTTCGACCACATAATTAAGAGGAGGCAAAAACATGGGGGCCAAAAAATGTTTACTCATGTCTAATTAGCCAAACAAGAACATTTAAAAAATGTGAATTTCTTCTTAAATAGCTTATTGATTGTAGTTACGGCACAGGCAACCGCTTAGTTTCATACCAACATACAGAATGGACATAATAATAATAATCATTATTATTAGCGTGCGGATGGAAAAAGTGATTAATAACTGTGATTAAGAAAAGTGACAAATATATTATTCCTCTAAATTTGTATGAATTTGCAGTTCAAAGTTTAATCTATTGCACTAAAAAATGAGACAGAGAGAAAGAGAGAGGAAAAGAGAGGGGGACAGAGAGAGAGAAAGAGAGCGAGAGAGAGAGAGGGAGAGAGAGGAGAGAGAGAGGGAGGGAGAAGGAGAGGATAGAGAAAGCGATTTTTTTTACTTAGAGAGGAGAGAGACAGATAGAGAGAGAGAGGGGGAGAGGCAGAGAAAGAGGGGGGAAGAGGCAGAGAAAGAGAGAGAGAGAGAAGGGAGGCAGAGAGAAATATAGAGAGAAAGAGGGAAAGAGAAAGAGAGAGAGGAAAAGAGAGGGAAAGAGGGGGGCACAGAGAGAGAGAGAAAGAGAGAGAGAGAGATTGTTTTTGGGAGAGAGAGGGGGGGGCAGAGAGAGAGAGAGGGGGGAAGAGGCAGAGAAAGAGAGAGAGAGAGAGATAGAGAGAAAGGAGGCAGAGAGAAATAGAGAGAGAGAGAGAGAGAGAGAGAGAGAGAGAGAAAGGGGGCAGAGAGAAATAGAGAGAAAAAGAGAGAGAGAGAGAGAGAGAGAGAGAGAGAGAGAGAGAGAGAGAGAGAGAGGTAGACAGTGGTAAAAAGAGCGATTAAATATTCATGATATTTGCAATCGATTTGTGAACTATTTATAAGTGTAACATGATAACGGGTTTTAAGGGGCGATTAAATATTCATGAATATTTGCATATCGACTTTTTGAACACTGATTTATAAGTGTTTTATACCATCGCTGCCATTTATCAGTGTTTGGGGAAGATGAGGTAAAAGTATTAGCACCGATCAGAAAATATTGGATATATATATATATTTTTCCTCGGTCCCCTCTGCTGCAGTAAATTTTGTCTATGTGTTAAAGCACTAACATCTGTCTTGCTTCAAATACTGGAGTATTGACCAAATTTAGAGATGCTGTTGGCAGCCTGTGCTTGAGCGCTTACGTACACATCCACTATCAACACAGCTCTGAATTAGATTCGCATAATTACCATCCATTATTACAAATTGCTTGAAGAGTAAGTAATTAAGGAAGTAATGGTATGTGAATGTGCATGGCTTGTGTATCTGTAGACTGATCCATCTTCGTCTTAGTCCTCCAGCCAATTAAAAACAAGGTTTCATCTGGAAGCCTTAAGCGTTCCTTGATTTGTTGGTCTGATTTTTTTTATAGTTCTAGGTTGATGTCTAAATCACAGAACTTTAAGTTAAACTCCTTTAAGAAAAATAAGGTGTATTATTTTAAATAACACTGCAAAAGTCATCACTTTTACCTGTATCTTTTTTTTTACACTGTGTAACTAATGTCTAATGAAGGTTCGTTCGAGGGACTCATAAGTACCGTACTACAGTTCCTGCACAGTGAACACTTGGAACAGGAAGCAGGGACTCTAATAAGCTTCTGAGCTTGTTAAAATCTTAAAAAATATCACCAGAATCACCAGACAGTGACTGCTAGACTCTTGATCGGAGACACATGTAAAAGGGAAAATGTTATAATTGAACAGTCTGTATAAGCTGGTCGACACGTTCATTCTACTGCTTCTAATTAGTTGTTCTTCCACTGACATCCATTGTTTACAGCACCCAATTTTTGGGAAGGAATTTTTGAAATAAATCAGGGGCTTCTCATTAGCTGGAATGACAACCTGCTTCCTCACTGGTCCTTTGTGGATAGAATTTTTACATCTGTGTTATAGATAGGTTGTCGCACGTGTATTTAAAACGGATAATCAAATTGATATTCCATTGATACTTGATAATCCAAGATTTTCAGCTGCTTTCGCACACTATGTATTTCTTAACATCTGGCTCGCCATTTGAAAACCTCTTCAATTTCCTTTTACAATCTTGTGTTACATTATTTTCCCAGAATTCTAGCTGCTTAAATCGAAGAGAGTAAGATACATCCTTTGATGCGCGCCTTGTAGGCAATTTAAACACCTCGTTGAACAAACATTGACATTTTTTTTTGCTATTTGACATGTAAAATTGCATGTGTGTGTGTGTGTGTGTTTTTCTGTGTCTGTCTCTCAGATTTATGTCTTTGAAAATAACATCTACTACAAGCCGGATGTAAAAAGCAGCTCTCTCAGATTGACATCTTCAGGACAAGAGGGCTTAGTGTTTAATGGGATCCCTGACTGGTTGTACGAGGGTAAAAAAACAAACACACAATCATTTATGTATCAAAACAGGCTGATACAACAGATGGGAATACTTATTCAACAATATTTACTTGTTCCAGTTCATGTCAAATTTCAGTATTTGTTTGAAGTTCAAGGTTTTATTATAGGCGGTTCTATCTGTGTTACAATACAATAAATATTCTTGGATTGGATTTCTTATTACATTTTGAAGATTTCATGTAATAATTGCTTAAAAATCAATACATTTTTACAAACAGAGCCAATCCTGACCTCCCCCGGGCCCTGAGCAAAATTATGCTAACGTGCCATCCTACCTGACCTGTGAGCCATGTAAACCATTTGCCATTGCCACACTGTCACACCTGACTAGCCAATGCTCTCGCTACCACCCTCCCTCTATTAAACAACAGCTTGCTTGTGGTTGTTGTGGAAATTTGTTCTAAGAGGAAGACAAAACTCTTCAAAACTGGGATTAGAAGACGGACAAACCAGGAGTAAATTGAACTAAAGGTAAAGTTTATTAGAATTTCTAATGGAGCTTTCTGTCAACAAAAAGCTCTATTTCGAGGGAAAGCCCTACTTACATCTTGACATGACACATTTTTATAGGCAAAAGATAACATCTGACGACATCAGATGGTTATGATTGGTTGTTTGAAATGTTGATCCACGATCACGTCCTACTTGGCAAAATCACGTCCACCGTTTATGAACACCGTTGTACTTTCGCTTTCATGTGTAATAAATGTACTTCGTTCTCACTTTCGTCAAGCACTAAAGTCACAAAGTGCACAGTCCCTGAAGTGGTTGGGACAGACAGGACAGGAGATGTGCTGAGAAACTTAACATAAACTTCCCTTCACTGTATTTGCTGACGTCAAGTGTGAAGTAAAGGTCGGAGTAGAATCCATTTTGTGAAGAATGACTTTATTAAACGAAGAAGGAAAGTTCAACAACCTGGTCAAAGAGCAGGCAGAAATCGGTACACAGTAATCCAATATAATCCAAGCGAATAAATCCAAAAGCTAAAGCAATAATCAAAAACTAAAACTGAGCAGAGATCAAAACCGTGAATAAAAAAACTAAACATGAACGCTTGGTATGTGGGAAAGTGGAGGAAGTAATGACTTGTAAATGTACGTAGTAATAGCAAACAATAATTCGCAATAAGGAGTTGGTGGAATTAGCTTAATTAGCTAGAAAACCAGAAGTGACGTCAGAAGTACTACGATGGCACTAGTGCTACGGTGATGGCGCCCTCTGCTGGCGGGAGGGTAGAATTGTTACATCAGGCTTAAAGAGAAGAGAACACAAGTTCACCTGATTGCTGTTGCAACTGCTGTCTCTTATCATGTTTTTTTCCCTCTTTTTGTGACCTAAAGGTAATTCTTCTTCCTTCCAAGTTGTAAACACTGACACACGTTATGAAAGGGAGGGAGGCGGAGCTTGGCATAGCTCGCGAGGCCCTATACAGCATGGTGTAGTAAGCATATAGGGTCAATCGGCTCTGCTTTCAGATACATACTTGCTACTTGTTTGTATCTTTAAACTTATTTACTCTATATATAGATTATGTTTATTTGGTTGTCTTTTATGATGTTTTGTGTCAATTTTTGGAAATGAACATGTTGACAGCGGTTGCTGTGTGGACGCCATGCTGTTGGACAGATTGCATTCCAGCAGTGCTGCAATATGGTGCTGTTTTCAATTGTGATCTATATTTTTTTATTATCGAGGGCAATTCGCTCTATTTAACTATAATTACCTGAACTGCTTATGATTGCACAGATTCAGCTGTGAAGCAGCAGTACATTTGTGATGCTAGTTAGGTTAATAAGGCCATGTTTGTAATCGTATGTGAAAAAAGATTCTTTCTTTGTGTGGGCTATAATGGATCTGGTGTTGTGAAGTCGATAAAGATTACTGGAGAGTGACATAGCAGAAGGCATTCAGAGTTCACTTCAGCAGCGCTGCCATTAGTTTTCCATTTTTTAGTAACAGTAAAGTTTTAGTACTAATAGTAGTATCAGCAATTACTTAAGTATAAGTATATTCAATTCATTGTGCAAGGTACGTGTACAGAGCCAATAAAATGCATTTTTCGCATATCCCATCTTAGTAAGTTGGGGTCAGAGCGCAGGGTCAGCTATGATACAGCACCCCTGGAGCAGGAGGGGTTAAGGGTCTTGCTCAAGGACCCAACAGTGGTTGACTTGCCAGAGGTGGGGCTTGAACCCAGGTGTTTCTGGTCTTCAGATTAACAACTCAGCACCTTAACCATTTGAGCCACCCTGCCTCCATAAACATGAGTTCCCTGACCGGGAATCGAACGGTGAGAGCGCCGAATCCTAACCACTAGACCACCAGGGATGCTTAAATATATATAGTTGAATTCTTTAAATACATTTTAGAAATTGTTAGTATTTGGTATAATCATTTCAATGTCTCTAATGGCATTGTGCACTTGAGCTATTAGTGATCCATGTTGGAGTAAATTCATTAGCATCACCATTAGGCTAGTTAGTTAGCTAGTTAATTACGCTATATTAACAATATATATATATATATATATATATTTACATTTAATAAGACAGGAAAATGTGCACTGTTAGCCAGCAGTAAAATTAATGACATTCATAAATAAAATACATGCATTAGGTCAATTAAAAGCATCCTCAATACACTATTGCCTGATTCCTGCCTAGATTTAAATGACTTAAAGACAAAAAAACACATAACGAAAAATGTACGCTAAGAGTAAACAGAAGTATAGAATGTTACACTAGTTACTTAAAACGGCAAAAATGAGCATAACTTAGACATTTTTGACCTTCAACACCGCTAGGACACTTAAGTCTCACTACATTTTACCATCTTGCAGTTCTTCTTCACTTTGTACATTATGCTATATTTTTCTCTGTATAATATATTTAATTAATAATGTACTTATTAATTAATTTATTGTTAATTCATAAGATTACACTAGTTTATCTATTTATAAATATATACTTCATAATGTATAATTACATGTTATGTGCTGTAAATACTTTGTGCACATTGTTATTCATGAATGTACATACTTACATTTTTAACATTTTGTTTGTACCTTGAAATTATCTATCTATCTATCTATCTATCTATCTATCTATCTATCTATCTATCTATCTATCTATCTATCTATCTATCTATCTATCTATCTATCTATCTATCTATCTATCTATCTATCTGAAAATTGTATAAATCTACATTTATTTATTAACTTACCACCCAATTACAGACAAAGCAAGCTGAAAACATTTAATGCTTCTCTCACTCATCTGATTGGCTGTGCCGGTCACTATGCAGCCAAACGTCTTTCACCCGGATGAAGTATTTAAGCTGGAGTTTATACCAAATATATACAAATACCTTGGCAGGTCAGATCAGATCCTCCTAGAAAAATCCTGACTTAACATTACAAAACTGTCAGACAATAAATCAACATCATATTATTATACAGAATTTGATTCTCCATTAACTTACCGCTATCTATTCACTGCAGTTTTATGTGTTCTGCACTTATTTTTAATATTATACGTAATAAATGTTAAATGTGTACTGTTCAAAAAGAGCAGGTTGATAACTCGTTTGCTTTGTTTTGGCTTGGCTGTTAGAAGAGGTGCTGCATTCGCCGGTAGCTCATTGGTGGTCGTTGTCGGGATCCAACCTTGCGTTTCTCACCATCAACGACACACTTGTACCCAACATGCTGCTCCAACGCTTTACTGGGTCTCTCTACCCACAGGGAATTCGCTACCCTTACCCAAAGGTACACACCAGACACATTCATGTGTACATGTACAATCACTTTAACGGGATAATGCGAAAAAATGTTCAGGGATTTTCTTAATATATATTCTAAAAACTAGTTAAGTATATATTGTTCATACTGCTGCTTTCTCATAGGTTTATGACCAGGGAAGAAAAATAAGTGTGGTCTTCTATACATTTACAGAATTTGGCGGACATCTTTATACAGAGTGCCCTTACCTCTTTTATACAACTGAGCAATTGGGGATTTAGTGTCTTGCTCAGAGGGCCAACAGTGGTAATTTGGTACTGCTGGGAATCAAACCCTGATCTTCCAATTAGCAGTCCAACACCTTAACCACTGGGCTACCAATATAAAAGCTTTTAAATACAAATTTATAGAAATCTTTGTAAGTGAGGATTAAAAAGGGTATCAATTTGAACATACAAAGGTGTATTGTTAAAACTGGATGCCACAAGCTGTGGACCGAAATTGTACTTAAAATGCTACTTTTAAATTTTCTTCTCAGTGTTTTTTTTTCTTTGCCAGTGTCGCCTCTGGCTTACTCATTATAAAAACATGTACATTTTCTGTTAAGCTGCTTATTGGGATGTCCAATTTTTCTCGTTCCCTTCTAGGGTTTTCCATTTCCCTGCTGTTAATGCAACTCATTACCGATGTATTTGTATAATAATATTAATGATAGTATATAGAATCATAGACTCTTTGAATAAATATCTTCACAGATCTTCCAGGAGTAAAAAGTTTCTTTCTTATCAAGAGTTATTGATTTATATTCTTCCTCATTCAACTGAATAAAACTCCTGAATACATGTGCTTAAATAGCGCCGACCTATAACAGTACATTCGAATGCATATTCAGATTTATTTTTCGTCTGGACAGCCAGACGGGATTAATTTAAAATAAATAAGCTTTTTCATTCAAGGGCACAACAATTAATTAAAGCAATCACACACTTGCACAGGCGTCAGGTTATATATGAAAAATAACTCAAACAGAGAAAGAGTGTATATACTTCATCTAAACAATTTAAACAAGATAATACTCTAATAGTTATTATTACTTTATTCTTATGTTCCATATGACTATAGGATCACTTTAAATAACATCGAATAAGAACAGCAAACTTGTCATCCACTTTTATATTATAAGTCCTGCCCCACACTAAGACAGTAAAGGGCACAGCTTACCGCCTGCCACATTCCTCTTTTTCCTCTCTCTCTCTGTTCTTTTTTTTTTAGCTCTCTGTAAAGTCTGACAGGATTTTTTTGGCTGAGAGTCCAAGCCTCAGCTGCTGCATTACTGCATCCATATCCACATTATCTACACAGTACCTGACTAATTATATGAACTGATGCCAGCCTCCGGAACACCTGTAGGGGATAAGAAGAGTAATCTTTGATGCTTAAAGGCTTACATTGTGTAAGAGTGTTAGGACTGTCAGTAATCATTTCACCAATATTTATTTATAATTTTTGTATTTTTTTTGCCTTAAATGCATTCAGGCAAGAAAAACAGATTGGAAAATCGTTCGTCTTTTTAAACGTGTTCTCTAACCTTTTTTTAGCAAAATTTGATGATATACCTTCCATGTGGCACTCTTTGGATTCAACATTCCTTTGTGGTTAATTCTTTATGTGTGTTTTTTATACACTATATAAGCAAATGTGTGTGGACTCGTTAACAGTACACCCACATACGTGTGTCTTTTCCAAACTGTTGCTACAAAGTCAGAAGCACCCAGTTGTTTAGGATGTTTTTGTATGTTGTAGTTGTTCATTATACTTTAATGAAACTAAGAGGCCCAAACACACAATTAATTAATAATCATAACAGCTACAGATTAAATTTGTGAATCTTACCAATGATGAATCAACCAATGATAAGTCACGGGGATCTTTGCCAGATGTCTTTGAAAGGGCTAAAGGCAGGTGGGGTACACCCTGGCCACACACACACATTTACACTCACTTCTATGGGCAATTTAATCAACCAAACATACATGTTTTTGGACTGTGGGAGAAAACCGGAGTACCCACACAGAAAGATCCCTGCCTGAAAATTGCCTGACTTACAGTTATCTCTCTTATACAACTGAGCAATTGGGGGTTAAGAGCCTTGCCCAAAGGCCCACAGTGGTGGCTTGGTGGTGCTGGGAATCAAACCCCGGTCTTTCAGGTATTAGTCCAACGCCTTAACCAGTAAGCCCCCGAGTGTTAATGTAGTACTACCTATTACTTACTACTGACCATTACACTAAAGTGTTACCCATCTGTTCTACAACCCAACAGCTTTACTTTTATATTTACTCGACAGCCCTTTAAGCTAAAGAAATGATCATGTGAGAAACAAGAAAAGACAAACTGCTCTGCAATGCTGTGTGCTGCAATGCTGTGTGCCGATGACCCTCAAAATTTGTTGTATAAATACTTTAACATTTCCACATCAACAAATATGTGTTTTTCTTCATTTAAAAAGGTTTTATTGCTACAGTTTATTACATTCTGCATCTAAAGTAATAGTCCCTGAATAGTAATGTATTACAACCAGCACATCGACTCTTCTGCAGTCTTAACATACAGTAAAGTATACTCTTCTTAATCTGAGGGACAAAAATAACCCTCCTTTACTAAAGCTCTAAAATATTGCATAAAAAACATATTGCATTTAATTACCGGACACAGCGCATTTTCTCTGTTATTGAAGATTGTAGTGGTTAATTTTGACCCTAGAACACTCATGTCTTACTACATTTTACCATCTTGCAGTTCTCCTTCACTCACATTATGCTATATTTTTCTCTGTATAAGTAATTAATTGATAATATAAACATTGTTAATTCATAAGATTAACCTAGTTTATCTATATATAAATATACACTTTCTGTAGAATGTACACATTGCTCACATTTTGCACAATATATAATTACAGTTTATATGCTGTACATACCTACATTTTCTTCTGCACTTGTTTTACTATTTTAACTTCTGGTAGATAATTAACGGCATTTTCGTTTGTACCTTGCAATGACAATAAAGTTCTATCTATCTATCTATCTATCTATCTATCTATCTATCTATCTATCTATCTATCTATCTATCTATCTATCTGTCTGTCTGTCTGTCTGTCTGTCTGTCTGTCTGTCTGTCTGTCTGTCTATTTATCTGTCTGTCTGTCTGATCTGTCTGTCTGTCTGTCTATTTATCTGGCTGTCTGTCTGTTTGTCTGTCTATCTATCTATCTATCTATCTATCTATCTATCTATCTATCTATCTATCTCTATGTGTCTGTCTGTCTGTCTGTCTGTCTATTTATCTGTCCCTGTCTGTCTGTTTGTCTATCTATCTATCTATCTATCTATCTATCTATCTATCTATCTATCTATCTATCTGTCTGTCTGTCTGTCTGTCTGTCTGTCTATCTGTCTGTCTGTCTGTGTCTATTTATCTCTATCTGTCTGTTTGTCTGTCTATTTATCTATCTATCTATCTGGCTGTCTGTCTATTTATCTGTTTGTCCCTATCTATCTATCTATCTATCTATCTATCTAGCTATCTATCTATCTATCTATCTATCTATCTATCTGTCTATCTGTCTGTCTGTCTGTCTATTTATCTGTCTGTCTGTCTGTTTATCTATCTATCTATCTATCTATCTATCTATCTATCTATCTATCTATCTATCTATCTATCTATCTATCTATCTATCTGTCTGTCTGTCTGTCTGTCTGTCTGTCTGTCTGTCTGTCTATCTATATATCTATCTATCTGTCTGTCTGTCTGTCTGTCTGTCTGTCTGTCTGTCTTGTCTATCTATCTATCTATCTATCTATCTATCTATCTATCTATCTATCTCTGTCTGTCTGTCTGTCTGTCTGTCTGTCTGTCTGTCAAGGCTAGACAAGTGTTAATATATATAGTTATGTTACAGCAGGGAGTAATGCTGTTATAGAAAATTAATGCACACCATCACATTGAGAATTCTGTTGAATGCTGTTGTATAAGCACATACAATATATAATGTCTAAGGAGTCATTTTTCAGCAGCAGTAAAATGTTATAGGTTTGTTAATAATTAAACACTTTTGAATAGTAAATCTTTTGCGCAATTATTAATATCCTGG
Source organism: Bagarius yarrelli (assembly GCA_005784505.1). Classification (NCBI taxonomy): domain Eukaryota; kingdom Metazoa; phylum Chordata; class Actinopteri; order Siluriformes; family Sisoridae; genus Bagarius; species Bagarius yarrelli. The sequence continues at coordinate 499,796 of VCAZ01000023.1, forward strand.
TTGGCATGAAATCTATCCACAAGGATGTCTTACTGCTTTGACCTTGCAGGAACATTTGAAAATCTGCAATTACAAGAAAATCTGCCTTTTATTTTACACAAAATTGCGTGTGTGTTTTAGTTTGGCCAAGTTAACCCTACGGTGAAGCTTCACGTGGTTACTCTTAATGACTCATCTCCCACCATCGAGCTTCTGCCACCGAGTAGCCTGGAAAAAAGGTACCACACACACAGACAACAAATGATTCTAAACTTCTAAATTTCTGGTGTTGCTACTCATAAATGTTGGTCTTGGTGGCATTTGTGGACAGTGCGTACTACATAAGCATGGTGCGGTGGGTGACTGAGGAACATCTGACTGTGCGCTGGCTTAACAGAGCTCAGAACACATCCATCCTTACACACTGTTCCATACACAGCGGAGAGTGTGAACGAGTGGGTAATCTTTGACATGGTTTTACACACTCTGAGATGACTGCTCTTTCTGGCTAATGCACTCGCAAAGCTACATACAAGCTACTGGACAAAATGTCCAAATAACAATTATATTGTTTTTTTGTTTTTTTTTCTATAGAAGCACGTGATCACATCCGACAAGTGGATTGATGGCCAGGTAATGAAATTCTCACAGGCTTTTTGCAGGCTTTTACAACACTGTTTATTTATAGGTGAAGTAATTCCTGTTTTTTTTCTGTGTGTGAGTGGCGCAGAATGAGGAGCCTGTGTTCTCAAAAGATGGAGCCACGTTTTTTATTACTTTACCCATAAAACATGGCAGCCAGGGATCTTTCCGCCACCTCACCATGATGTCTGAGCAGGTACATGATAAACAATTTTTTTTCTTTTTTTTTCAGTGCTTTTAGTATTACCTGAACAAAACTATAGATAAGTAAAAGGTACTTCACATTATCTTCGAACCACAGCAGGGTGCATTCTGTACGTTCTCTGGTTCATTGTTTAGATGCAGTGCAACGTGTGTTATTATAAGTGCACCGGATATTTTTTGCACTCTATAATACTTGAAAAGTGACTCCTGAAATAATGTCCTATGTGTGTTTATATGTAGATTAACTACATTTGTCTGACCTTTTTTTTCTCTGCTATCTGATGCTTAGCATACTGATGGAGAGATCAGTGTACGACACCTGACATCTGGCAACTGGGAGGTTACTAAAATGCTAGCATACGATGAGAGCCTGAAAGCCATGTGAGTCTCATATAGACAGATGTGTACAATTGATAGTTTTCAGTCACATGACCTGTGCAACGATCTGGTGGGCAAAACAATTGGCCAGCATGGTGGCTTCTGGGATCTCTGTTTACCCTCCATGTGTATAGAGGCATTAATGGTATAAATCCACAAATTCCTTCTTCCTGGTTTTTTTTTTCTTGGATGGGATTCTGTAGAAACATGGCCCAGATTTGTCTCCTTGTCGATAATTGCATCCTATTGCCCAACATCTGGCATTTTGGCAAAATAAATAAAATCATCTAGTTTGTGACCTATCAGGCAGTGGAAGATAGCTTTGCCCGCTAGGTTGTGATACCCTAAAGCAGGGGTGTCCAAACTCGGTTCTGGAGGTCTGGTGTCCTGCAGGGTTTAGCTCCAACTTGCCTCAACACACCGACCTGTAAGTTTCAATTGTACCTAGCAAGATCTTGATTAGGTGTGTTTAATTAGGGTTGGAGCTACAGTCTGCAGGACACACAACGTCACATGAAAAGTATGAATGGATATAAAAGTCTACACTTTTTTTTTTTAAAAATGCAGGTTTGTAAAGAAGTAAAAGCAGGATAGATAATGTCAGATCTTTTTCAATCTTTAATATGGTATATATGTAAAAAAATACAATAATCCAGTAAAGTGTATGTGCATATTTTTTTTATATATTTTATAATGGTCTATGTGACTCAATAGCGTAATGACTTTAAACATTTTTAAAAGCAATTATCATCATTAAATAAGTCAATAAAGCCCAAATAATGATCAGCCCTATCTAGTGAAATTTTCAGACAGAAATATTAGGCAACATTTGTTTATACAGATTTTTCCAGTCATATAACATATAATATGCTTAAAAAAATCCAAGCAAGATGTGTTTTTATGTAATGAAACCAAAGTAGAATTTTTATGTATATTTCTAAAGTATATGCTTGGTATAAAACCATAAGACATCTTATTACACAGGAAATATCATGACCACACCATAATGAAGCATAGTGGTGGTGGCACTGCTTCTTTTCATCTGGAACCAGGGCTGCTCTCAAGATAGAAGGGGAATCATAAATAGTTCCAAAGATCAAATCTATTTAGGTACAAAAACTCCAGGCAAGATAAAGAAAAATGCATTTTTTCAGCATAATAAGCTAAAGCACAAACCCAAGTTAACAAGAAATAGCTTTAAAAGATCAATGTGTCCAGTCAGATCCTATATCTAACTCTGCTCAGAAACCCGTGAAAAAAAAGATCGTGCACAGAAAATCTCCTTACAGTTTGATCGAACTAAAGTATTTTCGCAAAAAATCAGTCAGCTTTATTAAAAGAAAATATAAGACACAATTTACCTTCAAATCGAATAAATTCTAAGATGGAAATCAATTCTGGCCAAAAATGTAAAATATCAAAACTATTCATAATATAAAAAACTTTTAATAATATAAAATCATTTTTAAACCTTTTTACCTTAAAAACTATTTTATTTTTTATAACCATTTTTAAGTCATTTGCTTATGGACACGGTGGCATTTTTGTTTCTATCCAGGTATTATATAAGCACAGAAGATGGAGTCTCACAAAGACATCTGTACAGGTGAGCCGTGGAGAATTCACTTCTTAACAAGAAATCAGTGATCAGATTTTAACAGACCTACAATAGCTGGTTTTTGGGTGAGGACTGGTCTAATGTTTTAATCTTGTGTATTTAGGGTGAGGACAGTGGATCTGTTTCATCGGGAGTGTTTGACATGTTTTCTGTTTAAACCCCAATGCTCATATTTTGATGCTATGCTGAGTCCGGATTTGCAAACAGTACTGCTGCACTGTGCAGGTTCACATCTCTTTATCAACATATATATTTATATTTGTACTGGTTTTAACAAAACAAACTGTCTTATTAGATTATAAGTGGATAAACACACACACACACACTTATACAAACTGAATAAAAGATAAATTATGTTAGAATTTATAGAACGAATTTCTAAGAAGTTAAGAGTCAACAATATACAGACAATATTTGCCTATAAAATGGATTTTAATTGTATTAATTAACATTATTATTAAAACTAATTTCTCCTCTTAAAACATACACCACCAGGTTTCCCTTTTCCAACCCTTCAGTTCTGAGCTCAGGTTATTGTTTGTGCAGAGTTTATGTAGGTTCTACATTTGCTTCACTTTACTATTTTGGAAGTTTGACTGGCTAAAATAAAGTTCCCCTATTAGAAAAGAATAAATTAATGTTCCTAATTAATATTTTCTGTGCTCAGAAACTTAAATGTATTTTTAAATCCGGTTAAGATAGATAAGATTTATGCATTAAGTAAAAAGGTTCGCAAAACCTTTTTTTTTTTTTAGAAATGTCTGTTAAACCTTTTCTTCGATTTTTTTTCTTAGTAAAGGGTGTATAAAAGTAAAGTAAAGTAGAGGTAAAGTCAAAAAACATAGAACATAGTAGTGAATTATTGATATTTTTAGTAGATAATTATTAATAAATACATATTCATAAATACCAGAATTGATTTATTTTTCAGTGTGGACTTAAAGTGGGTTAACGTTTTGTTTTGTTACCTTTTCTTAGGGCCTGGTGTTCCCAAAACTACTGTGCACCAGCTTGCTAATTTAAGCAGTAAGTATGAAACATTTCCCTCCCACACACTTTCAGTAAAAATAAAATGATTTAAACTATAAATAAAGCCCTAATTAGAGAAAACATTTTTTTTCATTGTTTTTTACTGCCTTCTACTTCACTGGGCTATATAATATTTAATATATAATACACATAATGTTGGAATTAAAGTTAAATAAATACATGCCTTGCAAATGATCAGATATTCACTGATCTGATTTTCTGACCGATTATTGCTGCACTTGATTAATTACTGACTTAAAACAGCTTGGAGTTCTTATGACCTCCTTTAATGCATGGAAACAGCACTGACTGTTGAGAACAATAGTTGCTGTTCAGGCTATAATATTGTATTTCTGGAAATCTATTTTGGATCACAGCGGGTTTGCTGGATAAACTTTAAAAAAATTAAACACTGAAACAAACGTTTATTAAAAAAATAAAAAAGGAAGGATTCACGCTTGGAGTCACAGTTTTTCACTTTTTTTTGTACATTTCAAGTTCAAGGAGCTTTATTGTCATTTCAGCCATATATAGCAGATGCAGTACACGGTGAAATGAGATAACGTTTCTTCAGGACCCCCTGGTGCTACACAAAACATAGAAATTCACAAAACAACAAAGAGCCATTGAACAGAATAGACATAAAGTGCATGTGTGCACCTGGTGCAGAACAGTGCAGAACAGACAGTGCAGTAAACAATACAAACATAACAAAGACAGATAGAGAATAGGACAATAGACAAAAAAGACAATAGAGAACAGGACATATTGTAAAATGAGGTAAGACATGGAATGTGCAAATTAACAACAATATTGTGCAAATAGCATTGTAAAGTGACTGTGCATAACAAAAAAAGAAATTTTTTTTTCCAGTCTACTTGTGTTGAATGTGTGTATGTTTAGTCCTGTTGTTGACCACCCTGACCATCACAACTCACATCTCAGCCTTACTCCTATGATAACCTTTATATTTTTGGTAAAGCCTCCCACCAGATTGTAGCACATGACTGTAAGCATTTTCTGATTTATTCAGCTGCAAAATAATTAATGAGATGTGTACTGTGGTTCTTGTTGAGTCCAAAAATGTGCAGTGGGGTTAAGCTCATATAATATATATCCCAATGGAAGTTTCAAAGACCTGTAATAATTAATGTTTACTAAAATTTGCATAATAATTTATTAATCACCCTTGTGTTTATGTAAGCTGAAGTATCTAGGTTTTCAATTAAAAATAAACATACCACAGATGCAGTTGATATGGGTTAGAAAGGAAACATAAATATATTTGTTAAAACTCTATCATATGGCCAAATTTTTTTAATATATATATATATCAGTGGCGGGCAGTGCATTTTGTACCTGGGCCTTCAGTGGTTCAGTGGGGGGACATACCTAACTGATACACCTCTTAAGCCACTATCACGTCGCAATTATAGAAACCATCAATACTATAATACGCAATATAAGACGGTGTGGCATTACAGACAGAGAGACATTTCACATATTGAGGGTGAAAACCAAGAAACCCCGTTAAGACAACTCCAAACCTCGACACTACAAACCAAACAAACTGTACCACATACATCATCTGGAGCAGTTAAGAGTCAATATTTATATAATATAATTAATATTAATATAACATCACAAAACATTTTAAAAATAAATAAAACATATAATACATGTTAAGGCTGTAAGCCAGCGTTACCGGTCGTTGGCACTGGTCTAGAAGTGGAGAACTCTTTCCTGGGATGCTTCAGGGTTAGCCGACCTCTCCTCACGATGTCTAACTTTTCTGGAAAAAAAATATTTTTAAGTATGTCTGAGACCAACTCAATTTTTTGCTCCTCCATCAGCCATTGTGGGTGTAAAAATTCTAATTTAACTGTTACAGACAAGTTTTGTTAGTCTGTGCAAGGCTGTAACAGTTTTACTCTGATTAACCAACCAGAGGATGGAAAAATGTTGAGTCATTATGGGCCAGCTAGCTGGCGCTGAGAGTTGTAAAAAAGAAATCGTCTTTAATAATATTAACTAATTAGCAATCTGCCACTGCTAATATAGTTTAAGTTACATGGGCAGCACTACTGATTCTGAAGGCTTTGGGAGATTAGATTAACATGGCAACACACAGAAACTAAAATCTGATTGAACAAAAAATCTAACATCCACATACACGTACTGGAAGCAGTGCAGCAAGAGAAACGCTACGAAATGAAGAGAATAAACTGTTGGGAACAAATTAATACAATTTAATGGAACAAATGTTAGAATTTAGGTTGTAAATGTAAATGTATGTGTATGCATGTGTGTAACTCTAATAATTGTATGAATATATATATGTGTGTGTGTGTGTGTGTGTATGTATGTGTGTGTATAGATAAATGTATTGCACATGTGTTTTGAAGTACTGTACATTAGATTTCTCTAATGAGCAAATGTCAAGTCTAATGTTTTTTGGGGGGGGGGTTTGTAGGTTATGTGACGATAGATTCCGGTCTGGAGTTGAAAGACTTGCTCAGACAGAGAAACATCCCCCGCAAAGAAATGAGAATCATATCCTCCGATAACTATGGTAACATATTACTGACATACAATGGTTAGTGTAGGCTTAAGGATTTTTTTTAGATAATATGTGACTCTGTGTATCATGTACACCAAAGATGGCACTGAATTTTAGGCGTTTGGTGATAGCTGTTATAATGAGCTGTGTGTTTGCAGCACTGCGTCTGGAGCTTAGCTTTCCTGTGGATTTTGATGAGAGTAATCAGCATCCTCTGCTCTTTATACTGTATGTTCATTCAATATTCTTCATCTCACCATCCTTACACACATTTCAAAAATACATTAACACTCATTATGTGGACAATACAAGGAGCTTGAATACTGTCAATGCCAAAATACTGACTTAAAAGACAATTCACAGAAAAAGTTAAAACGGGACCTTATATAGTAAAATACTTTTCATTTGCATGTGGTTATAGAAATAACAGTAATAACAAAATTTTAGTATTTAAAAAAATATTCTTTAAAAAAATTTCCTAATAATATATTTAAACTCAGTAAGCGAGCGCTTACTAGGAAACCATAATTAAATTATTATTGAAATTATTATTATTATTTTATATCCATTTCAACACATTAAACAAATGATTTCATGTTTATTATAAAGACTGACCATCATAATAAAAAAGATGTTTTGCATTTGCTATTAAAACTAATTTAAATGGTAAATAAATCACTTAAACATAACTATTATATCATTTTGAACCCATACACACATATTACAAATACCAACTTAAATTGTAAGAATGTGTGTGGGAGCATTTAGATGTGTTGCTGTCCAGTTAGAATGCTGGTATTGCTGAAGCTTGACACACAATCTGGTAGCTCCTTATTGATCCAGGCACATCACTGATTACCTATCACCTGCTATTGATTTCATGACACTTTTGTTTAGTCTGCTTTCACTCTGTGCACATTGTGGTATACACACACACACACACACACACACACACACACACACACCAACTAGCAGTTTCTGTTTTGGTTTTAGTGGTAGTGCCCCTGGTGATCAGCAGGTGAGTGAACGATTCCATTTGGACTGGGACTCTGTACTGTCGAGCTCAGACAATGTGATTGTGGCGCGTCTGGATGGCAGAGGCAGTGGCTTCCAGGGGCAAAAGAACCTTCAAGAAGTGCACAAGCGTCTGGGAGTGGTGGAGCTCCAAGATCAACTTACAGCTTTAGAGTAAGAAACAGTGTCTTTCTTTTTTTCATATGCCCACATTAGCCCCCCTATAAAATAAATCCCAAGTTCTGTTTACCAGAGAGAAGAAGTTTGTTTAGGAAGCTTGAAGTGTTTTTAATACAAATTATAACCAAGGATAAAAACTCTACAGGTCAAAATTAATAGTCCTCCTATGTTCTCCTAAGGAGTGGTAGCCCTTTTCCTCTCAAGCGGCTCCAATTTTGTTTTAACACCTAGCATGAACCCCAGCATGATTTTCTCTAAGATTCAAGTCTGGGCTTTGTGCAGGCAAGTAATGGACCTTCACTTTGCTCATTTAGAGGCAGTTCTTTACCAGAAGTGAGGTATGATTGGGGTCGTTATCATGCTGGAAGATAAAATGTCGACCCAGACCAACTTTTTTCATGTTTCCTTCAACTCTGACAAGATGTCCAGTTCCAAACTGAAACATCCCCACAGTATTATTCTCCCATCGCCATGTTTCAATCTGGAAACGGTGTTCTTCCCTTCTTTCTTCAAACATCTCTATAGCCAATGAACTCTAGTGTTGTATCATGTATCATTTTTCCTTAGGTTGTGGTGTGTCTTCTTTAGAAGTGGAGTCTTTCTTGGTCAGCAACCTCGCAGTCCATTCCTGTAGAGCGCTCTAGTGATTGTATTCATTGAGACATTAACCCTAGACATGGCTAAGTCATTTCCTAGGGTCTTGGCAGTTATTCTTGGGTCTTTAGAAACCTCTCTCACTTATTTTCTTTTTAAAGTTTTTAAAATCTTTTGCCTCCTGCTAGTTTTGTTCTCCACAGTGTGGGTTGAAAAACACTTGAAAAACCAACTATTCAACTATTTTTCTCCTGTCTATACTAATTTCTTGTGTCTTTACCATAATGCCAGTAGATGTAATTTATTAGTTGTTTTGCAAAATACTGATCCTCATCTTAAAGTGCAATTTAACTAAGTTAATTAGACAAGTTAGGTTAATTAGGCAAGTCAGTAGATAACAGTGGTTTGTTCTGTAGCCAATCAAACAAATAATGTATTAATAATATTGACCTTAACATTTTTTCTTTGTATTTATTTTTTTATGCCATAAAATAAAACTTTTTCTTTCAATTTTTGTTGTTACTGATTAAAGTCTCATTTCCAGGTTTAATCTTATTTTAAAAATCTTATTTTATTATCTTAAAGCAGCTTTACAAAAATGCAAATGCAGATTTAGAATAAGAAGCCTCATGAGCAAGTCAGACAAACTCTCTGAGATGATATAAAGTTTCTCTGTGAACACCAATAAAGAAATTATTACAAGCAATTTTTTTTATTCAATAAATAATAGACTTTATTATAACTAAAATTCACAACAAACAATTATTCTGCCAATGGAGTCTGCTAATGGTGAGCTTTAGTTGCTTAGCAACATATCAGACAAAGATTTGGGCAGTCTGTGAATAGAACAATGGCTGTAATGTTGTTGATTTATAGTTTGGAACAAGCCACATATATACAGAATGTAGTTATTGTGATGTGCTTACAGGTGTTTATAATGGTACAGTATTTATCCAGGTATGAGTTATGGCTTTTATTGTGTTTTGCTGGAATAAATAAGATTAGATGTTTAATGGAACACTCAAAATATGGAGCAAATTAGGTTAAATTTTAGTACTCTTGTTTGCATTTGCAGGTATCTGGTGAAGCAGCCCTACATTGATAGTAGCAGGGTTGGGGTTTTTGGCAAGGTAAATGAAGCTATTATATTATTATATAAAGATATTTTTGTTTAAATGACTACAGAAATAGCTTATGTTCTCATTCACAAAAAAATGCCAAAGATCATTGCTAGTATACTTGAAGTATATACTTGACCCATTAGAATGCGTCAGTGCGTGTTTGTGCGTGTGTGTGTATGTGCGTGTGCATGTGTTTGTGTGGTTCTACAGGCATATGGCGGTTTTCTTAGCTCCCTTCTCCTCCTGTCTCACAACTCTCCATTCCGCTGTGGGGTTGCTATGGCACCTGTCTCTGATTGGAGACTCTATGGTACCACAGAATCCAATACAGTACAAAAACACCAAAATTATCACACCTCACACACTCCCTGTAGCGTTAAGTGTGTAGAAGTCTTCTTTTAAAAACTTGAAATGCCACTTTATATATTTTTATTTAATAAGATATTTGGCCTTTCGTGAACAGAAGCCTTTTTGTTTCTCTGTGAAGGTTCGGCATTTACAGAGCGATATTTTGGGTATGAAGCCAAGGATGAATACAAGTATCAGGTAAGACAGGTGACAGTCTTTCTTGGGGAAAGAAAAAGCATTACGCACGAGCCTAAAATAAAAAAAGCAACAATTAAAAAAATAGCCAAACTTATATTTCGAAGACAAAACATAATTATAACAATAAGTATTATAAAAAAGTTCTCAAATTGGTTGGATTTTATTATTCTGTAAAATTTCACCGCTGATCCCCTGACGACTGATACTAGTTTCTAGGTAGCAGTAAGAAAAAAGCATATATTATCTATCATTAGGAAGGAAAAGATACTAATTATCATACGCCATGTGAGTGTATTTAAAGAAGCAAGGTGAGGACTTAACCCGGATGTACTGGCGTTAAAAAAATGATGGCAGACAACATGGAAAGTTCTTTTTTTTCCCTTTTTTTTTCTTCCCACGTTTATTTTTGTGCTGTTTATAGCAATATGATCACAGTATTACATCATACCTATACTGTATGTGCAAAAAAAAGTCAAATTATATTATGCAATATTGTAGACTGTGGAAAGTGTTTAAATAAAAAATATAATATTTTACAATATGACTGCTTAGACCCTTGACCAGGCATAGCTGTCATACTGTAATATGTTGTAATTTCGGAAATGAATAAATCCAATGTTCTGGGTAGGAGTCTGTATAATGAGTCATGTTGCCAAATTTTTTCTCAGATCTCCAGCCTGCTGTCTAACATTAGCATCTCTGAGAAGCAGACGTTTCTGATCCTACATGGGACGGCTGATGGTAAGTGAGAGTTTAGGATGTCTTCTTTCCACAGCGGCGCACCCGAAACACACTCACTTCTGAGATGTTGCAAAGGAAACTGATGTTTTAAGCAGAGGAGTCAAATACCCAGTCCTCTGAAATAGTATGTAACTTTTTGTGCATTCATTTTGAGTTCTGCTTAGTTCTGCTCAGTGTTAGTACTCAAGGCAATTGTTCTATTTTCCAGCAGTGAGATCTGTCTAGACCTTTATGTTAAATTATCAGATGTACCTAGGTGATGAAATGAACTTTCCCAAGATGCCAAAATAGCTGAGGGGCAGGCAGTCTTTAAATGGTGTCTGAAGACCTACAGTGCTGCTTCCTGAGACACTTTAATTAATACGAGCGTCTTATCAGTCATAGCCGCATAGACAACCATTATCTAGTAACCATTAAGTAGTTATTCCAATCAACACGTACTATCAGTGCCAGCACAAGCAAGACATAACACACACTGATATCTTTACTTATTCCTGGTAATCCTGAGGATAAATAACTATGTCATTGTTAATAAGACTTGTAACTGACTCTATGCTATAGATAGCAATAAGGAGCTGGAATAATCCTTGCGATGGTGCGTTAAAAGATAATTGAAGTGCATAATACATTGTAAAGCGAAACAGAAGCTACAACCAACATGAAAAGTGTTAATCTGGTTTATTAGGCACATCTTAAAAGAAATTGAATGTATGTGCCAGAATTTATTAGTACTGCCAAATATTTAGCTGTCAATAAGTTTTCATTTTAGCAAATCATGCACTGGATACCAAGGATGAGAAATCTAGTGTAAAGCTCCTACCATGTAGGAATATATAATAAGATTAAACTAATGATAATGGTTAAGGCAATAAATTGTTGACTGGAAGACCAGAAAGACCACCACTGCCAGTCAGCCACTGTTAGGTCCCTGGGCAAGACCCTTAACCCTTCCTGCTCCGGGGCGCTGTGCTCTGACCGCAGCTTTCTAAGACGGGATGTGTAAAGAAGCAAATTTTACTGTGCTGTAAAGTGTATACTAAAGTGCATACACTTAAGACATTTCAATTTTTTTACCCATTACCCTATAGACAATAATATTCTATTAGCACCGTTCCACCAATTGCTACATACATGTCTTATTCAACATTTGAAATCTTACATGTGTTACAAATAATAAAGAGTGGGTAGCTCAAGGCACAGAAAATAGAAGTTTTATCAACACATTGAAATGGCTGTAATCCTTCATAGGGCAAATAATTCTTTATTCTCATTTTTTTATTATATGCTGGTTTCAAATGTTTAATATTTAGCATGGTATGCAATAATGAACATCATCGGAATTGTAGTTGCTCGACTCTTAACACCTCTCTGAGGTCTGCTTCCAGCAGATAACTGAAATGAGTCCATGTCCACAGAAATTAAGGAATGTAATGCATTTTGGTCTGCAGCTACTAACAAATTAAATGGGTCTGTAAAATAGGTAAAGATATTTCCACTCACAGGTCCATTCTTCTGTCTTTCAGCAGATTAGCCCTGAAACCCTTTCAGAAATGGGTACATGGAATGCTGCTCTTTTCAAAAGATGCTGTAAGGTGTAACGGTTTAATAGGTTCTTACCTGCTATGGTCAAATACTTCTTTAAACACAGAGATAAACACAAGGTAGTGCTTAGAAGATAGTTATACTATGGCACATATGGCCTTCTTGGAACCCAGCCATTGGTCTGATAAATGAGTTATAATATTTGACAAGAAATCCTTAATAATAGAGACATCCTATTGGTCAGGATGAGCTATATGAGTGTAATGAGACGGTAGATAGGTGAAGACACCCAGCTCTTGCAAAAAAACCAAGCACTCAAGGAAAAATGTTGGATCTGGACATGTAGTTGGGTTATTTTATTTTTTATAAGTGTCAGTCGCAACAGTTGTAACTGATCCACTTTAAAAAGTAAAAATTGCTGACAGCTTTGTCTTATATATGTCCTTACTATAACATCAATTATTTCTAGTTCACCACCTCTCTTTTGCAGCTTCTGTTCACTTCCAACACACAGCAGAGCTGGTGAAGATGTTATCAATGCATAATGTAAACTATACATTGCAGGTAAGAATGGCAGCCATTGCAAGAAAGTCTAGTGAACTGTGAAAAACATAACTTTTTCCATGCATTCCTTAATCGTATACAAAAAAAGTTTCACTGCTCTTTCAAATTTCTGTAGATTTTTCCTGATGAGGGCCATGATATCAGCAGCAAACACTACATACTGAGTTCCGTAATCAGCTTCTTCAGGAAGTGCTTCCATGAAAACAATGCTTTCACCATGGAAACCGCAGAGGAGGACTAGCATCTGTGGCTTAAGTGATCTCAGCTGGACTCGGATGGGATTTAAGGACAAGATGGCTGCCATAACAAGCATCCTTGACATGGGTGACTTTATTCTAATCCCTCTGGTCCCACTCCTACCTGCCATGGACACAGAAGGCTTTCTTATCTGCTGTAACATTGAAGCAGCCGGACTGAGTCATAAACTGATATTTTGGGAGATCAGTTGTGCTGTGCTTCTCAGTAGAGACTGCATTGGTATGAATGACTGACTTAACAATATTTATAGATACCAGAAAGCTTACAAATCAACCAAATACTCCGTAGTGTAGCTCTACGCTCTCTTCACGTCCGAAAAACCTAACATACTACAATAAATCTAGATCAATGATAGATACTCATAGGAAAAAAACGCATAGAACAATAACGAATAGACCATGAATATTTAATTCTCTATGCAGGATAAGAAAAATAATATAAATGGCATTCGAACCCATTATTTTTACCATTATGTTATTCTTTGTTAAGTATTATTGACACATCAAGAGGCTTGAATACTTTCTAAAATATCTTTTCACCTGTGGGTTATTAATAATATTTCTTAATGAATTTTAATGAAATTATGGATTCATTTTTAAGATGTTTTAAGGTTGTTTGACCTCAAATTTACGGTTTATTTAGAATCAAGTTTCTATCAACCTCGTGTACAATGTTTACTGTTACCCAGAATGAACATCAAGCATAATATTGAATGTTTCATGCATTTAATCTGTGTTTTCCAACATCAGTGTATGTTAGTGTATATAGTAGTGCCCTTACATTCCACTGGCACCTTAAAGACTTTGTCAAACATAAGTCAAATGTCAAGAAAATGTCATGCTATAAGATAAAAAGGTCTATAAAACACAAAATTTGTTTACACTGCTAATAATTGTTATGAGTTAGATTTCTTGTATTTCTAAAATTCAGCTAGTAACATGGAGCTCCTAAAACAAATCACTGATTAAAACTCATTAATCGACAGTATAAATGCGTGTGTGTAAAGAAGGGTAAATAGCATTTTTCTCCAAGTGTGTAAAGCTGCCCTGTGGTGTAGCATGAGCAGTCTAAACACGCTGTTATTGAATGTCTTTCCATGTCTTACAGAAAACCCTGTGACGAGATCTATCTATCTATCTATCTATCTATCTATCTATCTATCTATCTATCTATCTATCTATCTATCTATCTATCTGTCTACTTGTCTGTCTGCCTGTTTGTCTGTCTGTCTGTCTGTCTGTCCGTCCATCCGTCCACCCTATCTATCTATTTGTCTGTCTGTTTGTGTTTATTCCTTTACAGGGTGATAAACAAACCACCAGGGAAGCCTTTAGCGGCCATTATACTAATTACACATGAATGCTCAGTCAATAGGTCGTAAATGATTTGCTTATAAAATGAAGCTGTGCTACACAAAATGTTAAACAAATTACTTATCACAACAGTGTGTTTAAGAGTAATGTAATAAATATATAGCACTGGTCGTTCTTAAATATGAACCATATAATAAAATAAAAGAACTATTAGTTTGCTTTGACCACCATGTGATCTGTATATGTATGAGTAGCTTGATGTTTAAGGTATTGAACTGCAGATCAGAAAATGCTACCCCTCATTTGGATATAAAAATAAGATAAATGTAAGTCATTGTGTCTGCCAAATGCCAGAAATGTAAAGTAAATGTATAGAATAAATGTAATAAATGTTGCGTTGTATGATAATTATTATAAGTATAACATGACTGAGTCTGAGTCAGTTTGGAGAAGCGGTTTATTTATAGTCATTACTCAAGGACAGAAAGGCCCAAACCTCAACCTCCTTTTCTTCTCATTGCCCTGATCCCAACCGACCAAACAAACAAACAAAAACAGAGCAGAAAAAAAAGCAGTAAATCTGAAGTACAAAAGAGATAAACAATCAAATCAACACCGATGATGACAATATCCGTTAAACTACTATGATATCTGGTCAATCGTAAAAATATACTGTACGTAATGTACTGAATACACTTGTCTGTACAAATCACACCGCCATCTCTGGAATCTACTACTGTATATATATATATATACACACACACACACACACATGCACCCTGACACAGGGTCTGTCCAATCTATGACTTGCACTAAGGATTGAAACATGGTAATCAGGTACAGAATATTCCGTGTTCGGTTAACCAGTTTGTGTGTTTAAACAGGTTTTCATTTCTAGTTTGCTTAAAAGCTACAGAAGCTTCCAGTTTTTCAGGGTGCCATCAGCATGACGCTCTCAATCAGTCTTTTAATGAACTCCTTTTTTCCTTAATAATTTACATCCAAGGATTACAAAGAAATAAATCTTTCTGCATGCTGTGTTTGCTTCTGTGCTCTAACTGTTTAAGCTACACTAATGAAAAGTACTATTGTAGTTTCCATGTGTCATCTTACCCATTTCTGTATTTATAGAAAGAGTTGTGCAAAATGCGCTTTTCTTCAGTCAAGTCTCTAACCGTTTAAATTCATTAACAAGTAAATGCAAAGTGATTTTGTGAGAACTGATAAAACTGCTATCTGATGTTAGTGGAATAATGCTTATCTCACCTCACAGCTCAAGGATTCTGTGTTCCGTCAATCCTGAGCTTAAGTCACTGCTTCCCATCAGTAACTGGGTTATGAAATAATAGCTTCTAGGTGTGTGTGACACTTGTGTGAGTGACCATGTGTGCTCATGTTACCCTGTAACAAGCTGGTTCATGATTCAGGGTGTATTCTCATTGTTTAGACTTTAATCAGGATAATATGCTGACTGTAGTTATAATAAATTAACTGACTGATTAATTAATACGTGTTATTTGGGATTGCCAGGTTTTTGGTCAACACATCAACCCCAGAAACAATTCAAGAGCCTAAAATCTGTCCTTTCCTTTCCAGACTCCCTGAAATCCTGATCGCTATCACTAACTATACTGTATCAATTCAGTAACACCATGCAATGAATTATTTAAAGCAGTAAAGTGGTATCTTGACTTACGAGTGTCCCAACTTACGAGTTTTTCGAGATACGAGTCGTCTCTTAGAGGATTTTTTGCCTTGAGTTGCGAGCTAAAATTCAGGTTACGAGTCAGTTTTAGACACCCAACCGCTAGTTGCCGTAGCGAACGCCATATTGAACGCCATAACATCCGCCCAGCATCCCGTGTCTCACTCGATAGCTAGTCAGACATGTGCGTTAGCAAGTGCAGTCGTCTGATCTCCAAGATAATTGTTGTACATTAAACTTAATAAAACCAGTTTATTGCAGTACATTCTATTGTATTATATATTATACAATATTCGGTATTTATAAGTATATTTTTCATTTTTAGAAACGCAACAAAAAATCGGGGGGGGGGGGGGGGGGGGGGGGGGGGGGGGGGGGGGGGGTTGCAGAACGGATTAATGACATTTCAATTAATTTCAATGAAAAAAATTTATTTAACATACGAGTAATTTGAGTTCCCAGCGCTGTCACAGAACAAATTATACTCGTAAGTCAAGGCACCCACTGTATTTGTAGCTTATTAAACATTTTAACAGATTATTAACATACCGTATACAGAAAAGTCCAGAGGCTGTTCTGTAAATGAGGTTCAGGAGACAACGCTCATCCACCTTTGTGGCAGCGATCACATTAAAAGGCATGTGTATTTGTTATGTGAACAGTTTGGTGTCAGATATGCAGATACGTAATTGATAGTTAACTCCAAACCATGTGAACAAAAATAATCTCTGAGAACATTTAGATAGCAAACTGTAGAAGACTCCCTGTGATCACATCAGATAGCAGTTCTGAGTTAAAATCAATGTGGTTTGAGCTACGATAGTAAAACATTGGTCCAAAAACATGTCCTACTGAAATAAATATGTTCACCTGTTGGACACAGATTTGCGTGTGTGGACACGCCAGCCGATTTTTACAGCATTCAGTAAAGTTTTGTGTGCGTGTATGCGCAGAAGAGTCAACCGCGTCGTTTCAACCGCTCAGCGTGGTTCAGAGCTTGTGGATGGAGACTCCACTTCTTCTTGGTGAAAGTTGTTACCATGGAAACAGTGGCCATATTCTTGTGTGGTAACAAAGTGCAGTACTTTTGTCCCGGTGTCTACCGCACACAGAGTTGAAGAAGAAAAAAACAAACATGCAGCTGTGTGACTGGATCAGGTCAAAGCGAACAGACAATCTGTACTGTGATTGGCCAAATCAGGATTCAACTGAAAAATCACTGCTGTGATTGATCAGCATGTAAAGCATCCAACTCGAGTTAACAGTGATTTCTGATATGCGTAAGAAGTAGTCACTGTTGGCGCATCCGAGTTTGTTTCCAGTTACAAATGTTCATCATCATGTATATACACACACACACACACACACACACACACACACCGAAATACTTACACACCATTCGGTCTCATATCTCAAAATTCATATTGTCTACACATCAACACATAAATCCACATGCATATATACATATCTAACCATACATACACACACACTCTCTCTCTCTCACACACACACACACATTCTCTTATCTAAATTCTAAAAATCTCTCCATTTACAGCTGCAGGCCTCTGTACACTGGGATCCTACAGGGGGCAATAGTGTGAAGAAAAGTGTGTTTGTTTGTTTGTGTGTGTATGTCTGTGTGTGTGTTTGTGTAAAGGTCCAGCTGTTTCTATACTCTCAAGCCTACTCCTCCTCTTCTTCTTCCTCATCACTAAGTGGAAAGATGTCTTCCTGCAGACAGGATCGAAAGTAGCTGCTCAAAGATGCCGAAAGATGCTGTCGACTCTGTTCCGTCAAGAAGTGACCCTCATCTGGATAAATCTGCACGATGGACACACATCAAGGTTATAAACAAAGACACATGCTCACGATGATCAAGGCTACCAATTTACAGCTTCGTCCAAGTTCAGTACTAAAAATTGTTTCTAGAATTTTCTATTAATATTTATAGTATGTCTGTATGTACTGTTTCTTCAGTACCTGCAGTGTGTAGTTGGCTCCGATCTTCACCAGATTCTTGATAAGTTCAGCTGAGTGTTGGAAGTGAATATTCGCTGAGCGAAAATAAACACAGAAGGAGAAATTTCTCAGTATATATGTCATTTCTGACTAATCGATACTCTCTCTTTCTCTTTCTCTCTTTTTCTCTCTCTCTCTCTCTCACCATCTGCAGTTCCATGTACAAGCATCAAAGTCTGGTCTCTAAAGCCTTGTACATTCTGTAGCACGCTAGTGGACTGGAAAAAAAGACAGGTATTTTAAGACAGCTCAACTGTTTTAAAGCGAATTTATAATGTTCTGGAGCACAACAGACGAGACAGACAAGAAAATAAATAGTGTTGGCTTGAGTTTAGAGACTTACCTGGTATCTGCTGTCATCTTGTAAAGGAACTCCGAGGTAGCGCTCTGAGAAGGCTGAAGCTGCAAAAGGAGAAAAAGAGCAAAAGAGAGAGAGAAAGAGAAAAAGAAAGGAAGATCTTATTGACTTAAATACATTGTTATATTGCCTGTAGTATAGTAACCTCAGATAAGCAACTGTAAGACTAAAGGTTATAGGAAACTTAGAGAATGTGAATGTCCCTTACCGTGTAAAGTCCAGTCAGTTACTGGAGACATGGCTACAGCACACTTAAACAAACTCTCAGTGGACTTCACAAGCAAAAGGGTCACATATCCTCCATATCCCTGCAGCACAACACAAAAAATACACACACACCGTGATGACATAGATCACCTCAATTGAACAGAAGATGCTTAAATCATCTACTGCCCAGATGTTTCTGTTACACACACACACACACACAAACGACAAATTTAATTTTAGTTTTATTTAGGCATTTTAGCACAATAATTTAGGCATGTTTATCTGTGTTAAGGAAAAAAAAAGAGATGCTTTTGATAATTATCTCTAAAAGAAGTCAATGAACAGCTTCAGTAATGTGAAAATATTTTCTGATTTTTTTTTAATACTTATAATATTTCTATTTTTTGTATAATATTTCTAATTAATGGACTATTTCAACTTTAAACTAAAGAATATACACTGTATGGGTAAAAGTATTACACCCAACTTGTATATGCGTGATTTTTTTTAGCATTCTAATCCATAAAACTCATAACTGATGTTCAACAATAATTACAAAATAAAAAAGTATTAATTTTTTAAATCAATATGCAACACAAGGCTAAATCCTGGGACGCAATTCTGATCTTTTTTAGTTAGTCTGTATAACGTGCCGGGGAAGAGGTGGCTCATTGTTAAGGTGTTGGACTACCAACCCGAAGATGCTGGACAACCACTGTTTTTAACCCCCCTTGACCCATAACCCCCAATTGCTCAGTTGAATAAATGAACTTAATGTAAGTCGCTGAATAAGGGCGTCTGCCAAATGCTGTAAATGTTTTAGCCTTCTAGACCTTTTATTCATTTGCAAAGAAAAGTTTTTTTTCTTCTATTTTTTTCCACACCACAGATGTGCAAGTCAGAAATTAGCTAGCGCATACAGCTAGCAGTACAATGGCAATGACTTCTTCTTTCAATCTATGTCGTATATAAAAATAGTATTTAAACATATTTACATGGCCACAATGACA
Source organism: Bagarius yarrelli (assembly GCA_005784505.1). Classification (NCBI taxonomy): domain Eukaryota; kingdom Metazoa; phylum Chordata; class Actinopteri; order Siluriformes; family Sisoridae; genus Bagarius; species Bagarius yarrelli. The sequence goes on from VCAZ01000023.1 coordinate 519,378, forward strand.
TCAATAAATTAAATGATGCAGTTAAACTGATGGCTTACCCGACCAAACACTCCTATCCTGTTCTGATCTATATATGGAAATTTCATCAAGTATCTGCAAACACCAGGATTAACACATAATAAGATTTTTGTTTTTTCACACCATCTGACAATAATTAAAGTCAATTCAAATCAATAAACAATGAGCGGCTTACTCCAGTGCTGCAAGTTGATCTTGGAGCTCTACCACTCCCAGACGTTTGTGCACTTCCTGTAGAATCTTTTGTCCCTGGAAGCCGCTGCCTCTCCCATCTAAGCGAGCCACAATCACGTTGTCTGAGCTCACCAGTACAGAGTCCCAGTCCACCGAGTATCGGTCATCCACCTGCTGACCACCAGGAATGCTGTCTCTATAAATTACAGAGCAGGAAGGTGAGGATTTCTTAGAATTAAACTATATTATATGTTATTAACCCCCAAAAAACATTTATTTATTTATTTATTCAATCATCTTCTATACCCGCTTATTCCCTAATTCGGGGTCACAGGGATCTGCTGGAGCCTCTGAGTCTCTGAAAGGGCAAAAGGCAGGAGGGGTACACCCTGGAGAGGTCCCCAGAAAACTTATTTTATAAAATTAAGTTCTACAATTTAAATGAGTTTTAATTGTTCCAGATCCAGAGCCCATTCCAGGAACAGAAAGTGGTAGATGAGAAAACATCCTGAAAAGGACACCAGTTCATCAGAAACACATTTACATACTCATTTACACAAAGAGGAAAGGTACATTCTAATATAAGAACATGCAAAACTGAACGCAAACAAGTCTAAAAATAACTACCTGTGCTGAGAATTAAACTGGGGACTATAGCTGAGGCTGGTGGTGCTCCTTACTGCATCCGAAAGTAGAGTATTGCTTAGTATTTTTTATAAATTAATTAAATGTTTTCTTTAAAATGTGCTCTTTATATACATCTATAAATGATTTTTTACATTTATATATCTAAGAATTAAATGCTCAAATTGTTTATTTCTACCACTTTTAGTATTATGTTAGCAGCCAAACTAAGGATTGCAAAAAAGCTATCAAAGTGTATTTTTATGCACAGAAACATTTTTAGCAGTTAAAAAAAAATGAAAAAGAACCTCACACTCACACATACAGTTCACACACTCGTGAGCCTACAAGAATAAACTGTGGTAAGACAGGAACAGTCAGACAGTGATAAATGATGTCTCTGTTTAAAGAGACATATTGTAACGTAAGCTTAGCCATGTTTTTTTTGCCCAGGAGAACACCACATCTGCCCCATAGGGCTTTAGGCTACTTGTTTTAAGGCAGATTTAAAAGCAAAGACAATAAAAGCATGAATGATGTCAGGGGCAGTGGTAGCATAATGGTGGTTAAGGTGTTGGGCTGCTAATTAGAAGATTATGGGTTTGATTTCCAGCACCACCAAGTTGCCACTGTTGGGCCCCTGAGCAAGGCCCTTAATCCCCAATTGCTAAGCTGTTGCTCTGGATAAATGTTGTAAATGTAAATGTAATGTTCAAGGTGAAAATTATTTTCTAACAAAATAAATTCTGTAAGGAATGCAAAAGATTTACAGGCTAATCAGCAAGAGGAGAAAAGTTCTTGGTTGTTTTCTGTGAGGCAGCAAATTGCAATCCACGGAACGTCCTTGGAGAGCGTATTAAAAGTTTACTATTTTTCAGCACAATGATTACAGCATTTAAGACAATCAGTGTAAGTGGATAAATATTATCTTACTGCGTGTGATGATACTAATGTAGAGAGCAGATCCTTCTCTCAGAGAAAGTGTTCATGTATAAACAAAATTACCTGCAGCTGTTTTTCTTTCGCTCGTCACAATAGATCTTAATGAAAACACACAGCATGGTAATGATCAATATAATATACCGTTCTGTTTTCTCTCTCTCTGCGTCACTCTCTTGCTTGCCCTCTTTTTCTCTCCCTCTTTCTTTTTGTCTCTATTTCTATCCTCTCTCTCTTCTATCACTCTTCTCAGAGCGATCGTAATTATTAACTCCTTTTTATCGAGTATAATGAGCGTATAAATTAAAAGTCAGGTGCAAAATAAGGAAAGCAAACGCCCTAATTGTTACAAAAAAATAAAATAAAATAGAAAATTGTGGAACTGTGTATAAAAAGATATAGTGATAAATACATACAGTATTAATTCAATTTAATTTAATTATATTTTTATTTGTATAGCGCTTTTTATAGACGCTGTCTCAAAGCAGCTTCACACAGTATAAATTAAATGAATGTTTATATTATGTAATCTTGCAATATTATAAAAACTCAAAACTTAAACTCATTCAACTGTACAGACGCTTTTTGCTAGACGAACTTGGCTGTAACAGTTTTACTCTGATCAACCAATCAGAAAATGAAAAAAATCATTGTGGACCAGCTAGCTGGCTCTGGAGATTCGAATTTAAAATCTGATTGGTTAAAGAAACAGTCCTTAACCAATTAGCAATCTGCCACTGCTAATATAGTTTAAGTTTAAGCAGCACTACTGATTCTGAAGGTTTGGGCAGATTAGATTAACATGGCAGCACATAGAAACTGAAATCTGATTAGACAAAAAATCTAACATCCACATACACATACTGGAAGCAGTGCAGCAAGAGAAACGCTACGGAAGTGTAGAGAATAAACTGTTGGGAGTAAATTAAATAAACAATTAAATGAAACAAATATCGAATTCAGGTTATAAATGTAGGTCAGCTTCTGATATTGTTTAAGCAGCAGAGAAGACCTTGCAGGCCCCGACTGCACAACACTGATAAAGGGGTACAATGGCTGTATCATATCGTCTTAGAGCTCAGGAACTTTGTACACAGGGGCTTTGTCATGCTGAAGAATTGTTTGGGCTTTTTAGTTCCACCGAAGGGAAATCTCAATGCTACAGTATTTACAGTAGAGACATTTTGGAGAATCGTGTCCCATTCACTTGTTAGTGCTTGATGGATTTTAAAATTGCTGACCTGGAAACTTTACATACAGGATTTTTAAGATTTGTGCAAAATAAAAAAACCACCCAGAGTAAGACTGGTTGGTGTAGATGCTTTGTTAATAAAAGAAGTTACAGAAAGACTGACTGGTTCAATCTTACATAATATCTACAATAAATAAAATAAATATTCTTTACAACAATGGTGCCCAGAAGAACATCTTCTAATGAACCATGAGGTGAGTTCTCTTTGTGTGTGTGTGTGTGTGTGTGTGTGTGTGTTTTTTTTATTTTCATTTATTTTTGGGGGGGAAAAAAATCATTTTTTTTTATCGAACCCATGAAGAAAAAAGACAGTTTTTATTACAGCAGCAAAATGCTTACATCATCAGCAGAAGTCCATAATGGCGTGAGTCAGAGAAGTCCGGTGGAAAGGAAATCTTTAGAGGCAGGTCTGGAAAAAAAAATAGAAAACATATCAGGGAATAAAGGTTTATGTGTGTTCTTTTTATTTTATAGACAGACTAAGCTTGGTTCGCAAATAGAAAATAAAACCCCCAAAAAATGATCATACTTAATATTAATATTCATAAAATACAACACAAACACTATAGATTAAAAAAATGAGCATATTTCATGTGATATTTACCAAAGCGGTCAGTTTGAAGCGTTTTATACTCTGTGATTTGGATTCTCTTGTATCTGACAGCAGCTTTGAGGAGGGAGTTATTCTCCAGAGCAAAATAATCTGGGCAAACAGACACAGGATAAAACATCAAAACTGATGAAGCTGTATTCTTTTCTTTCAATTAAAATCTCCACAACCACAGCATGGTCACTCACTATGGTATGTCTACTGTGTGATAGATTATGTGATTTAGTAGATGTCAACCATATATTCTCTGCAGGAATTTGCCACCAGGAGGAAAAAACCCATAAAAGTGAATTATTGAAAGTTTACAAAGGCCCCGTTTCTACATTTAATCATAACAACAACTAGTATAACAGCATTAAATCCACTGCTGGGTGGCTACTGACATGACATTATTAAAATCATTGAAAAGAAGTGCTACTACTTGACTTATTACTCAAGCATCGCTGCCCTTTACCTGGCAATGAAATAGAGCTCACTAATTACATTTTCAAATGACCATGAAAATATTTGCTGGATCATAAAAAAATATAAAATTTTCTTACGCTTATAACCACTTAGATTGGGGGAAGTAAAAATAATAGAGAGACAGAGTCAGACAGAGAGAGAGAGAGAGAGAGAGAGAGAGAAATAAAGTGAGATAGTTGTTTTAACTGAACACTTACTGGCTGTGTTGAGTGTGTGGACGATTACTGTTGGGGCTCCAGGTCCTAAAAAAGGCAAAGACACACCAAACAAACCTGTGTTCGACTATTACTAATCAATAACACATAAAAACAATGTGTGTACGTCTTCTTCTTCTTTTCCTTTCAGCGAATCATCTGTCTCCACCTAACCCTATTCTCTATACTCCCATCCTCTTCACTCACACACACTAACTTCATGTCCTTGTTTATCACATCCATATACCTCCTCTTTGGTCTTCCTCTTTGCCTTCTGCTTGGTAGCTTCAATTCTACCAATAAAATCCATTATCCATCATCTTCACCAAGCCTATACTTAATGTACAGTAATGCCATACACCCAATGTGCAACTTAACCAGTATAGGCGTTTTAGTTTGCTGATATCCTTACAAACTTGACATGTGAAACCTAAGAACATTAACATATAATATTTTACACAGCATGCATATTCGCTTATTTGGCTATATATATATATTTGGTAAATTACGTCTGATCCAGGACACAATTACTCTAAAGGTAAAGGGTCTAGCTAGAGCCTAGACCCAGTCGTGTGAGTTTGGCAGTAATAGTATGTGAAATTATGACTAGCTGATCTTTAAATTAAAGCCCTAACCACCAGCTTGTGCTAATTCCACCACGTTGCTGTTAAATTAACCCTATCTACAATTATATAATCAAACATTGTACTGTATATGGTTAATATTATATATACCACCATAAAACTGATATCTCGAGTGTATAGGATTTTAAGCGGAAAAGTATTAGTGGTAAATGTGATGGTACATAAATATAAAATACAGTATTTATTCCCCACCATCTTACTGTGGCCCCCTAAAATGTGGGCCAACCATTGCTTTTTAAGCAGCTCACAGAAAGGATATGCACTGAATTGGTATGAAAAGGACTAGGAAAGTTGTGAATAAAGTATGGCTACAATAATGAAACATTATAAATATAATCTTTATACAGTTAATACCAGGTGCAACTATCCTCATTTCCGAAAAGTCTTTCCAAGAAACGCTTCTTAAGTACTGAATACCATGTAAGGTCAAGGGCAGGTGTTTGAATGGCAGACGTTTCACTGCTGCAATCATGTTCTTTGCACAATCTGTGCTAAGCATGCATAATAGCTTGCCTCCGCTTGTGCTTCACCAAAGTGCTTCACTTCTGTTTTCATTACACTGAGCATGAGAGTGAATTTTTCCATTTTAATCTATATAATGCCCTGTAACCTCAAGATAATTATGGTTGCTCAACGTAATCTCCATTTAAAAGAAGACACTTTCTCCATCGATGAATCAGATAAAGTTTCAGGGCAAAGGAAACCAACCTGAAAGTTGTAGCCAAAAATTGTGGATAATTAAAAGACAAAACTAAGAAGCTGCATTAATGGAATCCAAGGTCATTCAGCGGTACAGTATTAACCCTTTCACGCTTACAGTTAAGTATTACACACTTTCCTTTCATACTTTCGAGTGAGTGTAGGTGAATGGAAGAGCTATACTACCTTTACAGTGCAGTATAACATGTTGCTGTGCTGGGCTAAAATCAGCGCTGAAATAAGTGCAGTGCGCCTTGTTCAGGTCACAGGTCAGACATCGCCGTGGGAACAGACCAACTGTGGACACACTGAACACACAACCATCCAATAGGTTAATTTTTATTTTATTATTTTTTCTAACTCAGCTCAACAACTTTAGATAGGAAGTACATTTACATTTAGATTTGCAGCATTAGGCAGAATTATCCGGAGTGACTTACAGAGTGGGGTTAAGGGCATTGCTTAGGGGCCCAGCAGTGGTGGCTTGGTGGCGCTGGGAATCAAACCTGGGTCTTTAAGTTGGTAGTCCAACACCTTAACCACTGCGCTACCACTTCCCCCAATATTTTAACATAACTCAAGTATTTTAACGTAACCCAAACTGTAAGTCCAGTCGTATCTATTCCTGACAATGACATCACAGAATATAAAAAAAAAAGAAGTAAAGATCCAGACCTGAAAAGCTGTCGTCTTCTCGAAGATCCTTCAGTGCTTAAGAAATATCTGTTGGGAAAACCATCGCCCGTAATTAAACACGGTATTTCTTACAGATTTTGTTGAAGCTTAAGTGACAAATCTTTCAATAAATATTATAATAACCTACAAAAAATAAGAAAGTAATAAATTAGAAATAAGTAAGCATAAACACACACTGTGTGATTACAATATTACAAATGCCTAATAATTCTGTACAGTCTTTGCTGCAACCCACAACCATTTTATTGTTATATAATAAATTCTATTCGTGTAAGTGTTATTGTAGATTATTAAGCGATTAAGAAATTGTAAGTGCATATTACAGCAAATAAAAATGCCCATAAGAAAATTTTATTACTTACGTATAAAAATTGTACGTACAGTTACAATTTAAAAATAGAAAACTTTACATTAAAGATTAATTATCTACAGAGAAGAGGATAATTCTTTCTCATGCAATACTTATATTTGCTGTATCAAATATATAGTATAGAGAGAGCACATGGCTAAATCCAAACTGACTCACATTGTCTGAGAGTTTTCATCGTAAGCCAGAATCTCTGTCACCTCCCAGTTACCTGATGTCAGGTGTCGTACCTCGTTTTGATCCACCCTAACCTGAGAAGGCAGTAATCACTGCAGTGGTAAGTTCATCACATAAGTAGAAGATCATGTTGGTATTAGTCAAAGTACATAATAAATCTATTGTTTTATTATTACACTGTAATAACCAATAGACATCAAGATTGTAAATCTCCTAATTGCAGACCAGGCTTCAATACCTTATGGGAAGCCAGGAAAGACTACCTTAGTCAGTGGCCCGAGTGGTCTGAGAGTGTCAGTAAGGACTCCCCCTCTGGGGAAATAACTCAAAAGCGGTCCTTACTACTCTTGTGCCCTGCTGAGTTGTGATGGCCGAGAAACAGGCTGAACCTTTCCAAAGTGTAGTAATCGTATCCTTTGGAGCCTCTTCCAATAAACAACGGTTTTTTGCAAAGCCTCCTACTGAAATGTTTTCAATGCTGGAATCTGATTCCATCAGAGGGTCAGGCTTAAGTGGAGACCCCCATCGTGTTGTGAACCCTCAAGGTGAATGACTGCTATCTTGGGGCAGCCAACACTGGTTCTTAGCATGCCAACCTGAAACTATTCATCCTGGAAGTGCATTAGGAGCTTACAAGTTTATGGCTTACCAGTTCGGTGGCAGTTGTGATACAGTTGAGTCTAACTGCCACCTGGCGGTGCAAACCACTGTTGGTACTTGTCCAGTCTAACTAGCAGTATTCACAGAGCCTGCAAAGAGGCTGCCTCTTCCCTCCACATCATGGTGTTGCAGCAAATTTATCAGGCAAATGCACTAAAGGACCTGCACAAATGTGGTCATGACCCAACGGTTTTAAAAAGAACTGTGAACGGCCATTAACCTTGCGCTTTGAGCGACGAAAGTCACTGCGCATTCCTTGGGTGGTATGATTTCTACACTTATGGAATTAAATCGGCCAGGCCATTACCGGTTTTTGGGCATCCATTTCACGTCAGTGAAGGATTGCAATGCTCATATCTTGCATGCAGACATTTCAGTCTTGCTGGCAAAAGATGTGATAGAGCAGATCACTTCAGATAAGATGAAGGGGTTTACAGCCCCTACATTGGTATACTTTAAAAAGGTGGTTTGAATTGGTGGTTAGCAAGTATGTGCTTTCCCTAGTAAGACAGCTTTGACACTGGTCATCAGTCCCCCCCCCCCCCCCCCCCCCCCCCCCCCCCTTCCCCCCTCCCGCCCCCCCTACCCCCCCCCCCCCTTTACACTTTTGTGACCTGGCTCTGGTGCTAAGGCACCTCAGTCCAACTTCAGCTGTAGCACCACTGGCCGACTGGTGCACAAGCTCGGCTTCGCAGTGAAAACCTAAATATGAGCTGCACCTGCTGCTCATTTATACTCACACAGTAAGGCGCAGCAGCTGGACGCAATTATCGCAATGTGCATTGGCTCGTTTAGTTACACTCAAAGTAGATTGGTCTCTGGCAAAATACACAATACATTGGTCTCTGATGTGGCGTCTACATCCTTTTCTTAAAGGAACAAGGGTCACTAAGACGTTTCTAGTGATATGCTCTAGTGCTAAGTCTTGCTATTGAGTTAATCAAGGCTTTAAGAGCAACTTAATGTTGGGGTCATTCTGTTGGCAGATCTTATTAGCTATAATGGCATGGTTTGCTGGATAAAGTATTTGAAGTCTCACAATAAAGGTTAAGAAGGTTCTATCTTCCAGTGGTGTGCAGTCGGGGCCAGTAAGTCCTTTTCTGCCTGCTTAAACAATATCAGAAGCTGATCTACATTTCCAACCTAAATTCTAATATTTGTTCCATCAAATTGCATTAATTGATTCCAAACAGTCTATTTTCTTAATTTCATAGCGTTTCTCTTGCTGCACTGCTTCCAGCACGTGTATGTTAGAATTTTTGTCCGATCAGATTTCAGTTTCTATGTGCTGCCATTTTAATTTCAAAGCCTGCAGAAAAACTAGTGCTGCCCGTGTAACTTAAACTATATAAGCAGTGGCAGATTGCTAATTGTTTTTTAACCAATCAAATTTCACGTTTACTTTAACAGGGCCAGATAGCTGACCCACAATAATGTTAGGATTTTTCCATCCTCTTTGGTTGATCAGAGTAAATCTGTTACAGCCCAGTTCGACTAGCGTTTTCAAGACGGACTTTTCCAGAAAAGTTAGACATTGTGAGGAGAGCTCGGCTAACCCCGAAGATAACTAGCTTGTCTCAGCCGGGGAAAGTGTTTATTCGCCACTTTCAGACCAGTTCCGATGACCAGTAATGCTGGCTTATCCTTTTAAATTCTCCAGATGATCTATGTGGCACAGTTGCGGTTATAGTGTAGAGGTTTGGTGTTTTCTTAACTGGTTTTTTTTTAATAAAATAGTTTTTTATCCTCAATACGTGAAATGTTTTACTCTCTGTGATTCCATGCTGTGTTATATTGCGCTTTTGTATTGTATTGATGGTTTCTATAATTGCTACGTGACAGTTTGGTATTAAGAGGTGTATCAGTCGGGTAAGTCCCCTGTTGAAGGCCCAGGTACCAAATGCACCACTCGCCACTGGTATCTTCTATACTGTGTACTTTACTCATTTTATTTTGCAGTCAAGATTAAAAAAAAAAAGAACACAAGAGAAAAAGCACAAAAAATTGAATGAAAATTCTACCAAATATAAACCAAGTCCAGTTTTGTCCTGTAATTAAGTCTTGTTTTATGGCTCATTTTCACATTTTGGAACATGACAGAAACCCGATACACTAATTAAGGATAGGGTTAGTAGCTTAAATTTCAGTATCTAACAAACCGAAGAGGACTACCTGCGTGGTAAACATTGCAATGTGATGAAACTCTCCACGGCCGCCCTGCTTTACAGGTACAGTCAGAAAGAAGCGGCTGCCATCCTGTGAGAAAAAAGGCTTCTGATCCTGAAGAGAGAGGAAAAAATAATCACATGTGATGCGACCCAAAAACTCAGGCCAGGTACTTATACTCTAGTGCTGTGTAGAGCTATTTAACTTATAAGCACTGTAAAGAGAGAAAGCGAGAGAGTTCACCTGTTTGGAGAGCCAGAGCTCTGATGTCTCCTCATGTCTCTAAAACACACAAACCAATCATCATCCAGAGCTATTCTGTGTAAGTATGTGTGACTAAGCATGTGTGATTTTGTGTGCATGTTTGTGTGTACTTTGACACAAGCTCCAGTGGTAGAGTCACACACAGTCAGTATAGAGATATTCTGAGCTCGATTCAACCACCTGACTGCAGTCTTAGTCTTACTGATCCACTTCACCATCACTACATAGTGCTCCCTGTTAACACACACACACACACACACACACACACACACACCACGTACATCACATTTTAAAAATAAATAGCAAAGCAAAAATAAAAGTGAACGTTTAAATGAACACAAATTTTACATTTTGATTTTACTTTAAATTTTGAAGACCGTATCTTCTAGGATAGATGATTATAGTCTGACCTGAGTTTGAGCCGATCCGGGGGTGTGAGTTCCAGGGTGTGTGTTGGTCCATAAAGATTCACCACAAACAGCTTGACCATCGGGTTGGGCTGACCTGCCTTCAAATACATCAACACACACACACACACACACACACATACACACACAGAGCACAGCCCAGATACACTGTTACAGCTTATTTCACACTAATCACTATTAATATGCAGAGTGTAATTTTGTGTTTGTTTTGTGTTGCTGTGTTTAATGCAGGTCAGGCCTTTTTCTAGTGTCTACATAAGGATAACTGGCGAGAGTATTGTGTAGAATGACATATGCCTGTGTTTGTGTGTGTACGGTACCTTAGGGTAAGGATACTGTTTGCCTTTTGGGTATGTGGCTCCTGTGAAGCTGGGAAGAGCCATGTTGGGCACCAGACTGTCGTTCAGCACTAGGAATGCCAATCGCTCACCATCCGGAGACCACCAGTGAGCCACATGAGTATGCAAAATCTCCTCTACACACACACATACATAGAATGTCCATTGCTTGTAAGTGACTGATGCAGCTGGTATAATTAGGTGATCTAATGCGAAGATGAAGTGAGTGGCATTTTGATTAGACCCATCATTAACACACTGGGTCAGATCAGTATGTATGTGTGTGTGTGTGTGTGTGAGAGTGTTCTGCAGTTAGATGAGTAATAATCTAAGCATTATCTCTCAGAACAGAATTAAGACATGTCTCCAAAATTTAATTACCAATGTTGAACGTATAAACATTCAGTAGCTTATCTGCATCCACCAACTCATAGTCAGACACTCACTCATACACTCACACACCACAAAGCTCCTGATCCGTCGTGCAGAACAAATTTATCTTTAATCAATGTTCGGGATAAACTCTTTTATTTCATCTCAGCCAGTGGAAGATGCAATTTCTTACTTAAGAAGTAAAATTAAACACAAATCTTGATTAAACAAAAGTAAGCTTGACTAGCCACAATATTAAACCAGAAATCACAGTAAATGAACCCGGTACATTTTTATTGCATAACATCTCTAAAGCAAAATGTTTTCAATAAAAAATACATACACAAAATACGTTGTATACTAACCTTTCTAAAACGTTAGTATCTTTTTTTATAACCATTAGATTCCACAATTATAATATTTAGAATAATTCGCTGTCGGGCTGCTCTGCTGTCTGTTTGAATGGGCTTAAGCTAGTTCAGAGTGCAGCTAAAAAAACAAGCCTGGCATTAGGGCCCAGTCTTATAATGTTTATACTGGATTTCTATTAGGTTCCACAGTGACAAGGTTTAAATCTCTAAAGTGTTTAGCTCTGGCATAGTTTCCTGGCGTCCTGAAACAGGCTAACATAGACTGAGCTTTTACTTCAGACGGTGCAAACATGATATTTAATTCCAACATATTATGCACAGCTCTAAGTAGGGCAATCGATATCGAGAGATTACTGGCAATGTTTGAAGTCCGGTTTTATACTTGCACGTTTTCTGGACATAGAGCTGAGTTTGAGTCTAATATGATTGGTGAAGTAAGAGAGGCCATTTTTAGATCTAGATCCAGTTACTTGTCTAACTTTCATAATCCAGGAAAAAGGGATGTTTGGTTGATAATATATGAAACCAGACTTTTAAAGAATTGGAAGACTGTACGTAGGTTATTTTGAGATTCTTTGTTATTCCGAGCTCACCGTCGCCACCAGCCCAGTTGGTGGATCAGGACTTGGAGAAGATAAGGCAGTTTCGCTGTTACGATTATGTCTTCTAGGTGACCATCTGGACAAGACCAAGGAAACTTCACTGCAGCATGAGTAACCTACTGGTCAGAGGAGAACTGACCCACCGACTGAGCCTGGTTTCTCCCAAGATTTTTTTTTTTCTCTATTCTGTCACAGATGTAGTTTTGGTTCCTTTGCCGCTGTCGCCTCTGGCTTGCTTAGTTGGGGACTCTTGACTGTTAAAAGCGCTGACTTGACTTGGTGTAAGTTCATGCACTGATTGCACATTTGCAAAAAAAAAGTCTTAAACCAATTTATTTGACGATGTTTAAAAAACTTTAAACGTCTCAGTTTGTTAGTATTCCTGTATAATCCTGTATCCATGCTACAAATCCCAAAATCGCAGCTTTTTTTAACAATTTACTGGATTTAGAGAAATATGAACCAAGTGCGTATACTGTTTAGCACACTTGCATGCTTGTATTAGAGCGGCATATGAAACTGTTCCTTTAAGCCACAGTTTAGAAAGAATGTTAAAGCAAATCTGTGATCATGAGCCTCTTCAAATAAGCTCAGAATCTATCCCAGGGGCATGGTGAAGTATTTAAGCTAGGTGTGAGAGCATTCGAATCTCTAATAAAATAAACATAACCTAGCCTATTGGGAGTTTTTGAGTCATTTATTTTATTATATTTTGCAGATATTTGTTTTAAATTATAACTTTTTGCTAGATTGTTATGATGTGTTTTGTTTTATCTGTCATATTTTAATAACCTAGAATTTCGACTAGTTATACAAACTCATTATTTGTATTACTATTTCTAAAAATTTCACTAGACTGCTTCCAGAAGCCACCAGAAAACATATAATAAGTTAAAGGAGACTGTTATTTATGTACATTTTAGTGGATATGTGCTGTCTTACCCTCATAGAGCCAGTCTGCAATGCCATTGTACACGACACCCTCTTTCCCTGATGATGTCAGTCTGAGTGAGTTGCTCTTCACATCTGACTGGTAATATATATTATTTTCGAAGATATACACCTACACACAGAGGAGGCATTATAAAGACGATCAGGTCACACGGTAAAGGATTTGTGAAGAACCTTGCAGTACACATGCAGTTCAGCTGCTATTCTGGGGTCTCACTGATCTGCTCTGTGTCTTTCCTGCTTTAATACTACTGATATGATATATGAAGTCCAAACAACGTGGTAAAGAAATAAAAAGTACAAGAGTGACCAAAGAACTAAGTCAACAGTACATAACTAATATGCCCAGCTGGAGTGTAGTACTAAATACAGATGCATGTCTATCTCAAGGTCATGCTGAAATACTGGACCAGAATCATGATAACATTTAATACTCTGCAGCAAGGGGCTTCCTGCAGGGAGCTTAAATTGGCTTTTGAGTAAAAAAAAAGGACGTTCCTGATGATAAAAAAAAAAATCTACACATACTTCTGATATAATCTGCAAACTGATACAGACGAATAACATATTTATCTAACGGAGTCTATAATTACACTACAATTAGACTGCCATAGACAGTGACATTGATGTATGTCATTATGGAAACGTCTTAATGCTAATAAAATAAAGTGTTATAACTAATTACAGTAAATAAATAAAAGTAATAATGTTTCAAATTATTTGAGTAAGGATAATAAAGTATATAATGACATGACTAGTCAAGTAGTAAAGTTATTTGTTACTTTGGATCTGATACAATGATGGGAAAATCCTCAATCCTATACTAACAATCTGCTACATAAAAAATAATGAACTTTTAATAGTAACGGCATCAAATGTAGTGTTTTTTCAAGTATGTACTTAAGTAAATCCGACGAAATTTAGCAAAACTACACGGAATGTATCTGTATTTGTGGGGAAGTGGTTAAGGTATTGGACTAATACCAGAAGGACCAGGGTTCAATTCCAAGCACCACCAAGCCACCACTTTGGGCCCCTGAGCAAGGCCCTTAACCCCAATTGCTCAGTTGTATAAAAGAGATAAATGTAAGTCGCTCTGGATAAGCATATCTCTTACCAGCTGTTGTCCCTGCATTCCCCAAGCAGCATGCTGTAATCTGGAATTAAGCACCTCTGGAGGGTCCAACTCCCACACCTCCCTGTAAACACACACAAAGACAAATAAATGCATATAAACACTGCCTAGATCCTGTTTCTGGATGGGTAATTCTAAAGTTTTGACAGCATCATGAATTATACCTGGTGTGAATATTGTAGATGATGTAGGAGGCTGTGAAGGAGTGCCGGTAAACCTGTAAATTACAGGAACAAAAGTAATACTTTGAAAACAAATACTAATAAAAGAAGGTTTTCTACTGCGGAGACAATTTATTTTGAGAGATTTACCAATTTTGAAGAAAGGGTAAATTTCTAGTGAAATGTGTTACATACATATAAATATAAAGTTATAAATGTTTTATTGGAGTTTAAGGTGTGCTGATTTCTATAGAAATGGATTTTTCCACACAAACGCGGCTTGTTTACAAAATATGCATATACGCCAAGTGAATTTTATTGGTCATTATACAAATAAGCGGGAGTTAAGGGCCTTGCTTACAGGTCCAAGAGGGGAAGCTTGGCCAGGCAGTGATTCAAACTAAAGACTAGTAGATCTGTAGACCAGCATATTAACCACTGACCTAGCACGACATTATTAGCCGAATGTGCTGACGAGCTGGTGCAGAAAAACATTTTGCTACACAGCACAGGAGAACAGAAGGATGAAAAATAGCACCTCCAATAGAACAGCTTGGTAAAATCAAGAGACTGCACAATTAAGAAAAGATGAACCAAAGGCCTGAAATGAGTTTTAAGTATACACACACATAGAAACACATACAGTACAAGGAAACAAAATTCATAAACTATTGTGGAGGACACTTTTCCTGAAACTAAGCCTGGAGAGCTGATTGGCTTTTGGATGGATCAGACAGAGTGGATATGGACTGTTCAAACCCAGATCAAGAGCTGATCATTTATGTGCTATTATATGAGCTCTGTGGAGCAGCCTAGTTGGCTAGGAGCATTGTACCATTTTAGATCAAAGAGCAGATTGACTATGGGCTCCTGCACACACTCAGATCAGACTGCTGATTGGATATGGGCTATGGATTGTGCTCGGCTCAAAAGGTGATTGAATATGGGCCCGTGTAGCTCCGTGCAAGACTACTCATTAGACCTGTTTATGGTTGGTTAAGACTGTTGATCTGACCTGTATGAGCTTACATAAAGATTTATTTAGCTGTAGGATTCAGTATGTAAAAGCAGAATCTTGAATAAATTCCATTTTTTTAAAAATCCAGTAAAGATAAACAGCGCAATTCCAATTCTCAGTTCTCTAAATATGTTCCCATGGCCGCTATTTTTTTATCTTGAGAAGCGTTTCTGATTTTTTTTCTGTTCTGACGATTGTCTCAGCGAAGTTGATTACTGGGAAAATGTAAAAATCTGCTCTCTCTCGCCGAATGTGCATTATGATCATTATCACACTGTCAGTCAGGGAACACTGTAATGGTCTACTGGCTTTGTCAAGATAGACACTTTGCAAATATTACTGCACCACTTAAATAACTTACATAAGGAAGCATAAGAACCTAAATGGCCATTTATTAATATAAACGGATATTTAGGTCATTACTATCCCTAAAAAATAAAAAAAGAGGACTTTATAGCAACTGTGTACTAAACAAAAACATAAATTTATTAAAAATTTGACTTCTCTAATTGTAGGAGGCATTACTACTACGTCAGCAAAAGGATATAAAAAAAAAAGAGACATGAATTGACAACAAAAATGTCCGGGCAGACAGCTGCAGTAAAGAGACAAACCGAGATAGAGAGAGAGTTACAGTGAAAAATAAGGATAGTGCTGTGTGGGTGATTAAAAACAATAGTGCTTCCTTTACTTTCAGAGACAAATAGTGTTCTGAGTGAGTCGAACAAAAAGTGCTCAGAATGAGAGATGAGGACGAGAAAAGTCAACAGGAGAATGGATGGAGGGGGAGGATGAGAGAAAAGTGGAAATAGGAGACAACGTGATGACTGATGCTCGCACAGGCAAAAACAGAGTAAGAGTGAATAATGACAGCGGCTTTGCTGCTGGCTTTGACTAACTATTCTGCTTAGAGGGGGAAAAAAAATACGTTGCTTTCCGAGCGTAAACATGATAAAAGACGATGGATTGTTCTGAATGCTAACACACGGCTACTGTATATGCTAAGACGAGCAGCTACTGCTTATAAAGAATGATTCATACCGTGTCACTCCAATTATCATTACAGCCTTTTATAATGGTGCAGGACCATATAACCAGCATAACAATGTGGATATTTCAGTGCAGACAACAGACACTGTTATCCAAATGTTCATTAACAATTTTGTCAGTTTCTAAGCGGATTCAAGCAGCAGGTATAGTTGGGGTTTGCGAACAAGTTATTGGGAAAATGACTAACATGGCACAACCGACCGTCTTTCTGTCTTGTCCTTAGGAAGTAAGCTTAGTATGCGACATTTACAGCATTTGGCAGACGCCCTTATCCAAAGCGACTTACATTTAGCTCATTTATACACTTGAGCAATTAAGGGTTAAGGGCCTTGCTCAAGGGCCCAGCAGTGGTGGTGCTGGGACTGAACTTCTCAATCTTCTGGCTAGCAGTCCAACACCTTAACCACTAAGATATATTCCAATGTTTGCAGAGTTTGTGCTAAACTATTTTATGCTAATGACTTATTACCATGCCATGTAAACAACCCAAGCTCATCAGCAATCTGCCCCCGGGTCTAACCGTCGAACTATTTCAGAATAGAGCACTGCTGACAATGCTACAAAATATAATGTATGCTTGTTAGGATGTTTCTGCTAAAACAAAACCTTTTATGAGTCTACTCATTTCCATGAACTCCATTAGCTTGTACAGTGGTTGCTTTTACACACATACATGCATGCATACATCAGACACACACCGTTTAAAGAATTATAGTTTGATTAGTGGACTGTGAGCTGACTGGTCTCCCGGAATGGAGGGACGTGTTTATCAGATTAATCGCTACAGTAACAAGATTAAAGTGTGTAATCCTGGATAAGTTTAGTTAAAGTCTCTCTTTCCCTTTCACTTACTCTTTCTCTCTCTCTCTCTCGTCTACATCTCATATACACTCACAGTCTGAATCCCATCCTGTCAGACATCTCATATTATCATGGAAATGAACATTGGAATAAAAATGGAAAGAATATATCCTGTGTTCGAGAGGATCTTTAGATTGTTCTCTGTTTGTGCTCTACAGGTAATTTACCGTAATCCAAATGTTATTTTCCAGTGCATGGATTTAGGTGTCCTAGATTCAGACATTCTGGAGATGTTCAAGTGTTTACAAACTGGCTACCCTACCCTACCCTAGGAAAAGGAACTAGATTAACTACAGACATCCTTCAATGTTGTAGAGTCATATATACATATATATATTTAGGCACACAAACATGATTTCGTGCAAAAATACCCCCCACCAAAGTAAGATGCAAAAGCACATACCTGTTTAACATCATATGCGAAAAGCACATACTTCATATCAGGGCTTATTGAATATTTAGTGGCTTTAAAAGCAACCTAGGGGAAAAAAAGATATTTACAATTAATTCTTTGGTATTATTTCCGCTCATAATCCACACAAATTGCATGCTTTTATTTTACAATGATATACAGAATGCACAGTGCCAGTGAAAAGTTCATGAAAAGACTACCATAGTTTTGTTTCCAAGAATCACAGGATTAAAAATATTTTTTACAACAAAAATTTGCTAAGAGTTGAAATATAGCCTGCAAATTCCGGTTTCTATTACATCCATTAATGTGCATCAATTGCAGAGATTAGACATGAGGAAAGTCTGATCTTTTGTACAAAGCAGTTAACATGCATAATATCACACACTTCACTACATTTAAACTGGGAACAATAAATTGTGTCAAATTATTCCGAAATTATTAATTATTCCAGATACTGAACATATACTTCTGTTACGATTAGTTCAGAGAAACACTTGAGGACCTAACTACAGTAAACAGTATGTTTAAACTACAATTAAAAACTTTTTTGTCAAAATGGTTGATTGAAAAATGAATTAATTGAGCAGTAAACATTGAAACAAACTAACAAAATGAGATAATCAACCCACAATTTCTGTAATTTATAAGAATGTGTTCATTTCTTCAACAGTCCTGTTGTTTGTTAAAGATTTTGGCAGGTGGGTTATTTAAGGTTTCTTTCTTTAGTTTTACATAGGCAGATAAAATGTTATAATATTAGCTGTGTTAAAGAAAAACAAAATAATAATAATATATATATATATATATTTAATATAATATAAATATATAATATTAATATATATTTATTATAAACATTTTTACTTACAAATGTGCTGTTCATCAGGATGATCTCGGTTTCATTAGTTAGAATATTGAATCTGATAACATGGCCATGGCGGTTCCTGTAAATGACTTCAGATTCTGTTCCAGAGCGAGAAAGAGAGAGACATACAGAGAGCGAGAAAGAAAGAGAGAGACATAGAGAGAGAGAGAGAGGAGGGAGGAGAGAGAGAGAGAGACTTGACTTGGACTTTTAAACAACATTTATTATCAAGTCATTTTATACATGATAAGACATAATAAGAGAGAGAGAGAGAGAGAGAGAGAGAGAGAGAGAGAGAGAGAGAGAAAGAAAGAAAGAAAGAGTGTTTGTGAGAGAGAAAGAGGAAGAACGGGGGAAAAAGAGAGAAAAAAAAATATTTGTGTGTGTGAGAGAGAGAGAGAGAGAGAGAGAGAAAGAGA
This sequence comes from Bagarius yarrelli, assembly GCA_005784505.1. Classification (NCBI taxonomy): domain Eukaryota; kingdom Metazoa; phylum Chordata; class Actinopteri; order Siluriformes; family Sisoridae; genus Bagarius; species Bagarius yarrelli. The sequence continues at coordinate 538,310 of VCAZ01000023.1, forward strand.
GAAGAGGAGAGGAGAGAGAGAGAGAGAAAGAGAGAGAGAGAGAGAGAGAGAAAGAAAGAGTGTTTGTGAGAGAGAAAGAGAGAGAAAAATAGTGTGTGTAAGAGAGAGAGAGAGAAAGAGAGAGAGAGAGAGCGAGAGAGAGAGAGAAAGAGAAGAGCGAGAGAGAGAGAGAAAGAGAAAGAGAGCGAGAGAGAGAACATGAACAAGAAGTTAAACTTTTCTGAATAAGTGATTTCCTGCCTCTTCACCTAAGTACAGCATTTCTCTGGCAAGCAAATCCAGATCTTTATTTAATGTGAGTGTGCGTGTGTGTGTATATGTGTGTGTGTGTGTGTGTGTGTGTGTGTGTGTGTGTGTGTGTGTGTGAGCTTTAAAATGAAACCTTGTACTGCTGAATACACATATATTTAAAAAATAAAGACACATTCCTCATTCTGTATAAGCAAGAAAATATGCAACTTCTACTTTTATATCTATGTGTCTTTCAAGTTTTAAGCTGTGCTCATTGCTAAAATCTCAACCTCTGCAGTGCAGGTCAGGCCAATACTCTGATTGTGTGTGTGTGTGTGTGTGTGTGTGTGTTGCGTGTGTGTGTGTGTGCTTCTTTAAGTTTTAGTTGAAGTGAATGGAGACGTGTATTGAAGGCAGAGCTCCAGTCGATAAATTGCAGCCTGATGTAAGTGTAAGAGCTAACCTATTCAAGGACAGTGAGCAACACAGGAAAGCACTACAGATGCACCACACGGACTGAGCAGAGCTTTCTGGAGCTAAAAAGAATCTAAAGATGTGTTCTTATTTTTAACAAAGCTCACAAACTTATCCTTTTTTTTTTTTTTTTTTATAGTATTTTAAAATTCAATTAAAATAGTCTGGACAACCAGCTGTAAAATGTCGTATGCTATGAAATATCTCATCTTTAGCCCTCCATCACTCATGATCATCTGTCTTCTTGATAACTTCAGCTGTGTTTTAAACACCTCCGAGCATTTCCTCCCCCTTTGCCACTGTAGCCAGCTGCTTGTCCACCCTTGTTCTCAATCTACTCACAGACGTCTTTCCAAATTGCCCTTTTTCCTTCAGCAGATGTCCAATTTTATTCAGCAAGCTTGTTTTCATTTCATCTTTTTCTAGCTGTAGGGGGAGCATCATCCATTTTTTCTGATGCAGAAATTGGAGGACTTTGGGTTCGTCGGAGCAATCCGATGAGGCTGCTCTCCAGTGGGCGAGGTCTTTCTTTATACAAACATAGTGTACAGTACGGATTAAATCTGGCTCATCTCTCTGCTCTGATTGCAGTGTGTGCTCACACTCTTTTTATTTTTCCAGAAAAAAAAAGGATATTTAAACAGAACTAAATTTAACATTCTATTAAATGTCTCAGTGATTCAGTTGTTTTTAAAGAGACAATTTAAAATGTCATCATGAAAAGAATAATTAGTATATCACATCACAGCTTATCTCTACATATTCTTTTGCCCTTTAGATAAGGAAAATACTCCATTTTTTTTATTATAGCAGAAAAGAAATACAGCTTTGAGAAAAACAACGTCTATTAATCAGTGTAGCTGCATGACACCAGAATCAGGCACAGGGCTGATAGACTGATCTCACACACAGGTACCCGACTGTTTCACAAGCTACTGTTAGGAAAGATGAACAGCTCCATCATAAGGATCAGAACATGAGATCTGAACAAATGTACTTCAGAACAATAGTAGAGTCCATCGGAGAATCTCCATATGAATAAATTAAAATATGTTTAAAATAGGAATGCACGGTGTTGAGGAAATTGGTAGCGCAGTGGTTAAGGTGTTGGACTGCTAATCGGAAGATCGGAGTTTGATTCCCAGCACCATCAAGTTGCCACTGTTGGGCCCTTAAAACCCTTAACCTCTAAATGCTGGCAACCCCTAGTCGTTGTATAAAAGAGATAAATGTAAGTCGCTCTGGATAAGGATGTCTGCCAAATGCTGTAAATGTAAATGTATTGAAAAAAAATGCAATACGTTGCTAAATAATGAGATTTTTAAAATAAATTGTTTTTTTTAAAAACAAAAGAAGATTTTTTTCTGTGATTTTTTGTATTAGATTTTTCAGAGCTGATACAAATTTGTGCTGTTTCATAATTGTTATTGTAAAAAAAAAATGTTTCTCTATTGTGTTGCCAATCAAGATTTACATGTTCTACAAAGAACTTCGGTCTGCATGTGGTCATCTGTATTAAAATTAAAATACCGCCAATGTTTTGAAGTGCTTCTTCATTCTGGCACTAAATCGTCCGCAGCAGCTGCGGGTGCCTCTGGCTTATCAGGATTAGCTTGCTATGAAAGCGTCACAGCTCGTGGATTGTCATGTGTCAAAGCAAGCTAATGAATATTAGATTAGATTAGATTAGATTCAACTTTATGTCATTGTGCAAGGTACGGTACAATGTACAGAGCCAATGAAATGCAGTTAGCATCTAACCAGAAGTGCATAAGTGGCTTATTTACAATAAATATCAGTGTAATAAATAGGGTATGGGGTTGATAGTTACAGAGGTGGGGGTAGGTAAATAATGTACAGAGGCATATGGATAGAGTATAGAGGTTTTGTAACAATAGATAGTTATAGATTGTGCAAGATGCATAATGATAGGTAGTGCAAAGTACTGTATAGATTGATATAGGTAGATATAGTATAGATTGTATAGATTGTGCAAAGATGCATAATGAAAGGTAGTGCAAAGTACAGAAGTGGCAGTGCGGTGGTAGTAATAATACTGTATATCAGCTGTTCGGTGCAGAATATCCCAACTAACCTCTGCATGCCAGATATTTTACTATATGCATCGACTTTTTTTTTGCTTTTTATTATTATATTACCATTTATTATTATTCATTCATTCATTTATTTATTCATTCATTTATTCATTCTTCTATACCCGCTTATACCCTGATTTGGGGTCACAGGGATCTGCTGGAGTCTATCCCATCTGTCTCTGAAAAGGCGAAAGGCAGGATGAGTCCACGCTGGACAGGTTGCCAGTCCATCACAGGGCCAAACACATACTTTCCAGGGAACATTTTTATCTAATTTATGAAACTTTAAACATACTGTAGAATGATATAAGACAGTAGATTTAACCGAAGACAGGTGTGAAATGTGACAGAAGCTGACCAAACTTTAGAATTTGTATTTTTATTCTGCTACTTGGCCATCTGCTTCAGTTTATCATACCGCACCTAATGATAAAATTGTTATTCGAACTAACCTCAATATTAAATGTTAACCTCAATATTAAACTTTCATTAATACATAAAAAAAATTTTTGTTTGGTAAAATGTCACGGTATAAAATGAATAAAGCTCTGCATTATAACTATAAATGCCTACATTTATTACACACCATAAATAGTGTCCGTAAATACGTTAGTGTAAAATTTAAACAAACTTTAAACTAGGACTGCACGATATACCGAAATTATCGAAATATCGTAGATGTGCTTATTGTGATATGCATATCGTAATACATAACATGGTATAGGACATAAAAGATGAATAAATAAATGTTCCCTGGGAAAGAAATATGTGGTTTCTATAGCAGCTATTTTTAAGTCAAAATTGTTAAAGGCGATTTATTTTCATTTTTTGAATATTTAATGTTTTACACAAACTGCCCTGTAGTCTGATTTAAAGGTGTAACACTTTGTAAACACTCAATTCAACATGAATAAATGCCCTCCTGTAATAATTACAACCCTGGTGGCAGTGTTTTTTTTTACCTACAGTATACAGTATGATTCATGACTTATCAGAATAATATTATTCTCCTTTAGAGTCACTGCTGCAGCTCTACATACTGCCACCCACCAGTCAGACTCGGTTCTTAGTTTATGGTTCTCTGTTTGATTTTTTTTTTTTTCCAGTCCCGCGTTATATTTGCATTTGTAGTGTTTTTCCTCTGGTTTGGATGCTACCCTGTCTGTTAGATTAAGGATCGATCTATGATTAAATCTACAGTGTGGCACCTGCTGAGAACTTTGACTATGATTTGCAGAAAAGCTCTAATCAACAACGTCTGCAAATACATAGATCAATAACTGCCTTTTCGGGTGATAAGTTGCATGTAGAGTGGATCAGTAGCTGAATCAATGCACCAGAGTTCAATTTAAACAAATGGTCTGTTTGTCTGATTTCTTGCTTATTTTCACTGAGCAATAGCAGCTTGTCAAAACGGCCAATTACTGATGTCGGAAAGCAGAAATTCGAAGCGTACATTAGATTGCAATGAATGTAGTGCAGTTAGTCAATGCCTCTGGCATACTGTACGTAGTTAGGAATTCCAAAAGAGAGAAACTGCCAAAAGAGGGAAATGACCTAGCTCTTTTTTTCATACTTTCCATGAAATATTTGCCAGGGGTGTAGCAATAGATCAATGCTTTCTGCCTGCTCACTGCATCTATGAGCTGCATACACAAGTAATAATGATTGATTAGTGTCACTCTGATAGACAGGAGAAAAACGTGGCAATCTAGAACGAATTTGCAATTTTTTTTTTTTTTTTAGATGGCTGTGGCATCTTCTGGTTTAAAAGGTATTTACATGTTCTATATATATACATACGGTCTGCATCTGGTCTCATCTGTATGGTGCTTACTTATTTTGCAACCAAATCTTCGGCAGCGGCTGCGGGTGCCTCGGGCTTATTAAGATTGGCTCGCTATGAAAGCGTAGCAGCTTGTTGATTTAATACCTATTATTTAAAAGTATTAAATCACTCATTTATCGCAAACCATTACGATATGCATATCACGGTAAGCGCTATTCCGATAATATTCGGTATATTGTGCAGCCCTGGTTTAAAGTTCCCAATAGTCATTTCTTCTCATATCACAGTATAAGGCATATATTTTACTAAAACGTCCAATCGTTTAACTATTTATAGTGTGTAATAATGTAGGCCTTCAGAGTTATAACATTGTAATTATCACACTTTATTCTATACGCTATGTAACAAATGTATGATCTCCAAGCAATAATACAAATGCTTTTATTTTGCATTACTTGGGAATTCTTAAAAAGTCATTACTAATTCAGATTGTTGTAGAGTCAGAAATAATTTAACCCCCTTAACCTGGTTGCACCAACAGGATTTATACCTGCTCATCAGGTTTCTTCTTGTAGATTTAAAGCTGGTGCAACAGATTGTCACAAATCAAAATCTCGTTAAGACCAAGCATGACGTTTACCCCAAACTGTGAGCAAGCATAAAGTTAAAAATCAAAACTGTTTCACACTTAAGCTAGTACATTTAAGTGATCTATGTGGTTATTACATTAGATATTTACACCGTGCGAGGTTTTTTCTCTGTTAGATAAACATATAAACAGTTAAAATTCCAGTCCTGACTAATGGAGCTGTTGCATAATGTAAAGGCAACATCTAAAAAAAACAGCATTCATCATCTTTATAGAGGAACATTTCATCAGATCTTTACAAGACACATACTGTGAGGTGGATATCGCCTCGCATCAAACCGCAGGGGAAAAAAAATAAGAAAATATGCAAATACTGTATATGCAGAAGCCTGTTAATGCATCTAATCTTTCAATGTTGTATATGGCATTTATTCTATATATTCAGAAAATGTATAATTGGTCTGTTTTTTTGTTTTTTTTTGCATGGGTGAAAAATGGAAGCTTTGTGTATTAAATTCATTCATTTATTCATCTTCTACACCCGCTTATTCCGTAATTCGGGGTCACAGGGATCTGCTGGAGTCAATCCCAGCTGTCTCTGAAAGGGCGAAAGGCAGCAGGGGTACACCCTGTACAGGTCACCAGTCCATTACAGGACCACACACACTCACACTCACTCCTTTGGTCAATTTAGAGAGACCAATCAACCAATACATGTTTTCGGACTGTGGAAAGAAACCTTAGTACCAGGGGTAAACCCACACAAGCACGGAGAGAACATGCAAACTCCACAAAGAAAGGCTCCTGCTCGGGAATCAAACCTGTGTCTTCTTGCTGTGACAAAACAGTGTTAAGCACAAAGCCACCGTGCTTCCTTTTTTACGTATTTCAGAAAGAAAAAAGATTTAATGATAAGAAGTTATTATAATGTAATAACAACGGGAGATTTAAATGATCACTATTTTTGCATGAAAATGGAAAAGTGCAGTTTTCTAGACTGTCTCAATGTGCTGTAGCATTCCAGTTTTCAAAGTTAAATAAGAAATACAAACACTGTTCCCAATGTCCCTGTGCACAAAGGAGGTGCCATGAAGACACGGTTTAATCGAGAGACCTGCACAGAACCTTGACCTCAACAACTCTGGGATGAACTGAAATAATCACTGTACCAGAGACCTCCTCACCTAGCATTTGAGACTGGACTCACTAATACTACTGTGATTGAATGAGAAAATCTCGCAGCCACACATCAAAATCTAAAGGAGAGTATTTTTCCAGGAGTTATTTTTTAAAATAGGCTCCTATAATAAACGTTGCTTGCATGAAGTTGTGCATGAAAGAATATAATTATTCAAATTTTTTTCATTGTTTAACTCTGAGAAAGTGTCACATTTAAACAGGCGTAATCAGGTCTGTTTTTTTGTCTCACATGAACTGAAAACATTTTACCTCATTCTGTCTCATTAAACAAAATTCCAGACACACACACACAGACACACGTGCACACACAGGCACACACACACACCCACACACACACACACACACAAAGCAATTGAATGCTAATGTGTCCCTTTCTAAATATTTTTACAGTCTGATGTTTCTAGTTAACCAAATAAAATAAAAATAGATCATTTATTTAAAAATAAATTAGTTTTAACATTTTAAACATAGCTCTGTAAATGCACAATATTACCTATTTCTATACTTTAGTATTTAATACATTTTTGAAAATTATTACTACCATTACTTCTCAGTTCACATCTGTGATTTTTTTAACATGCGCCAAAGACTGCTTATAATTTTTGTATGATTTTTTTAGCTAATAAATCAATGAGTGCTACATTCCACCCACACCCCTTCCTACATGCCTAGCAGAATTTTCACTAGGATATTTTAGGCTATAAAACTTTGAGCTGTGTAAAAGCAAAGACTTTCCTACGTCCATACAGACTAAAGCAAAAGTCAAAAGTGCCCTAAATACTTTTCTGCATAAAGTGTAGACAGAGAGCTATAAAAATAGGTTTTGTGTATGTGTTAAATGATGCTTCCAGACCAAGCATCATTTATCCATTCCATCCCCCCAGCTGTTATTTCTTTCACATTTGCACCAACCAAACAAATTTTGTTAACACACCCAAATTATGAAATCGGTCTCTCTTAACACACACATGCTTAGGAGGGAAATGACCCACTGAAATATTCATGCTACCGCCAAAAAAAGACCTGAATGCCCCACATACCTCATACTTCTATGCTGTTACCATAACAACCAATGACTGCACATTTCACACTCCGCTTGAGCCCTCCCCTCTCCCTCCCCCCCTCAAATACACTCATCAGCCAGATCCAGACACAATGACCATGCAATCACATGCCCAATAATAATCTATGTACACTAATCAGTGCTTTTGCTTTTCTGAATAATACAGAGCTACACGGGAATGTTTTATAATACATTTTGTTTCCTGTAACTCACCCATACACAGACACACACATACACACACCTTTTGATTAAGAATCGATCCAGTTCTACTTGATTTGCCTCGTGCTCCTACCTTTTATTGCCCAAGAGAAAAATGGCAAACATTAAATTATAACTGAAACTGGAATTCTATTCTCATTCAGGTCAGCCGAAATATGAGAGAAAATACTGACACACACAAGAGCTGGCCTGATGATAGAATAATCCATCTTCTAATGTATGAACATCCTAATTATTTTAATTATGTTTAATTGTAGTATTTTAACTGATTTTTGAAATAACTGAAGGTTGGGTCTATGACAAAAACTTCTTTCTGGATACATTTCTAGAAATTCATGAGAATGAGGGGTTCGGTAGTCTTTTCTAAAGCATAAGAATCACAGACTTCACAGTTCCTTCAATTACTTGTCATTTACTTGAGGGCTACTGTGATTCCTACTCATGTAATTATGGCTGAGACTAAAGGAGTAGGTTGTTATTAACTTTTGATCCTAAGCAGGGTAGCATTATATGCCTAATATCTTCCAGCAAAAGCTGATCGGAGGCACTGAAACCGTATACAGAAGGACACGAGGGTAGCAGAGCACTCGGAGGAATGGTACACAGAAATTATTATTTAATTATTTAAAATGATCAATGATTAAATTTTACTGAGGAATCTTACTGATTGAATGCACTGAAATTTTACATTTGCAGCATTTGGCAGATGCCCCTACCCAGAGCCACTTACAAGATTTCTTGGTAAACAAATGAGCAATTGGGGGTTAAGGGTCTTGCTCAGGAGCCCAGCAGTGGTGGTATGGTGGGGCTGGGAATTAAACTTGGGTCCTCAAGTTGGTAGTCCAACAACTTGCGTCACCACTTCCCCAACTTTAAAATATCCGTAAGCTAAAATTCTAAATTACACACCAAACAGCTTTTTTTTTTACTGTGTTTATCTTTCATCTTCTCTCCACTTCGCCCTCCATTTCCTACCCAATGTCTTCTAATGACTACGCCAATTTCTTTCTTTTCATTTTAAGTTTCTTTGTTAGATGACTGTGAAAGACTGCTCTGCATTTCCGAACTGTCGTTATCCAGATTTCTGCTTTATGACTTTGTCTTTTAGTAATGATATTTTAATATGTTTACACACTCTGCATTGATAGGGTATGATGTTTAATAAATTTGTTGCAGCATAGTATTTTCCCACACACACAAAAACTTACACACACATATGGACTTTATCCACCATCTGGATTTGCTTCACTAAAGCGAATCTTTCTGCACTATATAGATATATTATATATATATATATATATATATATATATATATATATATATATATATATATATATATATATAAATTTGCTATTAGCAGTGGACGGGATCTTAGTTCTCCAGCCATATTGATCAGTTAAAGGCTATGAGTAAATTGTGGGTTACCCTCTCCATTATTGTATTGATTATTCATTTTGAACGCTTTCCAAATGAAATTGCAAAGGCTTCGAGAAATTTAGTACCATGTATAACCTTCCTAAAGCTATTTGCACTCAAGGCCAAACTGTGGAATCACAATACCACATTCTGCACCTCAGTGGAGGGAACGGTATTAAGTTATAAGTCATATTTCTTATTGCATGTGCTGTGCTGTTACCTGTGAATACGCTCAGATGTGTTGCATAAAGTAGGAAGAGAAGACTATTAATGTGGGACATATTGACAGACGGATCTGTCTTATCCATCTGTGGTTTGCAGAGGTTAATGAGGTATACATGTACGCATGCACACACACTCACACACAACCTTCATTTTTCCTTTCGCAACCATACACGTCTGATTATAAAAAATCTTACTCTTGTAATAATCACGCAATGGAAAAAAAAATAAAGTACATGATGTGCAAGTCTAAGTAACTCTAAAATGAATTAGGGTGGATTAAATCGTTTATTAAAGCGACGTGGTTAAGTCATTTTCAATCAGATCACGTCTTCTCCAAGCACACACCCACATATAATATAATACACAGGAGATCCACAGCGGTTTTTTTTATTATATACACTTCCACTGTGCATAGTCGAGTCAATTACTGGCTTATTTAACAAATGTATTTTGTGTTATTTAGTTTACTTATAGAATGTTTTATTGCCTATGATGCAAAATTGAAATTAATTTAATTTAGTTCTTTAATTCAGTTTGTTAAACACGTTGACTTTATACATTATGACAATGCAACAGCCATTATGCTTATTTTAACACTGTTTATAAAATACTAACACTACTTATTGTTATTTTTGGGCAGAAGGTTAATTTATGCTACACTGAGGTGACAAATAGTGCAAATCTGCAAAACCGGGGTCGAAGAAATTTACATTTTCCATTTACGGCATTTTGGTACCTTTATTCGGTGACTTAATTTATTTTATTTATTTTTTTTGTTATACAAAAAAAACACTTACTTATTCTTTTTTTTACTAAGCAATTGGGGTTTATCAAGGGCCCAGCAGCGGTGGCAACTTGGTGGTGCTGGGAATCGAACCCCGATCTTTCAATTAGCAGTCCAACACTTTAAACACTGTGCTACCAATGGGCCAAGTCAGCTGTCAGGAATAAAACCTGGCAATTATTTATTAATTTGCACTTCTAATACAAATTGTAAAAAGAAGGCCTAGACTGTAACAACTTCACAACACTGTGTGTCTATTACTCCTGGACCTTAGTGAGCATACCTTACACTGATTAGTTATCTCTTTCTCTTTCTTAGGAGAATCTACCATTTCCAAAGCCTTGCATTAATATCATCACTAAAGAAAAATACATACAAATAGATACAGCACACTATTTATATAATAAAGAAGCATTTCCAGCACTAGTAAAAGTCTCTGCTCTATCTATCATGATGCCTAAAATGAGAAGGTGACTGCAGTCAGGACACTTACGCTAGCTTGACTAAAGCATGCTGTAAATCAAGCCCTCAGTTCTGCTGTCACTCACATACATTTTATAAATGTGACAGGGAAAGTCTTCAGTCAGTTGTTTTCAGTTTCTGGTAGTGGTACATGTAGGATATTTGCTTATGGTGGGAACCAGAATTTGTGCTGTACATTTATATTTATTTAACTGTCAAACAAATGGAAAGCTCAGCCATAACAGCAATCACAAGCAGAACAACTGGAGCTTCACTGCAAAGTTCAATACACAAAGCACAGTGTCCAAATAAAAAGTGTTCTTTTAGCATGTATGGGACACCTGCACACATCCACCAGTCTGCAGAATGTCCAATTTCACACTTTGGGGTTCAGTTGTGTCCTTCAAAGCACCCACTTCAAGCCTTCAGCAAATCCATCATCAATAAATGTCTTCTAAATTCCCCTGTGACATTGGCTGACATCCCTGGCAGATGGATTCTTAAGTGCAGCACCAGCAAGCAGCACTAATAAGATGGAAACATTTAATGGTGTTTTTATAAATGTAACTTAAATTTGGGATTAAATGTAAAAGACTATGACTAACGTGCCACCGTCTTTTGTCTCTAACTAAAATTCCATGGGACGTTGACTAAAATCCCTTGCAGATGGATTAAAATCAAGGAACAAAATGCAACACTGATAATAAGAGTAACACAGAAATGTGTCTTACCAACAGAAACCTTAAGAAAAACCTTCATAAACTTTTAAAAAATCCCCAAATTCCTTAATTCCTTCCTCAATTTCACAGAAGGTCAGAAGACGTAGATTAATTTTTGACAGCGGCACGTCTGATAGTGTCTCGGGATACAAAAAAAAAACCCTAAAAAAAACCACAGGGTTAAAATCAAGTTTTCTGTAAGAAGAAGTTCATTTGGGATTCATAGTAGAAGTCCATGGTGTCTTCTTTTTTTTACGATCAGAGAAAAATCCATTTTTCTGCCGTAAAAAAAGTCCAAATATGAAGTGTTTTTATCTCTGCAACAAGCTTATTGACTTCACAAGAATGTCACATTAACTTTAAGTAGCCCTTTATAGCGGCTATTGCTTAAGCCCAAACAGGAAATAGCTTCTTTCATGGTAAATACACTAGCAAAGAGCTGTGTTATAGAACAAATAAAACACATCAGCAGTTTGTATATTCTATTATATCTATAGGTTGCATTGATGATCATGGTTAAAGTCATTCGATTTTCTATTTGCAACTCGATTAATCTTTGACTGGAAAACAACAGACAGACAGACCCAATTTTTTACTGATCATCACGCAAGCATTTAAGCAATGAATCTCTTCACCAAAAGTAAAGTTTGACGTCTGTATGTATTATCCTCAACTAACACACCAGAACTTTCTACTTCACTGACATCAACAGCATGTAAGCAAGTACAGCCATTTGGAATAGATCTGCACACAGTGTATATGTACTTTTCGATATGTTTCTTCAAAAGATAAAAAAGCAAGCATAACACAGACAGAGAATTCTTCGACTTCTTTCTTGGTTAGGTTAGATGGTCTTACCATTGATCCAGAGGGCCTCAGGGTCGTGTACGTAGAAATCAGGACTAAACAGATCCTCCACTGTCAGCTTAGTGTCACTGCCAGCCAGAGTGTCGGCTGTCAAAACATGCACACACAAACACAAGCACAAGCAACAAAAAAAAAAATGTTAGACATAGAAAATCATGGATTGTAATAGAAAATTAAATATTATTAATAACCTGTTAATAACCTAATGTGTAAATTATCAAACACTGAACCCATGATTTATTCATTCATTCATCTTCATTCATCAGGATCTGCTGGAGTTTAACGAAGCCGTCTCTGAAAGGGCAAAAGGCAGCAGGGGTACACCCTGGACAGGTTGCTAGTCCATCACAAGGCCAAACACACACTCACACTTACTACTATGGGCTACTACTACTTTAAAATAATTAATCAACCTAATATGGACTGTAGGAGAACATGTAAACCCCACACAGCAAGACCTGGAAATCGAACCCAGACCTTCTTGCTGTAAGGCAACAGTGCTAAGTCACCGTGCTGCCTTGAAGCCATTATTGCAATAAAGATTTTATAGAAATCTGAATTGCGGGAATGTTTATTTATTCCATTTTTTTAATCCACAATGCGATTATTAGAGAATTTCGTTGATTATTCACTTACAGGTTAATATCATCTGAATCCAATCAACAAAATATTTTAAATCAAATATGTGTTTGGATTTCATTCCAGTAGGCTATTATTTTTAATCCAAATTCAACGACATGTGAAAGATAATCTATTAAAATATTGCTTACACAAACAAGATATTTATTTACAACATATGAAAAGCTTTGCGAATTTCAATCATTTTTTTGTCTCTTTTCTTTTATCAGTTCTTCTCCTAAGAGGTTTAAAATCAAATTAAAATTTTAAACAGATGGTGCAATCTAACTTACATCACATTTATTGTGTGTGTGTGTGTAAGTGTAAGTGTGTGTGTCTGTGTGTGTGTTTACCTGGAGTGAGGAGGATGACTGACATGGTGATGAGCGAACAGACCAAAAGAATCACCAACAAAGCAATGGCAATTCCTTTCCAGTTTCTCTGAGGAGGACTTACTCCCCCCAGGTCCTATCAAGAGAAACAGAGATACAAAAAAATTGAGAAAGAAAGCAGTCGATACTCTGGTCTTATGTGCAGCAGAAATGTTCTTCAGAGATTAGGAAAATGGTTCGAGGGCTTGATTATGCAGGTCCATGTTTCAAGCTGTTTAAGCCTGCATGTGTGTTTTCTCTCTGCTCCATGTGCCTCGGGACATTACTAAACCCCATCTGTGTATTATGTATCAGCCTGTCATTGTTTGTTGTACACAACGATTCACTGCCATTCATAATTCATCTTGACTGCATGAATGGCATGACAAAGATCTTTCAGGATGATGTGCTGTGAGGAGCTGTATTTGTGTCGCACAGATACATGATAGATACATATACAATAAACGTAACAGGAAGGGTTGAGTAGAAAAATAAATTGTTCTTTTTGTAATTTGTCTTTTTTTCAGCTGCATTTAAAAGCAATGTTTAACATATAATAAGGTCACAGCTATAAAGGTAAGATAAACCAGGTCACAGATAAAACAGGCTTTCTCATCACCCAGCATCAGTTCTAATTGGACACACCTGTTTGCAATCACCTCTCACTTCCCTATTTAGGCACACTCCACACACACACACACACACACACACACTGTGTCTCAAAGTACATTTACATTCACAGCGTTTAGCAGATGCTCTTGTCCTGAGCGACGTACAAAAGTGCTTTGAGTCACATCATTGAACAGCTCAATACTGGTACAATAGTTCACAAATCAAAGTGTAACAACCACAAAAATTGTTAAAAAAGCAGTATAGATACTTTTTGTAAATGTCAAGTGCTAGAGATTTAGGAAAGAGGTAGGTCTTCAATCGTCTCTTGAAGACAGCCAGTGACTCTGCTGTTCTGACATTGATGAAAAGTTCACTCCACCATCTTGGTGACAGAACAGACAGAAGTCCTGAGGCAGACTTACTTCCTGTCCTAGGGGATGGCGGTACTTGTGGATCTGATGGAGCGTGGTGCTATGTGATGAGTGCTTGGAGGTAGGAGGGTGCTGCTCCGTTTTTGGCTTTGTATGGAAGCATCAGTGTTTAAATCTGTTGCGTACAGCTACTGGGAGCCAGTGGAGGGAGCGCAGCAATTGGGTGGTGTATAAGAACGTTGGTAGGTTAAAAACAACATGCGCAGATGCATTCTGAATCATCTGCAGAGGACAAATTGCGCTCAGAGGTAGGCTTGCCAGGAGTCTAGTTTAGAAATTATAAGAGACTGCACAAGCAACTGAGTGGCCTGAGTAGATAAGAATGGTCAAATACTTCTGATGGTATAGAGGATAAACCTGCAGGAGCGTGTTAGGTTAGCAACATGTGGCAATAATTGATTGTCCATAGTTAACCCAAGGTTGCGAGCAGTGCTCGAAGAGAAGATCAGTGAATTGTCCAAGGTGATTGAGTCGAAACGGACTCTTTATAAAAGATTTTATTGTCCTAAAGACATTTTGACTATGATCTCCATCCTGCTGCATTCCTTATCCCCCATTTTCAAAGAACAGTATTTACTATTTCTTCTATAGTATCTCTTTGTTTTCTTTTTTCCATACTTGTTAATGCTGTGATGTAAATACTGTGTTGACTTTCACCTTCTTTCATATTCGTATGATGGAGTCTAAGAACAGTTTGGTCAATATTTAAATAGTGCAATTTTAATTTCTGGGGTTTTTTTTCCATTTAAAACATCATTTCTTTGAGTCTTAGATGCCATTGAAATACATTGACACATTAACCTTCCTAGATTTTGAATAAAATCTTACAAATTAAGATGTTCTAAGACTTTTTAGGTACACAGTTTAAGCAAAAGTATTGGGTCACCTGGCCATGCGCTTTCAGTAAATTATAACCAATAATTTTTTTTATTATTATCTGCTCTGGATAAATCAGATGCTACAATCAAAAAACAAACAAGAAAAGGGACGAAAGATTACAAATTTCATAATCTGGCATGCTTATGAAGTGGCATGTTTGTTTTATTCGAAGCTGATTATAAAGCTGTTATAGATAACAATGCTTTTGAGTGTGAAATTTTACTCCCGACACTAAATATCGACCAGGTGTAAATCTTTTTTTTTCGGTAATGTGAGTGTATGATTTTTATTGTTAGGTTTATTTTAATAGTGAGAGACTGAAAACAACAAAAACATCCAGAAAAATGCATGTCTGTCTCTCACTGTAAGAATAAACCTACTCTTAAAATTATAGACTGATCATTTCTTTGTCAGTGGACAAACATACAAAATCAGTAGACGATCACATAGTCATTTTTCTTTCTGACTGTGCCTGTACGATTTAGCTGCTTTAATTTATGACTGAATTGCTACGAATCCATCACCCTATGGTTGATCTTCATTGTAAATCATCATTGTTGGAAATGGCAAAATTCACAAAAATAATAATTTCTTCACTTATATACTTTTATACACTTTTATACACAAAAAAATGATTAAAAATGTATTAATATTATTCAACCCACCTAACTATTTGCCTGTTTTGACTCCATTACGCTTGTCTTGTTTTATTTTTCTCCATTTTTTTCAGAAAAGATTCACATTAGGATGAAAATTCGCCCATTGATTCAATAGCACTGAAAGTGTAAGAGGTTTTGTTCATAGGCAGTTTAATCCTCTAACCCTCAGGCTGCAGAGCACAGGTGTGTTATATAAGACCAGTGCAGCCTCAGCTGCGTCACTTTCCTTTACTCACTCTAATCACACACACACACACACACACACACACACACACGCTTCTTTTACTGCCCTTATCATGCATTCTGACTGACTGGGATAGTAGGTGTGTGTGTACTTGTATTTAAGTAGAAGACTGTGTCCTTGTGGGTTGACAGTGATTACGAATGTGTCATTATCTTTTTTTATCCTTCCACCGCGTCCTGCTAGGTTTAATTATAACGTTATGTATTAGAAAGAAAAACAGAATATGCATTGAAGACATACAGTCCACACCAATGTGCATCTGTTTTACCAAAAGTCGGACCTCTATTACAATTTACAGTCCACATAAAGAGCGGGGCTATTAAATCGAGGTCACCTAGACAGTCACACACATCCATTTCACATACACAGCAGATTCCTTCTTTTTCTCTCCGAGTCTGGCACTTTCTCATGTTTGATTTTCTGTCAGGGCTGCACTATATCTTCTAAATGTGCTACTTTCTCTTCTTTGCCATCACTGTGTTATTTTGCAAAGAGAGAAAGTGTCATAAATACACACCGTATAGAGAGGGAGTCACTCAACACAACATGTCTCTCCTAACAGATCTAACAGTTGTTAACACACCACAACTGACAATCAATCACACACACTTTTCAACCCTGTACTTAAAGCCTTGAGAAATATTCTTACTGTGAAAAAAATGAAATTATTTTTAATAATGTAAGCACACCACAATCTCTAAAATTAGATTTTTTTTTAACCATGGAAAACTTGGAAAAAACACTTTAGACAGTTTTAAGACGTCAAGCAGGTTAACATGACTGTCTTGATACGAAGGAATTAATCATCTAAAGCGCAGGAAGAACATGCAAACACATGCATGCAGTGTAGTGGCAGAAATAAACCCACAATCCAAAAGGTGCAAGACGAGCACCACTAAGCCACCGTGCCCCAAATAACTGGTTGATAGTAATTAAAACCTTTCAGACCTGCCACCTCTGCAGTGGAATAAAATTACATGGTATATTTTAGGCATCGCTGCTTTCCAGTGCTTCACATACAAGGAATACTGTTTGATTCCTGTGAAATGAAGACTGGAGCCTTGGCATTTTATAGCTGTTTCAAATGTTACACCTTTACACTCTTGATAGTAACTAGGATGTGCAGCATTTAATATAATTTACCCCAAAATGATGATCTCAGAGGTTGCATTTACACTGCACGTATCAAGTTACCCAATTCCGATTTTTCCCACAGTGTGGCACAGATTGGATATTGTAAGCAGGAAAAAAACACATGAATTGCGATATTTTTAGATCGGATTCAGGCCTCATTTGTATGTGGTAATAAATGGGATATGAATACGTGCATTGTGTGTGTTCTGTATAAGCAGAAATATCAGATTTTCACCAGTCAACGTCATTAAATAAGCGACGGTGGTGCATGCTGTCAACTCAGGGGGACACCAACAGACATATATAATAATCTTTAATATTAAATTACATAAAATTATGTAATAAAACAGCAAAACGTCTTATTGTGGTACCCATGATTAAAGTTTTTTTTCCTTGTAAATCGCATGATGCGGCTCACATCTCAGCGGTTCTCCGCCTAAAGAAAATGTTGTTTTGCCGACCTTTAAATATGATTCGAAAGCAACATATTAAATAATCATTTAATTTTCGTCCATTTCATTTGATTTTTGCGCTATTTTTTCTTCCTTTTTCCGGTCTACCCTCTACGTCTACCTTGCCGTGTATGGTGTAAATGCAGATATCAGATATGGGTCAGTTTAAAAGACAATGTATGCGGGTTATATAAAAAAAATCAGATATAGTCACAAAATCGTAATTAAGCATCAAGACATGCAGCCAGAGTGGCACAATGGTACAAGTTGAAGCACTGCCAGCTAACAGATTAGTTCTGAGCTTGGGTACATGTCCTGGTCCACTGCATGTTTTTCCAGTGCCTGTGTTGATTTTCTTCTGTTTCTTTACACAGCCTAAAAACACACAGTATTTAATTTGGTGACTCCAAAAAGTATGAGTTCTACCAATGTGCGCAAGGTGGTGTGTGATCAACTAGAGGTCCTATTACAATTCTGACCAGAATTAAGAAAGCTACTAAAAATGAATGAATGAATGTATTGTGATCATGTAGTATACAAAACCATAAATGGTTATGACTAATGTGACCATCTGTCCACATAACAAGCGCTGTATGAAGAAATAAAGCGTCTTTTTATGTTCATGTGAGATGATTAAATAGGTTTGAATTAAGAAAGTCAACAAACAGAAAAACCGCTCATAATTTTAAAACACCATCTGGTCTTTAAAAACGAGCCTGGTTGTCAGTGATATTGATTTTTAACATCTTAAACAGGAGCAGAAGGAAAAAGATTACAAAAATGTTTTAACTGCACTGCTTCTATTGAGAGGCTAAAAATGTCTAGCTGATGTTTCACCTCACAGCAGGACAAACAATAGTATTAAAATACAATACTAAATAATACTGATGGTAAAACAAGCCGGAGCTAAAAATTGGAAATGAATACATTAAAAGGTCTGACTGTGATTCACCAGCCAAGATAACCAGCATCTGAATATATTTATATATACTATAGTCATTACTGTAAATAACAACAAATTAGATACACATTCTTTTCAGTGACATATAATGTATTTTTGGAACATTCATGGGTTTTTGCTGTCATGTTTGATGTCTTTATTCATGTTCTTTCGTTTGTGTTCATGTTCATGCGTTTGGGTTCTTGTTTCGTGTTTTTTTATGCCTATGTAT
This sequence comes from Bagarius yarrelli, assembly GCA_005784505.1. Classification (NCBI taxonomy): domain Eukaryota; kingdom Metazoa; phylum Chordata; class Actinopteri; order Siluriformes; family Sisoridae; genus Bagarius; species Bagarius yarrelli. Next base: position 557,016 of record VCAZ01000023.1, read on the forward strand.
CATGTTACTTTGTGTATTTTCCATGTTAATATTCATGTTTGTTGTATGTCTATGCTGTGCTAACTAGTTAAGCTAGTTAAGAGAGTTCTTGTTCTTTGTTTACCTCCTGGATGTCTTGGGCTTCCCATTGTTCCAGTTGTTTAGTCCTGTGATTGTGTTCAGGTGTGTCTTGTTTAGTTAATGTGTTCAGTGTGTATTTATGGCCCCTTATTGTTTGTGTTTGCATTCCACTTTGGTGAGTCTGTTCATGGTTAAGCTACATGCTAGTAGTCAAGTGTTATTAAGTCAAGTCTTGTCTAAGTTATAATTGTTGTTTTGATAAGTGTGTTTATGTATTCATATCAAGTTAAGTTTAGTTTATGTTTTGGATGTTCACATGTAAATAAACTGCAATACGTCTTGCCTTAGTGGAGTTCTATTACAATTTTCCGTTTTTATCTTTATTTGGATTTAATGTACAATTATTTCTGACAATATTTAAAAAATTTTATATGTGTTAAAACCTTTTTCTGGGGTGGACTATTCAGCAACTCACATGCTTGGGCCAAGCAGAGCTCCTGTCCAAGATATTATATAAACCATTTTCAGCAAGATCCAAATTGTAATAGCCAGATGAAGGCTTAGCGCAACTCCACAATAACATGTCTTGTGTGGTAATCTTGGTGGCTAGTAGCTACCAAATGTGGTCAAAGGAAAAACAACCGGCAACAAGGTCATGGGTGCTCAAGTCTGCACGGGTTGCAAAAGCTTTGGCAAGAGTTTAATTGCTGTTCACATGTCTTTTAATGAAAACTTAATTTATCAGACCAATTGTTTGTGCCTTTATTGGTAGACAGGGGTCAACATGAGCTTTCTGTCTCTTCTACAGGTATATCAAATTAATACCTACTTAGTTGTTTCCCTATCTGTGACCACTTTTGGTAGGTACTAGACTGTATACTTGAAATACCCAACAAGGCCTGCAGTTTTGGAGATGTCCTGACCAGGGGCGCCACTAGCAATTTTTCACGGAGATGCTCTGACAAGGGACGCCACTAGCAATATCTATTACATTACTGCCAAAACTGGTACTATTAAAAAAACAGATCTCCGGGGGCCCCTAAAGTGTTTGTCATCTTTCTAAAAATTCCCTTTGGCACCACCCATAGCTCTGACCCAGCCATCTAGCCATTACAATTTTGCCCTTGTCAAAGTCACTTATATAGGTATAAAAATTCTTTTACCTCTTTTTCCAGCTTTTAATGCATCAACATTAAGAACAAACTGTTCAGTTTCTGCTTAATATCTCTTTTTGGCAGATGGCATTGTAAGAAGGTACTGTTATTCACATCACCTGATTGGTTTTAATGTTAAGGCGGATCAGAACAAGCATAAAATGCCTCCTTTTATGCCTGAATAAAAGACTAGACAACACAACACCTTGAAAGAGGGACATGCAGTCTGAATGACAGATGACTAGAATAGTTGCTTTTCTAAGTTTCTTATGCCGGTACTGGAGTAGCTTTGATTTCATGTCACATATTTAGGATGAATCTTAACAGAAATGTACTAAATAGCAAGTATTTCTATGCTTCTTATACAGAAGCTAAAGATTATTTTGAGTCCACACCAAAGAAATTTGATAACTATGGTAATTTGCTCAAATACTTTTGAACTGTATTCCTGTAGGATTTAGTTAGTACCCTAGGACATTAACGTATACCATAAATTATTGTTTTATGCCTCACTGTCTTTATTTTATTTCATTTTGTGCTCACAAAAAGTCAAAATAACAAGATCTTCTGTAGTTTAACCACCCAATTATTTTCTGGTATTTATATTGCATTGGTAATTAGCTTGGTGATTTGGCAGCAGCAGAAGCGTATGTTTTTTACAAATGGAATATCAACAGCACTTTTGGTTAAAGTGCCTCTTCATGCCAACATGATAATACTGAGTTATTTAGACTCAATAACATGTTTCTGTCATTAATAAAGGGTGATTGAATCTAATTCAACAGCTGGCATATTGATGCATCCAGGAAAACTTCTGTAATGGCGTTCAGTTACAGGGACACACTACTGGGCTAACTGAATTAAGGTATGATTAAAAATTCATTCATTCATCTATTCATCTTCTATACCTGCTTATTCCATAATTCGGGGTCACGAAGCCGATCCTAGCCGTCTTTGAAAGGGCGAGAGGCAGGAGGGATACGTCCTGGACAGGTTGCCAGTCCATCACAGGGTCACACACACTTACACTGGCTGCTATGGGCAACTTAGAATCACCAATCAACCTAACATACATGTTTTTGGACTGTGGAGGGAAACCAGAGAACCTAAAGTAAACCCACGCAAGCACGGGGAGAACATGCAAACTCCACACAGAAAGGCTCCTTCTTGCTGTGAGGCAACAAGGCTAACCACAAGGCCAGATTGAAATATTTTTCAGCTACATGCACAAAGAAAGGTAAAAAAGTAGAGTTTGTTATGTTTGTGTACAGCTAAATCAATATACAGGCAGACAAAACAAAATGATACTTAATAGTATTGTTAAAAAAATCTATAAAACCGCTCCCTCTCCCTCCATCTTTCTAACATAACTTGTGGTTGGAAAGAAATCATTTGTAGTGTTGTTGAAACTTCTATGCATCTTCAGTAAAATGTTTCTGTGCGCGTGAGTATGCTGTAAGCTAGGAATTTAGAAAAATGAGACATCTTCTTTGCCTTTCTGCAAGCCTGAAACTCTAAAAAAATCTAATTTGCATGTTCAGGTTTCACTAATTCGACTTTCACTTTTATTTAAGTCTAATTTCTCAGTACTTTCTCCCTGTCGGCTATGTATATGGCTGTAATTACAATATAGAATGATTGTGTTCCGAATTAAATGTGTTCTGTTGAATTTTTCACATCATAACCTTGACTAGACACTCGTATGCTTTACTGTTACTGTCACTGCTTGTGAATATTTAATGTAGGATTTTGTACAGCGTTGACCTTCCTCTTCATCGCTAGATTATTGAGGACTGGCTAATGTCAGGCAGTTCCATAAAACCCCCTTGTCCTTTGTGAATGTCATTGGGTAACTGAGTAACTATGCATATAAATATGTGACATTGTCTGTGTGTGTGTGTGTGTGTGTGTGTGTGTGTGTGTGTGTGTGTGTGTGTGAAGTTAATAAGTAACCTATTTTTAGCCAGCGTCCACTCCAACCTTGCTGAGCACTTGGTCAGACATGTGGGCAGACAGAAAGATTACCGCCTAACAGAGACTTAATCTTTTTGCCTCCTTTCCTCATTACTGCCATTCCAACATCCCATTATTACTATCACATCAAATCTTAATCCCTATTCAGCCGTCATGAACATAAACACTGAGAATAAAGCTGATTCTGAGAGAATACCTCCTCTGTTTAAGAGCGGAGCACAGCAGAACTCCTTGACACAATTCAATCTGTAGATGCTGTGAATTTTTCTGGTTAGTGTTAAGGATAGAGGGAAAAGTTCCCAGCAGGCCATGTGCTTTGTATTGTATTTAATGCGATATTGAATACATCACACCAGAGGCATCGCTAGCAATTTGTGGCCCTATCAAAGGATATATGTTTGGGCCCCTTACCACACCCATTCTCCATGGTTACTACAAATAACAAAACAGAAGCCCTTAGAATCGTCCTAATTTCCTACCTAAGCTGCAGCCCTGTATCACACTGACATTTAGCAATGAGACAAAAAATTTGGAAATATTTTCTCGATTTTTGGAAGATATAAATTTTGCTATACTAAAACTCACTAATAGACACACACACATACACGAATCTATAGATTTCAAAACAAAAACAGAATTTTTCATGTTGTTGTTTAAGGTTGCTGTAAATGGGCATGATTTATAATTTTTTTTTAGTATTTTTTACAGCATTATTTGTGTGTGTGTGTGTGTGTGTGTGTGTGTGTAAGATCTTACACTGTACTAATTTATAAGACTTTGTAATTTAAAAGATTAGGGGAAAAACAACATTAGCATTTAATAATCTACAATCATCCTAAAGTTAAAGTACTTTCTCTCTTTTCAAAGTCAAGTCTGCCTCCACTTTTCTAATCATGCCTAGAGACTTTTTTCCTTAGGAATGCAGGAGAAATTCCCTTCTTATTCCCTTTTCTGCACTGCATTTTATATTTTAAATGTTATAAAATATTTAGCATCCGCGTAGATCAGAAAGTGTATCCACAATGCACTCACTGTCCCGCGGGAGACCCAGACGGGCTCTAAGACACGTTTCAGGTGCATCAAATGCAAGCAAGAAAAAAGTACTAACTAATAGTACTAAAATAAGACCACCACTTACTGTATATCAGACCACCACTCACAATTTCAACTAAGTAAAACTCACTTAAATAAATGTCAGAAATAGGAATCAACACACTGCTGTATAAATCTGTGTTTTCTGTCATTTGACAATCAGTAATTACAACATAAACCAGGAGTCTGAACATGATTATAAGTTGATTAGACTGGTCAGTGATATTCTGCTTGCTGTTCATGCACTGCAATCTCGTATTAGGAATCAGCTGCTTACCAGCACGCGTCCTGGGATATTTAAATCCCTGCATTGATATGCTTCTCCGGCTCAGACCCTGATTGTCAGCACTGGGAACAGAATGCTATGCTACATTAGATGAGAGGTCACGAACTGGAGTAAAAACGTGCCAGGCTTTTAGTAGAATTCGTAGAAAATTCTGCTTGACTGTGATTATGATTAACGCCGTCATGAGTGCACAATTACAGGTTTAGACAGGAAAATATCACCAAAGACTTTTCTTAATCAGTAATCAGAATTTGCAATATGAATCGTGACCACAGCAGGAATCTAGAAGTGTCCTAGCTCCATACGAATATAATAATAATAATAATAATTTATAAATATAATAACCTTCCCACCTCTGGAGAAACTTTTAACCAGATTCTGGACTGTGGCTTTGGGGTTTTGCTCATTCAGACACAATAATATTAGTAAACTCAGGCACTCATATTGTGTTCTGAGATGGCACTGGTCTTCTAGATCATTCCAGAAGTGCTGAGTGGATTTAAGGTCACTTATCTGTGCAAAACACTCTAGTTCTTCATTTTTAGGTATAACAAACCTATGTGAACAGGGGCATTGTCATGCTGGAACAGTGTTTGGCTCTCATAGTTCCAATTCATTCACTGTTTGCTTTTAATGTTTTGTCAACAGTTTGTGAGACACACACTAATCAAAATGTGCTGCTTACCGTTTGGATATAATGTGGAGTTTCGCATGCAGCACACTTGAGCAGTTGAGAGGTAAGGGTCTTGCTAAAGTTAGGGTGAGCATATTCAACTTTTTAAAAAAGAAGAGGGTTGAAAGGGCTTTTATACATAGGCTGCATTTACACTACATGTATCAAGTGACCCAATTCTGATTTTATGACTGACGACCGTGTAAACAAAATAAAAGCACCCGGGATTCCGATAATTTTCAGATCGGTTACAGGCCTCATTCGTATGTGGAAATCAATCGGATATAATTCGGATACATGCATTAGTGTGGTGTAGTGTAAAGCAGACAGATCAGATTTTCACTTGTCAATGTGAGTCGACTGTCATCGAATAATCAACGGGGGGTGGCGCACAACTCTAGGGGACACTAACAGCGATATACAGTATATAACTAAGCACGTCTATTTTAATATCTGTTATTTTTGTTCACTTAAAGTCTGTTTTTCCTGTAAACAAAAAAATATCAAAAAAGATATTTATAACTTAGCAGTCAATGCTTAGAAAGCATTGTTTTGCCGACCTTTGAATATGGTGCTGAAGCAAAATACTGAATAGTCATTTCTTCCTGGTCCATTGCGTCCGTGAATTATTGTGCTGGTTTAACTTCCTTTTCTGATCAGTATGTCTACCTTGGGCTATTTTGTCGCATTTAGTGTAAAGACAGATATCGGAAGCAGGTCGTCAAAAACATCGGATATAATCACAAAATAGGAATTAGGCATCAAGATCTGCAGTGTAAATGCGGCCATAAAGTAATGCATTCCTTCCATTCCACTTCTGGTAACAATAGCATAATAACAAACACATTTTCTTTTAGGTTTGGATTTTAACACATTTTATATGACGTGATTTCTTTTTATGCCTTAAAGTTAAAATAAAATTTTTGGAAAATCGGTTGTCAGTTTTACCCAGACTCACCAAACAGACAGTTAATTTACCTGACGTACTTTCTGCTTCAGTCTCTGCTTTAATATTGTGTTTTGCGGAGCTAAGCTGGGCTTCTACTGCACCTTTATTTGCTACTAACAGATACAAGCTTTCTTCTTCACACAGATCTTGGCAGAGACATAGACAATAAAATTTTCTCTGTAAATCCTCTGTGAATTCACCTTTGTGTTTTGGTATTTTTTTCACTGTTCAGGAACCTCGGCCATGCACTGTTGACAAGCAGCTGCTGCTCTGTCTCTTGGTTGTTGCTGTAGTTCTGTGGGTAATGACTGTGATGCAGTTTGGCCAATATTTGCATACATGACTGACCAATGGTGGCGTGCAACTAATGCTAATGGCGACTGTGGAAGGAAAAACCTGAATCCAGAAACATTTTATTATGTCCAAAACAGGACATGTCCAGGAAAAAGTAGACGAATGTTAACCCTATAATCAAATTGTTTATGTGTTTATTTCTATTGTGTTGCTCTTTTGTTCAGAGTTCTGATTCATGGTTGCTTTCTACATCTATTCATTTAAAGGCACCCTGGACAGGTCAGCAATCCATCACAGGGCCACAAACACACTCACTTCTATGGGCAATTTAGAATCACCAATCAACCTAACATACATGTTTTTGGACTGTGGGAGGAAACCAGAGAACCCGGAGTAAATCCACGCAAGCACAGGGAGAACATGCAAACTCAAACTCAAACACAGAAAGACCCCTGCCGGGCCTTCTTGCTGTGAGGCAACAGTGCTGACCACTAAGCCACCGTGCTGTCTTCTACATCTATTACTGTGCTGTAAGTGAAGGTTGCCAGAAAAAAAAACAAATACATTTTGTAAATTATGCTTTATGGTTTAGATTCCTCCAGAAATATAATGCTGCCATTTTATCATGAACATTCGATCACTTTTACATGGGTTTCATCCCTTATTGGTTTTCTTTCTTCTCCATTTTATTTAATATATTGCACTTCTGTGTGTATGGTGTACATTTATTCTTTATGCTATGCCTGTTATGTCGTCAATCTAGCCAATTGTATCTGAGGCTGTGGTGAGTAGGATTCGGAAAAGAAGCTTATGAAGTTTGATGTTAAGATGAAAGCATGGGATGGTAAAGGATGTATAAAGAGTTTGTTTCGGTTATATTGTGCTATGGCGTGAACAGGCTGTCAGTGCATTCACAACAGTAGGATTTTTAAAGAGTTTAAGGAATCCAGGGGAGAGGATCAGAGCTCTCAGCACAAATGCTTTAAATCCTTGGAGTTTGGTAGGGAACTGCTGTGATCACAGTCTTTACAATCCCAATAGATTCTGACATTTTACTGGGCAGCTCATTGTGAGTATGCACACGCCATCCTTTCACACACACATATACTAAATGTTGTTTGCAATCACAGTCACTGCTGCTAGAGACAATTAGTTACCAAAAACAATGGTTTTATTACCCAGATTATTTATACAGTACTTTGTAAAAACTACTAAAAAGGGGGCATTATTTATAGCCTGATCAGCCATGACATTAAAACCACTGGCAGGCGACATAATTAACTTTAAATACATTGTTAAATGGGAACTTTTAAAAGAGCAAAATATATTAGGGCAGCAAAAAAAACAGTCAGTTCTCAAAATTGATGTGGTAAAAACAGAAAAAATAGGCAAGATCTTAAAGTCTAATTTTGTTGGCTAGATGTCTGGGGTGTAGTTTCATCGGAACAGCAGGTGTTGTAGGGTGTTTATTATATACCACTAGTGGACCGAGAAAAGACAACTGGTAAACCGACAACAAGGACATGGGCACCTAAAACTCACTATTAAAGAACAAAGAATGGCATTGCAGCTCACTGTGTATTTGTGTTAGTAGCTGCAGAATGGTCAGAGGTCCCATGCTGACTCATGTATACCACCGAAAGCACCTACCATGGGCATTTGAGCATCAGAACTCGACCATAGAGCGATGCTATAATGAGGCCCAGTCAAATAAATGGCATTTTCTTTTAGATCATGTGGATGGTCAGGTGTGTGTGCATCGCTTTTCTAGGGAATAAGTGGCACCAGGACTGACTTTGGGAGGAAATTCTGAAGTTCTGCCAATGTTTTTCTGCAATAGCATGGGTTCTGTTATTTATCTAGCTGTTACTTTGACTTGCCTCTTCATGGCAACACTGTTTGCTAATGGCATTGCAGAATAATATGTCTTCCATAATACATGATTTAAAGAACATGGCAATGGTGTTCATTACCATTTCTGGCAACTGTCAGATGCCCCTATGCAGACCAACTTATTTATCTCTATTCTTTTTATCTTACAGTTGAGGTTCAAGGGTCTTGCTCAGGGGTTTCCCGGTGGCAGATTGTTGGTCCTGGGAATTGAACCCACAACCTTTTTGAGCAGTCAAACGCATTAACCACTGAGTTACTACTCCATTTAATCGCAGTCCGAATGAGCATATATGGTCTAAGCCACAGAGGACCCACCTGGCAGCTTGAAGACTTTTGATCTATGACTGGTTTTATAATTCAGAATGATGCATTTGTTCTTAAGAGTAGGCAGTGTCTCACTGCCTACACAACTAAGCAAAATCAATAGACCCACTCACTTTATAAACAATATTGCAGTCAGAGGTGGGGTTCAGTGAGAGCAAATACTTGCATCCTGTGGTCTGCATTAGGTATATTCTGCTGATGCATTGTTCGATTATTAATTTTCATGATCAATAATGTGTAATTTTCTTGGCATGAATGAGAGAGTGGAGGCTTAAGATTACAGTACAGGTATAACCTCATTTAACATCACTTTAAACAAGAGCAAAGGCCTTAAGAAGGCTTAAATTATATGTAACCTCCCACTTATTGTATACTCATGCATACACACACGTACCCTCTAACATACAAGATTCCAGGACTACGATCAGTGCTTTGGTGTACAATGCTAATAATTTGTGCAGCTAAATAATTATAATTTTGCATAAAAATGGATAAATGGACATATTTTAAGGTTGTCTACTGGGTTTATAAACAGAACACACTGACAATGCATATAATCCAGAATTACTAAACAGCCAATTCCAAAAGCTGTGTGTAACTTGTTTAGTAACCTTGATGGAACACTGGCTGGAAAAATTTACTGGACGTTAATCACATAAATTTAATTGGGATCGTTCCGAAATAGTCACCAAAAATCTAAAGACGACTTGCATATCTGTCCAAAAAATAGTCCTGTGTCATTCGTTTTTTAGTGCTTATAACATTTGGATCCTTATAAAAGCACTCTACGGTGAAGCTGCCAATGATCTCTTTTACATTCTGTCCCAAATAATTGCAAAGTGCTTTAGTGAGGTTTCGCTATGGACATGTTAAAGATTAGCTAAGTTGCCCCAGCATTCCATTATTTTAAAACAACTCACACACAGATTTACATTTTAAGATTTCTACTGCTATTATCCCGAACTGTAGCCTTGTCACTGTAGTGAGATTTTTTTGGCTGGTTAAAACACAACCAAGCTCTTATATCATGTTAAAAACACTTCTGTTTGGACAAATTTGATATAATTTCCATTTCTTTTCCCTACGTAATGCTGTCATTAACTGTTTTACAGCAAATTATTTTGAGGTTAATATACAGTATTAGCGGGCTTACTAATTAGCACTGTTGCCCCACAGCAAGAAGGAGTTTGCATGCTATCTCCCTGGGCTTGTGTGGGTTTACTCCAGGTACTTCGTTTTCCTCCTACAGTCCAAAAACATGTATGCTAGATTGATTGGTGATTCTAAATTGTCCATAGGAGTGAGTGTGAGTGTGTGTGTGTGTGTGCTTGTTTGTCTGTATGTGGCCCTGTGATAGACTGGTGACCTGTCCAGGGTGCAGTGACCCCAATGACAGTTGGGATAGACTCCAGCAGATCCCTGTGACTCTGACAATGGATGGATGGGTACAATATTACCACGGTAGATTTATGATGGTCTTTGAACCAGTCTTTTCTTAAAGCTAAGACTTTTTGTTAAATGTCCAAATGAAAAATATTTATAATTTTTTTGTGCTATTCATTTCTTTTTTTTTTTGCAAAAGAAATGTGGCCCTTGCCTCAAGTTGCATGAAATATCCATTCGGTTGTCTTATAAAGCTGCACTGCTGTGTACTTAACAAAAGTAATCATGACCACCTAAAATATTACTATCTTTTGACAAGTCTTACTTAATAATACTATTTTACCTAATAAATATTGTATGTTTTTAACAAATGCAGGAAGAAAAAAAATCCTCTTAAATACTTATATAAAGGTTATGTACAAAGTTTGAAGGACAGAAGGAATTGAACATAAGCACTTTTATCTACTGTTTCTTATAAACATTTAGCGTTCTACTTATTATTTTCACTACACATCAACCTATATAGCAATAGGTTTTAGTCTAAAGCGTAACCTCGTTCGCCATCAGTCTTCATATCAATATATTTCTGTATTCAGTAACTGGCCATAACGGACTACCAATATTTTTCTCCTGTTGTATATGAGCCATTTTTAGTTCCAGATACATTAAGGAGATTTTTTCATTACTTATTCTGGTTAACAGTAAGTGCAACATTGTTGTTGTTTTTTTTAATATAACACCTCGAGAACATTTTTGTAAACTATTAAAAAGTTCAGGTTTCTATGGATGCATCATGCATTTATTTGGTCTTTAATATACTTTTGCTTATTTTATAATTCAGTAAATTATTATATTCTTACAAAGAAATATCACCTTCTACATTATATCCTATAACGCGTCACAACACGTGACTAACTCTGTAAAATCAGTGTCAATTTAACTCCTCATTAGTTCAACTGTTTTTTTTTTCCTGTTCAAGATTCAGCTTATTAAAATGTAACCAATTTATAAGAAGCTGGAAGTCAGTAATTCTTGGTCAGTGCATTAGACTATTGAAGATCCCATCTTAATCCTTCGCTGAACAGCAAAAGAACTGTAATTTTATGCAACAGTAAACTTTGTGGGCAGATTTTGTGTGCTTTCACTGTATAGACAGCCAAAGGAACATCAGCCAAATGTCACCAAGTGGCAAATAGAGCCCTGCATCTGTATTTTTGAATGAGTTTACTTGAGTCATGCCAGCTAATAATAAGGTTAAAATAAATCAAAAAAAGAAATAGATTTTTGGTCTGGGAAATACACAACCTATGCTTTTATATCATGTCAATAACACTTTTTTTGGACAAATGTGGTGTAATTTCCATTTCTTCTCCCTAAGTAATGTTGTCATAGACTGTTCTACGGCAATTGGAATAAATTATTTTAGGGTATTAGTGGGCTTAGTAGTTAGCATTGTTGCCTCTCAGCAAAAGGGAGTTCTCCTTGTGCCTGCGTGGGTTTACTCCGGGTTCTCCGGTTTCCTGCTACAGTCCAAAAACCTGTATGTTAGATTGATTAGTGATTCTAAATTGCCCATAGGAGTAAGTGTGAGTGTAAGTGTGTGTGTGTGTGTGTGTGTGTGTGTGGTTGTTCATCTGTATGTGGCCCTGTGATGGACTGGTGACCTATCCAGTGACTTTCGCCCAATGACAGCTGGGATAAACTGCAGCAGCTCCCTGTGACCTTGATCAGGAATAAGCGGGTATAGAAAATGGATGGATGGATACAGTATTACCGCCATAGATTTACAAATCTTTTCTTAGAAGACTTTTTAAATGTTTTTTTAATAGATAATTAGGTCATAATATCTCTGTATGTGTAAAATTTTAAAAGGAACTTAATCCCCTGCGTTTTGTTCAGTAATGCACTTTGCTATAATTGCATCCCAAGAAGAAGTAACACAGCCAGTGTACATGCAGTGTTCATCTGCAGTGAACTTTTCCATCCTGGACTTCACACAGAGCCTTAATGCATCAACCTGTGAAACCAGAAACCTTTTACTTAACCTGCCTAATATCTTTATACGTAGCTGTATGTATGAAAAAAATATACTACAATGTTATAAAAGCACTATTTCCAGAAGACTTTCTACTAGGGTTTGGAGCACTAGGGTTTCAGCCACAAAATCATTAGTGAGGTCAGATGCTGGTAAAACAGTTCAGTAACCACATACAAATGCGACTGATATAATTATTAAGAAAAATTACAACAATAAGACAAAAGCTTACATAAAACTGCAAGATATAACTAAAGAAAGTTTGGAGGAAGGTTATGAAAGTACTGGTCTGCGTGTAGGAGAAAAAGGAAAGTATAGGCTGGTGTAGGGGGAAAAGAACATGCTGAGTAAACATTTGTGTCTTAAGTTTTAAGCGAAATGTGAAGTTTAATGTAGGTGTTATGGCTGGGTGCTGCAAAGTTTCAGGGTAGTGACACTGTTGCATAATCAGAATTTAATATTAAAATATCATAGAACTTTCAGAGGGGTTTAAGCTAAGTACACTCATGAAAGCAAATTACAACATGTTGAAATATGCATAAAAGAAAGCAGAAGATGCAGATCCTGTAATAAACCCAAGTCCAGGTAGCCTAGATAGGTCTACTCGTGTTGTGCAGGCAGGCATACTGGCTATAAAATATTACATAGCACAACGGAGTTCACTGTGTTTTCCGTTTTCTTATTAGTTATACTGGTGGATGTAAATGACTGGTTTACTAGCTAAATATAAGTAAACTTTCAACTCTATTTAACAATTGCAAATAGGTTTATATGTATTATTATTTTTAGTAATAGTAGTAGAGTGGTCAGGGGGGCCCCCACCAAAGCCGTTCCGCACTGTTACTACTACTAATAAAACAGATTTCTGGGGCCCTTAAATCATCATCATCATAATCAATTATCTATATATAATTCCATCAATTGCAAACTGAGCAAAGAAAGAAAATGGTTAGTGTGACTTCTATTTTAATTTAATTCGTACAATTGAAAACAGTCAGGGATTTGATAAAATAGTTTGAGGTGTATGATCAACCAATTATACCAAAAAGGCACTTATGATCATTAATTTTATATGAAAGCTGAAACAAAGCCATTAACTGGAACAGAAACAGCTGTGTAGGAGGCGTAAACCTGGGCAAAGAACAGCCATTAAACCGCAAACATGAGAAAAATCGCAGCTTCTATTAATGATATTCTGTGTTTTTTAGCTTAATATTTTAAATAAGATCTCTTAAGGGTAGGATGGATATTTAAAATGAGCTCAGTGTTTATGATAATCTTCTGTTAAATAGATTCTTTAATTAAAAATGCAGTAGGACATCTTAATTATGCTAACTGTAGCCTGATAGCACTGAAAGCGTACGCAACAAAAGCCACTTCTCCTGAACACACAAACCAAACAATCAGACTCAACAATCACTTCGATACATCATCTGTCATTTACCGGTGAGAAAAATGTACAGTATAGTTAGGGTTACACAAAATATATAATTACATATAAATACATTTAGGCCGCATAATTAATGAGAGAGGGCCATTCAGCGCATCAATGCCTTTGTTATCCAAACACTGCCAAAACACACTGGCCACATAAAGCTTGACATTGCCATGCACAATAATAAATCCAGGATCCACCGCTCTATGTAAGGTCTCACAATGGCTGTAAGGGTTTAGTCAGGGTAAATAACAGCAGTTTGTATGTGGAGGTCTGTGCGACTATCCAAGTATATTTCTATGCTAAATGTCACTATCATATTTCATGCTCAGTCTACACCTGCTCCCATCTGTGATGAGAACAGTGCACCAATAGAAAGACTGCCAATTCTGGTGTTCTCTGGCAAAATCCAGTCAGGATGCATGGTGATGTCAGACTCTCATGCCACCCTCATGCAGGCTGCTTCTGTCTGCTTCTGTCTGCTGGAGGTCAATTTATAGAGCACTGTCAGTGCTTCTCCTGTTTCTCATCTCACAGAAGAGCTTATGCAGTTTCTACTGCTCAGTTGTTGACTTTTAAAGCCCATGTCCAACTTTTCTTTGTGTAACCACCTGTCTCCCTGTATCATCTTCATGAAACAGTGTTGTTAAAAAAAAACCTTTTGACACTCTCCTTGAGACAGCATGTATGGATGTGCCATCCTGGGAAAGCAGGACGACCTAGAGACAAAAAGTCAGAAAAAATAAGACAAGGCCTATTGTCTACAGTTCTCATAAAGAAACTATTTCCTTTGCTTAGAACTTATCTCGCTGTTTCCTTTTTAGTGCACCTGTTGTCACTTTCATTTGCACCAAAGCAGGTGGAACTGATCAGAATTACTCGTGCTTCCAAACTGGACTGAATATGATTTCTGAAGTTTAACTGGGTTGGTGTTTTACCTATTAAATTTTCCCTTAACTTATTAAAAATCAGTGTATAAAATAAGCTTCAGGCTAATGATAAGCTTATATTTGAGACTGGATCTGTTATAAATATGTTTGATGTGTTAGATAGGTGTTATAGTTAAAACAGGGTCTAGGTTTAAAAGGTGATTTGTTCCCCTTAACAAGCTTCATGTTAAGGATTGGATATGTTTAAATTTCATTCTATATATAAAAAAAAGAAGTCTATGTCTGAGATGAGTTATGTTTAAACACGTTTAAGGAGCCCACGGTGTCCTGGAATGCCGCGATGACTCTATCAAACATTTATTAGCCTCTTGATGTAAGTCCTGCGGCACGATGAGACCGGATGCGCAGGTGCGACAGTGAGCACAACGTTATAATCATGTACGGTGAAACATTTACAACGGCTCACCATCAATAATTCAGCAACACTGCATCCTGTGAATCCCGAAAAGCCTTAACACTGTTTTACTCGCGATTTAAGTCACGTCCGAAGGCCCTCTAGCGAATAGGCAGGTGATATTCCCTTGCAGAGCCCCTTTACTAGAGTGCACGTTTAAAGTGAAAGAGTGCTGGAGGGGATGGTGGGGGGGAATACGGGCTCCATACTTTGCCTCCGCTTGTGATCAGTGTTAATATGCATCTCGAATTTATTTTGGCTTACTAACAAGAGATTGCGCCAGTTTAGACTTCCGATGCAGGTTCGCGCAATGCCATTGCTTAGATCACCTTAAGATGCAATACTGTCAGCTTACACATTAGAGCCCCAGGGTAGAAATCGGCATCAACATTCCGAAATCCTGGAGACCTAGAACGCGCTTTGAGAACCGCTAATTGTTTTGATAGGGACATCTGCGCCGCAAGAGCTCAATCGTGTCCCGTAATTTGCTCTCAAGACAGCGCGCAAGGCAAAAGCTAACCGAGCGAGCGGAATCCAGCATCACCGATACGTTTGCCTCTTTTAACAACTGCAACGCCTTATGGGCGCAAATCATCTTTTGTTTTAAAGATCCAGCGATTAAACAATTTGTGCAGCTCCTGCGCTTTTGGGGGAGCGCTTTGGAGTGACTTTCCTACCTCACATGACTGTCAAAGCGCATTCAAAACACGAAAGACTCTGGAAATCCCTATTTAGCCCAGTGTCTAAACATGCCAGCAAAAAGCAGGTCTCTCTCTCTCTCTTTCTCTCTCTCTCTCTCTTTCTCTGTCTTTCTCAGTCTTCCACTCACTCCTGTTACCTCGTCCTGCTGCGAACTGGCTCTCTGGATCTGCTGCTCTTTGGTAGCCGTCATCCTTAAATCGCGCCGCCGGTGTTTTGACTGCAGCAAGCAATGTCCGTGTGGTAGATCTCCCCCCAGACACCACTTAACTATACAGTGGATTATTAAAGCAGTTCTGTTAAAGTGTGATCAGAAATGCTGGGTTGTGGTTAAGAGCGTGGCGTCCCAGTGCGCGCTATTTACAGCTGAGCATGAACAGTGACGTTTCTTTTGCAGCTTCTCATTTTTCTTCTTCTTTTTCTTCGTTTCTTTTTGCACTTCTCTCTCCTCTTAATTCCAGCAGAGACAATTACGGGAATTCGGAGAATTTAGACGTGACCAGGAAAAGCAGCAGCGTGTGGTGGTGATGATGCTCCTTTTAGGGGGCGGGAGCTCGACCTCTCTCTCTCTCTCTCTCTCTCTCTCTCTCTCTCTGTCTCCCTAACACACACATACTACAGCACTGCGCTCTTCTTAAAAAAAAACTTTATCTTTAAAATGGACTAAAAGCACTTATTATTATTATTATTATTATTATTATAAGTAGTAGTATTGGTAGTAGTAGTAAGAGTAGTTGTGTTACTGGTAGTAGTAGTATAGTGCTAGTATTGTAGTAAAGTTGACGGTACTGTGCGTGTTCGTCTGGTGCTGGCCATGGTGCTAGTTTTAAGCGCGCTGCTTTAAACCAGAAGTGCTTTTAAGTTCACAGGTATTCATTTCCATAATGATTATCATATGCTATTGATTATAGTACTGGACTTACTGGTGGTGTCACTGATGTTTTTGCTTCTGTTTTGTTTGGTGTTTTGGTGATGTGGTGGTGTCGATGTTGTTATTTCTGGTTAATAGTAGGGGGGGGTTTTTGTAATTGTTATACATTTCATCTATAATTTTATAGTAGTCTTGAGTCTAGTCACAGCACAGTCTCAAAAGCCAACAATTCTCATGCTGTGTCATCATGAAGAGCTCAACACTGCCTGTCACTCACTCACAGCAGCTCTGTGTGTAACGACAAGACTTAACATCTTTCATCCCTGATACTGCTCAGTCTGAAACCACTCAGAACAATTCACTCATGATGGAAAGATCTCTCTCTCTCTCTCTCTCTCTCTCTTTGCTATTTCTATCAGCTGTCTATCTCTTTCAACATGCAAAGACACACAAGGTGTTATTTCGGTTTGTTATTCAAGTTTATAATCTAATGTTGTTACCACTACAAATAAAGAAAAAATACTGATGGAACAGAATTTGGATGTGAGACAAGAGTAGCTTCTGTTTCTTGAATCTCTTTGATCTCTTCAGCTCCAGGGTGATAGACACATATGTGAGTGTTCTGGAAGTGTTCAGCAATGAGTGTAAACAGCTCTTTAATTAGGGATACTGCCAAACAGTGTTCATTATCCCACACATGCACTATAGACGCAAATCCCAGGCTGACCATTATGTGTGACTATATATATATATATATATATATAGATATATATATATATATATATATATATATATTATATATCTATATATATATATATATAGGCTGCACATAATTTGCTGCACATTTGTACATCATTCTCACACTTTTGGCCTTTTTGATTCTGATATCACTGATGGTTTATTTGTATTATGCACAGGGAGCTTCCGATGTCTACACAAGTGTTTTTGTAGGTGTTTTAATAAAGCAAACAATCAGAGATATTTTATTTTAATTCCCAGAACTATACAAGACAATTTTTAAAAAAAATTAATAATTGAATAGTTTAATATCTATCTATTAATTACATAAATACATTTTATTAACTATAGAACTATGTTTAGAATTTACAGTTATATTTGAGGTTGTTCGACATTCACAAGAGACAAACAGGTGTTCCGACACCAGCTTTCTCCTTTTCCATCTTTTTAAATTGGGGAAGTGATGGCTCATGGGTTAAGGTGTTGGAGCTTACCAACCCAAAGGTTGTGGGTTCAATTCCCAGCTCCACCAAGCCACCACTGTTGAGCCCCTGAGCAAGGCCCTTAACCCCCAATTGCTCAGTTTGTATAACAAGGGATATTGTAAGTCACTCTGGATAAGGGCGTATGTAAATTACACAAAAGACAAATCATTTTTTTATGATTTCAAAAATTAAGCAAAATCATCTGCCCCTAAAATTACATAAAAGATTAAAGTTTATTAAGAGCAACTCTTCTGTAAGGTGTTACTTATTGTATAAGAATGAGATCAATAATATAAACTATGCAGCTAGAAGCATTGGCAGATCTGACCACAATATGGCTGTAGTATAAAATAATCCAAGTGTGCATGATTCCGTCCTGCCAAAGAGCCTGGCGAAAGCCCTCATACTATCATACCGTGATTCTAATAAATTACAGACAAATGATAAAATGTAAGACTGAACAATGTGTCCATGTGATTAAGGGATCAAGATTTAAAGATTTTCATTATAGCTAAGCCGACATGAGGAAAATCTACTTGAGAAAATTGCCAGAGTAGAATACGATCAATTTTTTAAAATATATATTCTTATGATTCAAGCAACTGAATGACATCCTGTTTAGAAACTAAAGAAGCCTTGCCTAAATCATACATCCAGGTTTTGACATTTGGGTGTGGGTGGGGCAGCATGATGAAACCAGCAGTAATGTGCATAAAGTGTCACAACTGTTTTAGCTGCAAGGCCATACCGCATCCCACATTTATTGTTCCTGGACCTGATGGTTATAAACAGCCATGAACCTCAATAGAGGTGTTAAATGAAATTAAATCCTCAAAAGAAAACCTCATTTTCTAAGACAATGATGTGGAGATTGTTCCAGAGGGAGAACAACGATGTAGAGGCTGTTTCCACAGGGAAGACATCGAGAAAAATGATTAGGCAAATCTAGGATGTATAGATACTTTAGGGCATTCAGGGCAAGATTCACTATGCTTTATGGATTAAGATTCAAATGCAGAAAAATGAAAACTGTGTGTTGTATGTAAATTGTCAAGCAAGCCAGTTTAGAGCATCTATTACACCCTGTATCTCAGGCCAGTCCTGGGCACGGTTGCATCATTTGCATGATTAGCTTTGTCTTTTGCAGGTACATGGGGATTTCAGTACAGTAGCTTCAAGTTGAAATAGATCAGCAAATAATACTTGAAAAGACCCTTTTTTTAATTCCAATGCCATTCATAGCAAGTTAAAATATATGATATATTATTTGTTTTGCCCTGAAAAGTCAACAAGTCATTTTTCCAGTAAAGATGCAGCTTTCTGTGTGTGTGTGTGTGTGTGTGTGTGCATGTATATGTGTGCATGTGTGCGCCCACGTACATGCTTTCTAAAGGTCATCTAATTCAGCTCATTCCTGATGAAAAAGTAGATGGAGGATCTGAGTAGCTCGGTAGGGTCAGACAGTGTCACTGAAGGATGGAAGCATTTTTGTCTCTGAAAAATCAAAAGCTGAAGCATCGCTGAAAGGAAAAGTTTTTGTACACTTACAAAATACAAAATCAATCCTTCAGAACCCCAAACTCGTAAATAATTCCACATTCTGAAACTTAAACAGATGTTACAGCATCTGCTCAGCTTACGCTCCTCGGCTGTGTGGCTTTCTGCCACATCAGATCGCGTTAATCAAAAAACACAGCTAACCCTCAATAATTCGAAATATTTTTCAGCTCATTTAAACAAATAAGATCAAATCCATGCACCGGTAACTAGCCCCTGATTAAAGTGGAAACAGATAATTGGATGACTATTGATTTTAAACTCCACTGCATAAAAATATCTGGAACAAGGAATCACTAGGATGTGGTGACTTTAGCTTATAGCCGTAATTAAATAATGTAATTAATTTACACATTTAAATCAAATTTAGTGGATGAAAATTAAATCTAAACATCTGCTTCTGTCACTCTGGTGCACACTCAACCATCAACTCTAGTCACAAAGCCAACAGCTAACCTGCTGCCCCCCCCCCCCCCCTCTCTCTCTCTCCCTCTCTTCCCCCTATCATAATGTAATCTAAATTGCAGCAGGCTCCTGGCAGCATGAGTGCATGAGCAGACAGATCACAGCCCTGCACATTCATGTCCTACATAAATAAGTGCACTCACACTCATATTTACGTATACAGATGAAAGACAGATAATATATATGGTTTATTATAGGACATGTGATCTCTGTTCTTCATGCTATTAGGATCCGTAGCAGTAGACAGCGAAGTACACAAGCTGACTTTGTTAACCTAACATGGAACTTCTTGCATAAGTTCTGCTTACCTACAAAGAGCGTTGTCCTTATCATACATCAAACTGTACGATTTTTTTCATTATTGATTAAAGATATTGACTGATATTGATTTTTTTTAAAACCGATACCGATTAATTGCATTGTAATGTTGCAGTTCAATGACTGAAATGCAGAACGGATATTTGTTTAAAGGGGTCATGAACTGAGATATCAAAATTCCCTTGATCTTTTGAGATATAAGAGGTCATTGTGCTATAAAAACACCCTGTAACTTTCTAAACTCAAACCTTACACATTTTATATTAAAAGCAGTCATTTAATACGACAGGTTTTGAAATCTTTTACCCTATGGCGTAACAGCGTGGATAACCACTGCCTCTACAGAAAAAGATCGACGCCCTCTTTGACATTGTTGTCTGTTTAGCCCCGCCCACTAATTTGTGCATGCCTGTGATAGGTAAATGGCAAGATTGCTCCAAAGATAAGATCAAATTAGATCCAAAGACAGTCTTTGCATAACCGTCTGTCAGATCCCAACATTAGGAAACAGTAGATTAGCTTTATTTCTAAAGAAGTTACAGAACTCGTCAGTGAAAGCTTGGACATTTGTTCACTGCGTTTTATGGCGAATTAATTTTCAAACAATACACAATTTGAGGATGGATTTTTTTGAAAGACTGGATTTAAAAGAAGACACTGTGCCGAGTCTGTATCGTATCCGACTGTAATGTGGCACCACACAAGCCTGAGAAACTGTTTTTATTAATGTTACGTGATCACTATTTCTTTGAGTGCAAAACCGTTTACTTGCGTGAAAACAATCCACAACGCCTATTTAAACTGAGCAATTGGATCAGAGGGGTCAAAAAATAGCCTATAACTTCTAAATTATAGCGTTTTTTATGTAAAAACCTGATAATATTTTATTTAGACCTCAGAGAACAGTATAAAATAAAAAAAATGAGGTAGTTCATGACCCCTTTAAAGTTTTGATAGCAACAGTACTAAACTAAACAAGCCTTTCTAGTGCCTTATCTGGTAAACGGAACTAGACTGTAGTGTAGATCTGCACATATCAATAAAGTATTACAATTACAGCAAATTAATTAACTAATTTCTTTACCAGTAAGCGCTGTTGAATCAAACGGCATTCTTACACACATTTTTTATTAAGAAACACATATCGTTTATAAAGCTGATATTGAAATAAAGCCCAAATATCAGGGAAAATATCGATAAAAGGTTATTGGTCAGTCTGAAGTGTTGATGTTTTTTTCCTAGTATTTATTTACTTGCACCACATTGATTGTTCTTTATCGTCAAATTATTTGAACTCTTACATTATGTGAAATCCAAATTTAGTTCAATAATTCCTACACACTAACACACTCTCTCTGTATGTTGTTGCATGTGACCTCTATTTATTGTTATGGTGAAAAAAATATGGTTATTTTCGAAGGAACAATTAATTCTAAATTCTCTCGAAAAGTCCAAACTACAGAAAGCTGCTTTCTGGTAGTAATCAAGCTCATTGACTTTTGTTCCTTAGATTCTAATTAAAATCATTAGATCCGCTGCACAGCGGCAGGCAGGCTGGTGCGGTGAGTAGAGTGTCTGTCACACGGCTCCAAAGTTGGGTATTGAGCCTATATTACTGTCTGTATAGGGTTTTGCATGCTCTCTTTGGGTCCTCCTGGGTTTCCTTTGGGTTGTCTTGTGACTTTCTACTTTCCAAAAAGAAAGAAAAAACATGCCGGGAGATGGATGCAAAATTCTACAAATAAAGTACAAGAAGAACTACTCATAAATTAAAAGAGTATGAGTGGAAGTATTAATGTTTAAAGATAATTGAGTAATAAAGTATTAAATAGTAACACTACTGACTTACTAGTTATTTGAAATCTTAAATCTAGAAAAAATATCGAAAGAAATTCCCAACCCCCACTAAAAGTGCCCAGGAAACACCCTCATTAAGGCATTATAATAAAACATGTTTTTTCAGGTTGGGGCTGGAATTCCTGAACTCTGATGTCAACTTGTTTTGGTGCACATAAAGGGCATCAAATTATGTAACTTTTCAATCCTTAGAGTGGAAAAATTGATTAAATATGAGGTGATGGGTGTCCTGTCTGCACTGATATGCTCGCTTTCTCCTCATCTTCGGTCATTATTTTTCGAACTAAGCGTGCTACAAAAATGAGCGTGTTTCGTGATGATTGAAACTACTTATGACAATTATTTTTATAATTATAAATATTTCACATTTAATAGTAATGTAGAAATGCCATCAAAATTTTTGAGATTAACAATTAAAGAGAGAAAGAGTAAAGCCAGTTAAACCAACTCTTAAAAGGACATTTTTAACAAATATCTACTCAATAAATGTAGCAAAGTAAACGTAATGTGTTTTTACCCACCTCTGACACTGGGTTAATCTTAATAAGTGTAAGTTTAAGTAAAGTAATTGCAAGCGCTGGTGCCTCACAGCAGGGCAGGGGCTTTTTTTGTGTGGAGTTTATATGATCTCCCTCTACTTGTGTGGGTTTACTCCGGTTTCCTTCCACAGTCCAAAAACATGTATGTTAGGTTGATTGGAGCCCAAAGGAGTGAGTGTGTGTGTGTGGCCCTGTGATGGCGACCTGTCCAGGGTGTACCCTTCCTGCCTTTCGCCCTTTTAAAGATGGCTGGGATAGGCTCCAGCAGATCCCTGTGACCCCGAATTAGGGAATAAGCGGGTATAGAAGATAAATAAATGAATGATTAACATTGAAATTATACTTTTATCCCTAATGCCTCTATTCCAGGGTCACCAAACTCTACAATCCACACTAAACTATCTACATATCTCCTATCATATATTGTTTTGACATATATATAAAAAAAAATAAATAAATAAACATAACGACTGCATTTTTAGACCAAAAAACTGATTTTTTTTGTCAGAAAAATCATTCTGTACATGTACATTTTTGTTCCCTGGGGTAATAGCAATGCAAATGTGATTTGTTTTTTTTTTTACAGTTACACTGCATTTTCTCTGTTCTCTCTGTAAATGGATAAACTACAGGGACAAGCATTTAGACTCTAAAGGGTACTGCGAAGTGCCTTATTCTGAGAACGCTCTGTATGCACAAGGTGCAGAATGTAACAGTTTGCCTTAAATCAATAAAAGGAGGTTACGGTTACACTCAGTCTATCACACAGCATGTACATTTTCATCAATCGTAGACCCAAAGGCACCAGTTACTAGAGATCATGTCGGGTTCCAGTGCATTTCCAGTGACAGATCAGCTTTTGCTGGTGCCAAAGAGCCTTTCAAGCAGTGATCATGCTTCCAGGCTTCACTTAATATTTGTAACTTGATTATAGTCCCTATTGTTTGACTGTTTTGGCAGGTCCTGCACTGATATAGTAATAACGCTAATTTTTGTCGGTCAGGATGTTGCGATAAGTATAAACTAGAAATCAATAAAAAGAAAAAAATCATCAGTATGAAGATTTACTTTTGGAAAACAGCATTATTGTCCTGTCTCTCTTTTTCTCTTTTTTTCTCTCATATGTAAAAATATAACAGGATTAAAATGAATAATTTTGATGATTGCATTCATTTTTTTAAATTGGAATCTTGTTTATGCAATGATGATTATTGTTTTTAAGTTTGATCTCTGTGTAAAAGGTCTTAAGCAAAAGAAAATGCACAGAAATACACAGAAGTGAGGCTGGGGCTGATTTCCTACTACCCCAGAGTGTAGATACTGTACATACAGTTTTACTCTGATTATAGCTGTCATTTGAGTAAAATCTTCCCTAAACATGACCTTTTTCTAGCCATTTTAGTTAAAGTACTGTGACGATTACGCCCCCCGCTCCCCAGCGCCAGAAGGCGTCATCAACGGAATGCCAGGCCCGCTGGCTACTTCCTGTTTGGCTAAACTACATAAGCTAGCATTAGAGACTCTATCTTTGAAAAGTACTGTTTGCTCTAGCTACTTACTAAGCGTTGATTTCTCATAGTTTGTACGGTTTCGGTTTTTGCTCTTTCGTCTAATGTTTTGGATTTGTCTGCCTGGACTGTTTGGGTTATCGTGTACCCACTTTACTTACTCTTTAACTACGCTATTGAACTGTCCTTCTTTTCTTAATAAAGCCCTTCTGCGCAATATGGATTCTACGCCATTGTTTTCATCACAAGTACAAACATTAAAATGCTCATGTACCTGTATATCAAATACACAGTATTCATATTCATAGTAAAAGTGTTATTGACACTGATCCTGATGTTCAGTCAGCTGTCATTTACCGAAGTGCCGAGTAACAATAATCAAAGCTTTATTTTAAATCCATCCCACATTTGTGTCTTCTTTACTTCAGCATTTCTGTCTCCATGCAAAAGAGGTTAGACATATATCGATTTTATGTCGGATTTCTAATCTGTGTGAGTCCAGAGATTTGTGTCAGTGGAAGAATTTACAAATCTGTTTGAGCTAAGCTGATCATCTATATCTAATCTATTGGCTCATGACATCCTTCAGCTGGAAGGTTCTTGTCTCTTCTTACCGATTAGCTCTGCCTATTACCAAGAGAAATGTGTCTGAGAGCTCAAACATGGTTGAGTAATGGAGGGCAGACTGCATGAGTCCTCTTGAGTAATGACCAAAATTAGTCAAGTGCTGCACACAGCCGTTAAGGATTGAAGTACTTTTTGGTCGCCAGGACTCATTTTTCCCATTAGAACTAAAGTTAAAGCTTTAAAACAAAACTATTTCAGGGTACTGAAATGCATGTGGTGCACTATTTGACTATTTGTATTTTTAAAAACAAAAGTAGACTCAAAATCAAGACAAGATTATTTTTTATGTTCATGTGTAGATTGTTATTTCATATTCATAAGCTCATTAGTCTTATGACCGCATGGGGTACGATCACAAGCTGTTTGCAACCAAAACAAGCACAGCTTGCTAAACACTGGAGACAATTAGCCAGGTAGAACAACATTCAATGAAAGACGTGTGACATGACAGATTTTTTTTTTTTTTTTAAAAGCAGTGAAATCCAATCAGAAAAAAGGAGAATGCAGAGTGTGATAGTGTTTAATTTAAAAATCAGAAAAAATATATAATTTTACACATTTTACACAAATATATACCTAAAATATAAAATATGACTCTTGTACATCGTCTTATTATCTTTTGGGAGAAAAAAAAAACTTGCTGGTTGAATAAAAGTAACTTCAAGTCAGAATTTGGCAGGGGTATGAATAATTTCGGGCTTGACTGTAGATAGATGGATGGATGGATGGATGGATGGATGGATGGATGATGGATGGATGGATGGATGGATGATGGATGGATAGATAGATAGATAGATAGATATAGATAGATGGATGGATGGATGGATGGATAGATAGATAGATTTTTATTTACATATAGGTAGAAGGAACACTTAAAAGAGGCAAATAGCTCAGACTATGTTGGATAACTGCAGACAATCTCTTTAAATAAATGGATGTCTTATTATTTATTGAATAAGACACAGAATTGAAAGCATATAATACTTTCTACACAGATCTCAGAAAGAATTCGTTGTGGTTAAAAAAGTCACTGTAGTGTGCACTTCATAAAGTATTTATTAACTCAAGAAACAGAGTACCAACACATTCCAGCTTAACCGAGCTTTCAGCAGACATCATAAAGCTATACTCTTTTTATTTTGTCCTTGATGTTCTTTCAGCCCACTCCAAGGAGCATGCTATCATTGTCTATTTCCTCTCATGAGACAGTGTAGCACCACTTTTGGCTCCTTTTGCCAATTGCATAAACTCTTTTGGACTTTCTCTACATGGCTCAACAATTTTATTGTCTCAGTCACTGCTTATCTTTTGCAGCTCAGTACCGAATAGTATTCATTATATAACAGTATGTTTTGGTCCACTAATTTGATTGCTTGTGCTATATTTAAAAAGTGTTTATATTTTCGAAAGACACACTGGGATAATTTAGTTTGAACATCGTTCCATTTGCTGTCTGTGTTAACCATGGAAATTTTCCCAGATCGAAATTATTATATTAAATTCCAGCGGTCCTAGGCCACACCCCTGCTGATGCAATATGGCTTAATTATCTAACATATTATCATTAACAAACCATAACCATCAATATTACAATAAATGAGGCAACGGAAAATTAATGAACACCAGCATTTATCAATATTAACAACAAATTTAACAAGTAAAATAGTATTTCATTTAATGCATTAACGAAGGAAATAAACTGCACAGTGACTAACATGAACCAGTGCCTTAATGAACAAATGTTTAAAGTTACAGATTTCCACTATTTATCACTAAAAATTTGACTAAGAATCAAAAACTATTCTGAAGTTGTGCTGTTCTGTTTTTTATTTATTCATTTATCTTCTATACCCACTTATTCCCTAATTCGGGATCACAGGGATCTGCTGGAGTCTATCCCAGCCATCTCTGAAAGGTTGAAAGTCAGGAGGGGTACACCCTGGACAGGTCGCCAGTCCATCACAGGGACACACACACACTTACACTCACTCCTATGGGCAATTTAGTATCACCAATCCAGCTAACATAAATTTTTTGGACTGTGGGAGGAAACCAGAGAACCCGGAGTAAACCCACACAAGCATGGGGAGAACATGCAAACTCCACACAGAAAGGCTCCTGACCGGGAATCGATAACAGTGCTAACCACTAAGTCACCGTCTTTTTTAGTGTAAGTAAAACATGGAAACTGGTCACATTAACAAATCAAGGGAAAAAAAGCATTTTTAGTAAAAAGGAAGGTCTTCAATCGTCTCTTTAACATAAATTTTGTACTTTTTTTGTAATTTCCTATCATGTTTTAATGCTGAAAGGTGTCACTTTTAAAACATAAGTAAACTATTATTGACACCAAATGTAAAGAATTGATTTTATGCATGATTTTATATCAAGCTGACTTCAAAGCATGCTCTCTTTCTCTCTCTCTCTCTCTCTCTCTCTCTCTTTCGCTCTCTTTCTCTATCTCTCTTTCGCTCTCTTTCGCTCGATAAAAGTCTCTCTCTCTCTTCGCTCTTCGCTCTTTCTCTTTCGTTCTCTTTTCTCTCACTCTCTCTCTCACTCTCTCTCTCTTTCTTCCTCTCTCTTTTTGTTTTTTAATTTTTTTTTTTTCTCTCTTTCTGCCCTTCCCCTGCTCTCCAGGAATAGCTCCTCATTCCGTTGCACAGGGAGAGAACTGAAAGATGATGCTGTATGAATAGTAAGCCAAGGAAAGGACAGTAGGTAATTCACTCTCTCACCTTATCTCTCACATAGTACATTAGTTTGTTTCTATAAAGAAGACAACATGCTCGTACAGAAAAGCCATACACAAAACACACAACCTGAAATCTGGACCTCTCACATTTCCTCTCACTTTCTGTGTGTCAACATTGCCGTCGCTGATGTGATTTCAGTGTGTAGTGTGTCTACCTGTCCCCACACAGGAAAGGAAGGGAAGGGAAGGGAAGGAGGGATGGGCAGTAGAGCTGCAGCTGTTCTCGTTAACGTGAGATTGGGTCAAGGCCTGTGGGACTGACAGCTAATTTCTCGGAGTCACAGTGATAATTGGTGAAGCACCCTCTGGATTCCACACTATTAATGAAGATATTTAAATGGTGTTGTCTCTCACCTCTTTTCTCAGTCTTTCTTTTAATTGGTCAGGGGCACTTTCTAGCAAAAAATCCAAGGTTAAGCTGATCAGCAGGCTCAGAGTGTAAAATAAATAAACAAATTATAAATTAAAAAATACCTATAATCCATCAGGAGTAGATTTGCAATGCTGCCGACTGAAACATGAAACCTTTGAGTTTAATAAATTCAGAAGGATCTATTTTACGAGCAGAATTATAATAAACAGAATTTCATTGGTTCAACATTTTCACATCGAAAATTCTAATTCAGAGTATTATATAAAATGTTTGTTTAGTTTGATTCTATCTGAAAACCAGTGGTGGGCCGCCCGTCAGGGTCGGCAGAGAAAAAGTATAATTGTGTGTAAGAAATTTTTTTTTTTTGGATTAGATTCTTACATTTTTTCATGTCCTCAAATTTGAAGGAGTTCACATCTGAATTTTAACAAAGTATTAGTGACAGAATCATCAGCCAAAAAAAATTTTCCAAGGTATGAATGTGAAACTCAATAAAAAGTAAAAAATCTCTTTGCTTATTTACTGAATTTTTGCAGAACAAGAAAAATACTTGAGAAAGGAAGAACTACACCCAAACTGGATCTCACTAACAAAAGATTTAGTGTGCTAAAGATTACAACTATAAGTGCTATGAGCGGCTAATAGCTAGCATCAAGCACAAGTTATTTTGTTGTTTGTTTACTTTACAGTACAAGTAAATGGACATGGAACGATTCTGGCTTTGACAGTCTAAACAGCTTTACTATGGCAGCTTTTAAACATCAAGGCTCTGAGCGCCATATAATGTCAGTCGTGCAGAATATAAGCATTATTCCCGTATAGCGGCGTTAGCTGTACCAGGGATGTGTAAGATGTGTATGTTGTTTACAGGCCGTGACTAAAACCCCACTGTACGTCAGTGCTGAAAATAAATGCTAAAGGAAATGGGTAGAACACGAGGAGGAGTGAAAAGAGATGACGGGGTAAGGGATGAAACAGAGGTAATGTAAGACCCAGAAATAGCTCACACAAGTGCTGGCTAATGTTATACAGAGCTTGAGATGTTTGTGATAGAATTGTCTGATTGATACAGAAAATAAATAATGCAAGACCTGTGAGGAAAAAAACGTGTATGGGGGTAAAGTACATTTTAACTTTTAGTATCTTTCCAATAACATGTAATAGTGGCCAAGCTGTTTCCTTATTACTATTAAGTATTTTAGGGATTTTTACTAATGATGGATGACAATCTTTCCTTTATTTCTTTTATCAATCACAATTATTACAGTTTTCTAAATATGTTTAAAAAATAAAAATCATATAGTGAAATCCAGCTGATGTAAGTATAATAAAATAAAAAGTTTATTAAGAATTGTCTCTTATCTACACAGGTAATGGACAGGATCAGGCTTGGACCACAGCACATTACACATACCGTACCCACTTACATTCATTCATTTATCTTCTATAGCTGCTTATTCACTAATTCGGGGTCACAGGGAGTCTATTCTAGCTGTCTCTAAAAGGGGCAAAGGGCAGGAGGGGTACACCCTGGACAGGTCGCCAGTCCATCACAGAGCCACACACACTCACACTCACTCCTATGGCCAATTTAGAATCACCAATCAACCTAACATACATGTTTTTTATGAGTATCCGGAGTAAACCCATGCAAGCATGGGGAAAACATGCAAACCCACACACACACTTACATACTCGATATAATAAAATTTCATTTGTGTAGCACTGTTAGCAAGAGACATTATAGTGAGAGAGGTTACGGATATATATTTAGAACGGTAATGAGCAGAGATTACCTCACTATAGAACTAAAAATGTTTCTATGTTCTATCTGATAGTAGTGTGCAGTGTTATAACAAACAGTACCATGTCTCTTTAAAAGTTTAAAACAATCCTGTTGTACACATCACACATTGCTTCTCTGACCCTTCAATGCCACCTGAGGCCAGGAAAACCCAGAAGCATCTTTATTTTCTTTTAGAGAGTAAAGAGAGCTAATGATTTGGCCTTGCATCCTTACTATCTTCTACAGGGGCCTACAAAAAGCATCGGGTCCAGCTGTTACATTCTGTTGTTGGTAGGGAAACTGAAACGCTGCACAGTGCCGAGGATCATAAAGGGGGTCTTTACCCACATTTGACATCTTTTATACCAACCACTGTATCTGTAAGGCTCTCAGCAATGTGGATGACCCCTTTAACCCCAACTGGCAAAAACCCTGGAAAATTAACTCTACCACCACCAGTGTCTTTAAAGAGACACTTAACACTGCTGCTTTCCAACACTGCGAACCAATTACTTATTCCATCATCCAGGATTGTACAGCCATATCAGCACATGCACTCAATATTGTTTCTATCAGACACTTTTACTGTTATGAGACTTTTTTCTGGTCATTTTCCCCACATGACTGCTGCCACTTTTATGCTTTCCACACAACTGTTTTTTTTTTTTTTTTTCGTCTCTAGTTACAGTAAGATGCACTTTCTTTTATGATTATTGTCTTGTGTATCGTTTCCTTTTTTTCACCCAATTGTCTCGCTCTATAGTCCTGAAACAAGGCATTTTGTTAAGGGAGAGAGAAAGAGCCAGAGAGAGAGACTCTTAAAGGTAACATTCATCTTGACTGGACAGAAGTATGACTTTGTCATTCAGATCTACAGTGAGTACTCAATACTTTGTAAAAACTGTTTTAAGCAATAGTATTGTGCTCATATTTAGTATTAAAAGTAGTATTTAGTATTCATTAAGACTTAAATAAAATTCATTAAAACTAAATAAATGTCCCATGATAAGTATCGCATCATATGTCTTGCGGTGTTATGTCGGGAATGAACAAAATCTTTTATCATTGGACCGTCTGGATAGTGGACACTGGAATAAACTGTCCCAGTACTGATGTCTGTGCCCGCTTTCTGAAATGGTCCTTAAACCACTTCTGAAAGCAAATCCTACATAATCTCGAAGGGTTTATACAACAAGACAAACAAACTAACCGCTTGCTACAGGAAATCTTTTTTTCTCAGCATGAAAAATGTATGTTTTGAAAAATCTCATTCTTGCGCTATCCCTAGAAAATATTTGAAAATGTAAGTGCTGTTTTTTTTGTTTTTTTTACCCCGGTTCATTTATGTAAATGTAGTAATGGTAAAACCATGATTTCTTTTCTCTTATTGTTTTCTAGAAACAATCTCTCTATCTGCCTGTCTTTATCTCTGCCTCTCACTTTCTTATTCTGGCTCAGAATGCCCTGGCAGTCAGAACCAAAAGCCAATACATCTCATGAATTTTAATGCTAGTGAATGTGGGTAGAGCCTGAAGCTCTTTGTCCCATCAGTACATCACAAGTCTAGGCTTTCTCTTTCCATCTCTCTCCCTCTCTCTCTCTCTGTACTGCTCCCTGAAATCTGACTCAGGAAATATTGATTATGTGGTAACGAATTTACCCTGGTGTTAAACTATGAAGATTTATATGGCTGGTATGTAGACATTGCTAAGTGCACTGTGTTGAAGAAAACCAATTCACTCAACACTCTTGATTTGTCTAAGCAAGCTTCATCTGCATGTAACACTTCACTCGTTCTGGTTAATTTAAGCCAGATGCAAAGACTGTTCAATACACAGTCTCTTATCTCCTCTCCTAGCCGAGCGCATCTGTCTTCCACCATCTCATTTTCCTCCTGATTGCCTAGAATATTATCTCTTACCATGCCAGTGTTTTATTTCAATGGAAAAGAAAATGATTTCTTTATATTAGAAGTGTCATTCGATTGTCTCTTGAGTCATTCGACACAAAATTGTAAGCGGGCAACTTTAATGGACGCAACTCATGTCGCAAAGAGAATTCTTATTCGATCAGATAATCAAAACCGTCAGGACTGATGAGACTCCAAATGATAACAAAACATCCTACTATCAACAATATCCTACCTTCCAACAATACACTAGCTGATAGATCTAGAATTAGAGTTGTAAAATGACACTATTTTCACTCTGCATACACATTCCTAAAATTCCTTTTAGACCTGCCAAAGAACAAGAATTCTGCCAGATTTTATCTTAGTATTTGTACATGCTGTGCTGTCGTTGTTTTGCACTTCAGTTAACTGCGTAAAATAAACAGAATACAGTAGAGTCGCATGTACGGCAAATTCCTGGTTTGTGACATTCCCAGATGCGACCAAACTCGGGGTCATAGTGCCCAGAACGTGATGATGTCTGATAGGCGTAGGTTCAAATTTATACAACATTTAATTCAATTCAATTTTTATTTTATCTAATAATAGACATTGTCCCAAAGCTGATTTACGCAGAAAGCAGTGACAGTAAAAATGTGTAAGTTTGCCCTAATGAGCATGCAGTGGTGGCTGGTCATTACGAGGCACTTGGGTACCCCACCACCCCCCAGCCCCCAGAAAAAAAGCTACTTACCATATTAACATTAAGTTAAATATAAACATCAAAAATGAATACCAGAAAAACATTTTATGGTTTTTAAAAAATGTAAAAATTGTTATACAAAACAAAAAATGTTGTTTGTGTGCACAAATCGACAGACAAACAAGTGTGCATGTGGGTCGATAAACTTTTGAAAAGCTTTAACTGGCTCATTTCTAATTCCTCCAGGGGCACTGCTTTGTGCCCCAAACCCTTGCACTTTTGTTGTTAACAAATGAGACTTTTGCAATGTAAGTCATGCCTTTTGTGGTTTTTCCTTTGGCTTTTTATTACTTAATAACAGATAATGAACCCACAGTGGGAAGTGGTGCCTGAGGGTTAAGGTGTTAGACTACCAACCCGAAGCTTGCGGGTTCCCCAAGCTACTACTGTTGGGCCCCTGAGCAAGGCCCCTAACCCCTAATTGCTCAGTTGTATAAATAAGATAAATGTAGGTCGCTCAGGATAAGGGTGTCTGCCAAATGCTGTTAATGCGAAATAATTAAAAACAACATTACCTTAAATTCATGGTTCATTTATAGCATTTTTAACAGTTTCCTTTAACATAAACATATTTCAATATTTCATATTTTAGCCAGCAGTAAAGATACATCATCACAGTCTTTACCGTTCTGCATTACTAACAATTTATTTTTCAAGTTACTTTGCGCCCCCCATTAACAAAACACGCAATATGTTTTTGTTGCAAATCGTTAAAAAGGGTAAAACAATGCAGCAGGAACATTTTGCTTTATATGAATGTGTATCATCTCTTATTTTGTATGCAAAAACAATAATTGCACTACCCACCTGGTTTCAGTTTCTACTGGCACAGAGACGCAATCAGGAGCGGTTTAATCCTAATGTAAAATATCAGTGCACTCATTATCAGTAACCAGGCCGGGTTCACAGTGGATCCAGAGCCTATCCCAGAAACATTTGGAAAGAGGCAATAGTGCACCAGGAATGGGACTCCAATCTGTTTTAATTAACTTTTTTTTTTCACCCTGAGGCCAAAAATGAAATTTCATCCTGTTCTGGGGGTTCTTGCATTTAGCATTTAATTTATTTGTCACACTTTACAGTTGTGGTTAGTAGCTTATATGAAAAAAACAAAGCATGAAAAAAAAAATAACTAGCAGACTAGAAAAAATAAGTTCCATAAAAAACAAAACATGGTTATTATTTCAAACAAACAGTTATATCTTATCTAAAGTAAATGAAAAAACTTAACCCTTTCTTCTCTCGGAGATACCCTGGGTACTTTTTAACCTTAAGTTTTATAGTTTTTTATTTAAGGGTATTCAAGCAGATGGTGTCTCACACCGAAAGTCCAAACTAACTTCTCTATAATGTCAATTTCCGTTCTGTTGTTATAACCGAACACTAATGTACTGGTAAAAAGGGTTAAAGCACCAAGCACACACAGAAAAACACAAACACACACACACTCACACTCTTTCACACCTATCTAGCAAAATCCCCGGTGCCAAATTATCACTAACAGTGTTCATATATATACACTGCCCTCCATAATTATTGGCACCCCTGGTTAAGATTAAAATAAATTCAATTTTTATTGCAGAAGCATAATCTCACACTGAAAATTGTAGAAAAATGTAACCTTCAACTCAAGTGAATTTTAAGGGGGGAAAAAAATCCCTGACTAAGAAATAATTATTTTTCATACAATCAAAATACTAGTTTACACAGTTGATCAGAGTATTTAGGAACATTTAATTAGTAATTCATCACTTCCTGTTTCCCTGGGGTATAAATATGACGTGACACAGAGGCCATTTCTCTTATCCACTCTTCAACATGAGAAAGACAAAGGAACACACAATTTAAGTAAGGCAGATGTGTGTCGACCTTCACAAGTCAGGCAATGGCTACAAGGAAATAGCCACTCGCCTGCACCTGCCCATATCTACTGTCAGAGGAATCATTAAGAAGTTTAACACAACTGGAACAGTGGTAAACAAGCCTGGACGAGGACACAAGTTTATTTTGCCTCCACGCACAGTGAGGAGGATGGTAAGAGAAATAAAAAGTTCTCCAAAGCTCACTGTTAAAGAATTGCAACAAATGATAGCATCTCGGGGTCATAAAGTCTCCAAAACAACCATCAGGCGCTATCTACATGCCAACAAGCTGTTTGGGAGGCATGCACGGAAGAAACCTTTTCTCACTCACAATCATAAACGCAAACGTCTGGAGTTCGCTAAGCGGTACTGGGGCTTCAACTGGGACCGTGTGCTTTGGTCAGATGAGACCAAGATAGAGCTTTTTGGCAAAAACACTCTAAGTGGGTCTGGCGGAACACAAAAGATGAGTATGCAGAAAAGCACCTCATGCCCACTGTGAAGTATGGGGGGGGGATCGGTGATGCTGTGGGCCTGTTTCTTTTCCAGAGGCCCTGGGAACCTTGTTAGGGTGCATGGCATCATGAATGCTTTGAAATACCAGGACATATTAAAGCAAAATCTGGTGGCCTCTGCCCGAAAGCTGAACATGGGTCGTCACTGGGGTCTTTCAGCAGCAAGATAATGACCCTAAACATGTGGCCAAATCTACAGAGAAATGGTTCACCAGACACAGAATCAAGCTCCTCCCATGGCCATCTCAGTCCCCAGACCTCAACCCAACCCCATTGAAAACCTGTGGAGTGAGCTGAAGAGGAGAGTGCAGAGGAGAGGACTCAGGTCGCTGGAGATGATTTAGAGAGATTGTGCAAAGAGGAATGGTCGAAGATCCCTCTTTCTGTATTCTCCCCATCTTGTGAAACATTATAGGAGAAGATTAGGTGCTGTTTTGTTGGCAAAAGGGGGTTGTACAAAGTATTAACATCAGGGGTGCTAATAATTGTGGCACACATGATTTGATGTAAAAGAATTATTTCTTAATGTGGGATTTTTTTTTCCCACTGAATAAATGCACTTGAATTAAAGGTTGGATGTTCCTCTTTTTTTCATTGTGGTCCTATATTATTTAGAACAAAACTGAATTTATTAGAAGCTAAAGAACACATCTTAACCAGGGGTGCCAATAATTGTGGAGGGCAGTGTATATATATATATATATATATATATATATATATATATATATATATATATATATATATATATATATATATATATATATATATATATATATATATATATATATATATATATATATATATATATATATATATATACATATTTATATATACAAAAGACACTAGGGGTTTGGCTGTGTAGGTGTAATTTAGCATAGACTATACCTTGCAGTGCTTGCATGTTTTTGTGAAATGGACGCAAACAAGAGAACCTGAAGGAAACCTTACTTCTTATCTACCAATCTATCTTCTTAATCTTTATATTATTTATTTTAAACCAGTTTTTTGGTGGAAAGTGGTGGCTTAATGGTAAAGGTGTTGGACTGATACCAGAAAGACTGGGGTTCGATTCCCAGCACCACCAAGCCAGGTGGGCTGTGGGCCCCCAAGCAGCGCCCTTAACTCCCAATTGCTTAGTTGTATAAAAGAGATAAATGTAAGTCGCTCTGGATAAGGGTGTCTGCCAAATGATGTAAATGTTAACATTTTTCTGTCCATGTATCAGAAAATTTACGTATTATGGCATTTTAACCACTGAAGTAATGTTGTAAACGTGATAATTACAGTAGAGTTTTGGTGCCCTCTTGTGGTAACCTGCTACACATGCAGCAGTGAGTTTCTAAATTTCCTATTATAGTTAAAAAGATGCAAATCACTGGAATCCCCTTTCTGTAGTCTGTTCAATACATTTAACGTAAGCACCGGTTCAATCAATAGGGCACGGGGTAAATATACTTACGCTATTGATGTACTTAAAGAATTCCGAGACTCTCTGCTACAGCATAAATGTACTTACATTGTATGGAAAGGGTAAGAAAGAAAAATATCCCTACCTGTGACAGCAGCATCTCTAACGGCACTCGGTCCCTGAGCCACAATCTACTCATTCCTATATTCAAGCTGATTGACTTGAAAGGTAATGCAATTTCCTGGTGGACTGACCATGACATCGCAGCATGTGACTATTCATTACTCTGCCAAAACGCATGGTTTCCATTATTATTATACACTGACAGCCGTAAGCTTTTTCAGCTCTTAGACGGAAGAAAATTGAATGACAAACAAAAGAGCTTGGCATTGTGCCACAGAAATACTTTAGCAATTCATACTATTATAGATTTTTCAGTCTGGTCTTTTTAAGCTCGCTGACATGAAAAGAATTCTACACCAGTACTGTTAATAATTGAATTTTAGACAATTATTTGGTCTTTTATATATATTATGTTTTTAGTTTAGTTTTCCATTACAGAAGTCTTATTTCCATTTAGCCCACAGGCTCGTGAAGTTCAAAACATCACTTTTGTTGAACTCATTTAAACCGGAATCACTTTAGGACAAGGATTTCACATCTTGTATACTTTTTCTATTCAAGCTATTCCACTAGTATTCGAAGCTCTATTAGAGAGCTCATGATCCCTTAGAAGTGCACTTATTGCACTCTTAAATATATGTCATAGAAGATAATAGCAAAACCACTGAAGCGTCTCAAAAATGCCAAACCGAAATACAGTGACCGAGACCCCAGCAAGAGGCATGTCATTTTATTCCATAGTCAGCGTATGCATGCATCACTAAGCAAAAATATCCTTTAGGGGTTTTTTTTCTTCTCTTGTCTTTTGTTTTACTAATAGAAAAAAAAATTCTTGGCAAGATTTGAATCGAATGTTTAGCCTATTTTCGCTTTCCAAATAAACAGACGCTTTTTCACTCAAGTCAAGAATTCGTTTTTAAATACAGCAAAGTTACATATGTGTAGTTTTTTTTAGCTAAGGTATATAAGCGGGAATACTGTCAACCGACTGTCATCTATCCATCTATCCATCTTTCTCTCTCTCTCTATTGCGCACGCACGCTCGCTTTCTCTCTCTCTCTCTCTCTCCTCTCTCTCTCTCTCTCTCTCTATATATATATATATATATATATTTATATATATATATATATATATATATCTGTCTGTCTATCTATCATTCTATCTATCCATCCATCCATTCATCTCCCGATCTATCTATCTATCTATCTATCTATCTATCTATCTATCTATCTATCTATCTATCTATCTATCTATCTGTCTATCTATCTATCTATCTATCTATCTATCTATCTATCTATCTATCTATCTATCTATCTATCTATCTATCTATCTATCTATCTATCTATCTATCTTTCTTTATAAATATCCCCCTACCAATATATACAGAAAAAGGGGAAGAGAAGGAGAGAGATTATATTGTGGTATACATTTGGGTTGTTGGGTTAAAGGGTCGAATTTTCTTCCACTGTATGTTTTATTCCCATTGCTCTGCAAGAAGATAAAGAAAAGAAACAGGTAATTCTACTATTTTCCACAGGAGAGCTTAAAAATTACTTTCCTGGATTTACGTCAAGAGTAATGTGATTGACACCTCATGCCTGCGTCATCTATTACATACATGTTGCGGTATTTCTATTCTTCTCTATAAAGGAACATTTTTGCAGTGTTACACAGTATATAGTACAGAAATAATCACTTTCCCTGTAAGATCCTCCGTCCTTATGTATCTGTCCATTTTCGATACCCGCTTATTGCTAATCAGGGTCACAGGGATCTGCTGGAGCTATCATTGAGCAGGGGTTACACCCTGGACAGGGTGCCAGTCCATCATAGGGCCACATACAGACAACCACACAAACTTACATTAACTCCTATGGGCAATTTAGAATCATCAATCAATCTAACATGTATTTGGACTGTGGGAGGAAATCAGAGTACCCGGAGTAAACCCACGCAAACACAGGAAGAACATGCAGAAAGGCTCCTGCCGGGGATATGAACCTGGGACCTTCTTCCTGTCAAGTAAACTGTTCTGGCTTTGGAATGTATAATAACTAAAAAAGTTTAGTTATTACTGAACAAAGACTATACCACATGGTACGGTTAGTAATGATATTAACACACAGCACGTCTGTGGCACTCTATCTCTCTCTCTCTCTCTCTCTCTCTCTCTCTCTCTCTCTCTGATATATATGAATTGATTAGTAACCAGGATCAAATTTACAGAAGTCCACATTACAGAAATGTGACAAACTTCAAGGCTGAAATATTGGTGTGTTTAAAGACATTTGTCTCTCTATGGTACTGTGTCCTTCAATTAATCTGGAAACTGCTCTTTTATTTTCCAGGTGAACTGTTCGATTTTATCGCATAGGGGAAAGTGATAGCCCAGTGGTTATGATTTTGGCCTGCCAGCCAAAAATGGTGGGTTTAATACCCAGTACCATAAAGCTGCTAGCGGGTACGATTTTCAAAACTGTTAAATCACCATGGTTTTTCACATTTCACGATGGATCGGCGACAGGAGGTTACATACCAAAAAAAAAAACGCCGGAGACTCTGTCTGGTCAGCAAACTACGTTTCACAACCAAACGCACACGAGAAGTGATAATGAAATAAAGCAAGATCACATGTGAGATTCTTACACAACACTGGAAATATTATTAGTAAAAAGTTTATTTACATAGCACATTTCCTACACAGGGGTAATTTAAAGTGCTTTACACATAAAAAAAATTAAAATAAAAACAAAGATTGAAAATAAATGAAAACAGTTAGTAATATAAAATAATTATAGCCAGTTGGGACGTAGCACAGTGTTTATTCAGGAAATGCAGAAGTAAATAAATGGGTTTTGAGCCTGGATTTAAAGATATCTACTGATTTAGCACATCTGATCTCTTCTGGTAGCTGGTTCCGACTGCGGGCTGCATAATAGCTAAACGCAGATTTTTCTTGTCTAGACTGAACCCTTGGTATGTTTAACTGACTTGATCCTAATGATCTGAGTGATCTGATTGGTTTATATTCCGTGAGCATATCTGAAATGGATTTAGGTTCTAGGCCATTGAGTGATTTTATAAACGAGTAACAGTACTTTAAAAATAACCCTAAATGTAACTGGCAGACAGTGTAAGGACCTGAGGACCGGTGTGATGTGTTTAGATTTTCTGGTTCTAGTCAGAATCATGCAGTATGAGCCGCAGCTGTCTAACGGGCTTTTTGGAAAGGCACGTCAGGAGTGCTATACAACAGTCCAGTCTACTGGTAATAAAAGCATGAACAAAAGTCTCCAGATCCTGATTTCCTGACTGGAAACAACTTGCACCGATTTGCCTCAGATTTTCGGTATTTTACTGTGATTCGACAAAACCTTTCAGCGAGTGCACATCAGGGCTAAAATCATGCAGTGTGAACTCGGCATAAGACTTAACAGCTTAGCTGGATAAATGTAGGTCGCTCTGGATAAGCGTGTCTGCCGAATGCCAAAAAAGTAATGTAATAAAAGTGTATCATGCTAGTTGTGTGTTATTTATGTGTAAAATAAAACCATACCACATGAAATGAATATATTAAGTGCTAAGTAGCTCGAACCCAAACATGATCTGTCAATTATCACTTCTTCTGACTTGACTGAGATGATAAATAAGTGTCCTGACATTAGCCATATTACAAAATCCAGTTCCTTTTGCAAAATATTAAACAAATATCCAAATAATAATCGAAGAAAATCTGCTAATAACACTTTTCCCGACACATCAATTTCCTTGTGAATCTTAATTTTTAATAACGTGAAAAGGACTACTTTAACTCCACCCCTGCACTTGTCTGTCCAAGTTAAAGGTTATTACCATACGACTTTTACTACACCAAAGATCTGCCCTCTCTTCATCATACACTGCTGGACTTTATCTTGCTCCACCTCTGCACATCACCCCGTTAACTCACCATGGCAACAGTTTCCCAGCCACATCCAATCCGACGACTCGCTCATGCATAATTACAGCTGTTGCGGGAGGTTGACTTTCTGAGTGTTTGTGATGAGAGTGTACAAATACTTCATTAGTCACAGCATTCTCACAGGCACTTAGAGGGCTAAGCTTCTTCCTGCCATAAGCACAGCAAAACATAACTGCCACCTGCCATGTGTGTCAGCTAACAGCAGTACTCAGCATGACTTCCTGCTTCAAGTTGACTGTGTGAACCGCTCCTGCTCTCTTTCTCTATCTCACACTCTTTCTTTCACACACACACACACTCACACATTGTTATATAAAAATTAGTGGTACTCTAAGAAAGACTTAATTGCCCGATGTTTCTTATTATATCTTTCAGTAGTCACAGGCTTTAAGGCATTTGAGTGAAATTTCCTGCACATTAATTTAATGTAATTTTTTTTTAAGTCGACGTTTTAAAATCTATTTCATTGTTGGTTTTTGAAATCAAACAGTAATTGTGTGAAAGACTAGGACCAAATAAAAAAAATTTCTATCAAAAATATATTTTTTTTATTTTTTAAATGACAAAGGAAAAAATAAAGTGACAAAAGTGCAGTGTCTTAAAAACAGACCGAGGAGAAGACGTTTCAAACCATGTAAGAAGATTATGTAAGGATATAAATGATGGCTAAAATTACAATGATCAATATAGCCATTGTTTTCTTGAGTTTACCCTAGATGAAGTTTTCACTGCAAATACAGTGTACTGTAATGGCTGTAGAATTTCTTTCTGGGTTTTCTTACTAGGATGGGATTATGTAGGAGGATAGTCCAGGTGGTATATGTAAATATAATGTAAATGCCTTTACAGTGAAATATCCCATTTTAGTAAGTTGGGCTCAGAGCGCAGGGTCAGCTATGATACAGTGCCCCTAGACCATGAAGAGTTAAAGGTCTGGCTCACGGACCCAACAGTGTTGGCTTGAACCCAGGTCTTCCTGGTCTTCAGATCAGCAACTTAGTGTCTTAACCATTTGAGCCACCACTGCCGCCTGTTAGTGCATCCTATTGCACAAAACTATTCAACATTAATTCATTCATTTTTTTTATACCCACTTATTCCCTAATTCGGGGTCACAGGGATCTGCTGGAGGGGTACACCCTGGACAGGTCGTCAGTCTATCGCAGGGCCACAAATACACACACTCACTCATTCACGCCTTTGGGCAATTTAGAATCACCAATCAACCTAACATACATGTTTTTGGACTGTGGGAGGAAACCGGAGAACCCGGAGTAAACCCGGGTCAAGCACGGGGAGAACATGCAAACTCCACACAGAAAGAACCCCTGGCTGTGCTAACCACCATCATAGGAGACGTCGCACTGAAAGAAAGTGTCGAAAATCTTCTTACACTGGCAGAGGAAAAAAATGATTGCTAAAGCTATAAATCAGCTGTCAAAAAACATGTCAATCTAGCGATCAAAGGTAACAGATGTTTGTGTAAGATTATAGGAATCCTTTAGGATTTAAAATTTGTCTCAGATTACCAAATCATGGCCAAAATCACACAGTGTAAACTTATCTCAAGGCAATAAGAGAGCATTATCAAACCAATTCCAACAATTTCCCTTTACAAAGACATACTAGATCTGTAAAAAGTCTTACTGCACGTTATAGCTGCATTGTTTTCTGTACCTGTGCGTCTAATGTCTGTAATTCTCATTGCATCTATGTTGGATTTGATGTTAATGGAAATTGAATATTGCTAAATATGATGGTTAGTGAGCCAACGAGTTCTTGCTCTTTTATAATAAGAAGCTAACAGCAAAATCTGACCTTTTCCCCCTTAGATTTTAGATCAGTCATCTTTTTCTTCATGTGAATACCGGTGTAACTTTGCTAGCAGCGTCTGCCTGTGGTGTCAGAGTTTTTTGCCAGCCATTTAGAGTTATGATTCATATAAATGTAAAAAAAAAAGCACGCACAGAGTAATAAGCTTAAAAACTAAACAGCAATTATACTGTCAAAACACAAATGCTGATCATGCATGTTCTCGTCACATCAACATGGGAGCATTGTCAGGATATGACAGAGGATATGACAACGGCAGTAAGAACATTGGCATAAATAAGTCACACATACACAATTTTTTTCTGTTAAGTCCCAACTTAACACAAAATTAGAGAACATATATGCATACATGCATCCATCCATCCATCCATCTATCCATTTATCCATCATCTATGCCCACTTATTCCTAATCAGGGTCACAGGGATCTGCTGGAGTCTATTCCAGCTGTTATTGGGTGAAAGGCAGCGGTTACAACCTGCCACATACAGACAAACAACCACACACACTCACGGTCACTCCTATGACCAATTTCGAATTACCAATCAATCTAACATACATGTTTTTGAACTATAAGAGGAAACCGGAGAACCCTGAATGAACCCATGCAAGCACCGTGCAAGAACATGCAAACTCCACACAGAAAGACGCCTGCAGAGGATATGAACCTGGAACCTTCTACATGCATACACATAGAACGTAACTGATTATGGCTCACAGGAGCAAACAGTTAAAATCTTATGGAAATGATAAAAAAACAGAATTAACTGACAAAAGTAATAAATCCTTTAATATAAATATGTTCAATGTGCTGTTTTTTTATTAGCGATCATAATCTGATTGCCTTTCTAGTAGAGCTGCGGGACACAGTATCAAATTACATTTACATCATTTGGGAGACACCCTTATCCAGAGTGACTTACATTTATCTCATTTATACAGCTGAGCAATTGGTGGTTAAGGGCTTTGCTCGAGGCCCAGCAGTGGTGGCTTGGGAATCGAACCCACAATCTTAAAGTTGGTAGTCCAACATCTTACACATGAGTGACCACGTTCCACCTTCTGACTTACATTTCATTCTTTTTTTTATACAACTGAGCAATTAGCAGTCCAACGCCTTAACAACTGTGCTACCACTTTAATTGGTCGTTCAAACGGTGGTAGGTTAACGATGTAGTTTTAACACAGCCAAGTGGTACCTCAAAGATTAAAGTGTTACATCGATGATCAGTAGGTCATGAGTTCCAGGACCTCCAAGCTGTCAGTAATTTACTCTATCAACTGCTTAGTCGTATGAATACATATGGCAGAACTGAATTATGTAAACTTTAACCTGTCCTTAGATGCGAAATGTGATTCTGGGTAGATATGAGAACAATAGTGTGGTTTTGATAAGAGTTAGATCCCTATTTAAACAGTGCTGTATATTAGCTTGAAGCAACAAATGTAATTTAATTATTGTAATTTATTATAGCCTTTAATTAAAGCAGAATTTAATTTAAAATGTGAATTACTTTTATTTTAGATTACTTTTTGTATTGCTGACGAGAAAAAAGGGCATTTTTAGTTTGTTCTTCAGGCGAGAAAAACAAGCAGATAAGAGGAACGAAACAAATCACTATATAAAACAAACATGGCATTGGTTCAAGACCAGCTGGTCAATAGGGAGGAAGCACAGGGTTGCTGTGGAGGGACAGATGGCTACCCTTGACGCGCATCCACAAGTAGCATTACACTACATTTTATTTGCAGGGCTATACCATCTAAAAAACATAAAATTCTAGACACATTGATTTTTGGATGGAAGTTGGGCAGTTTTGCAATTTTCTCCTAATTTAGACCTCTTTGATCTATCTGAAATGGGTTGAATCGGGGATTGGAATTCCTCATTCGTTATAGTCATGATTATACTCATACTCATAGAATGAGATTTCTTCAGTTTAAACCAAATTTATTACAATATTTCCATATTTAGATAGCTTCAGTATCGCAATTTTTTAAAGGAAATACAATCTGAAAGCAAACCCGTGAAGCCTCAGACAAGGACTTATAGGTTAATCACAGAAAAATGATTCATTATCTAATTTCTTCTAAATCAGTACTATAAGTCAGTCAGCATTTAATTTCAGCATATAGTAAAGGTGTGAATCCAAAGAGCTCAACATACATCCCTGTCTTCTGTGTGGGGAAAAACCTGCTATAAATAATTAAAATATCAAATTTTACTAGTGTGTAATACACAATTTATAGACTATTGTTCTGAAAACAGCCCACTGGTCTTTTATGCAGTATCAATAGATGATTTTCAAACATATTGGCATCAATAAAACTATTATAATCATTTATTTGCATAAAATTAAAAATAGGGGCAGCACGGTGGCTTGGTGGTTAGCACTGTTGCCTCACAGAAAGAAGGTCCCAGATTTGTATCCCCTGCAGGGGTCTCTTTGTGTGGAGTTTGCATGTTCCGCCTGTGCTTGTGTGGGTTTACTCCGGGTTCTCCGGTTTCCTCCCACAGCCAAAAAACATATTTGCTAGAACGGTTGGTGATTTTAAATTGCCCATAGGAGTGAGTGTGAGTGTGTGTAGTTATGTATATGGCCCTATGATGAAATTGCAACCTTTCCAGGGTGTATTCCTGCTTTTCGCCCAATGACAGCTGGAATGGACTCCAGCGACCCTGTGACCCCGATTAGAAATAGGTTGGTATAGACAATGGATGGATGGATGGATGGATGGAAAATTAAATAGTTATTTAGGAA
Organism: Bagarius yarrelli; assembly: GCA_005784505.1. NCBI lineage: Eukaryota > Metazoa > Chordata > Actinopteri > Siluriformes > Sisoridae > Bagarius > Bagarius yarrelli. The sequence goes on from VCAZ01000023.1 coordinate 601,603, forward strand.
AACGATTTATAGAAGCCTGAAAATATTTTGTGTGATAGTCAGTTCAATTAACACAACTTCACTAAGCACTCTGAAATGAACATACCCTCAGTTATCAACTCTATTAGAGATAATGTTGCTAACTGCCAAACGCTACAGTGTTTTCAGTAAATTGCCCATATTTTTTTAAACAGCAAACAGGTCTATTAAACATTATTCTCAGAGTTACTAATATAACACTTAGGATATACTACAGTATATGGGTACGAGTTTAGGAACCTGACAATAATGATATAATTATAATGATCATACACGATTTTTACAACATCTCATTTTGCCGATTTAGTCCCCCTTTGCTGTTGTAATATCGTCCACTTCACTGGAGTTTAATATGTGGCTGTGAGGATTTGCTCATTCCACCGCAAAAGCATTAGTTTGGTCAGGAACAGCTGTCGAATCAGTGGGCATATTTGATGTGTTTAGTGGGTTTGATGTTCAGTTCTGCGCAGGCCATTCTTATACTTTCAGCACTGGAACAGTTTGGGCCTCTTAGTTCTAGTAAAGAGCAATAGCACATAAAGACGTACTGGACAATTGTGTGATTTTAGTTTTAGTAACAACAGTTCGAGAAACACTTACATGTGGGTGTGACAGTCAGAGTGGATTAACCTTTTTGACCATTTATTGCACATTTAATTAACTATAACATCAAAAGATCGGACTATCTAACACAAGCAAACTGCACATGCTGATCATTATCACATTTCTTCCTTTGATGCATTGTATTGTATTGTATTGTATTGTAAGAAGGATAAACATGATGGCAGGAGGGAAGCTTTATTTTGCTTGGGTCTAGCAGGATTTTTCTTATTCCAGGTTAAATGCATTTTTGTTCTGTAATGTTTTATTCTACAATAAATATATAGCTAACATAAATACTCGTGTACTGTTACTTTCCAGCCTCGGTATTGTACTCAGAATCTCATGTAACCAAAATTCTTGGTCTTTTTTTATATTTACAGCTTAATATTTAATGCCTCAATTTATTTTGATTAAGTTAACTAAGCATGCACCAGTACTTAAATGGCGAATACTCATTACATTTAAAAGAGAATTTTTTTGGACTAATGTAGAACCAGAATCACAATCTGTTTCCGAATAATTGGTCACTATAGCAGCAGCCATTTAGTCAATGTCAGACATCAGAGACAGATGCAGTTGCAGCTAATGGGTTCATTAAAGATGGAAAATAACAAACAGATTTTTAAAAAATAGTTTGATTTTAGTAAAAAACAGACAAGGTCAGAAAACTTCCTAACAGGAAAAGATTAAATTTGGTAGTATGGCACTAAGATGCTTTGTTGTGAGTTGAAAATTGAAAACAGGCCTGCTGTGTTAGAACTGAGGTGAACGTGTCAATGTGTGATCTGGCATGGTGTTATACGTTGTGGTGTGTTCAAATGTTAGAATAATAAACAGCTCAGTGTTAATTCCAGATTTTTTACCTATATTATGCATTGGGGTCAGGTTGTTACGTCCCTAATGAGAAATCGGAATAATGCATACATAGCTGAAAGTAGAGCTGGCGGGACTTATTTTTATTGACAATGTGATTGCTGATGGCAGCAGGATAAAATTTTCAAGTGAACCAAAGCCGATCGCTTTTCAGCTTGTAACAAAAAAAAATGTTATCAAAAAAAAACAAAAAACTTTGCAGTTTTAAACAACTTGTCATGTCCTTTAGTAGAAGACAAAACTAATAATATCATTTTAAAAATATAATAATAAAATATATAACAATAAATTACTAAGGTTTAGTAAGGTCAATAAAAGAAAATAGAAACATAGGGTGTAATAAAATAAAATACTACGCAAGAGCAGATTGTGTAAGATTATTAGAATTGTTTTAAGAGTATTTATCTTTTTTTTGACTTAGTTAATAAAGCTTAAAATTAGTTATTTTACCTGCCAATTAGGCATAAGTACAATAAGAGACAGTTTTTGAGGTCTGAGTTGTATATTTAAGACTTGATTTTAGCTGTAAAAACTTGTCTTAAGTTTAGGTTTGCTCATTAAAATGTTCAATCACACTTATACTTGTTCATTAGTATTATTTATTCAAACTGCTTGTTGTACACCAAACACATTTATTTACAACCTATTACCAAATTACAGTACTAGGTCACCACACTCTTTCCAACTCTTATCCAGTATGATTATTAATTTTAAGTGCAATGACATCTTCAAAGTTAGATTTTGTCAGTACCTACATACTGTTTTTAATATGGATGTAGGATCGAGGAGCTTTTCAGCATCTGTAAACTCTGTTGCCTCCGCAAGACAATGTACAACAACTTTATATGCTCACAGATCTCTGTTAAAATTCAGAATCTCCTACAGCTGGTATTCAAAACAAAATAATGAATGGTCTACAATGTAAATGTTTTTTACAAGCCCATACACAGGCACTTTCCTATTTGCATTTGTGATTACCATGGACTTTTCACTGACATACGTGTTACTACTGAGAATAAGCCACTTTACTGACAGTGCATGTCGTATGCCATCAATCCCAAAAAAACTATCTAATGTTTGCTGTAACGTACTTCATATTTTTGACTTAGACACAGGACCCAATTCCTTCTCATGTGCAAACACGGGATGCTTAATACCAAGTTCATTTTGACAACATTCAAGTGCAAGTGATTTGCTGACATTTTTAAAGTTCAATTTTGATTATTACCACCGCTTGAAAAAACTCAATAATCTTGTTTTTAAGTTAAAATGCTTAAAATGGCTAATTTTAAGACAGAATAAATAAAGCCAATTCTAAAATTAAGAGCATTTCTCCTGTTTAGTAACTCTGGATTTAAGATATTTTCACACAAATTAAAAAAGTAAACTGTTTAAAACATGATTATCAAGCTGGTTTTAAGTTAATAAGACCAAATACAATGCTTGGTTTTAATTAAGAGTTTAACTATTTTTTAATAAGAGTTTTATTGCTTATTTGAAGACATTGTGGGTTTTACTAAAGCCTAGATAGGTTTTCTTATTTCAAGAAATCCTACCAAGTCTAATTATTTAACTGCACTGGCAGATCATCTGACTTGTTTCTTCTTAAATCACATATTTGTTTCTCGTATTTAGATTTCTCGTATAAAATGTTAAAATTTTCAGTAAATTTTTTATTAGATATAACGTCAGTCATTGATTTAATGTGATTTTATGAGTGTGACACAGAAGACTGTTTTAGCTTTTTATTCACAGAAGAACATTTTACTACGTTCTTCGGCAGCCCATCACAGTCTGAAACTATCACAAAAGGGGTTCCTCAGGGCTCAGCTCTTGGTCCATTGACTTTTATAATTTAGAAATGTGGCACACCATACAAAGCTTTAATCATAATTCTCTCTTTGGTGACATTCAGACTCCTACCAAGTATTCAAATTGGATGACAAACAACTTTTCTATATATGTTTTACACTGATAACATGCCTACCTTATTTTCCTGCTTTTTCTGTTCACGACCTCTGAATCACAACCTCTTCGACAACCACATCAGCTGTATAGTGATAAAGCTCTTTTTTCATTTTGGGAACACTGAGAAATTCAGTGCTTGTCTTTTTCACTTGCTGCTGAATCCCTCAGTGGTGTGTTTTCTCCTATCCACTTGGACTGTTGCATTTCTATCCACAGTGCTATCAGTTCTGTTTCTCTTTAAAGGCCTCAAATATTCAGCAGGATATCTTTTCACAAATTTTTATCTCTGTCCAATTTTACAGCTATATTAACACTGGCTATCTCATTTAAGAAAATATTTCAACTTGTTTTCTCTATTTACAAAGGAACCTTTTTTGTCTCCGGTCTTCTATTTTTCATTAATCCCCCCACCCCACCGTCCACCCCCAATCTACCCTGCTTACTATTCCATATTACATCCTCAATAAATCTTTATTACCTCAGGCTTCACGGACCTCCTATAAAAAACCAGACCTATCCTGGATTGATCAACTGCATCTTTTTACTAGTGTGTCTCAGTAATGTTATGGATGTTCTTAAAGTATCTTTGGGTTATTTAAAAGCTCAGTAATTATCTTCTATAATTACCAAACAAGCAGAGAGAAAAGCATTTCATTTGGTAATGTGTTTGCTGCATCAAAAGCAAGTGTTCATATTAATCAAATATGGTGCTCTGCAAATAAGCGCTGACTAAAAATTAGCCAGTAAACACTACAGAAAACCAGAATTAAGCAGGTAGTTAGTGAGACAATTTGCGAACATTCTCCCCAGCTATGAGCTTAATGTGGTGACTGGTCTAATGGCTCTTCATTACTGAATTTATTAACACATGTAATACTTGCAAATTAACAATAGTGCCAAAAATTGTGCAACTTATTACAGCATGTTGGTGAGTATTAAAGCACTAATAGGGCTAGAAAAAAACTAGATCAATGTCTCTAAACTTTATTAGGTAAGACATACCTTCTATTTGTAATCTCCTTGCAACAATCTTTAATCAGGTCCCAGTCTATTTTGGTTTGTGTTTGAGTGTGTGCGTTTGTGTGTGTACGGTTCTCTTATCATTAAATCCTTCCATTCAGATTTGTATCTGTTGCCTGGCAAAGGGCTTGTTTAGAGATGCTCCCCAGAGCCCCCAAAATACCTGCTCTAGTGCTTCAACTGCTTTTAATCCATGCAAATCATTGCATTCTTATTCCCTTAGGAAATTAATTCATGTCTCCTGTAAACATAAGGAAATTGTACAGTAGAAGACACCTCAGTGGAGTGTAGCAGGATTTATGGTGACAGATTGGAGTGAAAATTTGTCATGTTATAACCCATGCTAACCCTTTATCTGATGCTGGTGGCAAAAGGTTAGCCCAAAGAATCTTTACAGTGGGCAGCATGGTGGCTCAGTGGTCAGCACTGTTGCCTCACAGCAAGTTGTTCCATTAGCATGAATGGGCCTTTTCTGTGTGGAGTTTGCACGTTCTCCTTGTGCTTGTGTGGGTTTACCGGGGGTACTCCGGTTTCCTCCCACAGTCCAAAAGCATGTATGTTAGGTTGATTGGTTATTCTGAATTAGCCATAGGCGTGTGTGTGTGTGGCCCTGTGATGGACTGGCGACCTGTCCAGGGTGTACCCCTCCTGCCTTTCGCCCTTTATAGACATCTGGGATAGACTCCAGCAGACCCCGAATTAGGAAATAAGCGGGTATAGAAGATGAATAAATATTTTCGGTCTCTACAGAACCCAATTTATTTCGGTTTAAATTGGGTTCTGCAAACAGCAAAACCTTGAAGCGGAAATACAAAAGAGGCAGTCTGCACATAAGCAAAACAGAAATGAAAGTTTGTGTTTGGCCTTGTCGTGGAGAGGAAAAGTACAGAGATAAACATCTGATTCTTGCGCTCTGCTTTAGAAAACATAAAGCAGATAGGGAATTGAATGGCAGCTCTCTCCCTTTATTTCATTTTACTTTATTTTTTAATAACACTCGCAGCAAATGTTTTCACCTTATAATTGATTTCTCGGACTGACAGGCAGCCCTACACAGCATGCCTAATACCCCACAACTGAAAGTAATCTATGATTTCTGGGGTTTTTCTCCTACTCAACAAAGATTGGATGCACCACTCAGAGATGCTGTATGGCTCTAATATGCTACACTGCTGCTTTATAATGTAACCAGTCATCTTGTGTGTGTTTTATAACCATACAGTTATCTTTGTGCTATACTAAAGAAAAATCCAGAATTCTGGTTTAAAGATTCTCTGGTGGGCTGAGTGGTAGTGTTATAAATTGCTCTAATAAGCCAGAGCTGACTCCTGGGTTATGAAAGTGCTTTTTTTGGTTTTTAAATCATAGGTAGTCACGGTGTGAACAATTTAGAATTTTTAAATTAAAATATTTAGAACCAGAATGCTAGTTAAATTTGTTCAAAACAAAAAAAAAAGACTTTTCAGCTGCCCACCTATAGGTGGATTACACATGATGTAATTGCTGTGTCAGATACTGATATGTGTCTGGAGGCACCAGAAGTAATTTTTACATTTACAGCAGTTTGACAGACGTTCTGGTGGGTTAAGGGCCTTGCTCAGGGGCCCACAGTGATATCCTGCTGGTGTTGGGACTCGAACACCGGTCTTCATGGTACCGGTTCAACACGTTAACCACTAAGCCACCACCTTTTCTGCATGTGATTAGCAAGCATGAACTCTAACTTTGCACTGTTTATGGATACGTAAATGGTTCAAATAAGAAAAAAAGGGAGATTTTATCGGTAATCATAAGGGGCAAATTTTCAAGAAAGTAACTAAAAAACCAGCATCTGCGGTCGGCTTTTAAAATCGCCTTCCCCTCTTATTGGCACCTCTGGCCGCGATGGCAGATATATATATTTATTTCAGCAGAAAATTTGCTCCTCTTTATAATATAAGCATCACATCTAACATATTTGCTGATTATCTGTTGATATAGATTTTTACTATATGGGCTACAATAGGGACTTTCCTCTATGTCTTTTATTCCGTTTTTAGTTTTACTTCTAGCCCACCATCTGAATTTCTTGTGTAATCCGAATCCCGTGATTGCAAACAAGCTGTCGTTAATAACTACACCTTTATTTAGGTACCACACCTTTCATTAAAGTATGTATAAGCTTTGTAGAATGATATAGTTTCATGTTTTTAAATGACTGACACTTTTTTCTAACCTGTACAGATCTGTAACGAGCCTAATGAAAGTAAAGAGGTGTCTAGAGTCAAAGCTCTCAAAACGAGATCACCTGCTTGTTTTGAAATCACAAAGTGTAACTTTATGCCAGCCAGGTCCGAACATTATTAGCAGTAGGCTGTAGCAAATTGTGGAGTGGTGTGAAGAGAAATTCAGATCGAAGCCAAGAAACAGAAATACTAATAGCCATGTACTCTTCTGGGAAAGATATGTGAAAACATGTGATAAAAAAACTTGTTATAATTTGATGCTTTATACATTTGGCCAATTTTTTTGTTCATGCAGACAAAAATGTGTTAGTGAGAATCACACACTAATGGTGTTACAGCGTCTACAGGAACTTATTTGATGATTCTGAAATTTTCTCTCAAATCTTTATATATTTTTTTTTTCGCAAACGTAGCCTAATTTCAGTATTACACACTTATAGATGAGGCTTCGGTAGCTTCATAAATATGTAAACAATTGCGGTGTAGACTAGATAAATGAGTGTAATGTAACACCGCAATCTTATCTGGTGCTAAGGGAAGATTTTACACTATCTTACACTTCTCAGTTCTTAGCCATTAAAATATTGTGTTACGTGGATGCTGGCGGATCTGTAATCGGTGGCAGTTGGATGAAACAGAGAAAATTATTTATTTGTTCAATGTTTAAAAATATTACCACACCGAATCATTTAAACCCTAAAATACACGACTTTCTAATTTTATTTTTACAATCTTACTTTCATCTGTCTTTGCCTTACATTATCATACTTAATTTTTGTGTTTGATTTGTACCTTGTAGTGGGTTTGTTCATGCTTTCATTAGCCAGTGAGTGTGAATCCTACCTGTCCTGATTTATGTTTAACACACATAAGGTGTCAGAAGAAAAAAATATTCGAATCCTTTGCCAAGTTGTGTGTGTGTGTGTGTGTGTGTGTGTGTGTGAGAGAGAGAGAGAGAGAGAGAGAGAGAGAACAATAAAGAGAGAGAAATTGAGACAGGATGCTTAGTTGCAGGTTGATGGTATATCTTTCACTCACTGTAATTGGACTGAACTCTTCATTGATTGACCCCCCCGTCACAGCTGACCTTTGCATTCACCCTACACACACACTCAGATCAGCAGGCACCAAACTAACAGGTCTAATAAAGCTGACCATGTTTCGTGCCTAGTGCAATTAGGAGACCTGCCAACTCGTTGCACAACCTTCGCCCTTTGAACAGTGGGCAGACCGAATATTAGCTCATCCATCGAACTACTCAAAAGTTCTGGATCTTTGGTCTTAGTACGAATGGGTTGATTACAGAGAGGATGAATAAAACTGAATAAACAGGAAGTCTGCCGTTAAACACACTTTGAATCGAAGCGTGCCTGTTTACACGGAGCAAGGTACGTTTCCACCATTCAACAAGCCCAAAACATGACTCGTGTTTGCGGTAGCTGTGGATTTCAGCACAAATTAATGACAGAATGCAACGAGGATTTAAAGTCTTGCTGCTGCTCCCTCAGAGTATTGACTGACATGCAGTACTGAGCTTATAACGCTCTCTCATCTTTCACTGTCAGATGAAAACCTCAGCTTCTAGTACAATACCACCAGCTCTGTCAACACTGCCATTTTGACATAATCCACTACTTACTGTACGTATATATGAAGGGTGGAGGATAGGATACAGCCGTGTGGCTGCTGAAAGACTGATAGTTTATTGTCGGCTGTTGAAATAAGGGCTGATTGTGCTAAGTTGCGAACTCGCATTGTTATCATCAGAGGCTCTGCGCAGTGTTGATGCACCTCAATAATCCTTCAGATATGAAATAGCGCGCCTAACACACGCTCCCACACACACACACACACACACACTATTGCTACGCATTGCAAAGGGAGTGATATATGCTCTCCTCAGTGCTGCATTCGACGTGTAGAGAATTAAAAGAGAATCTTCATGCATTCTGGAGACCGAATGAGCTTCTCAAACATTGTTTTACTTTCTCAACATTTACTTTTCTAATACAACTCCTTCATATCGTGTTTGGTTTATATAATAGATCCACACACATGCATGGCTATCTAACCATTACAATTGCACACTTTAATGCACCCAAACGCACTGAATGCGATATAAACGCAGATTAAAACAACTGCGCAAAAGAATAACGGCTAAATTTGCAGCCGTGTGGAGCACGCAAAAGGCGCGGTGGCGGAGATCCGCTGCGCAAAACTATTCATCATCACACTCATCATCCTCTTCATCATCTGCCAACTTTGGAGCGGAGAGTCGCCAAACTTCATCCCTCATCACCGAAAACAACGCAAACACGATTAAGAAATTCAATCAAAATTAAATCAGTGGGGGGAAAAAAAACCTGTCTTACCTTTATGGTTTTTGAGGATTGACACTTCACTTGGGAAACGGTGGCTGTTTGGTTCATGTTTGCATTCAAAGCTCGGCGGCAGCCCGATTCGAAAGATGCAGTCTGAGCCGGACTTTCAAGGGACTCGAAATTCACTAATCCACTCAGTCCACAAGTAGCAGCAAATGAAGCATGTGCAGCAGAAAGCAGCCTATCCTCGGGGTTTTTTTGCGACCTGACAGTATTGCGTGGTGAATCGGATGCGTAATGTGCTCAGCTGGATCTGTCTGCTCCTCTCTCTCCACTATCTTCCCCTCTGTGATATATATGCGCACCTGTAGGGCACAGCCCAGCAACACAACATTTATATAAGCACAAACCTCTTTAAATTGGCATTGACAATATAGCGAGTACACAAATTTGCCTAAAAATGACTAACTGATTTCAACAGATGGTGGAGGGTGGATATTCGAATTACCTGTCAATCAAACTACTAACATCTAAGTTCTTCCGAGAATAACTAACCCGTCCCAGTATCTTTCCTAGTGATGATTATTCGTGAACAGTGTCAAGCTGAGGTCTGTTTATGCAGATTCTATAAACACAGATACACACACTCACAGTCTATGGTGTCACATGGCAAAATCACTAGTCCAGAAGAAGAACACCCACACTGTTTACTGACGAGAAACCAAATGAACACGAAAGTAGTTAATGCAACAGAAAGGTTTTGCTGCACGTCATTCTAACACTAGAGACAGCTCTGTACTTGGTGTTTGAAATGAAACACACCACAGATCTGAGGTGCTGCTATACAGCAAAGGCTAATAGGAACCAAAGGGATTTGGGAGATGATAGCAATGTACAGAAGCCCCGTGTCTAACGCTCTCTAGAGTGGGTGGCTTTGAGCAGTGGATGAAGTCCAGCTCTGAACATGCTGACTCTGAACACTCAGCCAGAAACACATGGTAACTCTAAACAATCATCCAAAGAAACACACATTTGGGGGTTTTTTTTTTTGTTTTTTTTGTAATTGCAGCTCTGATTCTGTAGCCAGAAAAACACATATTATGTACATTTAAACAGAAAGACACAGTAACTTTGGTTATCCAGCCAAAGAAACTCAGATATTCAGAAAAACACACCAACTTCGAACATGAAGCCAGAAAAACACATTCTTTGAACACACAGCCAGAAAGGCCCACTAGCTATGAATATTCAACCCGGGAGACACATATAGTCTGAACAGTCAGCCAAAAAAAAAACCTACTCTAAACATACAGCCAGAATGACACATCAACTCGAAATATTCAGCCAGAAAGACTTACCAACTTTGAACATTCATTTAGAAAGAAATATACAGCCAGAGAGCCGTAGCGTAGCTGGGTGGGCAAGGGGGGACAACTGTCCCCGGGCACAGTATCTGGGGGCACCAAATTGATGTTACATAATTACGAATAAATTTTAGAATAAAATGTTTTCCCCAATTATACCTTCAAAGTACCATTGTTGCTTTAATTCATTCATTCATCTTCTATACCCGCTTATTCCCTAATTCCGGGTCACGAAATTATGGAATAAGGGGGAAAGGCAGGACATAACAATACACGTTTTTGGACTGTGGGAGGAAACCGGAGTACCCCCGCTAAACCAACACAAGCACAAGGAGAACATTCAGTGTTAACCACTAATCCTTAATTTTTCAAACTTTTCTCACCCACTTTAAACCCTAAACATATACCACGAAATGCAGGTTTTGATGTTCTAAAACTCAAAAATTTCCAGAAAAGCATGACGGACCTCCTTATGGCGCGCACCTTGTCACGAGGGGGCCAGCAGGGGACGCGAAAACTGACTTTTACCCGGGGCACTAAAAACCCTCGCTACGCCTCTGACAGAGAGAAACACTATCTCTAAATATTCAGAGTTAGAGAGACACTCTGAATATTGAGCCACGAGAAAACACACTAACTGTGTTAACAGAGTCAGAAGCACACTAACTCTGATAAACAAATGTAAGATAATATATTCCTGTTTTAGACACTGGATTGTATAATATGCTGACAGCATATTGTAAACACCGTTCCCGCAGCGATGCCATTCCATTCGTCTTTGCTACACTGAAGTTTTGAGATCAAACAATGATTTGAGATTTCCAGACATTCCAATTAAGAAGTGTTAAACAAATTAGCCACCCAATTTTTACTCGATCAAAGGTATAAGAAAAGAGATCTCAGTATATAACACTTAAATCAATTGTTTATGTGGACTTCTAAGGTTATTCTGCTGCTACAATCATGAGTTTCATTTATAATCAAGATTAATGAACCTGTTTAAGGAGCAGCCATGCAAGCCAAAGCCATGACACTACCTACCATGCTTAACTGATGAGCTTGTATGTTTTTAATGAGTTTCCATTTTCTTACACTTTCATCTTTTCATCTATTTGGAAGAGGGTTTTTATTGGTTCCAAGACTTTTGTGGAGCCTTCTTTATGAATAATCTGACCTTCTCATTTCTACTGTCTTTATATTATTGCTCCTGGATTCAGCTTTAAACACCAGATTGTTATAACACCTTTGCACTGAGAGGATGTCACTTTTTTTCTGTTGTTGTTTTTTTTTTTTACAGCTTTCACAATGGTCCCGTCATCCACTGCTGTTGTTTTTCATAGCCTTGGCTGCCATGTTCGATGTTTGGTTCTTGGAACATCTGTGCGTTTTTTTTCCTCTCTCGGCTTCAAAATGACTTAAATCCCATAAACAGCTTTTTATGGGGTTTCAAGATAAAATATTCAGAGCTAGGAACTTTAACTATCAGTCTAACAGGGGCACATCTGGACACCGAGAAAGTTTTAACACCAAGAAAGTTTTAACATCACAGTACATGAAATGTTTCTTGCTTAATAAATAAGAAAGGTGGTAAATCAGTGGGGTAGGTGTTGGACCGCTGATTAGAATATTGTGTGTTTAATTCCCAGCGCTACAATCCTGCTCAGCTGCTCAGTTGGATAAATAAATAGATAAGTGCAATTTTTCTAACCGGATTGTATATTTTATTTGTAGCATAAGGCTTTAGCATGCTGGTAAGTAAATTACCCTCAGGTGTGAATAAGTGTGTGTGTGTGCCTGGTGCTCTGTGGTGGATTGGCATTGTATCCAGGGTGTATTCCTGTCTAACACTCGGTGCTTTTAAGTGAATCCTCTGCAACCCTGATCAAGATAAAATGGCAACTGAATAAATAAAAAAGCTATTTTGCAATATATAAATTACTGTCATTTTTGACAAATGAAAAAAACATACGGTTAAGGTGTTGGATTACCAACCTGAAGATTGTGGGTTCGATGACCAGCTCGACCAAGCCAAGACTGTTGGGCCCCTGAGCAAGACGCACTGGAAAAGGGCTGCCAAATGCTGTAAATATAAATGTAAATATAGATTATTATCGTCTCAAAACTTCATGTTACACAGTTTCAGAGTCTGATTGGACTCGAATCAGAACCATGGATGCAATTAGCATAGTAATAATAATATGTATATTTATGCATAAATTGAGATAAACAATAAATACCTAGTAGCTCAATGAATAAATCATTGGGCTGTTAGACTGCTGGTCTTGGTTATGGTGTTAAATGTCTAAACGAAAAGATGTTAGGTTCAATTCCCTACACCACCTTTGCTGGGACACTAAACAAAGCGCTTAACCATAATCAGTTCGATATTAGATAATTAGATAATATTATCTAATTATTTATTCATTATTTATATTAGATAAATATCTGTCCAGATAACAGCATCTGGCAAGGAGTAGAAATGTAAATGATACAGAATAGTGACAGTGCTGGTGGAAGCATGATTGTATATGCTATGATGCTAAATTTTGTCTATGCATCCTATGCCCTAAACATGAATTACAGCAATTTTAATTGATTACAAATTTACATTTGTTATAATATTATGATTCAGATTCTATTACACAGCTTCTGTTTATCTCTATATGCTTTGGGGAAGTATACATTTTTCATCCATTCATAATTAATTCACATTTGGCTTGTATGTAGCTAGCATTGTAGAGTCATTGTACATGAACATGCAATGTACTGTTATTGCTGAGTATTATTTTGCTGTATTCCAGGTCATTTGCATGTATAACACAAACATTAATTTTTTTAAACATTTAGATTTACATTTGCGGAATTTATCAAGCAATTAGGGTTAAGGGCCTTGGTGCCGGGAAATAATCTCGAATTAGCAGTTCAACACCTTAACCACTGCGCTACCACTTCCCCACAAACCTGACATAGACTGCCCTTCAAATAAAATGTAGGATGCTACAGAATTTTTGCTCAGGTAGTCAGTGTTTAATCTTGACATTGAGATCTTGTAGAAGGTGTGTCTGGCTCGATGTTTCCCTGCAATTACTCTGCGGTGATACACAGCTAGCAAAGAGATGCTAATGTATGACAGGGAGATTTGAATACAGCATCAAAGCTGTATAAGGCAAAAGCCCTGAGAAGAAGCGGTCCAAAAAGCGGTCTCGGTTTAACAAGAAAAAACAACTCGGCTACAGGCATGGCTTAGCTGATTGATGAGCCAGGAGTTGAGAGTAATTCAGAGGTCGACATGTCTTCTTATACCTCAGTGACCAGGCATCCTTCTTGCTCCTTATCTGATGAGTATTTGGATACTATATCTTATACTAACCCCAAAAGGTTCTATCGGGCTGTTAATGATCTATCACTGGGCTGTCACTTTCTACTAGTCTCTGCCAGGTCTTATGGCAGGCTCATAGCAAGTTGTCAACTGTCTCAGCCAACCTCTGACTCGAGGTATTGTTGGAGGTTGCAGGGTGGGCCATATCACAGCACGAAGATTCCTTTCCTGAAATTCAGGCCACATGGTGCAAGCTGTCCCGACTATCCCAAGGTCCCGTAAGCTAGAGTCTACTATAAATGAGCAGACTTTTCAAAATACGCCCACTCTTTTTTCTTAAACTCAACGAAGTGCTCCTTAACAGCAGGGCACATGTTCGTCAGCCACACCACAGTTTTAGTGTGTGGTGTATACAATTATGCTTGTCAATCAGATTAAACTAGGCTGCCATGCATCAGTATTGGTATATAAGTACTGGCTATATTGAGGGTGCTTTTACTGATTATTTAAGCCAAATTGGCAATCCATCTAAGTTTGATAGAACTATAGGAATTCCGAAAAGATATAATCAGCATTTAAACCTAAACGACCGCAGACTGAATCTTTCTTTAGTAACAGCATATACACTACATTTGTCTGATTGGAAGTAGTCCACAGAAAGAGAGAGATAATCACTGCAGATGTCTCACTTACAGGCTGTGGGATGTGTGGTACCATAGGGGTGGGTGTGGGTGGACCCCCTGGTGTAAAGTGAAACTGGAACCAAGGGCATCCATCTGGCCCAATTTTTTTTCATGCGGATGCTCAGATGGTATTACAGCTATGCTGATAATTCTGTGGCAACGAAGCATCATGGGCTTTTATGACAATCTATATGCAGTGGTGGCTGGTGACAAACTGTTATTTTTTATGTAATGAATAACCCATGATCCGTGAATGTAAGTTCAATGTGGGTTAATTATTAGTAACACTACAATAAAGTGGTAGAACACTAAAAGGTATGACTTATTTCACCACAGTCCAATCACCTGGCCAAAAATATAATGATTCTATAACAACACACTTCCACTGTCTATATGTCTAGAAAAGTGCCATCCATGCACCCAGAGGTACTCTTTTACCCAGATCTGAGATAGGTTTAGCTAGGAGCAAATGAACCACTTCGAAATTGGCTGGTCATCACCTTAAAGAGCCAGGCTTTCTTGGTGAAGCCAGACAGCATGCAGCGACAGCATGCCATGGCTCAAAACTAACATTATCAGCATTTTTATGCTTTTATGTTTTTTTGTTTCTCTTAGTAACATGTACTCTCCTTTATACTTCTACTACTAATTCATCCTTATTTAAATTATGTTATGTATATTATGCATGCCCCTTTCTTTACAAGCAGAGCACAATGGATAACCAGCTCTCTAGAGTCACATAAGCTTATTTTTTGCTTTTCTGTCTGCCAAAACCCCTTTAGGAGCCTTAAGTGGGACTTGTGTTTGTTAGCCAGATGACTCTGTGCTGTGTCCTGTGGTATTAAATGCATGAGACACTAGTCACCCGATACCTAGCGTTCAATTTGCCATAGGATTAACAGAAAAGGTTAAACAAAGGTTAGTCAGGCAGATGAGCAAGTCATTACCTAAGCTTAAAGACAACCCCATTGCTATCTTATATGGAGACTTCCCATGGGTCTAATATTGAGCTGCACGAATCCAAAAAACTGTTAGCTAGTCATTACCTCTGCAGCTATACTGGCGATGTTCATGAAGCAGTCATCTCTAACGGGCATTCAAAAGCCCTTGACAGCTAAGAGTCATGGAATACATGTAGTATGTATGTAACTATAAAGCCCATATATTATCATATATTATTGTATTTTATTTTTTACCCATTTGCATTCATTGGCATTTTTATTCAAAAGTATAGTTTGTATTTTAAATGTATTTGTAAGACTATAAAGCCATATTTATGCCGTTTGCCAAGCAGTATCTGATAAATGATTGCTGTATGACATCATATATCAGCAAGAATTACATCATACTTTACAATAGGAACTTGGTTGAAAATCCGTACAAATACCATATGATGCGGTTTTGTTATATGGCAAAAATTGATTTAAAAAGTAATTTTGTACAATAAACAAATACAAAGCTATAGCCAACGTTTGTTTTTGAAAGAGAGAAATGTATCTTAGATACTTTTGTGTTGCTCTTGTGTGTTTGTGTATCATTAGTCCAGACAACGTATTTCCTAATTTAATATTACTTTGCTGATTAATTTGTTAACATGGCGGTATTTGCCCCCCTGCGAGAAGCCTAATGTCTTCTTATTAGATTACTTCTTATGTTGGCTCCAAGTCAGTCCAGTACATTTTCTATTTTTTTGCTCTATTATTTCACTGAGATTTCAGTTCTACCTGTCAAACTGACCAGCCTTCATGCAGTATGTCCCTGCTTACATGTCTCCAGCTTTGCTGTGGCACGACGGCTGCATGCATTGCTGTCTTTTCACCCAGGACCATGATGCCTGTTCCGTTTTATCATTATGACTTCTAATATTCAGTTCTCTATCTACCCTCTCATGTCTGTTTCTTGTATGCATCAGCTGCATGCGCTCTGACATCCCCATGTTTGTACTATACATGATGAAACTTCGGTTCTACCAAAGCATCATTCACATCCTTACTCACAATGTCCTAAATTAGAAGAAAACTGTGTGTATATTTTATTGTGTGTGTGTGTGTGTGTGTGTGATACTTTACATAATATGTTTCTATTTTACAGTCCATCTAATACTTAGTGATCCATTTGAAGCAAGACACTTTAAAAATGGCAGACAATTAATTTGTTTTCTTTTTTTTTAGAATTGTGTGTCACAACCATCAGGTCTCGAAATACTGTTCTATCTATTTCTGACACTCCTACACTTCCCAGAGTTAGTTTGGGGTCCTTATTTTTAGTTTTTTTCGTATGTTAGAGTAAGACTGGTTCCATAACATACAGTGAAGTAAGTCATGGCTGACATTAAATGTGGCTTGACTTTTAAACGAGGCTTGCATTATCATATCCCATATACTAGATCCTAGTGTTTAATTAGCATTTTACCCGTGTCTCTGTGCGGGTTTTACAGTGGTCATCTGTTCTCCTCTGATAAAAACCGCTGTCAACAAGAGACCTTTAATATTTAAATACCACACAAAAGAAAAAAATTAAGCCATTTAACTAAGGAGCCATTTTACATATAACTCCTATTATCAGCCAGTACACACACACACACACACACACACACCGTTTCACTTGAAGGAACTTTTCCATTTACATAATTAACAATACAGCTAGTTTATACTATGCCACACCAAAATAATCTCAGGAAAAAAATCCACTGATCAGATATAACATTTAAACTAACCCTCCGTATATATATTGTAGCCCTCCATTGTGCCAGAACAGCACTGGCTCCTCGAGGTATGGACACCACAAGACTTTTGAAAGTGTGCTGTTGTATTTGAAGCTGTAGTAGCAGCAGATCCTTCAAGTCCTGCATGTTTCAAGTGGAGCTCCTATAGATCTGACTCGTTTGTTCGGCAAACCCCACAGATGCTTGATGGATATTGATCGGAGATAAAAAAAACGGAAGTCATGTTTATCAAACCATTCCTGAAGAACTTTTGCAGTGGCTGCAGGAAACATTCCCCTGCTGAAAAAAAGCTAACCTCAGGGAATACTATTACCACAAAGGGCTG
The DNA here is from genome assembly GCA_005784505.1 of Bagarius yarrelli. Taxonomy (NCBI): domain Eukaryota; kingdom Metazoa; phylum Chordata; class Actinopteri; order Siluriformes; family Sisoridae; genus Bagarius; species Bagarius yarrelli. The sequence continues at coordinate 619,047 of VCAZ01000023.1, forward strand.
TCTGAAACAAAGTTTAGATAGGTGGTATAAGTCAAAAGAACATCCACATGAATAGTACGATATCAGAGTATCTAACTGCCTCCTTGAACAAGTAGCTCTAATCCTTATACAACCATTTAAGGTCTATTTCTAGTTTACAAGGTTCAAATACACAGGCTCAATTTGTGGGAAAATGTCATTTTAAGGATCCCTTTGGCCTCCAGAAAAACATTTAAGGTACCACAACACATAGATACAAGTAATCCAAGTAATCCAAGTAAAGTAAGATAACCTCTGGCTTAAATAGATTCTCTCCTCTAAATTCACCTGGTGATAATGATGATGATAATTGTGATGATAGTGATGACCAAATGTACTGTCAGATGTCTACCAAAAGACATATCAGGCATTCACTTGAGGCATCCATTACTTGGAAAAACTGCCCCTTCTACTTATATGTTTTAAGCAGTGGTCTAAACACTATCAGAAGATGACCTACATTTACAACCTAAACTCTAATATTTGTTTTATTGAATTGTATTAAGTTATTCCTAACAGTCTTTTCTCTTCATTTTCTTTTGCTGCACTGCTTCCAGTATGTGTATGTGGATGTTAGATTTTTTCTCTAATCAGATTTCAGTTTCTATGTGCTGCCATGTTAATCTAATCTGCCAAAGCCTTCAGAATCTGTAGTGCTGCCCATGTAAATTAAACTAAATTAGTATTGGCAGATTGCTAATTGGTTAATGTTATTAAAGACCAGTCAGATTTTTAAACCCGCCTCCAAAAGCCCGCTAGCTGGCGCAGAATGACATTAGCATTTTTCCATCCACTGATTGGTTAATCAGAGTAAATTCTTATAGCCTACAGACTAGCAAAAGTCATCTGTACAGTTGAATTAGAATTTTTACGCCCACAATGGCTGACAGGGGACGAGGAATTAACTTTGTCTTGGACATACTTAAAAATATGTTTTTTAAAATTATGTTTGACATTGTGAGGAGAGGTCGGCTAAGCCACTTCCAGGACAGATCCTACGACTGGTAATGCTGGCTTATAGCTTTTAAATGTATTATATCTTTTATTTAATTACTAATGTTTTTGTGATGTAATCTCCATCATAAAACTCCAGATGATGATGTACGTGGTACAGTTGTGGTTGTATTGTAGAGGTTTGGGGTCTTAACAGAGTTTCTTGATTTAATAAAATGGTTTTCATCCTCAGTACGTGAAATGTCTCTCTGTCTTTAATGCCACACCGTGTTATATTGTGTTTTTGTATAGTGTTGATGGTTTCTGTCATTGCGACGTGATAGTGGTTGTATTAGGAAAGGTGGAAAGTGGTGGCTCATGATGAAGGTGTTGTACTGCCAACCCAAAGATTGTGGGTTCGATTCCCAGCTTCACCAAGCTGCCACCACTTCACCCCTAATTGCTCAGTTGTATAAGTGAGAGAATTGTAAGTCGCTCTGGATAAGGGCATCTGCCAAATGCTGTATATGTATGTCAATTAGGAGGTGTATCAGTCTGGTAAATCCCTATTTAAGGCCCAGGTACCAAATACACCGCCAGCCACTGGTTTCGAGATACCATTTCTCACAGAGAATTTCTAAAACATAAGATTACTTGAAAAGAATTGCTTCTCTTTAGTATGTCTAATCCTGTGAGGCTGGAAAAGGGGTTCTATTTTACTCTATTCAAAAAGAAATGTTCATACCACCTATTATACGCTATTTGATAGATCTTCTACTTATGTAACTTTTCAGACTACATTATTCTCTAAATGTCTATATGTCAAACAGAGAACATTCTCTTGTATGTCCTTTGGCATTGTAATAAAATAGAAATGCTTCAGCCTTGAGTACTGTCTTGTATCTGGTTGTAATGTCTACGTATTTAAGCTAAGCATCCAGACTGATCTGTTGTGCACCAGAGGATACTTTCCTTAGAGTTATATAAAACTAATTTATCCACCAGCACTCTGCTTTCCATCTTGGTGTTTGACCAGTGACCTGTTCGTTCAAGACCAAAACAAAGTGGCTGACATTACTTAGTGCTTTTCTTAAAAGCATTTTTTTTTTTTTTTACATTTTTGCTCTTACAGGAAGGAAAGACTCTAAAAACCTATATAAAAATGCCCACATTAAGGCTACATTTGGTTAAATAAAATTTCACTGATGGTGAAAGCAAAAATAGCTAGAGTGAACACAGCCATAGGTGGTCGTGTTCCACAGCGTCGAGAGAATAACAGTTCCTGTTTTTTTGCAGAGCAGTGATTATATACAGAATATGTTGCACAAGAAAGACACAAACGTATATATGCACATGCCGTAATGTATACATTAATAATAGAAATGCCCCACAGTGACATGCTGGTTGTTATATACGTGAGGGTGTGTACTGATAATATCTCAGAATGAAATAGAACTCAGCCGATATATAGTCTTCTGCACAACTTCAAGAACCTCAGCATTTGGCAGACATCCTTATCCAGAGAGACTTCAGTTTATCTCTTTTATACAACTGATCAATTGGGGGTTAAGGGCCTTACTCTGGGCCCCCGAAGTTGCAGTGGCAACTTCGATGTGCTGGAAATCAAACCCTGATCTTCAAATTGCAGGTCCAACATCTTAACTACTGCGCTACCACTTTCTCTTTCTCCTGTGGTTTCTCTTGTGATTTACATCAGGGTGTTTTTTTCTCATAGCTTGCTAACATCAACTTTCTTTTGAGAAATACCGACCAAACCAACCGCTCCTGCTGCAGTGTATGAGTACACTCATACGTCTAAAACAAAATAAAGCCAGCATGTTTTTACCCGCTGCTGTAGCCTATGTTTTTAGAGTAAGTCCTGGATTTTCCTTTTTTACCCCCAGTGCGACTTCTACAGTATTTCTTCACTCCTACTTCTCCGACCATTATTGCTCTCTCCTCTTTTCCTCCTCCTCTTTTCTTTTCATCTGCTCCACTGCCTGTGAAAGACCAGACATGCTGTGAATACGAATAGGAATATGGAGGGATGATCAACGTGTTTCAATAACACATGAAAACTCACTTTTACAGTTCAGAGACACCACATACCCTCCCACTTTCACCCACACTGAGTGCTCAAATACAACATTTAAACCGCGTTAGGAAAACTAACTTCCCTTTCTACCATGAATGCTATTCAGAAGCTCTGAAAGACGTCAGTACTCAGTTATTCGACACACACATATACTGTATACATACAGTTTCCACCTACACACACACACACCCACGCGCAATTTATTCGTATGTGAAAAGCCATGGCAGTGTTAACAAAAAAGAATTCAGCCACAGCAAACGGCTGTCTGTTTGTGCTTTGCTCTGACATCAAGAGCAGCTCTTCATCTCCCCGAGGGCATATCTAGTAAAAGCCTAGCTTAACAGTGCAGCGCTACACACTTCAGCTATGATTAAGAAATGAAACTCAGTTGTGCCTTGTGCCAAATAGCTCAGTCTTTGCAATCTCACCAGGAGGGAAAGACAGCAGGTTTTCTCTTTTCCCCTGTTGTTACATGATGGAAAAAAAACAGTCGGAACGTTTCTCTGGGGAAGACACACAGATTTAGAAAGATCTTTTATATCTTTTCTACTACAAATCTCTTTAAAAAAAAAAACAGCTTCACGTTAACAATCATTTTTGGGGTTGGAGTAGGTAGCCTAACGGTTAAGGTGTTGGACTGCTAATTGAAAGATCAGGGTTTGATTCCCAGCATCACCAGGTTGCTGCTGCTTGGCCCCTGAGCAAGGCCCTTAACCCCAATTACTGTATGAATGTAAGTCGCTCTGGATAAGGGCTAAATGCTAAGTGTAAAAAGTAGGGGTTAACTGGTTACCGATGAGGCCGATTATCAGCGCAGATATTAGGTATTTTTAGGATTATTGGTATCAGTGATTTTTATTATTCAGTATTATTTAGTCATTATTTTCCTGGTAAAATAATTTAATTTTGAAAGACTATTTGGCTTTAATGAGCATCTCTCAGTCTCTTGTGGGCGTGTCTTTAGTGAAAAAACAGTGAGGATGTTTCTCCAGGTGAGACACACAGATTTAAAAAGATCTTAATAATTTTTTTTTACTTTTTCTTCATGTTAACAAACGTTTTTGGGGTTGGAAGTAGGAGTTGACTGATTATTGATGTGGCCGAGAGCGCAGATATAAGGTATTTCTATGATTATCGGTATCAGTCGTTTTTTTAATGAGGTGTCTGCAATTTATGACAAGATAATAAGCAAGCTCACTAAATTCATTTTATCAATAAATTATTTTTACACCAGCACAGATATTAGGTATTTTTATGGTTATCGGTTTTAGTCATTTTCAGAACCGATTTTGAAAAGATTTTGTCTGTCGTTACCGATATAAGAGCTTTATTTTTATTTTGCAAAGACTTGTTTGTTGTTATAGGTGCTGCAGAAGAGATCATAAGAGATTCCTTCTTTATAATCGTCTGCAGCGTATGGGTGGACAGTATGCTCATGGGTCCAATACCTGGCTTATTTCCTGTTTTAGACATCCTTTTTTATCAGGGCTTTAATTTTCCATAATGGTACTTTAACTACTATTGTATTTTATATCAATTACCTGATTGGTGCGAATCAACTACAGTCTGCGTTCTCTGTGTTGAAGGATTGCTGACAGAACAGATGAATTTTACATGTGTGCAGCCAAACAGTCACACCCCAATAAAGACAGGAAATGGTCAGATGTGACAACTGAGATCCTGAGGGAAAGAAACTAGTTATTTTGCATATAATTAATTAACACTCACCAGCTGCTTTAATGTGAACACCTGTACCCCTACTTGTTCATGCAGTAATCATTTCAACCAATCGTGTAGCAGCAGCAGCACATCCAGAAAATTAGTTCATGTTCACATCAAACAGCAGACAGGGAAAAATGTATATCTGTCATTGTGGCATGTTCTGGAAGGCCAGATGGGTTCGTTAAAGTATTTTAGAAACTGCAAACAGGCAAAAAAGGTTATGGTAACCAGGTCCGGTTCTTGCCAACCATAGAAGGGTGGGCAGAAACATATCCCAGGTGGGCAATTTTTGGGGGTGGGGTTGAGAAGATAGATACTCTGTAAAATTCAAGTATTTAAATAATAGAATAACAAAACTATTGTTTTACTAATATTTTTGCTTGGGCTTGGTTAAGAAGACGGTATATATTAAATCAATATAAGCAAATATAAATTTTGATTGAGTGGGCAAGACAGACATTTGGGTTCGCTCAGCCCACCCCTGCCCATGCCTAGAGTCGGACCTGATAGCAGCTCAATTATTCACTCTTTACAATCATCATGAGCAGAAAAGCATCTCGGTAGAACTTCCGTGTATACAGTTTCAGATTTTCAGCATTTTAGTTTTGGTAGGCTTGTGCCCAGTTAAGCATGAAGTCTCATCTCCCATCAACAAGGTGTTTTAGCCTGCAGTGCAACGCTCCCACTCTCTAGGTGTTTTTTGGTTTTCACACCATTCTCTGGAAAGTCTAAAGCAAAAAGCTGGTGTTTTCATTCCAATCAAGCTGGAGCTACACTTGATTTCACCTGTTTAATCAGTCGATCTTGGCTTTTTGCTTGGTTAGAATGAAATCCTGCACCCACACTGGCCCTTTGTAGATAAAACTAAATAACTCAGCTTTAGAGACTATTGTGTGTGTGTGTGTGTGTGTGTGTGTGTGTGTGTGAAATCCCATAAAATCAACAGTTTCTAACTTGCTGGAACCATCATCTGAAACGAACAACCACGCTAGGGTTAAAAATCACTATGTTTTAATTTTTTTTTTTTTTTACCAATACAGACGAGCAATATGAATATTAATTAAAGCCTTTGGCATGTATCTGTGTGATTTTTTATACATTTTGCTGCAGGCATGTTTTCATAAAAGGCAGTCTGTACAGATGTTCTTTGTAAACAAAATTTATTTTCAAATAAGCTGTTGCTGTCACTATATGTTTGGATTAAAAAATATAATTCTTAACAGAATGAATTCTCAGATGATTTTAGTGAGTTATATTAATGGTGGACAGAAACAGCCTGTCTGTGAGCATATCTGCTTTGGTGGCAGGGAAATCCTGGCTTTGTGCAGCACAGTGACAGCATCCAGAGACGAGGATTTCCAATAAAACTCATTCTTAGTGTTTCCAGAATCAGCTGCAGAGCCGTCCACGGCTGACGCTTTGATAATGAGCCCTTTGTCCTCCGTTCCTGTTCAGTTGCTCACAGAGCCTCCAGGAGAGATGATGCGGAGAAAGAGAGAGACAGGCTCATTCCAGAAGTGTGTGTGGAGGAGGGAAACTGTAAAGTAAAGGCTGATTGAGAGTGTATGTGTGTGACAGTTATTGAGACAGATGAGCTGAGAGATTGAATAGAATTTTGAGGTAAGTGTGTTGCAGTGTATGTGTATACGTGTGTGTGTGTATCTATCTGACTGAGTGGGTGGCCAGGTGTGGATTTGTGTAAGTGAATTCCTGAGTAGAGTGAAGCTGAAAATGCATATTTTATTTTTAATTCTAGCAGTACCGTCTCACACAGTGAACTTAAATTCAGTATAGAGATTTCATAAAACACACAACCAAAAAAAAAAAAAGAAAAGGAAATCAAAGCGGACCAAAGAAACTTCTCTATTCACCTCTCTAGCATTCCGTTTCTGTCTCTTTTACCTGCCCTTTCCTTTATCGCTGCCTGTCTGATAACTCTCTTGAGAATCCTGCCTCCTTCCATTACACCAGAGTTTTATCCTGATCTTCATCACTCTCTCTCTCTCTCTCTCTCTCTCTCTCTGTATTCTTTTCTCATCCTATCCTTGGTCTCTCTAGTCTGTCTAGTTCTCTGCTGATACCTTACAAAGAACCTTCACACACATCATTTGTCGTGGGATTGGTTGGGCAGCTCTATATATGACGTTGTGCGGCACAGGTGTCATGCATGTGTGAGGTCTTTGGGTCTTCAGTATAAATTGTCATATAGTGTGCAGAGTTTCAAAGTAATCTTTCTCCGGATGTTGCTTTCTGGGACAGCTGTCAGTATGCAGCTGTAATAGAGTCAGTTAAAATAGTACAGCACAGATTAAATCGCTGCACTGTAATCACTGCAGCCAGTGTTAATAAAACCAGCACAGCTATAAGATTTACATTTACAGCATTCGGCAGATGCTGTTAACAAGAAAGACTTATCTCTTTTATACAACTCAGCAATATGGGGTTAAGGGCCTTGCTCAGGGACCCAGTGCTGGAAGCTTGGTGGTGTTGGGAATCAAACCCCAACCCTCCAGTTAGAAGTCCAACATTTTGCCCACTGTGCTACCACATCCCCCTATTAATGTCACATTCATATGCTTACTGTGTGTCATAAGGCTTGCTTAGTGGGGGACTTATTTTATTATATATATTTATTGATATTAATTAAATTGAGTGTTTTAGGGTGTGTTTACTATTATGAGTATTTTGATTTTGATTCTGTAAATCTGCTTTGAAACTATCTTGATTGGTAAAAGCGCTATATTACTAAAGATGACTTTACTTGACACTTTTATTGAAGAAGGTTTTCTAAAGAATAATCCTAAGGTTAAGAGTATAGATGACTATGGGGTCACAGGATCTGCTGGGGCCTATCCCAGCTGTCTCTGAAAGGGCGAGGGGCAAACCCTGGACAGGTTGCCTGTCCATCACAGGGCCAATTTAGAATCACTAATCAACCTAACATACATGTTTTTGAACTGTGGGAAGAAACCAGACTACCCAGAGTAAACCCATGCACCGGGAACTAAACCTGGGCCTTCTTTTCCCTACCAGGGATACAAACCTGGGACCTTCTTGCTGTAAGACAACAGTGCTAACCGCCAAGCCACCGTGCTGCCAGCGGGACAAGGACAATTCTTTGTTTATATGGCTCACTATTATAGCAAATTACTTTTTAGATAAACTTTATGTCTATAATGACTAAATAGAATAGGCTGTTTATTTAAAAAGTTGCATTCCTAATGGTTGAAAAGTGTCCAAATTAAAGCCATTTTAATTCATAAAACAGCAAATGGGTGCATTTTGGCACCAGACTCATCTGATGTAGCATTGGAAGTGGTAGTTTAGTGGTGTTGCCCCAAAAAATGGGCTATACTCCAGCAACAAATGGATGTTGCTGGAGTATGGCCCTTAACCCTGAGTTGTATAATTGAGATATGTAATAGCGCTCTAGAGTATCTACTCTAAAGTATGTTTCCTGTTCCAGAAAACGGCCACAATTGCCAAATTTTTTCAGCAAGCCTGTAAATCCTGTCTGTTAAGTAAAACTTGTACAGCAACTCTAATAAGCAATACATTAAAAAGGGAGATAAGTAAAAAAAAAATCATTTTTACATAGAATTTCTAGCACAGCTAGAACAGCGTAACCTTTGAAGGTTCACACACGATGCAAAGATCTAGTTAGCCTCAAGAAAAGAACAGTTAACTAACAAGTACATATAAAACAGCAAATGTCTGGACCCTAATTTAATGTTCAGCTCAATTTGCTTAATATCATTTAAATTATTCAGGACCCAAAAAAAACGGAATAAAGAGAACAAAAACCCTGCTAATCCAAAGCAAGCATATTAAGTTGGTTGTTTTAACGTAAGACAGCTACAAATACGGTAGTGGACACGGCAGAAAATAATCGAATATATCCTTATTACCTCAAGCTACCTTCTGTTTTTTTTTTTTTTTATGCGACCTTGTAGTAATTTCCTTTGATTGCATGTCTGTTATTAGAGGATATCCTGTAGAGGATATATTGTATATTCTGACAACTTCCTGATATAACATAGGGTTATAGAGTTTAAGAAGTTAGGCACGATTTAATTGGGGTTATTTCATTACAAACTGACAAGCAATTTAAAAAAATCCAGCGCAGTGTAAGGAGCTTAAGAAAAATACTGTCTATGTTGTCTGTTACAAAGGCTTTATTAGATTGAGCCACACCAGACGTTTTAAGTAGAATTTAGATCATTGTATTTTTAACCCAAAAATGGGCAGGATGGTGGCTAAGTGGTTAGCAATTTTGCCTTGCAGCAAGAAGGCCCGGGTTCGATTCCGGGGCAGGGGGGCTTTCTGGGTGGAGTTTGCATGTTCTTCCTGTGCTTCTGTACTCCGGGTACTCCAGTTTCCAAAAACATGTATGTTAGGTCGATCGGTTATTTCAAATTGCCCATAGAGTGTGTATGTGGCCCTGTGATGGACTGGCGACCTGATTAGGGTGTACCCCTCCTGCTTTTCGCCCTTTTAGAGACGGCTGGGATAGACTTCAGCAGATCCTAGTGACCCTGAATTCGGGAATAACGGATAAATTAATGAACCCAAAAATGCTTTGAGTACAATCTTTAAAAATTATTTTTTCCTGACATTTGACCAAAAATTAAGACGTCAAAGTTAAGAAAGATTATCGTTTAAGCTGTAATCAGGCTTAGAAGTATATGGAGCTAAATCACATTACAGTTTTATACTCCAAAAATAACAGCATGAGAATGTAAGCGAATAGAAGTAAAAAATATGAGACTGATGTTATATACTATCAATAAAAAAAATTGTACTGTTTAATTTTATTTTTATTCTGATTGTTTCGTGTATAATAAACTATTGAATCAATAAAAAATTGTACTGTTTATTTGTTTTATTTTTATTTGTACATGTTTATTTTATTCATGTTTTATAATGGAATAATGTTTCGTGTAGGATATGTCTCTTTATACAGCTGTTTAGCCAAGACAGTAGTAATTTTTAGTAGTATCCATCCATCCATCCATCCATCCATCATCTATACCCGTTTATTCCTGACCAGGGTTACAGGAATCTGATGGAGTCTATTCCAGCTGTTATTAGGTGAAAGCCAGGGGTTACAACCTGTACAAGTCACCAGTCCATTGCAGGGCCACATACAGACAAACAACCACAGAAAGACCCCTATACTATTTACATTTACAGCATTTGGCAGACGCCCTTATCCAGACCCATTTAAACTTATCTCATTTATACAACTAAGCAAATGGGGACAAGGGCCTTGCTCAGGGACCCAACAATGAAAGTTTGGTGGTGCTGGAAATCAAACCCACAATCCTCCAGTTAACAGTCCAACACCTTAACCGCTGTGTTACAACTTTCCCTACCAAGGATACAAACCTGGGACCTTCTTGCTGTCAGGCAACAGTGCTAACCCCTAAAGCCATTGAGCTTTTCTTATATGTTACTTTTAATTTGAAAGAAATGCATTTTGTCTAAATTGTATTTTATTTGTATACATTATTTATATTTATATAAGTTATTTTTATTTTACACACCGGTATAAAGTTTTGAATAATCTTACATAAATGTTTACAATCCTGAAAATAATTCATCTGTCTGCTTAATCCACAGTAAAACCCAAAAACCCTCCTTTCACTTGACAATTAAAGAACATCTTTAGTGGTTTAGTAGTAGTTACATTACACTAATTGCACTGGTGATGGAACTTGTGGACTCCTTTCTGCTAGAAAAGTGTTTATTGCTTACTTACTTGACTGATCTCTTATAGTAAAGTACACTTTATCCACAGTAATGCTATGAAACATGTTTTTTGGCAGACTCAGTGTCTTGTTCATGTAGTTAGGTGTCTAAAAAAATCTGCTCTTCATCATAATTTGGCGGAGTGATGCATTTCTAGCCAATACTTTATGTGGGTGAACTCATTTTTGCAATATTGAAGAAAGATGTTGTCCATTAAGAAGCCATTAGTTCATTTTTTGGCCTCTTCGTATGTTGCAAGATCTTTTGCGATTCATGAGTAGGTTAAAAATGCCGCTATGCTAACCGCAGTAAATTTGTTAACAATTTCGTAAGCTTCCTTAAACATGTTCATTTATACCAATGGTTAAAGTCCATTTTATTTCTAACAATCAGTCAGATTCACTTAATGTGCTACTAATATGCACATACAAAATTATACAAAAAATATACATTATACAAATATATGTCCTGCTGTGTAAAGTTGCTTTCACCATTTATTGATAATAATGACTGGTTCCATGTCACTCCTTCGTCACACATCACAAAGTGACTCATGATACGATAAATGCTGCTTTGATACAGCTATATTTCCTTTTTCTTTTCTCCTGCCGTGCACACATACATATCGAACAACGTGTACACCATATAAAGCTAATGTCTTTGCAGCATGTGGTTACTGACCCAGGACATAAAGCACACTTCAAGACTTAAAAAGCCATCTTTAGTGAAAGGATAACAGTATTTATGACTGGTTTATATTGATAAAATTGTGCAACACTTCTTTCTTGTGTTGTAACTGATTAAATTAGTTAAAGGCACAAAAGGTGATTATCCTCAAAAATATTTTGTTGTTCCGCTGGTTGGAAAGTTTCCTCACATCCCAAAAGCAATTATCAATTATGTGGTCGAAATATATTTATATATTTAACTATAAGGACCAAGAAATGTTTGTTCGAACATTATAATAGGCTTTTCTTCCTGTCTGTCAACATATTGTATGTATGTCCAAACCTCGGCACATCCTGTTCACGCAGACAGAATACGTCATCAGTGTGTTTATTTATTGCGAAAAAAATGCTACTACTGGAGTCAAAGGATCTGGAAGATGATGCCATGGTTGCAGTATTTCTTTTGGACTAAAATTAGTTGTAAATTGATACCAAAATCTGGTGTGTTTTGATAGTAACGTACGTTTGTATGTAGTTTGTGTACCTTTATGAATTGGTTCAGCTACAGCAGCAGCGTGTAATCGGGTGCTTTTTCATGTTTGGCATTTTAGTACTGTAATCGTACTATATATTTTTTTTCATTACACTTTTTTTGCGGGGAGGTTGGGACGTACACTTTCTGTACTTTGAGGTTAGCATTTTCTTAAATGCCCAACTTTAATTCAATTAAAATTTCTATTTCTATGCAGCATTCAAGATGCATGTAAATGGCCTTGTTCTCATAGCCAGGGGCATCAGAATACTGCACTTATAGAAGAGTCAGAAACACTAATCCTTTGACACTAAAATCGACACTACAATTTATTTACATATTGCTTGATTTAATCTTTCTGTCATGCCAAAATGTAGCACAGATTATCACGCCTGCTAATTACATTAGGTACATAACTCTTTAATGTGGGGTATTATGTTCTTATAAAAACAGCAGAAACTCTATCTTATCCAAGAGGACAGACGAGAGGTAAACATTACATACTCTTCCTTTATTGGTTAAAGAATGTTGAACCTGGAAGATTTGGGTAAACTGAGATGGTGGTCAAGGTGCAGGTAGACCTCCTAACTTTGAGCAGGTCAATTACTGTATGAATGCTGTATTCTTTGGTGAAGTGAGAAAGCTTGCTTGAGTAGAACGCATTGGTTATGAATGGCTTTGTTGTTCACTACACACATTTTCCTTCTTTTACCCAAATTTAAGCTACCAAGCAACACCCCTGCTTTTGTCCCCAGGATGGACACCAACCCTTTGAATTAGAAATTACCATGGTGGATTATGGTGGAAACATTTTATGCTGTAAACCAGAGGGCATGTAAATATCAGGGTCCATTTTGTGATTTTAATTGTTTAATCAGTTGTTCTTGATTTTTTTAATAAAGTTAATTGTGGCTCCTGCTTGGTTGGAATGAAAACTTTTCCCACATTTGCCATTTCCAGATAAGATAGAACATGTTCTACTGCCGCTACCACTGGAGTGTAGGTGACTTTTTTTTTTTTTTTTGGCATTTCTGGTTCCTCAGACTATTGTGGCATATCAAGTTTATTCTAGGTACATCAAATAGTTAGCAGAGGTGGAGAGGAGTACAAAGAATCCTGGATCATCTCAATGTCTCATTTCCAGTCATTGCCAAACCAATAAGTGCTCCAAGTAGAAGGTTCCAAAAAATGGAAGCTGCATGACAGCAGTGTTTTATGTGCATACAAGAAAGAACCTTTTTGGGCGATATTTTCACAACTGTACCTGTTAGTAAGATCAGTTATATGCATGCTTAGTATTTACCTAGACAAATGTCTTTACCAGCGTTTGGTGGCACTGTCCATAATTTACCACACACAATATCATCGAAATCCCATCCACCTTCATGGCAGTTACTACATTAGGGCAATTTGCAATCCGACTCTTTCCACACTTTTCTCTCGATCAAGCGGCTTGTCAGAATATTTCAATGCAATTCATTCAGCAGTTCTGGTTTTAGTATATTACTGAAGAAATCTGGGCTCGATATGTTTGATTTATCCCTCTGGCTAACAAGGACCTCTCAGAGCAAACACTGAATCTAAATCATAAAGCAAATTGCAAAGGTGAAATCAGCAATTTATAAAAAGAGGGAAAAACATTATGGCAAAAAAAGGTCTTTTTAAAAGCGAAGCCATTTTTACAATTGCAACTACAGTTTATTTTTCCAACACTACATGGCTAAATATATATTATATACCGACAAGGTAAACTTATCAAACACTGTGGCCGGGGGTATTAGATTTTCAATTAGATAGATAGATAGATAGATAGATAGATAGATAGATAGATCTTTATTGTCATTGCAAGGTAAAAGTACATAGCACTGAAATGCTGTATAGACATGCATATATAGATGCTGCTCTGGATTTTTTTTTAACATCAAAGTTATTTCATGTTGACGAAGAGCTCTTGAACTTCTTTAAACACTTGTAGTGCACTGTGTATCCTAAGGCTAATTTATCACAGAGGAGACTGATGAAATCTTCCTAAAGTAAACTAAAAAGCGCTGGCTGTCTGTATGATAAATTATTTCCTCTTAGTTTATTTAAACTATCAAATCCAATCAAATTGCAAAAAGTGAAATCACCATTTTATAAAAGGAGAAAAAAACAGAACATTATAGGAAAAGAAATCTTTTAAAAAGCTAAACGCTTCCGGCACCCTTGTTCACAGACAGAAAGAGATTAGTACTATTAATTAAAAACAATACAATACAAATAAACAATTTATATATATATATATATATATATTATTACTATATTGAGGTCTGGATTTGGAGTCACACTCAAAATTTAAGTGGAAAAACACACTACAACACAGGCTGATCCAACTATGATGTAATGTCCTTTAAAACAAGTCAAAATGAGGCTCAGTAGTGTGTGTGGCCTCCACGTGCCTGTATGACCTCCTTACAATGCCTGGGCATGCTCCTGATGAGGTGGCGGATGGTCTCCTGAGGGATCTCCTCCCAGACCTGGACTAAAGCATCCGCCAACTCCTGGACAGTCTGTGGTGCAACGTGGCGTTGGTGGATGGAGCGAGACATGATGTCCCAGATGTGCTCAATTGGATTCAGGTCTGGGGAACGGGCGGGCCAGTCCATAGCATCAATGCCTTCGTCTTGCAGGAACTGCTGACACACTCCAGCCACATGAGGTCTAGCATTGTCTTGCATTAGGAGGAACCCAGGGGCAATCGCACCGGCATATGGTCTCACAAGGGGTCTGAGGATCTCATCTCGGTACCTTATGGCAGTCAGGCTACCTCTGGCGAGCACATGGAGGGCTGTGAGGCCCTCCAAAGAAATGCCACCCCATACCATTACTGACCCACTGCCAAACCGGTCATGCTGGAGGATGTTGCAGGCAGCAGAACATTCTCCACAGTGTCTCCAGACTCTGTCACGTCTGTCACATGTGCTCAGTGTGAACCTGCTTTCATCTGTGAAGAGCACAGGGCGCCAGTGGCGAATTTGCCAATCTTGGTGTTCTCTGGCAAATACAAAACGTCCTGCACGGTGTTGGGCTGTAAGCACAACCCCCACCTGTGGATGTCAGGCCCTCATACCACCCTCATGGAGTCTGTTTCTGACCGTTTGACCAGACACATGCACATTTGTGGCCTGCTGGAGGTCATTTTGCAGGGCTCTGGCAGTGCTCCTCCTGTTCCTCCTTGCACAAAGGCGGAGGTAGAGGTCCTGCTGCGGGGTTGTTGCCCTCCTACGGCCTCCTCCACGTCTCCTGATGTACTGGCCTGTCTCCTGGTAGCGCCTCCATGCTCTGGACACTACGCTGACAGACACAGCAAACCTTCTTGCCACAGCTCGCATTGATGTGCCATCCTGGATGAGCTGCACTACCTGAGCCACTTGTGTGGGTTGTAGACTCCGTCTCATGCTACCACTAGAGTGAAAGCACCGCCAGCATTCAAAAGTGACCAAAATATCAGCCAGAAAGCAGAGGAACTGAGAAGTGGTCTGTGATTACCACCTGCAGAACCACTCCTTTATTGGGGGTGTCTTGTTAATTGCCTATAATTTCCACCTGTTGTCTATTCCATTTGCACAACAGCCTGTGAAATTGATTGTCAATCAGTGTTGCTTCCTAAGTGGGCAGTTTGATTTCACAGAAGTGTGATTGACTTGGAGTTTCATTGTGTTGTTTAAGTGTTCCCTTTATTTTTTTGAGCAGTGTGTATATAAATTGTTCATTTGTATTGTATTGTTTTTAATTAATAGTAATAATCTCTTCCTGCTTCCTGTCTGTGAACAGGGGTGCCGGAAGCGTTCCAGGAAATGAGGGCCTATGTTAAGCTATAGTTTTTAGCTTTTTAAAAGATTTTTTTCCTACAATGTTTTGTTTTCCCATTATTCAGTTGATATATAAATAAACGGAATAAAATTGTAAACCTTATCATCTTTCTAGGTTCTAGATTAATCATTTTTCTAGGTACACTGCCATGCAAAGGCTTCATGCAAATCTGAGCCTTTTCACCAAAATATAAACTGAATATTATGCTTGTCAATGTTTTTTTTTAATGACACTTAAAACAGAGTTAAGCAAATTTTCCAAAGGTTCCAAATACAGTAAATCAAATGAAAAAGCTCTTAGATTAAATAAACTAAGAGGAAATCATTTATCATACGGGCAGCCAAAGCTTTTCAACACACCGAGTTTGAATTCATTTAGAAAAGATTGTGATTAATCAGGTAGCGGCTGGGTTGAGTGGACGTTGAGTCTCTACTTAAATCATTTTTTACTGCAGGGGATAAAATGTTAATTGGGCTTATCGTTTGCAGTTACTTAGTCACCAACTGTCATCATTTTTTTTATCTAATGAGACTCTACAGCATATCAAAGGACTTTTCCTAAATCTTAAAAAACCTAAGATTAAGAATTTTTTTTTTCTTTTCACAGATATTTTTGGGGCTTTATGCCTTTATTTAGAAAACAGACAGAGATGGAATGGGAGAGATAGAGAGGTTGAACCCGGAGTTGAACCTGGGTCACCGGCACCGTAACACACTACACCATGGCACTAGCCATCAGTTAATTGCTTAGGAAATTTCTGCCCTTGTCCTAATTCCAAAACCCCTTAATTCCCCGCCCCTCTAAAAAAATGTACCCAATACCCCACATCTCCTGCAATCTCCATGGTCCCTAAAAGGCAGTCTGCAAAAATGTGCAGTCTTCTCACAGCCTTCACTGAGAACATTCTCAGCTGCTGGTTCAAGCTTGGAAATTATTAAGGGAAATCGGAAACATCATGTAATTTACATTTCTTCAGTATTTCCTGACTAAACATGGCGTTTCCTGGTCTAGACACAGTAAACAGAAACTTTATTTAACTCAGTCACCCCTTCGCTATTTCACTCGTCAATATATTGAGTTTTAAATAACTAATGTGCCCAAATTTAGTACTTAATCTACTAAACTACTTACTGTACCCAGCTACCTCTTTTTAATGGTCTGCGTAAATGCCAGCTTTCCTAATTTGGCATAAGGGCTGAGGATGAACTTGTCAGTCATTTAAATTATTGCTTTATCTAATATACACCCAGAACACACCCGCCTCACTGGCTGCTAAGTAATATTAAGCCATATTTCGGGGGGGAAGCAGTATATACATATAAGAGAATCGATACAGAAAATCTATTATTATTACTATTATAATTGGCAGTATTAGTAGTAATAATCGTCATAAACATAAACACAATCATAATTTTAGTAGTATTAAATGTAAATGCCTTTATTTTGTCACATATACTTTTTACAGCAGAAGGAAATTTGTTTCTTTACATATCCCATCTTAGTAAGTTGGGGTCAGGGTGCAGGGTCAGCTATGATACAGCACCCCTGGAGCAGGAAGGGTTAAGGGTCTTGCTCAAGGGCTGGCTGGTGGTGCTGGGGCTTGAACTCAGGTCTTGTTGGTCTTTAGATCGACAACTCAGGCTGGCGGTGATGGGGCTTGAAGCCAGGTCTTCCTGGTGCCTTAACCATTTGAGCCACCACTGCCCCTGTATTAGTAGTACACAGAGTAGTTATAGCTCCTGTCCGTCTATGAAGCTGCTTTGTGACAATGACCACTGTTAAATTTGTATACAGTATATTACTAGTATGTGAGAAGTAGTAGTTCTGTGGTTAAGACGTTGGACTGCTAATCATAAGGTCATGGATTCAACTCCAGGTACCACCAATCTGCCACTTAATCTGTCCTTAACCCATAACTGCTCAAATTGTCATAGTTGTAGAAAAAGCAATATTAGTCATAGTTTTATTAGTAATAATAACCATAGAAGCTTTTTAAAGCTTTGGCTTAAGAACACACACTCCATTGGTAGTAGCGCAGTGAGACAATAATAGTCTGATATTAAAAAGGAGGTGGTAGCGCACTGGTTAGCGTGTTGGACTGCTACTTAAAAAATCAGGGTACGATTCCAAGAACCACCAGGTTGCCACTGCTGGGCCCCTGAGAAAGACCCTTAACCACCAATTGTTAAGTTGTATAAAAGAAATAAGTCACTCTAGATAAGGATGTCTGCCAAATACAGTAAATGTAAATAATTACATATAGAGAAAAGTGAAATCCCACTGGGTCTATTGGAGTGTCCTCTTCTTGTCGTCTTTGATTCCAGCTTTTCTCTCATGTCTTTATTTACTTTAAAACACCACCCATGTCAGAAGCAAAACAGGATTTCTTAGTTAGCTCAATAGCATCTATTACACCCACACTTTGTGCAGTGTCTCATCAATCTTTTAGCAAGCGAAGTCTTTACAGCCTAATTGAATCCATCGTTCAGCACTTGGTTAAATGACAGACAGCCTGATGCAGTTTTACAACAGGTAATGGTGTGAATGCTAATATCACCCCAAAGCCAGTGCCGAATTAAGGCATGTGGAACACAAGCGGCGCAGAGGTATTTCAATACATAATATGGTCTACAAGGTGACAGAAATTGAATTTTTTAATTAAATCATAGGACTAGACTGCAAAAGAATTTACAACTATATAATCACAACAGTTGCCCTTATCCAGAGCAACTTACATTTACCTTATATACAACTGAGTGTTAAGGGCCTTGCTCAGGGGCCCAACATTGGTGGAGCTGGGAATCAAACCCACAATATTCAGGTTGGCAGTCCAACACCTTAACCATGAGCCACCACTTCTCCAAGGGACTGAAACTCAGACTTTAGCCATTTACATTTTCTTTTACAGCAATTGGCCGACACTCTTATCCAGAGTGACTTACATTTATCTCATATATACAACTGAGCAATTGGGGGTTAGGGGTCTTGCTCAGGGGCCCAGCAGTGGTGCCTTGGTGAAGGTGGGAATCGAACCTACAATCTTTATGTTGGTAGTCCAACACCTAAACCATGAGCCACCACTTTATAATACGATGGGTAACAAGATGTTTGGTTTCTCACTATTTTACCTAATACTCCTTAGATATATGAAGTTAAATAGATTAAAAATGGATGAATCTGTGCAGGAAAAGGTTTATTGTGGACTTTTACCACAAATAAAATATTCGCAGAGCAGTAGATCAGTTAAGTGCCATGCTTGTGGTTTTTCTTTAAACATTGACGGTTCTTCCGTCCTTTCCTCTTACCAGGTTATGTTTATTTCCTCTTACCTGGGAGACATGTTTGACAGCATTCTTTTATTTGAAGCCCACATCAATAGCATAACCCGGTTTTTCTACTTTTATCTTCGCGATATTGCCCACCTCCGTCCATCTCTTACACCACACAGTACTGCCGTTCTTGTCTACTCGCTTGTCACCTCTTGCACTGAATACTTATTTGGTTTGCCACACAATCTTCCCTATAAACTCCAGTTTATCCAGGATTCTGCTGCTAGTATGATAACCCGCACACCATCTTTACGACATTTTTCTCGGGGGCAGGTTAACTTGCCCCTGTGGTACCAGTGACCAAGTTCCTGCCTCGATTTTGAGGAGCTTCGAGGACAGACTGGGACTCACTCTGCTCCACTACAGTTTACATTACAGGCTACAGTTTCCATTACATTTGATCATTACAATATGCTGTAATTAACAATAACATGAGGACAGTGGCTTAGCGGTTAGCACTGTGCTTAGTGACCAGGGCCCTTTCTGTGTCGAGTTTGCGTGTTCTTCCTGTGCTTGCGTGGGTTTACTCCGGGTTCTCCGGTTTCCTTCCATGTTAAGTTGATTGGTGATTTTTAAGTCGCCCATAGGAGTAAGTTTGAGTGTGTGTGTGTGTGTGTGTGTGGCCCTGTGATGAACTGGCGACCTGTCCAAGGTGTGACCCTGAATTAGGGAATAAGCGGAGATAGAAGATATATGAAAGTGTGTTGTTTTTCCATGGTGGTCCAGAGGACCTGGGTTTAGGATTAGGGAGCAGGGAACAAGCCCAGCCTCTGCAGGCTGCGCAAACCAATGCACTCCACGCAAACCAATGCACTCCACTACCAGCAAAAAACCCACTGTGATTATAATATCACAGCTGATTCTATGTGTGTGTGTTTTTAACATTATTTCACAGCAAAAAAAAAATGTTATTCTGCTAAATATGAAACATGAAGTGATATAAAAACGATATAAACATTCACAGTGCATAATACTACTTTGTATGATGACATGATGGATGTTTAAAACAGCATTTAAAGGCATTCACAGTTTTATTAGATTTTCCACTATTTTCCTCATGTCTACATGGGGCATGAATTAAATTAGAAGCTGTAAAGTCACGTGGTGTAGCATCCACGCACAAACCTACTTCCAGTGCAGATGGATAAAGTAGCCTACAGAAGCCAAGACTAAGATTATGTGTCAGAAATGAATAATGAAGCAAATACTTTATAGGCACTGAGCAATTTTTGTGTAAAGAAAAGGATATGAGTCATAGTCCAGTAGCTTTTCTACACACTGCGGGTGAATAACGCCTGCATCCATTTGCTCGAGTTTGGAACAAAACAGTGCCCTCTTGTGGGCAATCTAAACAGTGCACGAATATAAAATCTAATTTGCCTGCTTTTGTTCCTTTTTTGTTTTTGTTGTTCTTTTTCTTTAATGGGACTGCAATTAATTTTCTATAAAAAAAGGTTAAAATAATATAATAAAATAATTAAATATGTAAATATTAAGAAATAACCAAGCAACATAATTTTTTTAATGCATAGTTACATTTGATTTTACATTTTTGCCATTTGGCAGAATCTTATTTAGGGCGATTTACATTTAGCTCATTTATACAACTGAGCAATTGAGGGGGTTGAAAGTCTTTCTCAGGTGCCCAACAGGGGTATCTTAATGGTGCTCGTAATTTTCCAGCAGTGTAACATCTTAAAATTCACATTAATCATTTATTTAATAAAAGCATTCAGTTGAATGTATAACAATTATAACACTAGGGAGTTTGCCAACTTCACAAAACCCAGCAAAGAATTGGCAAATAATCACAGAAAATGGCCCACAAGGGTTCCCAGGATGAAGGTTGATTTATCAATATGTCTACTGCTGTTAGAGATCTCTGTAAGGACAAAGGGAACGCAGGCTGGCTTTCTTCAAACCGCACACACATCCTGTGGTTTGCTGAATCTAGCAACTTCTACTATCGATAATTTAATCATCTTTTAATAATCACTAATAAATACGATTTTCATTCCCTTTCTGTCAAAGCAATTTGTGTTTGTAATGAATGTTCGGTTCCTAAACAACAACAAAAAAAGAGATACAGAAATAAAGAATTAGAAAGGCACCTATAATTCAGGCACTAAGGAGCTTTTTCCAATACTCCGAATAACAGAACATTTTATGACGGCGAGACAGATGACGAGCTGATTCCGTCTAGTGCTTCGGTATGCGATAACATGCTTTTGAAATAAACCGACGACATGGATGGCAGTTTTGTAGAAACATTTTTAAGCCTTTATTGGAATGTTTTAGGCATCGCATTTACAAATCCAAACCTGCTGTAATTTGGTGTTCAATGAAATATAAAAGTCACTAAGTTAGCAATACTGGTCCGATAGTCATTCCTGTTCAAGCTCATTATAATCCTATTATTACTGATAAACGCTCTTCCGTCCGGTTAGGGAGGAACATGTAAATATATGATATGATTGGAGGTAAAAGCAGTCACGTATTTAAAACTAATTTAATGAAAATGCGAGGAAAAAAAAAAAAAAAAAATATATACGTTTGTTTGTTTTTTTTTAATTGATGAAAGCGTAAGAGAAATAAAGGCTGTGGATCAAACAGTCTGGTCTAAGTTTCCCCTCTGCTTTATCTGTTAAAGGTCATAAAGCACCTTGGGTATGACGCAGCTCACGAACGAGGGGCGAAGACTGGCACGGTCAACTTATTAAAGAATAAATCACTTGAGGCGTTTTTTTTTTTTTTTTGCTTTAAACTTAAACACTAGCAGTCTTCTGCATCACCACTATAAGAAATAATTTTCCATTTACTTATTTTTTTTACTCGTAGGGGAAATTTTTGCTTATTAAACACCCACAGATTACTGAGCAGAGGCAAAGAAGAGCTGGAGTCATTTTGGTCTAGTAATCGTATTTTTTCCCCCTTGTACTGGGAATAACATGAACAAACGAACAAACAAACACACACAACATTCATCATCTGGATCCAGCAGACAGGTTTGGTGTTAACCGAAATGAGCTCTCTCTCTCCAGTGGCCTGCTCTTAATTCTCCCCAGCCCTGACCACCCAACCCTTATCCCTTTGTGTATATGTGTATGCGCACACGGAGGTCCGTGGACTCTTTTAGGACATGACACCAAACACGGGGTTGTGGCGACAGATGCTGGGGCCGATTTCCTCATAGTCCTTCTTGGTGTGACACACCTGGTAAAACTCAGGCTAAATAAAAGGGAAAAAAAAAAAAAAAAAAACACACACACACACACACAGAAAGATTGTGTTAAAAACACAAGTCAACCTCCTTTTTTTTTTTTTTACTGAACTGATGCCGGAGCTAAAAATCAGACACACGCTATACTTTTAAACAGAAAATAATTCTGGCTGCAAACCCGTCATGAAACCTTTCTTTTCTCATACATGGTAACGACAGTGGGTGGAGCTTCCACTACCGACATCAGATGAAGAAGTGTCAGTTCAGGTAAATTAAAAATAATTAAAAAAAATGTTCCTCACCATCATGTCAAAAAAGACATTTCAAGACAAATTAGCCGCACGACTGGGAAAATGCCTAGATAGAGAGATAAAGGGCCGAATGGCGCTGACAATTGGTAGCTGTTTTCTTATCATTTGGCAGACTCCCTTATCTAAAGAGACTTTAAAAATGTTTTAAGTGTCATCACTGAGCGGATCAATAGCGATAAACTAGATCACAAAGTTAATCAAACCCTTTAAGAGTTGGAAAAGTGCAACGTTTTTTTTCTTTTTAAATGTCAACTGCTAGGTGTTGACCAAATAAGCAGGTCTTCAATCGCCTCTTGAAGACAGCCAGTGAGTCAGCTGCTCTGACATTGATGGAAAGTTCATTCCATCATCCTAATGCCAGAACACAAAAAAAAATTTTTTTGGAGGCAAATCTACTTTGCATATTTTAAATAAAACAGTCTAAACAGCTAGTTTTTTGTTCACTTGCTTTTTTCCCCTCCGAAACATAACCATAACCCACCACCACCACCACAGTGTCCCGAACTGCTATCAGAGCTGCTGCAACAGCTTACTGGAGGTTTTAAAAGATTTTATTGATTCCCAAAATATAAACAAACCCGTAGCCGCATTTACCCCTGCTGCCTGGACCAGGCAGTTACCAAGGATGATGAAAATTCAATCTCACAGAGTTTTTGCACCTGCAGTATGAATTGTGTGGAACACTACTTCATTTAGAGTTCTACATATTTATCGTGTAGTCTAGTCGGGTTAATTTGTGTGTGTGTGTAACTCACTGTTGAGGCCAGCATGGATCCTCCGAACCACACAGCGTAGCGCTGCATGTGGTGAGTGATGACCTGCACATCAATAGGTTTCGGCTGCAAGAGAAACAACCACACGAGATGATGATAAAGTAACACTTCTGCACTGCACAACCACTAATGCTGTCTTCTAATGCTGAAGCTTTGTCAGACCTTCAATTTACCACCGCTGAGTTCTTCGCTCAGTTTAAGACGAGCGTCCACGGTTCTCTTCAAGTCTCTTTGCAGGCGACGTCCAAAATCACGGAACATGGTAGAACCTCCGGACAGAACAATGTTCTACAGAGGAGACAAACATAAAACCGTCTATGGTGAAAATGGAGACTTGTTGAGAATTGTAGGATTATGAAAGATAACCTAGATTGTGACCTATTCGATTCCTAGGCTACTACCGTCAACGCGTACAGCAGAGTATGTGATTTTCTTTTCTCCGCTTCTTGCTCAGGTTTCTCAATTACTGCTCGCTCTATTTTCGCACTATGGAAAAATTAGTGCCTTATTAACACTCCACTGTAAACATTTTATTTTAGATAGATAGTACTTAAGATTACGACACTTCCTGACCTATGACATCGTCCCGTTTCATGGTGAAACATTAACTTTAACAAAAACTCACGACCTTTACCAAGGACATCAGATTACACTGACCAAAACTGGGTTTAATCTGATTAAACCTCTAAGAGACGTTTGTTAAAAAACATCACCTTAAAAAAAAATGCCACAGAAACAACAGAATTTGCAGAACAGACTTCCTGTTCCGTTTTTTGATATAGACCCAGGGGACTTTTTTGTAGGTACTGTTGTGTTACACGTGTGTACCGAACTTCATACACTTTATATGTGAAATGTAGCAAGAGGGGCACTTCATTGAAAACCAGTAGGTGACACCATCAAGCCATTTTGCACATCCACTTCTGAAACCTACATCAGACATCAATTTCCATCAGTTCTGATGCGTCTAAAAGTTTCATGTTTTTCCCGAGAATGTTTATGCCCTGAAAAATAGGGTTCCTCTCACAGACTGCTTAAAAAGTATTAACATAGAAAGCTAAAAGTCATCCTAGTTGTTCAAGTTCTTTCAGTTTCTGTAGAAAATACCGGCACCTCAGTGGAAACGCCATACTCAGTTAAATACAGTCGACGCCCAGCATTAATGACCCGAAATACACTACAACAAACAACTGTTCCTCCTCTACCCTTCCTTACCTTATAGAGGGGACGACGCACATCGATGGGACAGTTCTGGATAACCTCATCAACCACTTCTGAGATTGGCTGAGTGAAGTCCGGATTGGCGAACTGTCAGACGCAGGCACACAGAGTGAAAAAGTTTAAAGGCCTGTCTTTAACACATGAGTTTTCTCTAACTCTCAAGGTGCATCTCAGTAAACCAATTGATGTGTTCATGATTCCTACAATCTGCAGCCCTCGACTTCAGAAATCAATTGTGGCCAACTTTAAGCTGATATCAATTCTTTAAATGCACCCAGAGGAATCAGAGTGAGAGAGCGAGGGGGAGAGAGAGAGAGAGAGAGAGAGAGAGAGAGAGAGACCTTTTAAATAACTTTTAAGATCAATGGTAATTTTAGAAAATAGTTTAAAACGGCACCAAATAATGTTTTAAAAATTGTTTTTTGGTATAGATTTTGATGCGTGTGTGAAAGTGGTAACTTAGCAAGCATGGTACTAGACTAATGACCATAAGACTATGGGTTCAATTCCCAGCACCACCAGGCTGCCCCTGCTCAGTGCCTAAACAAAACTCCTAACCATCAACTGCTCAGTTGGACAAAATCTAAGTCACACTGGATAAGAGTGTGTGCTAAATGCCAGAAATGTAAATGTAGGAGGACAGAGGAGTGATGAAATATTTCCACTGGCGTTTATTATATAATTACATAACTATAATGTGCTGTGTATGCAAATGCATAATACACTCCACTCCATATTATCCAGACGGGAAATCATTTTAGAGCAACATTTCATTAAGCAAGGACATGGATTTCAGCAGATAAGATTTGCCCTCGATTCCTTCTGCCCTCGTTTCCATCCTATCCTTTACGCCCTCGGAGAAAAAGCGACACGAGAAAACGAGGAGCTGCGATTAAAGAAATGAGCAGTAGACCTTGTGTGTATGTGTGAATACCTCAGGGTGGAAAAAAATCTCGGGGCCAAGAAAGCGCTCATATCCAACATCGATGGTGAACTCTTTCTTGCTGATGGCATTAATGCCGGTGTACTGCTTTATCCATTTGGAGCCGTCTGTGTCATACTTATTAAACTCCTTCACCAGGTCAGGACACACATAACTGAAGCGCTCCTAGGGAGAAAACACACACACACACACACACACAGAGTTGTATTGTGTAGCATTTCTGGTGGAACTCCTGTCATCTTTCCCGCTGTATGCCACTGAAAGGCTGCGTCAGAACTAATGTCTCATGTCAGAGTAATGACTGGAAGCCTGAGGGAACAACTTCATTATGCGAAACTAAGCGAAGCTCATCCAAGTTAAGCTCCCACACAATCTTCTGACTGCGGGCACAGAGGGAAAAACAAAACACCCAGGCAATTCAGGACAGACAAAATAACTAACGCTTTCTCAAAACAAACTCTACCACCAAAGTCGGGGGAAAATAAACATTTACATGCAAACGCACGTCCAAGCGAATAGTGACTTTAATACTTGTAGGGTTATAAAAGTGAAAACGCTTTTACATAAACTGCCTATTTAGAGCTACAGTTAAAAACCTAACGTTTAAAACGATCCCTCCAGGTTTTCCTGATGTCACGAAGACGACAAATTCAATCAGTCCTTGTGCATTCTAAGCCAGCGTACATGTTTATCCAATCACTGCACTTTTTTTGGAAATTCGACTAATCAGTTGCAAAGCCCTGACCAGGATGCAATAAACTCCTGCCTTTAGTTTCTTATTACAAAGAAAATGCTACATTAATAAGTAATTAGTGGTTAAGGTGTTAAACTGATACAAGAAAGACCAGGGTTCAATTCCCAGCTCTATCAAGCCACCACTGCGGGGCCCCTGAGCAAGGCCCTTAACCCTCAATTGCTCAGCTGTATAATAGAGATAATTGTAAGTCGCTCTGGATAAGGGCGTCTGCCAAATGCTGTACCAATACTGGTATCAGGTCTGATACTGAGCTCAGGTACATGTAAAAACACCCCCTGCGATCAATGACCGATATTTCTTATTAGCAGCATTGTTAAAATTTTAATGCACAAAGTTTTCGGAAACTGCAACAAAATGTCCGGCTCAGTGTTGTGGAAATATTTCCAAACCTACACAACAATAAAGAGGTGCAAAAATAAGTACTTATAACAGAACTAAACTGACAAAACAGCCAAAATAAAAACACAAAAGTGAGCACAGAACTTGTCCCCAGCAGTAACGGTAGCATTTGCCAACCAACATTGCAGCAAAAAATTTGCAAGACAGAAAAAACAAAGGGAAAGAAAAGAAAGAAAATGGCACATGGTAACCTGAGACCACATCCTAAAAATGTACAGGTATCCTTTACTAAATCGGCGAGGACCTGGAAAAAAATATCGGGAACGATGCGCCCCTATTTCAAGAGGGTTTTTGTGCAAAGCGATTTTTTTTCACAAAAAGTGGTGCAATTTTCACTCTAAAACTTAAAAAAAAAAAATTACATTTTTTAAGAAAAGTTGTCTTAAAATCAGACATTTCAGCCCGAATTCAGCTTGTTTTTGACAGCGACACACAATTTCAAAAGAATAAGTGTAAACTTATTCTTAAAAAAAAGTGTTAATTCAGTTTTCACTTAGTCTTCAATTATTTCACATTATCATATCATTTTTTAAAATTTATTTCACGTTACACAAATGAATGCAAAACGCTGTTACAACCCTTATTTCACCTCAGTTTATATACCAAGTTTAAGTAGAGAAAAAATTATATTTCTCCATATTCAAATTAGTCTTTTGATCAAAGCCTTGTAACGTTCGCGGTGTTTGTTGAAGACTTTGAGTCTCGACACTGTGCGTGTGATGTCCAATCTGTAATGCTGACGAACCTGTAATAAATCTGTGATATGTAAATAACCGAATGAATACTGCTCCTTGTTCTATTTGAAAACGGTTCGTAAGATGATATGCAAACATTTTTACAGACACTCAGCTTTGTGCCGGAAATCAGCCACTTTGCAAGTCAATACGGGTTCCTCTGTGACCTGCATAACACTGGAGTTGCCCTACAGCACATTAGTGATTTAACTGAAGAGTTCTTTTTGAAAATTTTCAATGAGGTTTAAGAACTTAAAGTCTGTCCCACACTTAAGCTTTTTAAGCCTTTATTAGAAGTGACTGCAAATGAATTTTTAATTTTAATCAAATTGAAATTCATTTTCTGTTTCAGTCGCGTGAGGTGGAAGCCCTCTGAAGCCCAGCGAGCCTTTAAAAAGACAAGAATCTCATTCAACTGAAAGTACAATAGATTACACACTTACACAAGCGAATGCTTACCTTGACGGCTTTAGCAGTCTCGAGGGACTGCTCAGGTGGAATTCCCACCTCTCTCTCCCTCAGCAGTTGCTGTGTGAAGTAGGTAATGTCGCGGCCTGCGATAGGGATGTGCTTTATGCAGCTGCCGATCACGTAGCCTTCTGCCTAAAACACAATAATACAACAAAGCAATTCACCTTCACCTGCTTAATTACAGCCAACTTCACTTTCGTATTCTTTACCAATCGAATTTATGCTTAATTAGAAGGTGCGCTCACTTCATGTCTATTTTCTCCAACAAGTGTGTATGTGTGGTGAGTGTATGTGTGAGTGACCGACCACAGGGATGACATGAGTGACTCCGTCTCCACTGTCAATGACTGTACCGGTGAGAGTCCTCTCTCCAACCTGCCGGGAGGTCCAGGACGCTGCTAAAGCCAAGACTGCCTGATTAGGCACACAATAAAACAGAAATACAACATTCGGATGTAAATACACAATGATCACAGTTAAGAAGAAGAACAATAACTTTCATTGATATGCTAATATACAGTAAAAGGAACTGCTGCAATACAATATTAACCTAGAGTAATATCAAATCATTAAATATATTTAGAATGTTGCTGATTCATGATGGTAATAATTATAATAATAATAATAACTTAATCAAACCAATAAAAAAAGAATACAAACATACTAAAATCACATACAACTAATTATTATTCTAAAGAAGACCCACACTGGTCTGTGTGATTTGGGGTGCGATTTAGTTTTTTTTTTTTCCTTTATTTAATGCCTTGGTACCTTATTTTAATCCGTCTCTGGGATGCGATGTGATTGTGGTACACTGTACACTTCTTAATGAAATTACGGTATTATCGCGACTCAAATTAGTTCGGACGCAGTTAAGATGAGCAAGCGGTAAAAGCAGGCGTCGTTCGCAGACTGTCGCTAGAATGTGAGCTAATTCAAAGCTCCTGAAGTTTGTAAGCTAACAAGAGAGAGATTCAGTTGTTTAAGAATGATTCAAAGGTCATAAAGACTTTTCATGCAGCCAACAAGGTATTTGGTATATTATTTAAATCTTATTTATTATCTACTTTGCTGTATATGCTTGGTTGTTTGTATTTATTTTATATTTCATTTATTATGCTAAGCTAAAATATTTGTTGTTTCCCGTGTTATTTTTACGAGTAAACTTGAATAAAGACTTCCAAATAAACCAGTATCAAGGAAACCACCCGTGGCTGCCTGTGCTTACGAGGGAACTACAACAATAACAATAACAATAACAATAGTAATAACAACAACAATGGCATACAAGTCCTGTTTATGCGTACCTGCACAGCGATATAAAGTCCCGGGACATTAAAGGACTCAAACATAATCTCAGCAGTGTATTCTCGATTCTCGGGTGTGTTTAGAGGAGGTTCAGTCTGTAAGAGATTTATCATCAATGCAAACACATCCACATATACACACACGCACAAAACACCGTATAGTCAAACAAATGCTCTTTTTTTTTACAAAATGCAGGTGAAACTAGTTGCTTGATGATTTAAACATTCAGACTTTTAACTAACGTGTAAAAGAAAGTTCATTGAATTAAGGTTACTTTTTAAATCAACGGATATAAAAATCACGATCAAGATATCAGGGGTCTCTATCTGTCTGTACACATTGTTATTATATAAACAATTTCTTTGTTAAAAAAAGCTAGATTTATTTCTGTCTGTAGAGAAAAAGAGAATTAAAGGCTTTTAAAAAAATATATTAATAAAAATCATTTCCTGAATTTGTTTAGTTTTTCCTCCTCATGTTGCAGTGGTGCAGTACTAACCAACAGGAAGTAGTGGTCCTCAGGCTCCGCCCTCAGATACTTAAAGATCACCTGCTCCATAAACCTCTCCATTAGATCCCAATCCTCTACGATACCGTGCCTGATGGGCCACTGCATGCAAACACAGAGACAAAATTAGGCGCCATCATTTGTGCCCTGATTTTTTTTTTTTTCACAAAAAATTGGTGTGGGTTTCCAGCTGTCATGATTAAATTTCGGCAGAAACATGGATGCGTGTAGATCACCTTGGTGGCATAGGTTGGCTTGTCAATAGCCTCGTCTCCGATGAAAAAGTCGAGGTCATCCACACCTTTCATCATCCTTCTCTGGGCCTGGTCTCCCACCTTCGCCGACTCTTTGATAGCAATGCCTGAGCAACAGCAGATGATGACGGGATACAATGAAACTTACTTGAAAGCTATAATCAACACTGAGTCATGCTACATTTCTTCATTAAAAATAACTCAAAGACGGCTTTTACGTCACCCTCTACCCGTGTATGAACATATATTTAATGTACCTAATACATTAACAGTCTGTTATTAGGATTTGGACGAAGTGGTGGCGCAGTGGTTAAGGTGTTGGACTGCTAATTGGAAAAATCGGGGGTTTGATTCCCAGCACCAGCACCCTACCACTTGTGGGCCTTTTAGCAAGGCCCTTAACCTCCAATTGCTTAGTTGTATAAAAAAAAAAAAATGTAAGTCGCTCTGAATAAGGGCGTCTTCCAAATGCTGTAAATGTAAATTTGTAAGCAGCCTATAACATCTGGGGAAAGATTCTTCAAGCACATACTAGGATTTGCATACATTTTACATACAATCTCAACATACCTATACTTAATAGCCACTACAAAACAGAAATCGAGTACACCTTATCTGTTAATGAGCTCCAAGTTAGTGAACAACCACAATATCTCGTAAAAATCAGTTTAAAATAATGAATCACTATAGCAATTTTGTATAATTAGCATTGCTCAACCATCACCAACATGTGTATAAATACAGTGGTAGCTCGACCGAGGAGTGGCCCAACTAACGAGTTTTTTGAGATAAGAGCCGACTCTCAGAAGTTTTTTTGCTTGAAGTTGCGAGCTGAAATGCAGGTTACGAACCAGTTTTAAACACTGCAATGCTAGTTGGCGAAGTGACCACCACAGCGAACGCCTTAACATCCGCCCAGCATCCCGTGGGTCGTTTAATAGCTAGTCAGATATAGGCGTTAGCAAGTGGAGTCGTCTGATCTCCAAGATAAATGCTGTACGTTCTGTTTAATAAAAACACTTTAATGCAGTCTATTGTAATGTTTTTTTCATACAATATTTGTTATTTACAAGTTTATTTTTCTTATTTAAAAACACGTAACAATAGAAATTCTGTGTTTGTTCGGGGACCCGGAACGGATTAATGGCATTTCAATTCATTTCAATGGGAAAAATTAATTCGACATACGAGTAATTTAAGTTACGAGCTCCGTCACAGCACCCACTGTATATATTTTTTATTAGTGTGATAAACGTAATACATCAACTAGTAGTTTTTAGCCTATAAATTGTTACGTCTGGTTACATTTTCTTTAAACACATACTAGGATTTGTTTGTTCACAATTTTCACATATCCTACACATACCAAACAACTTCATTTTATGAATTGTTTTAATTCCCACAATTAAAATTTCATTTCACAGAAAAAAAAGCTGTAAAATGTCCATAAATCCAAAATATGTGTGTTTACAACATTGCACAGTTAACATATATAATGCAATAATGTTTGAAAATCGAGCAGTCTAACGCGGATCTATTTTGATCACTATAGGTTCACTTTACCATGTGATCCTACAACTTCTTACACATACGCTGATAATATACACAGTTCTATTTACCAGCTAATTCTTGAATTAATGCTGTTTGTCTAGTTGTCCCACACCGTTTACTATTAATCTAATGAAAACTGAAACACTAATTGCACAGGATCAATAGAAAACCATCTATTTATTGGGATCAGCAGTTTCTGACTGGTAAGAGATTTTATATTTCGGTTGTGTCTCAACTTGCTAAGCCAACCGATTTAGTTTGGTGAACGGATTCTACAACAGACTTCGTAGAATTACACATTAGTCTGCTGTAGATGGTACAGTAAGTGGTGGCTGCAGGGATTGTGACTAAGGAAGGAGCTAATTTCATGTCTAGTCTCAAACAATCACACGTTTCAAACTAAACCTTGACCACAAGCGATTGTTATAGTCATTAAGTGCAGTTGTGCTCACATGATGGTACGATGAACTGAGGTTCTGTGTTTCCTGCATATCCCAGTTTAGTATATCTGAAACACACAGCAAGAGAGAGAGAGAGAGAGAGAGAGAGAGAGAGAAAGGAGAAAGGATTACTGATTATTCAATCCTGAAAGGACATTCATTAAAATTTCATTAATTACTTTTCACAAAGCGCAATTCATTTTAGAAGCGTTAAATTTGGTTTCTGAATCTACTTCAGCTAATGCGTCAGGAGACTCTAGTGGTCCACAACGCTCATTCTTGCAGGTTTACACGCCGTTGACGGCACCACGCGAGCCTGTAATTTCTCGGCACTACGACTTAATGCAACTACAGTCAACAGGGCTGTGCTTTCATCATGCTGTCTGACACACGGCAACAGCCTGCAGATGTGTTACAGCTGCGACTGACAAAAACACAGGGTGCTGCCCTTGTAAATTCCAGCAAGTTCGTTCAGGATCTCCAGATGATGCAGGCTCCAGAGCACCTACTACCAAATACTACTAAATGAGGGAGATGGTAGCTCTGCGGTTAAGGGGCACCACCGGGTTACCACTGTGGGCCCCCTGAGCAAGGCCCTTAACCCCTAATTACTTTGTATAAAAAAAGCTAAATTTAAGTCACTCTTACACTGTAAGGGGATCTGCCAAATGCTGTAAATGTAAATATATTTAAAGGAAATAAGGTTTAAAGAACAATAACACACTTTATGCAGCCTAGACTTGCTTACATACTGTTACACAAACATTTACAAATTTTGGCGGGCGTCCTTATCCAGAGCGACTTACATTTATCTCCTTTACCACACAATTAGGGGTTAAGGGTCTTGCTCAGGGCCCTACAGGTATGACTTGGTGGTGCTGGAACTCAAACCCTGGTCTTTCCTGGTCTTGTAGCAGTCCGACACCTTAACCACCAAGCCACCACTTTCCCTATACCTATGCAAAACACCTCAACTTGAAAACATCTTTTTTTTTTTCCTTTGCTTAATATCTACAATCTTAAATTGCTCTAAAAATGAAAATCTTTAAATCTTATCTGTTTATCAGTCTCCAGTTAGTGCCTGTTAAAAACACACCCTCTATATATATCTCATAATAATCAGTTTGAGATAATGAATCACTATAGCAATTCTGTATAATTATTATTGCTTAGCCATCATCAACATCAGCTTGCAATTTTCCCGCAATGTTAGACGTTAATTTAATTAGTTTAATTGTGAATTAGCGAGCGAGCAAAGCTCGACAAAGCATGTCATTGAAATTAAATGCAGATCGGTTCCGCTTATTTTTGATAAACAGATAGAAAAGACTGCGGTCTGAGCGGCTTTAATATAATAAAATATTTGTATAGTTTTTAAGTGTCTTGCAGAATTACTAAGAAGATTAAGCGTTAAAAGGAGTCCAGGAGTCATTAAAAAGTTTTAAGTGTGTCTAACTGCTTGTGTTGGTGTTGTGTAAGGTGCGTAGTGTTAGGCGTGTCTCTGTCTGGATAACAGAATGATGTGTGAATCCTAAAAACTACAAAGACTATAGAAGTGCATTGTTCTGTTATCAGACGTTCAGCGATACACACACAGACATTAACAGGATTTTAAGGAAGTAGAGATACAAAAAAAAAAACAGATTTCAGTTTGAAGGAAATGATTTTGTGCAGCACAACTTGGCCGCGAGTTATAACAATAGATTTATTTATTAAAAAAGTCTTTTCAGGGTCATTTAATGACTTAAAATATCACCTACAAAGTATGATTTAAAAAAAAAAAAAATACAGGAAAAAAAAAAAGAATGCGCAGCTTTGTTTGGACAGGCAGCGAAAAAAGGGAAGTGGTATCTGCCTCAGCATGATGTGGGTTAGATCACTCCCTTGCGTTAGGGTCTGGAGTTATAAAAAGCAGTTTTTGTGGACTAAACCAGAGAAGTGCAGGTCAGCAAATGAGAAAGACAGGATGTGAGGCTTTCACACATCTGAAACGTGCACACACACACACACACACACACATACTTGTGTAGCACATCTGAAGCTACTAAATAAACCCCTCGTTCTCAGCCATACAGTGCACAGATGCCGACGTGCTTCGGTTTGCTCGAAGTGTAAAGGGGGGGGGTAGGGGGGGGGGGGGGGGGGGGGGGGGGGCGGGCGGGGGGGGGGGGGGGGGGGGGGGGGGGGGGGGGGGGGGGGGGGGGGGGGGCGGGGGTGGGGGGTAGGGGGGAGGGGGGGGGGGGGGGGGGGGGGGGGGTAAGGGGGGGGTGGGTAGGTGCTGGGGGGGGGGTTTTTTTTGGTTTTGGTTAAGTGGGGGTGGGGGGGGGGTTGGTTCTATGGTTTTTTTAGGGGGGGGGGGGGTGGGGGGGGGGTTGGTTTAAAGGGGGGGGTTGGGTGTTTTGGGGGGGGGGGGGGGGGGGGGGGGGTGGGGGGGGGGGGGGGGGGGGGGGGGAGGTATGCTCTAAGGAATGTTCAAGTTTCTACTTGCTAAAAAACTTAAGCACTGCAATGCAAACAGACCGAGCACAGGTCCAGCACACACACTGCCAGATCTTTATTTTTTTATGCATCTCTGATAGCAGACACACTAACAAGAAGAGTTTGGTTTGAAATACACACTTGTGGACAGGGGTAGTGCAGAAAGCTTACAGTATGCAGTACAGTAGTATTAGTAAGTGTCTAACCCAAACACTATCAGAATCTGACCTACATTTACAACCTATATTCTGATATTTGCTGCATTAAATTGTATTAATTTACTCCCAACAGTTTATTCTCTTCATTTCGTAGCGTTTCTCTTGCTGCTCTGCTTCCAGTACGTGTATGTGGATGTTAGATTTTTAGTCTAATCAGATTTCAGTTTCTATGTGCTGCCATGTTAATCTAATCTGCCCAAAGCCTTCAGAATCAGTAGTGCTGCCCATGTAACTTAAGATATATTAGCAGTGGCAGATTGCTAATAAGTTTATACTATTATAGACAAATCAGATTTTCCCGCCTCCCGAAGCCCGCAAGCTGGTCTACGCTGACATTAGCATTTTTCCATCCTTTGATTGGTTGATCAGAGTAAATTATTACAGCCTACAGACTAGCGAAAAGCATCTGTACAATTGAATTGGAATTTTAAACACAC
Source organism: Bagarius yarrelli (assembly GCA_005784505.1). NCBI lineage: Eukaryota > Metazoa > Chordata > Actinopteri > Siluriformes > Sisoridae > Bagarius > Bagarius yarrelli. The sequence goes on from VCAZ01000023.1 coordinate 653,970, forward strand.
AATGGCTGACGGAGGAGGAGAAACAATTTTTCACGGACATATTGTATGTTGTTAAAAGTGGACTTTTTTTATTGTTATATGGTATTTTTGTATAGTATTGATGGTTTCTGTAATCGCGACATGATAGTGGTGGTATTAAGAGGTGTATCAGTCGGATAAGTCCCACTGAAGGCCTAGGTACCAAATGCACCGCCAGGCACTGGTATCAATCTGTTTAGGAATGTGTTACAGACACAAAGCAAATTAGCACTTGGTTAAACTTTCTGATTTGGCTGGGACGTCATTTAATCAGAAACCACAGATAAGAAGCAGCTTCTTTGACATGATTTGACCAACAACGTATACAATCAGCCACCTTTTTCCCTGCATTGCCCATGAAATCGCTTCATCTTTTGCTATTATCTATTATCTGCATTATTGCTAATATGGTTTCTGTCTGACTACCACTGGGAAAGTGGTAACACAGTGGTTAGAGTCACTGTTGGGCCACTGTTGTATAAAAAAAAGGAACGTACATCGCTCTGGATACGGGCATCTGCCAAATGCGGTAAATGTAAATGACCGTCATGCAGATACCTCCTGTTTTGGTGTACATTTTAGTGCCTCAAACACATCAATGTTGCCTATGAAAACTGGATTAATTGGTTGAGGTGTGTTGGAAACAGGAGACACCGTTTTGGATCTATTGTTTGGGATAAGGGCGCTTGATAAATTATGCAAATATAAATGTAGTTGAATAAAAATCTGTAAAATAAATAGATGTATGGTCGTAGGTGAATGGTTTATAAGATGCATGTCCATATATGCAATAATACAGGGGTGTCCAAACTCGGTCCTGGAGGTGCACCTCTGTGTCCTGCAGAGTTTAGCTCCAACCTTAAACACACCTGAACCAACTAATCAAGATCTTGCTAGGTACACTTGAAACTTACAGTTTAGAGTGTTGAGCCAAGTTGGAGCTAAACCAGGGGTGTCAAACTCAGTCCTTGGAGGGACGTTGTCCTGTAGAGTTTAGCTTTAACCCTAATTAATTGCACCTCACCCAGCAACTTATGTCTCTTAGGTTTGTTTACAAAAACATGTTTTATGGTTTGAAATAAGGTTGAAACTAAATTCTGCAGGACACTGGCCCCCAGGAACTAAGTTTAACACCCCTGAGCTAAACTCTGCAAAACACCGGCCCTCCAGTACTGGGTTTGGACACCCCTGGGCTAAACTCTGTAGGACACTGGCCCTTCAGGACTAAGCTTGGACACCCCTGAGCTAAACTCTACAGGACACCGGTCCTACAGGACACCGGTCCACCAGGACCAAGTTTGGACACTCCTAGGATAAACTCTGGACACCGGTCCACCAGGACCGAGTCTGGACACCTCTGAGCTAAACTCTACAGGACACCGGCTCTCCAGGACCGAATTTGGACACCCCTGAATTAATATATATTACATTTGGAGTTATTGGTAGTGGTTATATGACTGTGGTTGTTAGAATGTATACCAACCCCCTTTCTGCTTCGACATAGTGAGAAAAAACGGATGTATTTATAGGGATACACGGAAAAAGGTGGGGGAATAGCTTCCGGTTCTGATAATAGTGCATTTCAAGACTTTTTGCGGTTAGAAAAACGTACAAAGGCCACAGTAAAGCTGCTTTAAGGTGGATATAATGCTCCGTTTGTTCTTCCATTAAGGAAGTGAATAATACGATTCGGAGACCCAGCTGCAGTTTCACAATAAACATTACAAACTGACTACAAAATAAAGAGTCGAATCCATTAAACATCAGCGGTTTAAACACTGAGGAATTAAGAGAAAAGCGAGTGAAACACAAACGCTGCGGAAAACAGAGTGAAAATCCCGAACACCACCATATATGGAGTCAAAGACGAGAAGCAGGAAGCGACGAGCGCTGTCAATAAAATTAGGAAGTTCCCAATGCGCATGCGCACCTCGGTAGAATGACTTTTGCAGAATTTAGCATCGAATAACTTTTATTTTTTAAACACGCCGGTAATAACGGTGTTTTGGCATGCGCATACTTTAACCGCATATACCGTACTGCTAACCGTGTGCTACGTCAGACAGAAATTATCTAAACGTAGCTAGCAAGCCACAGAAGGAAAATACAGCCCAGCTAGCTAGCCAGTCACATAGCCTCCCTCCACCCATGCTATTATCCTTGGTAATTTTTGTTTCTGCAAATAACAAAGTCTATTTTTTTATTTATTTATTTACTATTTGTCAAATATTTAGAAATATTTTAAACCTAGTTATGTACTAAATAAGCTACGTGGTTAGCTTGCTAGCGCTACACACCCCAGAGCTGACAGTGTTAGTGTTGCTGCTGCTGCTGCTGCTGCTACTACTGGCTGTGGTTTACAAAGAAGCGGAAAATACTTTACCCTGTACCGCAGTCCACAACACACGCCGGTAATCTCCCAGCCATTCCTCCTGTATCACGGCCGAAAATGCCTTACTAAACGACAAAATATGTCACAAGTGTCAGATACAGGATGAATGTAAGGCGGAACCCTTTCACCCGCACTGTGAAGTTTACAGTCACTTCCGCACTCGCTGAGCGGCGCGCGGCGGGGATAAAATGGCCGCCGCCGGTCTGTAAGAGGAAGGAGCGGGGAGGAGGGATTATTATTGTTTTTATTATTATTATTATTATTATTATTATTAAACTAATATGTAATTAGGTTACCAAATTAAAAATAATAGGACTAAGCAAAAAGGCTAAAAACCTTCAGTTTTAGTTTAGGTTACAAAAAATGTAAGGTTTAGTGTCGTTAAAACATATTAGCTTTCTTTATCATGTATTTTTAAAATGTCATTCTAATTATTGCTCAGGGCAAAAAGTATTTAGTAATATTTTTTGCACTCTCTCTAACCAGCCTGTGTGTAATTAAGACAACTGTTGAACTTTTTGCTGGATATAAACTTCCTGTAGAAATCCGGAAATAATAAGATGGAGATTCGGGATTTCATTTATCGGTGATGTGACAGATATTTTATCAGGCTTATTAATATAAAAATATAACATTTCCACTACTGCGTTTACTAGATTACAAAAGGGGGAGAATCTGAACAGATTCGTGCAGATGCATTCTAGGAAATGTAGTTTTCTAGGTCGAATGTTAGAATACATAGTAAGTTATGTCAATCGGTATTCGAACTACATATCCCATAATGCTTGAAAAACCTCGTTTAAAGATAAGTGAAGTCATGAGCAGCCGCCGACTACGTAAATATCATGTAAATATTTACTCCAGCGATTAAAGTGTTATATTTTTTATTTAAAAAATACTCTACGTTTTATAAAGAGGACGGATTTATAATCAGGTAATATGTATTATTATTTTGTAATTAATTTCCTTTTTTGTTCATTTTGTAGCTATTTTTTACTCGTAAATAGTGGCTGAATTAGCAATGGCTGCGGTGCTGCATGTTTAGGTGATTTTTACCTCATGTCACTAGAACACTGCGTCTGTTACTGTTCGGAAAATATCTTATAAATATAAATTTCTTCATATTACACGCTTACATTTAGACTAGTGCAATAACATAAAAGCACATTATTCTTTAGATTCTTTGACGCTCCTGTTTCTTTAAATTGCTGCTTCAAAACCTCAGCTTTAATTACATACTAAATTATGCTAATTATGTTCATGTTGATGCAAAGCAATTAACAAGATTTAATTTAATTACATTTAATTAGTAAAAGAAGTTTTTTCCAGAGCTTTATTTTATGACCAAAACATAACTGAATTACATGAAGCAGGTATGTGATTGGAAATAATAACATGTTTATATGTATTTGTACTATTGTTTGTTCGATTTTTTTTTATTTGCTTGAGGTAAAAAATTACAATCCTGAAATTTTCACTTGAAATACAGATTAGTGTATTGTAAGGGGTGCGACCAGATCCAATGTATCCCATGAGATCTGACTGGTTTCGTGAGAATGTAATGATAGAAGATGCCCCACCACATTTAAGTTGTTTGTCTGACAACATAAGAAACGGCAAAAGAAACTCGAGTAATTACTTACTAGTTACTTCTGATCTGATTGACACGAAACAAAAACCATGAATATCAAACTACTTGGCGAGTTTTTACATCCCGTCTCCTCCAAAGTTCCTGTTCTTGTTTTTGCTAAACAGGTTAAAGTAAAGTTTATCTCAGTCCTGTGATTGGACACATCAACATCACTTATTACAATCTATTGAGGTAAAATTTCAGCCATAGATAACGAACGAATGTTAATAAGGTTTAAATAGGCGTCGTTTTGACACTTACCGCTACGGAATTCTTGTCTGCTGTGATATCAGTTTGGTTTTATTGCACACAGCGTGCATCTTCCAATGAAATGCGTGGTAAACCTAAGCGGGAGATTCGTAGTAGAATCTCCAGCGTCTCTCGAGACTTACGAGCAATTCATATAAACTAATTATATTAAAAATCTCATATTAATTACCGTTACGGAGGAACGCCGCCGAATGTAGCTTAGTTTTTACGCTAAAAATGCACGTGAGTAACAGTAAAAGTACACATCGTTGAATATACTCTAGAAGTAAAAGTTACTCAAGTAAAAGTTACTCATGTAAATGTAATTCGTTACTACCCACCTCTGTGTAGGGAGTAAAATATAATACATAAATAATAAGCGTAAATAAATACAACAGAACAAAGATGTTAATGAAATAAACAGCAATCTATGTTTTTCTAAGGATTCTGATGCAGACATTCAATAATTAAATGTAAAATCGTTTTTACCGTATAAATTAAATACAAGTAATCTTTGTTATAGCCTTAAATGTCAGAGTTTCTTGCGGCTGAATGCTTTTTTTGGAATGTTTACACAGTAACAAACCTGCAAATGTTGAACTTTTACTCTGTTAATAAACACAAATCGTGTGTTGGGAACTGTAGTGCAGTCAAATATCATCCAAACTGGATATTACACATCCTACAAGAAGACTAACTCAGATTCACACATTGCGATGTCGATGCTGAAACGATATACCTTCCAGCCCCGAGCTCAGACCCTGCCAAATTCTTCGGACGCATTGGACATCACTTTACAGTGCAGATGGACAATCGCATGAGGTCTTTATAAAAAGCAACCCAAGATTTTTATTTAAACCAGAATAATGATTGAGACACACACATTAGCAGTAGTGGCTCAAATGGTTAATCTGAAGACCAGAAACACCTGGGTTCGAGCCCCACCACCGGCAAGTCAACCACTGTTGGGTCCTTGAGCAAGACCCTTAACCCTTCCTGCTCCAGGGGCGCTGTATCATAACTGACCCTGTGCTCTGATCCCCAACTTACTAAGATGGGATATGCGAAAAACACTGCATTTCATTGGCTCTGTACACGTACCTTGCACAATGACAATGAAGTTGAATATTATTTATTTTATTTTATTTTGGTCGTGGTGTAGCGGGTTAAGGCACCGGCACCCACATTCTCAGTTGCGCTTGGGTCCTTTCTGCTTCCACCCCCCCCCTCTTTTTTCATCTCTGTTTTATAAATAAAGGCAAAATCCCTGCAAAATATCTTTAAAGGAAAAAAAAAGACACACACATTTTCTCAGTGCCCGAATATTAATAGACTTCTGAAAGTGTATGCAATTGTAATTGTAGAGAGGAAAAATGTGGATTCTCTCAAAAATGTCCAACAGTCATAACAACCTGGACCTGAATTTTATGCACCAGAGAGTGAGAAAGTCCAGCAAGACCTGACAGGGTCCAGTTTTGTTTTTGTTGATTTGAGATGATGCATTGCCGGCCACGTTGTTAAAATCTACATCGACACAGGAATAACTTATAAAGTTGTGGGTTTGATTTCCAGCACCACCAAGTTACCACTGCTGGGCCCCTGAGCAAGACCCTTAACCCCCAGTTGTATAAATAAAATAAAATGTAAGTGGCTCTGAATAAGGACGTCTGCAAAAGTAATTGCTACCTTTCTTAACCCAGCTGTTGCATTATCTAATCGTCTGTGCAGATTGCATACAGGAACTGTGTGATGTACTGTTGGTGTTGCATCAGGGAGAGAGAAGCTGGCAGAGACAGGCGTGTCCATTTCTAATGCGCCCAGCACGGTAAGTGCCTTCACTCGCACCTTAGCATCTCTTATACACAGCAATAACATATGCACAAGTTATCCGAGTGGTGAGGCTGCATCGTGTGTGTGTGTGTGTGTGTAGGATGAGTTGGGGACTATGTGGTGCCCAGAAGAGGAGGTTGATGCTGGGTATGGTTGTCCTGTTGCTTGTGGACGTAATATGGGTCGCATCATCCGAACTCACTGTGGTAAGTACAACACACGCATACCCCACCCTACACACACAGTTCAGCCTCACATGAATTTCTACAATGTAACACACTTTTTTTCAACATTTTACCAAACTTTTATGGAATAAAATCCCATTATTAATGATTGTTCAAAGCTTGGTCTAATGTTATGGTTTCTATAGTAACTGTTGAAAGTTTTTTTTTTTCTAGTTGTTATTCTCCGTCTTTAATGTTTTAGTGTAAGAATACCGTATAGTAAATGTCTTTTGGGAAATTGTGTGTATGTCAGTATGTGTTTGTGCAGCAGCAGTACAGCAAGCCCTTTTTCAGCACGTTTGTGAAGACCTCCATGTTCATCCTCTACCTGTTGGGCTTTCTGTTCTGGAAACCATGGAGACAGCGCTGTGCAGCCCAGCAGCAACATGGCATAGCTGTGAGTTCTGCAGCTGTCACCATGAGGCTTTCGACAGCTTTACGTCCTATAGTGAGGCGATATCCACTTCCAGTTAATAGATAGAATATAAAACCTGAGCTTCGGTAAAGGCTGGTCAAGTCTCTTATCTAAAGGGACTAACAAACCAAGAGTGAAAAGGGTGTCAATTTAAAACCTGGCTGGTGTAATTGAGTAAACACTTTTCCAGATAGAAGAGATGCATGATATGAAAAAATTGAACTGATTTCTTTTCTTGGCCGATTCCGATACAGATAAACACTTACATTGACAGCATTTGGCAGACGTTCTTATCCAAAGCAACTTGCATTTATCTTATTTATACAACTGAGTAATTAAGGGTTAGAGGCCTAGCAGTGGTGGCTTGGTGGAGCTGGGAATTGAACCTACGACTTTTAGGTTGGTAGTCCAACACCTTAACCATGAGCTATCACTTCCTTCGATTAATGCAGTTTGTGCATCCAGGAGAATAGAACATATTTAAAATATCTGGCCGAACTATAATAGCAAACATCAGTCCTGACTCTTCAAAGGTGTTTTTTTATTTTTGTTTTAGGCACCACTAATAATTTATTATAAATTTCAATACGATTTTTAACTCAGAAATTGATAAAATCACGTTTGTAAAACTAAACATCAGCTAGTTGCTTAACGAAGCAGCCTCAAATATTATTAAGCAGCCCAAAGCATTTATTTCCGGTCTTACATAATAAAAGAAGCCCGATTTAGCGGAAATCAGCCCAATCTGGCAACACAACCTGCCGGCACTTACACTCGACTGCATCTACAATACAAGCTTATGAATCCTGTATAAATTAGACTGATTGATTGATTTATCGGCTGTTGTACGTTTATCAGATTGCATTTATTTATTAGAGCAATAAAAATGATGTCATTTTCACCCATATTGCCCTATGATTCATCTATAATTTAATTACATTACAACATACACAATATATGAGTGATATGCCAAAGTGCTTTGAGTCTCTCAACTAATACGTTGATATTGGTTTTCTAGATCACAAACTATATAACCAAAATATCACAAATTTTGGGTGCAATTTTAGGTTTTTTAAAAAGAGGTAGGTTTTTTTAAAAGACAGCCATTATATCAGCTGTTCTGACATTGATTGGAGGTTCATTCCACCTCATTTGTGCAGAAACAAATTCCTGACGCAATTACATAGCGGATTTGGGTTTTTTAATGCTAGTCGGTGATTATATGGACGTTTTATTATTTTATTTAAAAGACAGTTGTATACAACGTGACAGGTGAGCTCCAGCAGTAGTTCTCATCCAATTGTTTTATTTGAATTGCATAATTAAGCTACAATTTTTGGGGGGATAAATAACATATATTTATACCAGCAAATCATCTTGTCTAACATCTTTTTCACCTTAACACACTTTCTACCTTATGTTTAAATGAATGCAACCTCTAATCCTCTTATCCCAGCTTTCGGCTCTCCTGTGGCATCTTGGGCATCTTGGTGCTTCTAAGATTTAAGCGTACAACTTTTTTAAGCATTAGTCTATCATAGTCACCCCGAAGCTACCAAAACAACATGTTCAGGATTCCCTTTTATTGTCTTTGACACATTCCTAAAAGAGCTTGTTACCTTCATCACTACTGTCATTCATATCCATAAAAACCGTCATGCCGCTAACCGAACTGTCATCAGTCCCCATCCTTATCCTCACTGATGTGTAACAGTCTACCACTAAGCTTTATTGCCCACTCTCATGGGTTATGAAACATGTGGCACATAATATCAGTGTATGGAAGAAGTAAATTAATGCCGAAGTTGATGGATTGTTTTATTTTGGTTTGTATTTCCAGATTTTTGATGCGGATTTACCTTTGACCACTGATGGCACCGAAAGCAGCTATACTAATTCCCTAGTAAGTATATACCCTCGAAATATTATAAACTCACTCTGGGATTTAATGTAAATGTACATTTTCTGCAAGCAAGTGTGTTTACTGAGAGAACACACTTAAACCTGCTTTTATGTAAGCAGCGACATGAGTAAGCCAATTTCTAATGCATGAGCAATTCATGAGGTGTTTGAGACGATATGTGTGACAGTTTAAATGGTAGAACATTTAAAGTCTAACCTAATTAATGAAGTATTTATCTGAGTATTTTTAAAGTCAGACTTGAGACTTTGTTCTTGTGTAGTCTTTTTTTTTTATCTTTTAATTAGTCCACCGTTAGAATTCAGTGTGCTTATAAAGAAAAAAAACGCTGGCACAGTAAGAAGGTATAATCGGCCTGTAGATACTGCATGAACAGGACAATAACCGTGTGGTACTGCTCTCTAGAGTGAACCTCTGTATGTGCCAGTGAAGTTTCAGGATGTTCCTGATGGCGGTGTCAGTCAAGAGACAAAGTCTCGTAAGTATTTCCGCAAGTTATTTTACACATTCATGTAGCATTTAACCTGTATACACTGGATGACCATAAGTATGTGGACACCTGAGCATCCCTATGCGTGCTTTTCCCAAAACCGATGCTGCACACAAGCAATTTTATCAAGCAATTTTTTTGTTTGCTGTTCTTTTAATGAAGCTAAAGTGAAGTTAAACCAAATATTGATCTGATTTATTATTGAACAATTGAAGATTTTCTGAATATTGATCGATTTTCTTTTTGTTCGCTAACATTTTGTAAACATCTCTAATTGTTCTTCGTGTGATGTTATTGTGTTTTGTGTGTGTGTGTATGTAGCTGTAAGGAAGCATCGTGTGAGGTTTAGTAATATGATGGAGGTACGTGAACTTCCTCACTCTCAGGCATTGGATGCCAAACTGTCTCGCATGTCTCATGCTGCCACCTCACTCAAGATTATGGAAAAACTTAGCATCGGTGCTGTGGCCAAAATCAGCTTAATCTTTTGTTTTGTGGTAAGATCAAACACACACACACAGACTTTGGTAGAGATTTTCTTTAAAATGTAAGGTGCTTTATAAATAAAATGTATTATTATTCTAAATATGTTACAGGTAAACAGACTGTATTGTATGTTTACTTATCTGTAATATAGTTTATTCTTTGTCTCTACCCCCCCCTTCTCTTTTTAAGTGGTTTTTGGCTAATCTGGCCTATCAGGAGGCTCTGACAGACACACAGGTGGCTATTGTAAACATTCTATCCTCTACCTCAGGTAAGTTGTTCTAACTGAGAGACCTAAAGGCTTAAAAGACTAAAGTTGGAGCTGAGCTTCTACAACATATGCAATCATCACTACTTAAATCTGTGGAAACACTCGATGTGTTGTGGTACTTTCAGGCCTCTTCACTCTCATCCTGGCCTCTATATTTCCCAGCAATAGCAGCGATCGCTTCACTCTTTCCAAACTTCTCGCTGTTATTCTCAGGTCAGTTCAACGTTACTCTGATCCACTCAGTTGTATTTGTTTCCTTCTCAGTGCAGATATTTGTGTTTTGTCCTCTTTTGTTAGCATGGTGGGCGTGGTTGTCGTCAGTTTCTCAGGAATGGACAGTACTGGTGAAAAAGGCACCATTGGTAGGCATTAAATCAGGTTTAATTACCTAGCTTTTTGGGGTATTTAATAAACTCTCGAGTAAAAATATACACTTTTTTAGGAAGCAAACAATTTTGTAGGAAGTTTTTTACACATCATTTGTGGCATATGATGATAAATAATATATTTTTAATGCATTTCAGTACTTTGTACTTTGTTGTATAATTAATTTTAGTATATTTATACTCTGAGTATATTGAATATAATATATTATATTATACAAATAAATAAGAAAACAATGTCTTTATAAATGAAGACAAATTTGACATAAGGTAAAAAATGGAAATAAAAGAGAAGATAAAGAGATGGAGAGCTATTTTACTACAACAGCACAGTTAAAATGTTTTATTATATTTCTCTAGAACATGATGTCTTTTTAATATCACAGCCAGTTTTTTTTAAAACTATTTTTTATTGTTTTATTAATCAAAGAAAAACAAATTGCCCTCTTTATCAGTTTGTAGTTACAAGTTGTGGACCATCTGCAAACAAGTTGTTACGTTCACGTTGTCGCTTAACATGATATAAACTGTTCCCTTATTAGCATGTTTTGCTCTTTCTCTGAGATTCAACAGGTCCGAATTTCATTTTTTAGGAAATGATGAATAAATGACACATTTATAACTTGTTGTTATTCGTATATCATTAAATCCAATTGAGAACAATTGTCCATTAACTTAAAGCTGAGATTTTAATTAGGGAAAACTTTAACAGAAGTACTGCAGAAAATGAATGAATTGGCAGACTCGAGAATTCCCCATTGCGTTCAATTTTGTATTCAAAGTAAATGTTAAAACCTGAGAGAGGGCAATTGATGCTTTAGTGGCCCTGTGCTTTTTGTGTAGGCTGTCTCTGGTCACTGCTGGGCGCGGTCCTATACGCTGTCTACATTGTTATGTTAAAGAGAAAAGTTGATCGAGAAGAGAAGCTGGATATCCCGATGTTCTTCGGTGAGTAGACTGCTCTAACCCTAACACACCCTTAGCCTTACACTCCTAGTATTTATAACGCCTATTTCCTGCGCTATTTAATTGCATGTACCGTAAAACGTTAAGTTTTGTATTGTCTGTTTTTGCACTGTTTGGTGTAATGTCTGTATTGTTCTTGCTCCGTCTGTCTTGCACTGTTTGCACTAGGTTGCACACATGCACTTTATGTTGCTGAGACAATTTATTCTAAGTGTCCAGCTCTGTGTTGTTCTGTTCAGTAGCACTTTGTTGTTTTGTGGTCCTGGAGAAGCGTTGTCTCATTTCACTATGTACTCTATATATATATATATATATATATATATATATATATATATATATATATATATATATATATATATATATAATAGATATATATATATATGATTGAAATGACAATAAAGCTTCTTGAACTTAATCTAATTGTGTGTCTGTTTGTAGGCTTTGTGGGCTTGTTTAGCTTGCTGCTGCTATGGCCTGGTTTTGTGCTGCTGCACTACTCTGGGTTGGAGCTGTTTGAGATGCCTAATCGGATGGTAATCAGCTACATTCTCATCAACGGTCTGATCGGGACTGTGCTGTCCGAGTTTCTCTGGTTATGGTAGGTGATGTGGGGTTAGTGAGTATGTTGCTCTGTCCAAAATTGCATACAGAAAACTTTGATTTAACGGACTAATAGGGGGGAGGTCCTCTGTTAAGTCCGATTGTCCTTTAATTTGAATCATTGTTTTAGTTCGTGGCCTAAAAACACAGTACATACAGTACAGTACTGTATTTACCATACTCACTATCTGCATACATATATGTGCAATATATACATCATCTGCTACGCACGTGAGTAAACGAGGGGTACAACATCGGTCTACTTCCATATAGGGCTGGGTGTGATATGGCAAAACTGTAACATTATTTTTTATATATATATATATATAGATATATATATATATATATATATATATATATATAGTATAGTATAGTATATATAGTATATGTAGTTTTAATTCCAAACATTAAACATTTCGCTTTAAAAAAGGAAGACAACTAAATAAAAATAAACACAACATTACCACCTGTGCTGAAAGCAATCCGTTAGATGTAAAGAATCAGTACTATTATTTTGAAAACTGTGTGTAAACAATTTGTTTATGTTACATTAGCGTATAAGCAACATCAGTGGATGTTTATTGACATAACATGTTTATTATTTTTCTTTGTGCTGCACTATACTAAGATTTCACTTAGTGAACACAGTGTCTCACTGTAAAGAACGTTAAAACGTTGACAAGTTTAAACCAATATCGAAGAAAAAATGTTCAGAGCCTATCATAGTTATCGACATGAAATTTATCGTGATTCGATATAATATCGGTTATCGGACCAGCCCTACTTCCATACTATATAGTAAGCGTGGAGTAGTATGTCCGAATTGCCAAATATATTGCCAAATACACTATGCAGAAAGTTTGTGGGTGATGTACTACTTCCGCTCGGATTTTGAATCATGCATCTGATGTACACTTTACTATCCCATGAGCCTGTGGGAGAGATGACTCGACATATGCGGAAGTGGTGTAGAACGGAGTGCCTTGCAAGCAAATTGCAAGCGTTAACCATTATCAGACTGTAACAGAATATCACATGTACTGTATCAACATGGTGGCTATATAAGCTATGTAATTGTAGGATGCGAAAAAGAGCTTATAGCTATATATAGGTCTTAGTTGCAGTCTAACATGAGCATATTCAATTTATTGTGTGTTTAACAGGGGCTGTTTCCTCACTTCATCTCTAATTGGGACATTGGCTTTAAGTCTGACCATTCCACTGTCCATCCTGACTGATATATGCTTACAGAAGGTGAGGTGTTTTATTTTGATGTCTAATTTGCACTGTCTTTGTTATGTTTGTATTGTTTACTGCACTGTTCTGCACCAGGTGCACACATGCACTTTATGTCTATTCTGTTCAATGGCTCTTTGTTGTTTTGTGAATTCTATGTTTTGTGTAGCACCAGGGGGTCCTGGAGAAACGTTATCTCATTTCACTGTGTACTGCATCTGCTATATATGGCTGAAATGACAATAAAGCTCGTTGAACTTGAACTTATAGATTATATATATATATATATATATATATATATATATATATATATATATATATATATATATATATATATATATATATATATTGGTGTAAAAAGTGCATATATTACATATTTATGCAAATTCAGTTTAGTTCATAAATAGTTGTGTAGTCGTTTTGCTTTGTTAGGCAGGAAATTAAATTTAGAATAAGTTGGAATGCAGAGAGGTTGGGATGCATTAATTTTCAGGATATTTGCATGTATATTGAAGAAGCCGAATGGAAATCGGGCCATTAATCTGTTGAATAGATTAAAACACTTTATATCTCAGCTGTACAATGTCACCTAAACTCAGTGTGCTCGTGTTTTCCCAGACAAATTTCTCCTGGTTATTTTTTGCTGGGGCAGTTCCGGTATTTCTCTCTTTCTTCCTGACTGCACTGCTGAGCCACTACAATAACTGGGACCCAGCGATGGTGGTACTGAGGAGAGTTTTTTCCTTCATCTGCCGCAAACACAGGATTCACAGGTGGGGTTTCTGAATGTATCCCAGTTCCATGTATATAAAGTTTTCTATAGATCAGACGGTTTTAATTCTTATCTGCAATCTGAGTGGGTGCAGGAATTCATTCCAGTGAGGCAGCTTATTGAACCTGCGTACATAGTTTATTTTTCTATATTATGACTTGTTGTTACAATTCTAAACGATTTGGTCCAGTGGGTTTTGAGGCATCATCTTGGTTGGGGGTTGTAATGCTTGGAAGACATTGATGTTTCCTCCTATATGACACATCTTCAGGTGTGATTTCTGCTTGGTTAGAATGAACCTGCATCCCCCGCTGGCTTTTCTAGACAAGATTCGACACCTTGGAAGTAGCAGAGCTGAAGATGTTGAGGTTTTCTTTAGGAGTGATGATTAGGAACGAGTTCATCAGGGGGACGGCTCATGTTGGATGTTTTGGGGAGAAAATCAGGGAAACCAGATTAAGGTGGTTTGGACATGTACAGAGGAGGGATAGTGAATATATTGGTAGGAGGATGTTAGAAATGAAGCTACCAGGCAGAAGGCAAAAAATAAGACCAAAGAGGAGGTATATGGATGTGATAAACGAGGACATGAGTTAGTGGGTGAGTGAAGAGGATGTAGAGAATAGGGTTAGGTGGAGACAGATGAGTCGCTGTGGCGACCCCTAAAAGAGAACAGCTGAAAGGAGAAGAAAAAGATTCCACACCTTGAGTAGAGTGCTTTTAAATGATTTAATTGTGGGGAAGTGGTGGCTTATGGTTAAGGTGTTGGACTACCAACCTGAAGATTGTGGGTTCGATTCCCAGTTCTACCAAGCCACCACTGCTGGGTCCCTAAACAAGGCCCTTAACCCCCAATTGTATAGAAGAGATAAATGTAAGTCTTTCTGGATAAAGAAATGCTGTTTAATAATGTAAAAAAGCATTTTTTTTTTTCCAAAAAATTAGTAACAAAAATATTTATTTCGGTAAAGTTCATGTTTAACGTCGTATGTGGAAAATCTTTTTTTTTAAAGAAATGTTTTAATAAATGTGGTAAAAAAATTTGGATAACTTGCATGTGCTATTCTAGTCAGCCAGGAGTCAGTCTATACTTGTTTCAGGAATTTTTAAACACTGTTGCTAAAATGTTTTCACTTGTAAAGTATTTTGCATGTGTGTGAGATTCCCAGTAATTTTCCATTCCAAAGGACCGTGAAAGCCATTTTAAAAGATTTTTTTGTACATTTTGAGTAGCATTTTGGCTCATTGTGCTGCGGTAAAAGCCAGGCTACTGCTGTTGACTTCCTGATTTTTGGGTAATTGGGTAATTCGGACAGTAGTGCCCTAATATTTGCATACAACTTATATTTGACTAACTATCTGACTAAGAATGTAAATGCGTTTATTGTAACTGAAGCGTCTATTTCATTTCGGACAATAAACTGCATATAATTTCAAGAAAATTCTGTTACACGTGTTTTGGTGGGTTTTTTCTTTTAGCCACAATGCTTTGACACCTGTTTTCCAGACTTTTATTGTGTTGGAAGAATATATTTTTTCCCCTCCAATGTTACATAGCTGTACTGTGTTTGTGTTGTAAGTGAAACTGAATACAGGATTGGGTATTCAGGGTGAGGCCGAATTAGGAAAGTTAGAGACTTAGAAATTGTGGAATGTATGTTTTTAGGTTTTATATACTGTCTACTGTCAAATTCTTTTCCATATTTCCTATGATTGCCAAAATTGTTTGTGTCTAAAAGATGGTATACTTTGGATTTATTATTGCAGTTGCAGTATTGTGTTGGTATTCTTCAGTATCAACAAAAAAATGGGTTCTAATTCACTCATAAACTAAAACAATATGCAAAATTCTAGCAAATTAATACTCATTAATAAAGTTCATTCTCATTATAAGATTAGCATTAACATAATAAATTATAGTTTACTGATTTAACTTAAAAACTAAGCTTATATATATATATACCAAACATTAATTTATAGAAAGTAAAGTATATCCATAAAAAGTATTTCTAGGCATTGTTTACTATTTACTCTATTAGCAAATATGTTAGTGATTAAAAGAATAATATAACAGAATAAGGAATTTTAACCCTATAAATAAAAAAATATGTTAAGAATTTTCTGTTATTAATATTTCTGTTTATTGTTTCCCAGATAAATTTGATTTGACTCAGTCTGTTTCAGGATGTAATTTTGTTTGTGTGTTGGTCTTTCACAATCTTCTTAGAACTATTTAGTGCTGATAAAGTTACATATAAACATAGTAAAGGTTGTAATTGTAAGTAATTGTTTTTTTTAAATCTAAAATATTCTTATAAATTTAGGTCCCCTTATAATAAAATTGTAGATTGTAGAGGGTTGTGAAAAGTACCTTTTAGTTGCTAGAGTAATACTACTGCTCCACTGGAGGGAATAACTGAACGCTGTTTCTTCATCTGAAAATAGTTTTCAAATAAAAGTAACATGTATGACATGGATTTTCAACTTTATTATCAGTGATCATTAGATTTATAAGATTAATTAATACAAATGAATAAATTGGTACAATTTTTAATAAAAAAAATGCAGGACTCAGGAGATAAAATTGATACCCAGCTTTATTTAAAGATATTGATCCGCCTAATGAAACTAGAATACTTGGCTTGACGAGTGTTTAAGACATTCGGTGGTCAGTGAAGGTTATGTCTGTGTTTTGTGTGTGTTTTTTCAGATCAGCAGAGGACAATGAGCAGTGTGAGAGTCTCATCCCTTTACAGAGTTCTGGCATGGAAAACAGAAGTTTTTGCTCTTAACCTTTTCACAGGTAACCTTGCCCATTTACAGGCGTGCGCATCACAGGAACTTTACGTACTGCGTCGCATTTTCCGAGATTAGGTTGTATGCAAATGCAGTATTTGACAAATCAAAGAAGATGGAAACACAACAACATAAAACTAATTTAACACAACCAAACCTGACCTGACATAACTAGAACATAAACCTGAATCATAACAAGACATAACCACTAACCGTGACAAGCGACAAAGCACAACCTAATTGGTGTAACAATCAACTTAACAAGAAACATCTAAACACAACTAAAAAAACCAATAGAAACATGACACACGGGCAGGGGAATCACGTTAAAAGAGACATACAACATAAACATTAAGCACATGGTCCACAAAATTTACACAAAGTTTCTTCGTTGCCCTCCGGTGGCCTGGCAGGGAACCACATGTTGCAAGCCTGACCGTGTTACGTGGCCTAGATTGCCATAAGGTGGGTTTACACTGTGCGATTTTAGTCTGAGACAGATTTCTAGGATCCTATGCTAAAATCTGATGTCTTCGTTCGCTAGTTTGGCATGTTCATCAACAGAAGTTTTTTCTTCTAACGAAATTTTGTTGGTGTCAGAAGATTTGAGACACTTACTTGCAGTGTGACATGTACGGCGAAGAAAGTCAAACCAAGAACTATTAATTGATGACGTAAAACTGGACGAGTCTTCTTGTGTTTATCCGTTTTTGAGATGTTTTGACTGTCGTACAGCCTGTTATGACAAAGGAGATCCTACAGTGTAACATCGGAATCGTGTTTGCGAAATCTGACAAGCAACAGTCTCAAAAGATCACACAGTATAAACCCGGCTTTAGAGATTATTATTCAAAATAACACAGAGGCTTATGGAACACGTTTTCTGATCACGTTTTAAAATGTTTTATTTCCGATGGATAATAATGTCAGTAGATTGGGCTCAGTTGCTTGCTGGGTATGTTTATGTAAGGGTCAATGGCCCCAGTTTGGAGGTTGTCTTGTTTCCATTTCTTTACTTCTATGTGTCCTAAGACACAGTCATAAACAAAAGCTGAGGAAGTTTGCCTGAAACACAGATGTTGGTGGATTAGAGACTGTTTAGTTTAGGCTTTATCTAATTCCCAAACAATCCGATGTCCAATGCAATTAATCGGCCTTGGTAGCACAAAACTTCCGAATAAACCAACTCGATGTTCATTTAATTTTGAGTACAAATCATCATGAGCAGATGAGTACAAAGTAGAGAAAACTCAGTCTATTCTGTGTGTGTGTGTGTGTGTGTGTGTTAGTGTATGGGTGTGTGTGTTTGTGCTCATACTAAATTATGAAAGAGTAAATATGAGAAACAAGTCTTAGCTTGAATCACCACCCACCTGGATACATGTACACACACTGACATCAGTCTGCTCTTTCTCTTTTGTAAAGTAATACAATGGTATCTTGACTTACGAGTGTCCCAGCTAATGAGTTTTTCAAGATACAAGCTGATGGACTGATTTTTTTGCTTTAATTGCGAGCTAAAATTCAGGTTATGGGCCAGCTTTAGACGCCCAACCGCTAGTTGGCGTAGCGTATGCCACAGTGTTTTTCTTTTCTTTTTTTTCCATCCGGTCAATACTTCACACTCCATTCATAAGTTGGCTTGCCAATAAACAACACAAGAAAAAGAAGAACGCCAAAGTGAACGCCATAAAATCCGCCCATTATCCCGTGTCTCACTCAGTAGCTAGTCAGACATGTGCGTTATCAAGTGGAGTCGTCTGATCTCCAAGGTAAAGCTGTACATTATACTTATTGCAGTACATACTTTTGTATTGTCTTTAAGTTTATCTATGAGTTTATTTTTCTTATTTAAAAATTTAACAAAAAATTGCAGGACTAATGACATTTCCATTCACTTAATTCGAGTAATTCAAGTTACGAGCTTCGTCAAGGAACGAATTAAACTCGCAAGTCAAGGCATCACTGTATTGCGTTCCAAACCTGACTGCTTATCAAGGAAAGGTAACTAAAGTAATATCCTCCTCATACAGGAACTGAGAAGCAGAGCAAATGACAATCCGAAACCTGCTATTGTGCCTCGTATCACTTCTTTCTTCTCCTCACGTGTACTGTACACCCTGTGATTGACCATTTTTAATTCTCATTCTGTGGGCTGTGGTATCCCAGTGCCAGAAACCACGCCCAGGTGAGCAGCGTTCACCGGCCATGATGAATGAGCTTGACACATTTCCAATTATAGTATCACAGAACTCTTGCCAAACAAAATGGGGTTGTGATCGGCAGTCTGGTCTGATATCTTTTATGAATGTGTGTGTGTGTATGTGTGTGTGTGTGTGTGTGTGTGTGTGTGTGTGTGTGTGTCAGGTCAGATTTGCTGGATTCAATTCACCATTATCTTTTTAATCTTTGTACTGTTGATTGAAGAGTGTCTGTAGTGTCAAGGTTCTAGTTAAACATGCATGAAATACGTTCACCAGTAAAACAAGACACTAAAACCGTGTAACATGGTTATTAATAGTTTGTCTGTATAACTTAACATAACTATTTGTTTTTGTGTTTCGTATAAATTACCAACTTCAAGTAAACACTATTGAGTACATACTGAATGTCCAGTGTTTTCCTTTGGGGGTTTTTTATCCGATTTATTACCACATACGAATGAAGCCTAAAAATGTCGGAATCCATGTGCTTTTTTCCTGCTTACACTGTCATGAGTCAGATCCGATCTGTGCCACATTGGAGGAAAAAATCGGAATCGGGTCACTTGATACCTAAGAGGAACCA
Organism: Bagarius yarrelli; assembly: GCA_005784505.1. Lineage (NCBI taxonomy): Eukaryota > Metazoa > Chordata > Actinopteri > Siluriformes > Sisoridae > Bagarius > Bagarius yarrelli. The sequence continues at coordinate 673,436 of VCAZ01000023.1, forward strand.
GACTCAAAAGGGAACCCCTCCTTATTTGTGATAATTGCTTAAAAATGAGAAAGTCTGGTACTGGAAATAAAAAGAAATCAATTTCAATGATCTGTTATTTCAATTAATTGTTAGTCATGTTATTTATTAGCCTTATTCACTAAATCGGTAAAAACTAATCCAACTGGATGTGTGTATTGTATTCGTATATATAAGAATGAACCTTATTAATCGGTTCTTTGGGAAAAAGAAACCTGGAGGCGTTTGCATAACGGGAATTCTGGGAGGCAGCCCGGAAGCCCAAGCTTTGCCAGAGATTCTAACATTCACTGGCTCACGTTCTGTCGGTACATCCTGCTTAGTGGCTTATCTCGGATTTTATAGCACTTTTATATGGGTGATTTAGTGTTTAGCTCTTATTCTAAGCATAATACTTTACGAGCTGTTTACGTACTGAAGTGTTTATGACCCCTTGACAAATACTTTAAAATTTAAAATACTTTAAATTAAGTGTGTCTGTAATAGCATCAGGAAGACGCTATCAGTATGTGGTGTATGGAAATTGAGTTTAAACACACGTTTGTCTTTTATTTACACTTTTAAAGAGCGGCAATAGCGATTTACACAAGTTTTGTCAGTAAAACTCCGGAACTTTTGTACAGCAGTTCCTCCGACATCGTTCTAGAAGTTATTACAGTCCTCATGTGACCGGTTAAAGGCAGGGAAGGTGATTCGGTTCAAACGCTTTTTTCGTTCAGCTGATTTCAAAGTCGATATCACTCAGCTTAAGTGGTCTAAATGTATTTACATGTAATAATTAGAGCATTTTTCTATCCTGATTAATCGCACCTTTTTTGTGTAATTAACTGTGATTAATCGCACACTTTTAGTGAATTTAAACATACACTATTTATTCAGTTTGTCTACCCGCACGCCGTATACACTGTGTTCCACTGTGGGTTGTTGCACCCTACACCGTCGGTTTGCTAGTACAACCTGTGATGTGTTTTGCATATAAATGACATGTTAAACTCGATAAGATTTGATGGTAAGCCAGTTCTTCATCACAGTGTATGCGCACGACTTTTTGTTTGTCCAAAGTGCCGTCCAATTTTCATCTAATAGAGACATTTTCGCCTAACAGAGATACTGGTGCTTGCGCCATTTTACCTAAGATGCTAAGAGTGATAACCGGCTCCGTGCTACTAGCCCATCCGCGCGATGCAATGTACGCTGATGACGCACCTTTGTTTGTTTCAGAAGGATTTTTTGCATTATTTGCGTTAAATTCTTTTAAGGCGATAAGGATTTTGTATTGAATGTGTTAACGTTGACAGCTTTAGTGTTTGTTTATTCTGTGAAAGGCGTAGGACTAAAAAAAACTAAACGAAACAAAATATTCGGTCTGAACTTTGATAGGCTTTCCTACCTGCCTGTCAATATTTGTTTGCATGAAGGATGAAATAGTTGCAGTATTTCTTTTGGACAGGTAGGAATACGGTGTGATTGGATTTTGGTGTGTTTATGTAGCTTATGTAGTTTCTGTACCTTTACGAATTATCTCAGCTACAGCATCAGTGTGTATTCGGGTACTATTTTGTGTTTGGTATTTAAATACCGTTATTAACTGTACTATAATAACTGCTGGGGCAGTGGTGGCTCAAATGGTTAAGTAGCTGAACTGAAGACCAGAAACACCCGGGCCCAAGCCCCACCACCGGCAAGCCAACCACCGCCGGGCCCCCGAGCAAAGGAGGGACATCAGGCTACAGTTAGTATTTTCCAAAACGCCCAACATCATGGGAAAGAAATGCACACATGCACAATGAAGAAATTAAAAAAAAAACAAAACACTGACATCTGAAGTAGATTTTTTTGGTTTTAGTTTAAAATAGTTTTTAAATGATGTTTTGTCTCCTTTACCAAAAACCTGAAGACTGCCTGCCCGAAAGGACTGTCCTATATAGGACTGTGATTTTTACACAGCCTCTGTGTTTATGCTTTAGCCTGGATAAGCATTAGTAGTAACTAATACTAGTCTAATAGTTACTAATACTACAACAATAAACAATTACTTGTTAGACTAGTAGTAATATATCAATTTAAGGAATGGAACCATAAGTTAGTACCCGTTTTTTCGAGCTGGAAATGTGCTTAGAATTAGATAGATTTAGAATCGTATATTTTACTGGCATCTCTTCCAAATATTAATCTAGAGAAAGAACTGACTGTGAGTACTGGGGGTAAGTTGTAGCACAGTGGGTTTAATTACCAGCACAACTTGCCACTGCTGGGCCCCTGAGCAAGGCCCTTTTTTTTTTTTTTTGCTCAGTTGTATGAAAGAGATAAATGTAGGTCGCTCTGATTCTGTGATATGAGGTGACATGTTTATCCTGGCATTAAGCAGATGTTCTGATTCTGATGACTGCGAATTAGATAAAGGTTATAAACAGTAGAAAAAATGCGAAATCTTTCGTACACTTTGAAAATAAAGGAAAGGTTAACGAGGCTTTAATGAGAGTTTCCGGATTCCGCTTCAGTTTACTTTAGTCCGTTTGAGTCAGTGGTGAAGTTAAACCTTATCAGGTTTGTCCTGATGTGGGAGGATCTGCTGAGACTCTGATTCACTGAACCTTTAAGACATGTTTGGGAAACTTTACATGACTAATGAGAGCTTTACCGTGAGTTGTCTCGACACCGGAATGGTTCTGCGTATGATTCTGTAGGGACAAAAAAAAAAAGGATATGGAATCTAAACAAATCAGAATTTTCTTGAGCTTTTTATTTAAATAATATGGTTTGAGGATTTTTTTTGGGGGGGGGGGGGGGGTAAACGTGGAGTATGTTACTCATCACACCAGCTTTTGCAGAGGTGCTATGATTGTAAAGCGAAGGCTAGTCTACTCAGATCATGCTGATTAGCACACACCCACACATACCACACACACACACACACTCCTTCGACCTCTGAGTTCCACTGTAATCATTAACTCAGATGGCCTCAGAGAGAAAAAACAGAAGTACTGGTTACTTAAACAAAAGCAAGCTGAAACTACATACAAATGTCCGAGCTTTCGGTCCGAGAAGGAAGAACATGAATCTAATGGAGGCAAAATGAGTTGGAACAGCTGATTCAGGAGATCTGGACTGGTCAGGTAAGTAAAAAAATTCTCAAAGCTACACATTAAAGGTCAGATTTATCACATCCTCACACATGAAACATGAAAAAAAATGGTCTTTTTTCCTTTTTATAGGAACCTGGTGATGGTTTCGGCGGCAGTTTGATGATTAATATTGCTGATACCTATGTAGTGTTCCTGAAAAGATAAGGCTATCCGGGCTAAAGTTAACAGGGTGGAACAGAATCGAGCTCCTGAGAGGAAGAGAGAGAGAGAGAGTGAGAAAATGGATGAACAGGAAAGAGAGCGCGACTGGCGCAAACTAGAGTCGCAGTTCGAAGCGAAGGTCCTCCTCACGGTACTCTACAGCCTCATTCTCGTCCTGGGAATCGTAGGAAACAGCATCACTATTCATGTGACTCAGGTGCTTCAAAGAAACGGCTACCTCCAGAAGAGTGTTACTGATCACATGGTGAGCCTGGCATGCTCTGATTTGCTGGTGCTGTTGATCGGCATGCCCGTGGAACTTTATAGTGCCATCTGGTTCCCTTTTAGCTCTGCTTCTGGAAACGTAGCCTGCAAGATCTATAACTTTCTGTTCGAAGCATGCAGCTATGCCACCATCCTGAATGTGACCACGCTGAGCTTTGAACGCTACATGGCTATATGCCATCCATTTCGTTACAAATCACTGGCCCACGCCCGCACCGCCCATCTCATCCTCGCTGCATGGCTCACCTCCGTTCTCATCGCCGTGCCTCTGCTTATTACAACTGGAACCCAAGGTCATGTGGTGGAGCCAGGAGGAGCGCCGGCACAGAACCTGACCTTCTGTACTAACCTGCATGAGTACTGGGGAATGTATCGTGCCAGCGTGTTTGTCGCATTTATCCTCTACCTCCTAGTCCTCTGCAGTGTGGCTTTCATGTGCAGGAGCATGATTATGGTCCTCAGGGCTCCCATGATTACCATGGATACTTCAGGAACGAATGTGCCTAAACACGAGAGTGCTAAAGTCAAAGCAGCTCGCAAGCAGACCATCATTTTCTTAGGTAACTCGCAGCATTCGCAGACCATAATAATCGTCATCAATTAGTCATTCTAGTTTAATTATTTACATCATTTAATCTATGTTTGCCATGCTTATTATCTCATAGTAAAGACATTTCGTTATTCATATCTACAGAATTAGAAATAATGGCTTAAGGCTTTTCTTTATGTCTTATTAAAATTACCCTTTTACCCCATCTGCAGTTAATTATGATTACATGAAAGAACATAAAGTTTTATTTCAAACCATAGAACATTTTTAATTAGCTAAGTTGAAAATGTGCTAATGTAGCGCATATTAGCATAGTATAGCTGCTGATTGATATCAGTGAAGATGAACAAAAACAGTGAACACTTTTTACCCTTTTTTTGTCAGTACCGATAGTAAACTTTACTCTGCTTTGGGGAAAGTTAACAGTCGTTTGTTCATAAAAACTTGGAACTGGGATTTTCAGGTATAAAAGTTTTTCCCAACGGAATTACGACATGAGGGGCTATTCGTTTGCATTTTCCTATTTTCCTTGTCATTCTGCTACATCTGTGGACATAAAGTAGAATGAAATGTTGTGTCTCACAGGACCACAGGGCTACGTACAAGTTAAACAAGTACGTGATGGGGGAAGTGGTGGCTCATGGTTAAGGTGTTGGACTACCAACCCAAAGATCATGGGTTCGATTCCCAGCTCCACTAAGCCACCACCACCGGGCCCCAGAGCAAGGCCCTTAACTCCCAGTTGTTGTATAAATGAGAAAAATGTTAGTGGCTCTGGATAAGGGCGTCTGCCAAATGCTGTAAATGTAAACATTCGTCACAGGGAAAGGGTGAAAGGCAGGAAGGGTAGACCCTGGGCAGGCCACCAGTCCATCACAGGGCCACCCACACACACTCCTATGGGCAATTTAGAATCACCAATCAATCTAACATACATGTTTTTTGGACTGTGGAAGGAAACCGGAGAACCCGGAGTAAACCCACACTAGAAAGACCCCTGCCCGAAAATCGAACTCGTATTCCTGCAGTGAGGCAACGGTGCTAACCACTAAGCCACCGTGCTGCCTCGATAATAACTTTTTATGTAATTATTCGCAAGCGAGGTAAAATTTTTCAATAAATGAAATGTTTTGATATCAGGCCATATTGCGCGTCCCTATTTTTTGTTTTTTTCTCTTTTTTCATACTCTTTTTCTTTGTTTTCTTGACATGCATGCTTATGTACTGCATATGTTTGTAAATATATCCTTATGTGCTGGTGTGTTTGTGTGTGTTTATTTTCCTCAGTGCTAATCGTGTGTGCTCTGTTCGTATGCTGGATGCCGAACCAGGTGCGGCGCATGATGACTGCAGCCGTCCCCAAGAAAGCATGGACTATAAGTTACCTGGTGTCATACGTCAGACTGCACCCTGTAGCTGACACCTTCTTCTATCTGAGCTCTGTGCTAAACCCTCTGCTCTACAACCTCTCCTCACGCCAGTTTCGTACGGCTTTCCTCCAGACGCTGTGCTGCCGTCTCTCCATTGAACACGTTAACAAGAGAACGGTGGAGAAGAGCAAAGCTTCTCACGTGTCCAGTCATTCGCTGCGGCCACTGCTGCGTAAAAAATCCCAGCACAGGAGCGTACAGCCTTCCAGCAGAGATGCTGGAACTCTGACCCAGAGTGCGGAGAGCAACCCTGTTGTTCAGGACCCAGACACACCCCACGCTGTCTCGTCAGAGATAGAAGTATGAGTCATGTAAAGCCTCATGCCAGCCTGGAGATTATTAAATGGACACTTTTAAGACCGGTTGGTCCACCTTGTTAAAGTAGTTACAGACTACATCTCATTTTTCCCCAGGAGTCATTTAAATAATGAGATCAGAGGAGGACTTTGTCTTTACTCAGCACTGACTAACATGATACACACACACACCAATATGACACACACTAGCACATTACAGCTGTGTGGTAATATCTGGCCAGCGTCGGTCCTACAGAATCCATTTTTCTGACAAAACAACAAATAAGTTTATGTACAAAGTTACGCAGGTCGTATTATAACAATACAATAATTTTGTCCATATTGTGCAGCCATGACGACCATCATGTGGACCCACCCGTTGTGTAGCTTTGGTCCAAAGTCATATAGATTTACGTCTCGAGTGTAAACGGTTCCTGGAGAGATTCTTTGATTTGATAAATAAAGTGTGCATGTTATAGTTTGCAGTACTGACAATACTTAGAAGCATTATTTATATTACAAACAGCTTTTTCAACTTTTTACACTCTTGTTGCTTTCTAAAGAAATTACATGCTATAATTAACTCATTAACTCACCCTGGAATACAGTAAATCCAACTACTGCATGCTTTAACAAAGGCATTATTATTTATTATTATTGGCATTATTATTATTATTATTATGCAGTCTTTTCTGTTGTACTACATATAGAAATCAGTATTTATCATCACTTCTTACTAATTTGAGACTCTGAAGAGGAAAAGAAGTGTATGTGACCTCGAAAACCCCACGACGTGCTGCATTATACATTCTGAAATAAGAGTCTGGTTATTTGTCCCTACTTTGAAAAGAGATCTAGAGTTTATTAAAGCTATAAACACAGTTTAGTATCTTTTAACAGGCCAAATTTAATCCGAGTAGATTTAAGTGAGTTTTAATTAAAAAAAACTGTGCAAATGAATGTGACTGGTGTTTATATTATTTTAAATTAAAGTTGGAAACTCTTGTTTTTATTCAGTAAAAATGGCTGAAAATGTCTTTTGTATTAATAAGAAATGTTTTGCGCAGATTGATGGTCCGTTAAAAATAATACTATCGTCCTGAACACCCATTTTTTTACTGCCAAATTCAACTTGTACACTTGTCAAGTATTATTTTTAATGTTTATTATTAAATGTCAGAATGTGAAGTCAACGGCAGTGATATCAGTGACTGTGACCTTGGCGTGGTTGTTGGTGCGAGACATAATCGTCTGAACATGTGAGAAACTGCTGATAGCCTGTGCTTTTCACACAGAACAATTGATGTGGAAATAAAGTAAGCAGTGATGAGAATAACTGTGATGTGTTCGTACTGTCAGAAAGTCTACTGAAAATTAAATAAACTCTTGTGTGTGCCAAGCACGAGTAACCTTATACATGAGAATTCTGGGAGCGTAGTAATTTCTGAAATACTACGTGGAGCCCATCTGCCACCAACATCTATACCACATTCACAAGATGGATGTGAATATCAACTAAAGATCTTGATACCCACATCTGTATGAAGGTTCGCATTGTTCCTCTGCTACATGGTTGGATGCATGCTGGATAAAGTGGCTACTCGGTGACCTTTTTGTCTTGATTTCCTACTTTTTTCAGAAGGTCTAACCTGAACCAACAACAGAATTTATAACAAATATATCAGCCAACTGTAGTTAAAGATTAGAAACACCAGAGGGCGCGCTGGCCACTAAAATGGGCTAATAGGACTATTAACAATTTCTTTTCATAAAGACAACCGTGCCAATTAATATAATATAATATAATTAATATAATGCAATACTCTTATAGGCAATTTATAATCACCAATCAACCTAAATACATGTTTTTGGACTGTGTGAGAAAACCAGAGTTATGTTATTTTATGCTTAAAACACTCCCAAAGCTTAAAACTGACCTTTATAACATGTTTACTACACATATTCTACTGTGTCTTTTGCCCCATATGTAGCAGAATGACTAAAGAGGAGTGTTAATACTCTGTCTAGACTCCCCTGTGCGGGTCTAGTGTGCTGTACGGCTCTACCAGCTGAAACCCACAGCAGACAGACAGCAGACAGGCGGAGGAGAGAAAGGGGGGGTGAATTGTAAGGATTCTGAACAGTTCGGAGTCAAATATGAGTTTGATTCAATGTTTTAGGAACCGATAGAGTCGATTCCAGTTATAAAGAATGATAATTAATATAAATGCTAAAGACGAGAATTATTGCATTCATTTCATATAATGCAAATAAGTTAGCTCATGTATAGTTTTAATGAATAAATAGTCCAAATAGTTGCTTAACAATATGCTTAACATTTTTGCGCTGTTTAAACGTGGTATTAAATTAGCATTATACTTTGATTTCCAATTAAAAATATGTCTATATTATTATATAATAATAAAAACAATTATAACACGCTTTTGTTAGTATATCCTTCACGTTATACTTGAACTTGAGTTGAATCCCTTTCTCGAACGGAACTAAATCTTGAAGAAGGAATCGATTCTTCTCCTGTGATTCACGTTCTGGAGAATCGACTCTCGTGTTTAATGAATAGAAACGCTGCAAGTCCTTCAGCAGGCGCCCGCGTGCGTGAACAGGAGAACTTGGTGAGAGGTCGCGCGCGCGTTCGGCTGAGCCTTGCAACAACACTCACCCACGCAAAAAAAACCAGAAAAAACTACACAGACAGTCGATATTTCACCGCGGCAACGGCGTCACTTTACCAAACAAACCGCTTGAAAACCTTTTTTTGCACCTTCAGAAGTCCCTTTTATTTGGATAAAGAGTCAAACGCTGAGGTATTTTCAACGATTATTTTCCCTCCTTGAGAAGTCGCTCTCGGTGGAGAAGATTTTTACCCCCGACGTTGGAGCTCGACGGCGTCGCCGGTTGGCGTTTGAGTGTTTTCTTTTTCACAGATAAGTTAAAAAAAATTATCACGGAGACTGTATTTAAAATAATATTTCGAGTAAAAAAGTAAAAATATTTGTGTTGTTTTAGCTCCTTTAGCTTTAGCTAATAACCCGACATGGACTGTCACTACGGCGGGCAGCGCAGACCTGATCCGTGTAGCTAGTCAAATTAGCTTCGCAACTTTAGTCTGTTAGCCGGTGAGCTAAAAAGAGACTACCGAGATAAGAAAATTTGCGACTGCGACACTGTAGCTAAGTTCCGAGGACGCAATGCGTGTCAGTCACAGGAAAAGCTGGCTAATATTAACACAGCAGCAGCAGCAAAGCGAGAAAGTGTTAGCAAGCTAGCTAGACGGATCGATTAACTTACCGAAGCTAACGAACTTAACGCAGCGTCCCGGGGAGTCCCTGCGTGAACACTGAGTGGAAAACCGGGTGGAAATCATGTACTGTCCGTCCACACTGCTGTGCCAAGTTTCCGGAGCCGGACTGTTTCAGAGCTGCGAATGAACTCGGATAATCAACCGGAGACAAAACAGGAGACATTTAATCGGCTGCGGGCCGTGTGAGACTCTGCTGCGGGTGAAAACATGAGCGTGTGCGGCCGGGGGACGCTCCTGATTCTGGGGCTTTATGCTGTGCTGCTCCTCAGTGCTGTCGCAGGTGAGAGGGGGTTTTAGTAAAATACACCATCTGCCCTGTTTATACGTTATATATTATATGCTATAGACTGAAAATGATTGTAAATTTAACCAGTTTTAGTTTTAGGGGGGAAGTGGTGGCTCAGTGGTTAAGGAGCTAAACTGATACCTGAAAAACCTGGGTTTGATTCCCAGCACCACCAAGCTACCACTGCTGGGCCCCTAAGCAAGGCCCTCAACCCTCAATTCCTCAGTTGCATAAAATAAAAAGAGATAAATGTAAGTCTCTCTGGATATTACACTCCTGTAATCGGGGAAAGTGGTGGCTCAGTGTTAAGGTGTTGGACTACTCATGGGTTCGATTCCCAGCTCCACCAAGCCACCACTGCTGGGCCCCTAAGCAAGGCCCTCAACCCCCCAATTGCTCAGTATGAAAAAAAAGAGAGAGAAATGTAAGTCGCTCTGGATACGGCCGTCTGCCAAATGCTGTGAATGTAAATGTACATGACACAAACACTCCTGTAATGGGAGAAGTGGTGGCTCATGGTTGAGGTGTTGGACTACCAACCCGAAGATTGAGGCTTTGATTCCCAGCTCCACCAAGCTGGGCCCCTGAGCAAGTACCTTAACCCCCATTTGCTAGTTGTATAAATGTAAGTCGCTCTGGATAAGGGCGTCTGCCAAATGCTGTAAATTCAATTTATTTCCAATAATAAGGGCCTTGCTCAGGCGCCCAACAGTAGTAACTTGGTGGTGCTGGGAATCAAACCCCTATCTTCTAATTAGCAGGCCAACACCTTGATCAGTGTTTCCAAACTCGGTCCTAAACTCGGCTGCAGTGTTTAGGACTGAAACATTCATCAAACACACCCGAACCAACTAAACAAGTTCTTGCTAGGTTTACTCAAAACTTACAGGTAGGAGTGTTAAGGTAAGTTAGAGCTCAACTCTGCGGGACACCAGACCTCCAGGACCGAGTTTGGACACTTCTGACCTAAAACCATTGCACTCCTATCCAGAACACACATTTATCTTGTTTTCTGTTTTTTTAATCCAACTGGGCGACGGAATGTCCCATCAGAATGAACCCATGAGAATTGAACCCACAATCTTCCGGTCAGCAGTCTTAAACACCTTTGACCACTAAGCTACCACCTCCTCCAATATAACAACATGTTTATGACACAAAATCCAACACATCTATCTCTCATTTTCTGTTTTCTGGGGGTTTTTTTTGTTGTTCATAGGCCTATGGCCTGGTTCTCCAAGGTCACAGCAAATAATCTGTAAATGTTACACAATATCTGGAAGATGTTGCTTAAAAATCCAGCGTTGATATTATTGTTGTTGTTGTTGCTATCGATATTAGGAGTAAAAACCGGGGGGGAAGAAGAGGAGTGTTTTAAGCCATTTTTTTAATCACGCAGAAATTCACATTTACAGCATTTGGCAGATACCCTAATGCAGAGTGACTTACATTTTTCCTCTATACAACTAAGCAATTGTGGATTAAGGGACTTGCTCAGAGGCCCAGCAGTGGCAATTTGGTGGTGTTGGGATTTGAACCCCAATCTTCTAATTATTGGTCTAAACTTTAACCACTGAGCTACAACTTCCCCCAGTTGTCTGTTTTATACTTGCAATCAGCGGTGAGATTGTCGTTTCCTGTCTCTCTGTCTCTCTCTCTCTCTCTCTCTCTCTCTCTCTCTCTGTTTAGGCGTAACCCACTAAGACTAATCCTACATAGTAGAGATTGGCTTTAAGATGGAAAGCTGTCCCACAGAGTGTTCACCTGTGGTTATAGAATAAATGTGATCACAATTCTTACTCACAGTTTACCAGTTGAGTTAAAGTTCTGTTGTTATTGATGATATTTACCGGAGCAAAAATAATCAGTGCTTAGCATAAACCACAAATCATGTAAAGATGCCATGGACAAGAGTGTAAGGTGGATGGCGACCCTTGTTATGGTATGATTATATAATGTTATGTTTGGTTATATTTTCAGTGATGTTACTAGTCACTTTCACATTTGCAGCATTTGGCAGATGTCCTTATCCAGAGCGACTTACATTTATCTCGTTTATACAGCTGAGCAATTAGGGGTTAAGGACCTTGCTCAGGGGCCCAGCAGTGGCGGAGCTGGGAATCGAACCCACAATCTTCCGGTTGGCAGTCCAACACCTTAAACATGAGCCACCACTTCCCACTTTCGTACTTTCATAATCCATTGTTGTCGTCATTCATTGTTTACTAATTGCAAATTTTTGATACATGTTTCCAACATGCGTTTTCCATCAGCGTTTTTCTTTTCTTTTACTTTTACGCACAGCATTCTTGAGGTGGCATGTGGTGACACGGCATCTGTTGTCATTGGTTACAGCGAATAAAAATAATTTTTCAAAAATCAAAGACATAGTCAAGATCGATGCGAGGCTTTAAGGCAGTATGACGCAGGATTGTCTGCTTGCCAAAATATGGAGTTATACATCAGATCGACCCGTTCGTCTGGGTTTTTAATAGTTTTGTTTGAGTTGAGCATTCAGAACAAAGTGCTGTAGAGCATTCAGAGATTAGCCTTGACTTTGGTAAGATAAGTGTCTTTCTGCAGAGCTACCAGGGGACTGGAGACAATGGCAGAAGGCAGGTTGAGAGTCTGTGTAACTGACTTCTTTAAAAGTTAGTAATGTTTCGTTATGTCTTTTCTCCGCTAAAGTTCTTTCGTGAGAAATCAGTATTTTGGCCGGCTGAATTTTTTCCTAAATAAAAAAAAAAAAAAAACTAAATCGTTCTCCTCTAATTAGATTGTAGCATTTTATTAGGAAGGAAGAAGAAAAAAGGTCTGATTGCTGGCTCTGCTGTTTGGTACCCGGAGATAGTTGTAAAACCACATGCAGCCACAGTGTCATACTTAACAACTTAGCTAGTTTCTCCAGTCGCTGCTGGCTGATGGCACATTAAGATGCCCAGCATGGACGTGCCACCGCTGTGATTATTCTCCATCACTCTGAGACCAGTGTGTGAGAGCGAGAGAAAGAACCATTACCCTGTCTCTGACTTGTCGATTCAGCATGAAGCCGCGGCTTCTGTTTTCAGTCTGCTGAGCCCGGTAGTGTTCATTACCCCTATGCGGTGAGGAAGGAGGCCAACACACATTAGAGCTGTCAGATTTTCCCAGAAATGCCATTCGAATGGTACGGTTAGAAATGTACCTATTGACAGACCACCGGCCAGAACGGTTAATCATGCTTGTGTGTGTATGCATCTTTGCTGGGGGAATAAATAACACAGACACTCTGTATGGAACTCTGTAGAAATAACTAAGGAAGAGGTTTATGTGGGATAAACTTTGTTTATTAACATTTCCAGGATTGGGTACTTGTGTAATGCTATATGATTGAATGACTTACTTTTTATTCCTTCCACTAACATTTTCTATTTTCTTTAGTGTGGGGTTGTATTTGTGTAGTAGAACCACAAGTCTTTGCCTGTTTTTTTTTTTTGTTTTTTTTTCTTTATTTGACACTTCCTGAAGAAAGTATGATAAATGCTGGTCATTAGTGTTAAAGTAAAATGCAAAAAAAAAAAAAGAATATACGGTAATGCAGTTATAGAGCAAAAGAATTAATTTTATCTAGGTTTTCACAATATCCTGTATTTTATTTTAGACTAGTCTAACATGGTCTGTCTTATTTTATATGCATTCATTCTATTGTAGAAGCACAAAGCTTTTAGTTTTTGCCCATCACACTTCTCTTTATTTTTGCCCTGTTGTGAAGGAATTATGGAGCAAGTCCCTTGCTTGGATGTGACTTCGTAAATACGATGGTTAGGAATGATATATGCCTCACTGATTATCGCTGGAGATGATAAAAAAAAGCCTTTAAAGCGTGTGGTTGTGTGTAAGCCGCTTGCATCGTTCAGAGAATATAGGGTTAAAGGCAAATTACACACAAGGAAGCTTGCCTTGAATTTTTTTCCTTCTCTGTAATTACCATAATATGCTACATATTTTTGTCTGGGATTAATTATTTTATTCCTGTTGGGGTTTCTCTGTCAATCAGACATGTTTGCTGACAAAAAAATGCACTGTGAATTTAAATTAGGCTAGACATACAATTTTACATTAATTATCATTTAAAAAAAAGACATGCAGACTGTACAAAAAGTCTTGAAGCTGCTTTTTATATCCTTTTTGTGTGCGTGTGTGTGTGTGTGTGTGTGTGTGCGCGTGCTTGCACAGGCAGCCTGAAGAAATTTGTCAGTCTGTGGGGTAGGGCAGAAAGCGACGGTTAAGCATTGGCTGCACGCTCTGTCTGCGTCATGTTATGCCATGTTTTTGATTTGTACTCTGATTGTGTAAAAGAATGCTCAGGTCGCCAGTTCACTGAACCCCGCCGTCCTGCCCATTTAAAACACAGCGTGTGTGTGTGTGCGCGTGTGTGTACTGTATATGCCACTGTAATAGAATTGAGTTGGCTTGGCATGTGCTATTGTAGGATTTTGTAGGATTTCTAACATTGTGAAAGCAAACTTTAACTATATTTCATGGCTGTTGGTTAGATCTCCTCTGAGGGCTTCTAGAGACTCTAATCAGCAGCGAGTATGTTTGTGGGGGGTGGGGGGTGGAGGATGTCTGGTGTGTACAGTGTGGCGCTCTGTAGCAGCAGGGTTTAGACTAAACAATGTGTCTCTCCCTGGCTCCATGGCAGGCGGGGCAGAGATGGGGGAGGACTGTGTCTGTGGGTGAGGTAGGAGGGGGGGGAGGACATTCCCTTATGTTGACGCTGAGGCACGCACACCATTTTACCAACAGCTGAAATGTCTCCTCTGTTTTTGCTTTTTATTCATCAACTTTTAGACATTCTGTCTGTCAGCTCACAAACAAATTTCACCCGATTTAATATAATTAAATTGTAAAGTGGCTCATTTTAAGCACTAACGATATCCTTTTCTGTTTGTTTTTTAATTTTTTTTTCCTTTTCTTTTCTCCGTCTTCTCTGTGTACGTTTTATATAAGCTGTTCTTGAGTGCCGTAGTTTTGCTCAGCCCCCCGTTGTATGTCAGTCTAACGCAGTTTTAAACTAGGCTGCTTTAATTCCTAATTAATTCCTTTGTGCAACTTTTTGTACACATGCTTGTGCATTCTCCCACTCGCTCGCACGCTGCTCACTATATATTGATGTTTCTGTAATTTGCTTGGCTTTCCCAGCTGCCCCTTGTTTGCCTTTGTGGTGTGTTTTTAAAAACTCGGCTCACTTTACACACTCACTGTGACATAAAGAAAAATAATCTGTTGAGTTTATAATGTTATCATTGGAAGCAGGAAATGCATGTGAATGAATGTATTTCCTAAGCTGGCTTTACTTTCCACAGGTCGCACTGCTATGAATATCTCCATACATTATCTCCATTATGTTATTTTTATAGGACAGTTTCCTAATCTACAGAAGTACACACGCTGCCCTGTCTACGTCAGAGATACAGTCGGAGGAAATTGGCATTTTAAAATAGGCCTCCTGAAGATCACCGATAAAGATTAAGCTGCTTTTAGCCCCTGAGAGAAGAGCCGGGTGCACAGGCATAAAAGTCGCTTTAGGTAATCTTGGCAGAGTCGGCAGGTCATGCAGAGGGCCGATCTTTCCCCAACAGCACCCACATGACTGGGTGGCAAGTGGCAAGTGTAGAAAAGAGAGCTGGAAAGTAGGCGTATTTCAAAACCTTGGCATTGCTCTCTGTGGTCAGAGGCTCGGCTCTAATGCTCTTCAGGCTGTGTTTTGCTCTGCCAGCCGCAGATGCCTGACTGACCACAGCCAGTGGAACAACTGACTAATGTGCAAGTCTGTAGCCATGTTAAATTCCCATGATATTGTTTAGTTTTAGATCAGAAGTAGAAGTGTTAGTTTTTTTTGGTCATGTGGTTTTCTTGAACTGAGGCAGGTTTGTCTTGAGAAGGTGTTTGCACTTAAGTGCACTTGGAACTATTAGAGTTGCTTTAATTTTAGTATTTTTTTTGTAAAACCATGGTTTGGCTCAGATTATGTTTTTAATTGTAATAAAAATTACCACCACTATATACTCGATGATCTTTTTTTTTAAATTAATTAATTCATTTATTTATTTATTTTTAGAAAATCCTTTGGTCTAAAAGTTTTTGATGGTATGTTATTGACGGGCTTTTTGAAAGAATTAATGCTTATAGCAAAAATAATTTCATGTTTTATTAAATTAACCATCGACCATCATCTGCAGTACACCCTACAACCACTTCACCCCTTTTGTTGCTAGTTCACTATTTCATAGGTAGGTCCGTCTGCCATTTCCATATCTATCAGATTAACGCACTGTGTTGGTATGTCTCCACTCTGTGGGTTACAAGCACAAAAGGCCTCAGTTTCAATTACTTCATCCAGCCAAAATTATACCGATTAATTAATTAATTATACAGATTATAACAGATTCCTCATTTGTTTGAACACATTTTTAAATTCTTGTTATTTTTCCATATTTAACGTGTTCCTATATCTTTTCGTGGTTATTGTTGAAGGCTCCTTCAGTGTGTTTAGTGGTTTTTTTTAATGTTTCTGTGTTTTTGGTATCTTAAGGAATTCGCTGCTGCAGAAGTATTAAGGTTTTTGGATCTGTTAATTAGCTGAACTGTGCACAGGATCGTGGTTGCTTAGTGTCTCCTTCTCAGTAACAGTTGGGGGGGGAGAAAGGAGCCAGTCGCCTAGTTACACTCCAGCCAACCATGAGTTTTTCATGTAATGGAAGCTTCTCATAGCAGGTTCCCATAGTGACGGCAAAAGAGCTGTAAAAGGGTGCGGCTGCTTTTAAAAGATGTAAGAGGTTGTTGGTGTTAGTCTGGTCTTTCTTTTCTATTATATGTCAGCCTGGAAAACCTGTCTGTACATGTTTAGCAAGTTTAACACCCCACTGCACATTTATAAGCTGCTCAACCCCTTGTGGAAATAAGTTAAGTTTCTTCCCACCTTGTTGTAAATAAACAAGTTTGCAGACTGCTGATCTAAGTGGCCGAACCTGATAAAGAAAAAGAAAAGAAAAAAAATGTGACGTGGCCAGCAGACAAGGCTCTGTATGTACAGTTCCTCCAAGGCCAGTTTTTCCATACAGAGGTAGTCCTGAACATTCAAAGACGGCTCAGCGTTCAATCACACAGCTCTTTGTCCTATTCGGTTGGTAGTTTTACAGGGGGACGTTAAAGGAAATTTCTGTTTGACAGACGTCCTTTAAGAACTCTAACATATCTGTGTTTTTCCTCACATGACTTTTGTAAAAAATTCTGTAAATTGCTTACTGTTTTTTGGCAAACTCTGCATTCCTCAGGGAAATCTAATCTCGTTCGAATGCAAATGAGTGTAAAACTCTTTGTCTTGTGTGTGTTTTGGTCAACGTAAATTACTCTCGGTAGTAGTGGTGCTGCTAATTCTGGTATTTCTATTTGCTAGTTCTTTCTTTGCGCCAATAATGGATGTAGATGCGTTTGGTAACCTGAAGAAATTAAATCATGTAAGCTGTTAAGACTGGCTACTGTAATATCTGTGTAAGGCAAGTTTACTTAGAATTGTAACTCAAACGTCGTTTGGGAAAACTCGTCCCTGTCCAAAAGGGCTTTTAACAATGGACAATGTTGCAATTTGAATTAAGCATAATGGACATAAATTAATGTAAAAGACAGAGCAACAGGCAGCCCACTTAAGGAAGTGATGTTGGTTAGGATGTGCCTGAGTAAAAGTGCCGTCTTGTTATGCCTGGAAATTATAAAGAACACGTTACTATAACCAGACTCAAAATAAAGACACTCTGAGTTGTGAGTTTAGTTTTGAATTCGGGTAACGAGTCTAAATTACAGATGTGAGATGGAATAGAATTCCAAAGGTGAGAAGCAGCACAGCTAAAGGCTATATAGCCCATGGTTTTTAAACAAGCAGAGGGTGTATGTGGGAGAACCCATGAAGACTCACAGCTGGTATTTTATTTGATGAGCAGTAGCAGGCTGGCGGGTACTTGCTTCTTTTCTCGGCCCCTCCTGCAGAGCTGACAGATTCAGAGCTTAGCCTCAACATCCAGAACAGCTTGGTGTCTGAGAGGCTATAGACTGCTTGATGTGGCGCTGTGCATTAGTATCTCCAAACCGCCTTGCATTTCTACCCCAAAAGCCTACGTTATCCTGTGACAAACCAGGGCAATGATCCTAATTTATTATTTACGGGTGAAAAAAATCACCAGCCCTGGAAGGGGCAGATTTCTTATCATGATTTAACCCAGACAAAACACTGATTGGCATCGAATTGCGCAGTAGAGCAGCGGACTGTAAGTTGTTGCAAATAATGCAAGCTTTTGAATGTGATCAGCTGACACATTTCTAAATACAATACAGGAAAATTATTTTAAGTGGAAGTGTATATAATTCTAATATATATAAAGTTTATGTACACATAATATTGTTAGCTGCTCTTCTTACTACTTGCACACATTTCATGGTTAAACAACAAAATCCTGTCATTTTATCAGAGTTTTTGCCTGCAAAGTTTCTAGCTGAAATATTGAATAACAACTTATCAGACGTTGATACAGAACATTAGATACTGATTTTTAATTCAGGTTGCGTTGAAATTAGGAAAATAAAACTGGGCACAGCACATTTTGTTTTATAAAAATATTACATCATTATGTACAGTTGAAGTATTTGCTTGACTATTTTTTTTGACATCTTTGGCCTCAAAATCATCTTACGTCTTGACATCTTACTGATTTTTACTTTTTGTTTGTAAATAAGTAATTATACGAATTATGAATTAATTTAAAGTAATTATATAAATAAGTAAAATAATGCAGCTTTTGTCTAAACCCCGTACTACATTGTGCAAACCATAAACCATGTACTGTGCTTAACTCACCCAAAGCTGTTATGATGTTTGGAAATATCTAGCTGTCCATTGAGGTTTTCGAGTGTTATTCCATTCACCCTTTCTCTCAGTGGTGTGTCTTAGAGAGCCTGTTATTTTGGTCAACTCGGAACTGAGAAACACGATTCATTACATATTAATTTTTCTTTTATCTTTGTGCATTTTGCTCACTTTATAAACTAGGTTTTCGTGTCTATTTGGTGTGGCAGCACTTTTATTATTCATGTAATCTTGTGTGTGTGCAGTTTGTGTGACCACTAAACAGTGCATATTCACTGTCTGGTGTGTGTTTGCTTATCGCTATGTATTTGTTCAGTCTGTGTGCGTGTTTGTGTGTGTGTGTGTGTGTAATTTGCAGCTTTTGGTCAGCTGTGTGACAGTAAGAGACTGTAGTCCCAGACACACCAGTCGATGGTGTGGTTTTTTTTGTTGTTTTTTTTTTCTCCCCCCACTTTGCCTTCTTTTTTTTTCCTCCCGTCTTCTTTTTGTTCTTTTTCATGTCCCAAATGGCGTCAGTGGTGCTAAAGGGAGTTTACAAATACTCATTAGTGCATTACTGAAGTTTGGAGTCCTGCCAGCAAGGCCATGCAGCCTTCCCTGAGAACTTGGCGAGGGGTGGAGAGGACTGAGGAGGAGATTCACTGTGTGGGAGGAGAGCAGCATAGAAGTAACTTTTTGCCCCCCTCTGTTGTGCAAATTCGTACTTATGTCGCTTTAAATCCATCTGCGTGCTTGTCAGTATGTAAATCTTTTCCATACCGGGTCAGTAAAGTGCTTGCTGAAGCCAACATCCGCTGTATTAAGAGGGTGACAAACATAGTTTGACTGGAGTGTGTGGGTGTCTGAGCGAGTGTGTGTGGTACAGGCATCGGCTTTGCTGCGGTCATGAAGACCTGCAGGTAATTGGATTCAGAAGCGTCAATCAGGAGCAGAAGGGCAGCCGGTTGCCATTGAGCTCAAATTTCAGCCCATGAAGCTAGAAAGCAGACTCGGCACTGGCTTCCACTCTCTTCCGCTTCATATGTATTTTCTGACAGCGTTACGTTTTTATGGTCAACTAACTAAATTTTGGCAGATCTTTGCACTATAATTAAAAACTAATTTAAAACAGCAGCATACTTGGATATGTTTAAAAAACGTTTTGGTTACAACATTAATTCAATTCAATTTTATTCGTATAGCACTTTTTACAATGGTCATTGTTACCAAGCAGCTGTACACAATCAAAGAAATTATAAAATGCAAATGAATCAGAAATCAGTTTGTCTCTGATGAGCAAGCCGAAGGAAAAACTCCCCGAGACTGAATAAGAGGAAACCTTGAGAGGAACCAGACTTAACAGAGAACCCATCCTCATTTGGGTGAAAACAGGTAGCAGGAATTATCCAGCCACAGTGTGTGTGTGTAAAAAGTTATAACTCAAGTTATAAGTTCTCAGAGAACAGCTGGAACATAACACAACTATTTTTGTCACTCACTTTTAGGAACCTTTTTAGACACCAGGGAACACAAGTCGAGGTGAGGTCATAAATACACCCTGGATCGAGACAATATATCACAAATACACAATTCTCCTGAAATGTAAACGGTTTATTAGGTGACCGTCACTTTGACTGAGGCCTACATTGTTTGTATAAAGGAAAATAGGGCCTTGTCTTTGGTTGTATTGTGTATCAAAGTCTCCTTGCTATGTAACCACATGCCAAAGGTTACTCTGTCATCTTTTTTTATGTTGAGGTGCACCCTGTCTGGTTTCAGTGTAATTCGATGACGTCTATTGTCGTAATTACATCTTGTAATGCGTATATACTACTGGAAAGCCTTCTGCTACGCTGAATCCTTAGTCAGTGACTGCTTGCTCCTCGTGCCCTTTGCTCTGTCTCAGATCTTCTTGGAGGCCCTTTACATCTTTAACTAGTACCATTGGGAGTAGCAGGAGGATTTAGAGCAAAGGAAAGCTTTGATCTATTTCTGTGACATAGATCACAATGCAGCGATAGAAAACATGATCTTGGAACAGCTCGACTCTGACATTGTTACTATAGACCCAAGTCTTCTCTGCCCGGTGTCTCTTTCTCATATGCATTCGATGAGGACACGTTGGTTATCTGCGGCCGGAAAGTAAGGTCAATCCTCCTCCTTTTCCTCGTTCTATTATCAGAGAAATAAGAAGTAAAAGAAAATAACGAAGTGTAATGTATTGCATGTAAGGTGCTTTTTCCTTTTTTTTGCACCCCAACATTCTGATATAACTGATAAAACATAAAAATGACCTACACGCTTGGTTTAAGGTAATGTGGGGAAGTGGCGGCGCAGTGGTTAAGGTGTTGGACTGCTAATTGGAAGATCGGGGTTCGATTCAGAGCACCACCAAGTTGTCACTGCTGGGCCCCTGAGCTGCCCTGTGCTGCCCCCGATCCAGTGTTAAAACATATTGTGTGCATCAGTAATGCCACTCCCTGTACACAGTTTGTGCGCTTTTGGACTGAAAGTGAAAACAAAGCCCGCATTTAAATGCAATTTTAATGCCGCACATATTACTAATGGTTCCCTGGTGTCTAAAAAAATTACAGACAACATAATCGCCCAACTATAAGATAATGCAAACGCACTGAAACGTCGGGCTACCGATTCTGCGGACACTAGTCTAGCCCAGACTCACCATGCCCACTTATTTACATGTTGTAGTATGCACAGAATAGACAAATCTATTACAGTTGACATTATTTTTCCACGGTGACAATGTATACAGTCATACCGGCCGGCCCTAGTATCAAGCGATGCACTTGGATATAGCCACAAATAGGCAGGCATAAATTGCTGTCAGGTGCTCTCAGTGGAAAAAAAAAAAAGATGGACAGATTGGTGAACGTATGGAGAGATAGAGGGATGGTGGTCTGTCTGCAGATGGAGGAATATTGGCTGGCTGAGAGAACAGGTGCTGCTCTCTGTGTGCCTGCGATCTGTATCTCTCAGACCATGTCCATCTCTGGCAGACCTCACAGCCGCACATTGGCAGCTCAGCATGTGTGCAGTGTGCAGTCGCTGAGCATCAGTCACTGAGCCGCCACAGCGACTGGATGAAGAACACTAGATAACACACGGGGCCAATACACAAGTTTTTAAGATAGACCTCCATGCCCGAGTTTTCATTTTGACCATTAATACTTTTAAGTTATCCTATCACGTAAAGGTAGAATTCATGACAAACGCTTTAAAAGAGAAAAAGTTTGCTCCCTTAAGTGATTCAGATGTGTCTTTCTGATACGTTTACTTTAAAAATATATTGTTAAAACTTCTATTTTTGTCTAAGCAGTTAGCCAAAATACAATATAGGCTCGCTAAGCTTTTGCAGTATGTAGACTGTATATTTTATTATTAATATTTTATTCGTGTAGACTGAATTCTTGATGAGAACATACCAAGGGGTAATTCAGTCTAAGAGCAGACAGTGGCAGACTGCGGTTCAGATGCAGACCAAGCAAACTTACTTTAAGCCACCTTCTGTATACAAACCGGCTGGGGGTTTTTTTCAGCAGATTCTCCGATTTGGCTTATTTAGTCATGCCTTATTGTAAATGATTTAGCTAAATGCTTTAAAACCAGAGATCAGAAATTCAGAAAAAGGACGTTTTCTTGTCCCTGTTTTTTTTTTTTTCCCTGCTCTGGTCCACCTAATGAAGTCATCTAACTGTAGTCACAAAAAATGTAAACCCAAAACCAATCTGGTTTTTTTTATTACAGACTAAAAAAGGTGTTTTCTATACATACATGGCAAAAATATCTAAGTATCTTGTCTGCGCCCTTATCCAGAGCGACTTACATTTATCTCTTTTATACAACTCAGTAATTAGGGCCCAACAGTGGTAGCTTGGTGGAGCTGGGAATCAAACTCACAATCTTCCAATAGTAGTCCAATACCATTATATAACTGGAACAGAAAAAAGTTTTGTGGAATCTCTGTCAAAGTGTTGTCTGCTTGCATACTTTAGTGTGTCAGCTTCTTCAGGTGACTCAACGCATGAGATAAATAAGTAAAGTGTTTCCTTTTTTTCTCGCTGATGTCCCGACATGCCGCAGACAGACAGTACTAATGTGTCACCTTATCTGATTCATTGTCTCTCCAGCACTGCACCAGGCAGTGTAGCGCCCGTGGGGAAAAAATACTACAAAGGCGCGTTCTAGTCCAAATGTTATTAAAGATTGAACATTATAAGAATTGAAATGTCCAACATGTTTCACTGAATCTTGGTGGTGACCAGCCGTCTAGAAACAGAACCTTTATAAAGTAGTAAATAAACTTTTCGAAATAAAATATTACTGATTTGTTGTTAACAGTATATGTATTTATAATGCAGTCATGAACATTGTATAAACACACAGAGTTACGGTGAATGTCTGTCTGTATGTGCTCCTGTGTGTGTACAAATGCTCCCATCTAAGTTGCACAAGAGAAACTGTGCATTCATCCTTTTTTACCTGGAGACAGAGACTGGATTGGTGATGTCTGTTGCCTAGGTGACGAATTGGATGATGGGATGGCTGCATGGTCTGGACAGGGTTTTTTGTTTTCAGCTGTCTGTATAGCAGCTAGTTTATGTTATATGTGCCGTTGTTTAGCACTCTTAGCAAATGCCTGTTACGAACAAGCTAATATTATATATATATATATATATATATATATATATATATATATATATATATATATATATATATATTATGTGTGTGTGTGTGTTTTGTTTTTATCTGTTTGGTTAGAATGTCAGTTCGGTTAACACAAATTTAAATTTATGTAGCGGTACAAATTGCGATATTAATTATTCACAAGTTAATGGTCCATTTATGACCGTCTCTTCCTTTTAATAATGCATTTCGGAAATGTCTCTCACTCCTAAATACGACCATTCCATGCTGTCTGTTTCTGTTCTATAGTCAGAGAGGAAGCTACCCCCACCCCCCTTAACTCTGCCCTATCCAGAGCAGTCATAAAACCCTGATGCTTCGTCTGATTTGTCAGAGTGCAATAAGCCGTGCGGGTCTTTTAGGTTGAGGGAGTCTGATGGACTGCAGTAGTTTTAGAAGCCCACAATGAACAAGCTGAGCCAAGTGTTGGAATAAGGGGAGGGCTTCAGACAGGCTGAGCTGCTTCCTCTATAAATGTTTTGCGACCCCCTGCTTTATACTCGCAGACATCCACCGTAAAGATGTCAGGCATTCAGAAACGATGTTTGCATTAAGGCTGCGAAATTGTTTCTCGGTTAAGGCTGCGCTATGCAATTACATAATCTAATTCAAATAAAAGTTATAATTAATATTTACTATTTATATTTTTATCTAGAGCTGTTCGTCAGATTTTGTACTTTACTTAATGTCTGATTTGGGAATCTCTGTTTAAACATCAGTTTTGTCTTTAATTCTCTTCAATCACAAACGAAACCTATTTCTTTGTCAGTAATCTTGAATAAACTGCAGTTAAACTCTGGGCTTCGACTTAGCCTGGGGGTTCGGTTTATTCTGAGGAAATAACTTTTTTTTTTTTTAAGAAATACATTTATTGAGTTTAAACTATTCAAAACAGTTGCAGTTTTGGGTATTCAGCTACCACCTGAATATATCAAGCTGAAGTGATGTCGTTTACAGTAAGATGCCCCTTTTCATGCTCCATATCGAACCCGTATCTGATCCAATACCATCTTTTTCTCCCTCTTGAACAGGCTGTAAACACATTTGTCAGGAAGATGCACTGTGCTTTACCTCTCCTTTCAAACAGCTTTAAGCTCAAACAGTCCAACAAATGTTCTACTACCCCCCCAGGAAGAAGAATACATAGATCCAACATGTCTTAGTTGGGTAATACTGCAGCATTTTTTATAGCATCATTTCTAATTGGTTAGCAGCAGCATGCATGCATATATAATATAAAGAAGCATAATTCCAGACTCAAATACAAGCTATAACTCAACCTTTAATGTACCTACCTTTTATAAGTAAACCGTAACGTAAATAAAACATGTTTTTCTATGTCTGTATGCAAGTAGCTTTTTAAAAGCTCCAATTCTTAAATTTGCGTCTTTTAATTGCCTTTTATTACCAGTAATTTTATTTTGACCACACCATGTCTCACCATGACGTCTGTGCTGCAAGCGCCTGGTGAAGTCTGTGAAGTTCTTATCCACAATTAAGGCACACAGGCTTCTGGGACTTGTTGGACTGGAAGTTCAAATGCTAGCAGCTGAGACAGTCATTTGCATACTCTGAGGCAATTGAATAAACTTGACTGCAGTCCCAAAGCGGGTGGGCTAATCCTGCTGCACCGGCGGTAATTGGTCTGTTGACACGTCAGAGGAGGCTATTGTTTTGGCGGGTAATTAAAAGTCTAGCGGACATTTAAAAGCTTGCTTTGTTGCAGTTTTTGCAGTTATTAGAAAAAATTAGAAAATTACATCGTTTAGTTGCATCTTTGGCTAGTTTTTCGAGTTATTTTTCCGAGTTGGATCGCCAGTGTAAATACGTCAGTTTGCTATTGTTTTTGTATCGGTGACTTTAAAGGTCGATCTGACAAAAACATCAGTTTCGGGTTCGGCCCAGTATCTTTGATCCAATTAACTTTCCCAACGTCTAGTCCGATACTGCCCAAAATTACCGGATCGGATATCCTAATCTATTATTTGATTCTGATAAGCTGCGTAAATCAAGTCACCTTTTTTTAGTTAGCACTTTCAACAATGGGGTTGACGCGATCGCCATTGTTGGAAGTGCTAATTAAATAAAGGTGACTTGATTTACAAGTTTTGGATCGACAAAGTTCTAGTTTATATATAGGCAAATGTAAACACACTCTAACACAGCACTTTTGCACAAAATCCGCACTGTCTATTCAAACTCTTGTTTGCAACTTCTCATTTATGGTCTTATTGACGAAAATAATTCAAAGAAGAAATTTCTTTGGCTGAAAGGAACTGATCCGGACCGAGCTGGTGACAATTCAGATCATTTTTACAGTCTTATTAATTTTACATTTTGTTTACACACCTTGGTCCGATTAGCAAACCGTCTAGTCTCATTAAATTCTTTTAACGGAATGTTTAAATGCAACTGGATCAAGAAGCACAAGAATCTAATTCAGGCCAGGACACTGTATAAGCTGCTGGACGATTAAAGATTACATCAACAAGACTCATGTGAAAGCATGGGTCGTTCCGTGCTATAACATTCTGCTAACATTCTGAATCGAATATATATTTAAGTTCAATAGCTACTCCGCTATTAGTTGGTCCACTTAAAATACAATCAAATTCAACTTTAATTGCTACTTTAAAGCGTCATCCAAGTTGTGCACATCGCCCAAGGCAGGGTTGTCTGAACAAACTTTAACACCGCTTTCTCAATAGAAGAACAGTGGCTTTGCCAACATATGCAAATAAATTGGGCTGGGTAAATTAGGCTAGTTGTACTACACTGGCGTCTGTGACGCAGGTGTCTCAGCAGGTGGTACGGGTTTATTCATATGTGCAGCAGAGCACTGTGGACAACGTAAACAGCCGTGGAAGGTGGAAGACGTATGTAAAGAGCTACATGTGCTTTTTGGAGCTGAGAATTTAGTGTTCTGTACACGTCAGTGTTTGTTTTCTGTTAGTATCGTGTTTTTAGGTTTAATGGACTTGCACATACAAAAACTGATATGATTAAACCTTGTTTAATAAAAAAACACCATTTATTTGACCAGTTTTAGAGAATTTACCTTGACGGGAAGTAAAGGCATCTAATCGTGACTTTGCATGTCTTTTGTTATCGGGAGCACAGGCCTACTAGAGTCAGATAAAATCATGCTAAAGGTTAAAATGTGCAAATCTTGACATGATGTGTTTTTTTTTTTTGTTTTTTTTTTAATTATTAGAAGAAAATAAAATAAGTGAATATATAAAATAAGACTGTGATAAGGATATTCTGGCTAATGTGAAGTTGCGAATATTTTTTTTTTTTTTTTACAAAAAATATACTGCTAGTCTGAAATAGTTTTAAATTGTTATTTTACACAGTATGTCGTTTCAGCAATCGCGATGTGATGCATCTGATATAGTCCAATTACAGGATGTGTAATATCCAGTGTGGATTACAGTCGACTGCACAACAGTTCAGAACATCTGATTTATGGATTCGTTGCAAAGTTTAATAATAAAGTGAAAGTTTAACATTTGCACATAGTTTTTTTTTTAAGGTCTGTTACTGTGGAAACATTTCAAACAAAGCATTCGGGCGCAAAAAACAGTCACTTTAAGCTATAACTTTAACGACAATTAATTGTACTTAATGTAGACGGAGAAGTGTGATTTCATTATTGAATTTCTGTATCTGAATCTCCAAAAAAAAAACATGAATTGCTGTTTATTTCATTTGTATTTTTGTGCTATTGTATTTATTTATGCTTATCATTTGTGTATAATATTTTACGCAGATACAGTCCCTTACTAAATCACCTCAATCACTTTAAAATAAGGAATTCTTTACATTTACATTTCTAGCCCTACTTGCATTTATTTCATTTATACATCTGAGCAATTGGGGGTTTAAGGGCCTTGCTCAGGGTCCCAGCAGTGGTAACTTGGTAGCACTTGGTGGGAATCGAACCCCGATCTTGCAATTACCAGGCCAACACCGTAACCACTAGATTACCAATTCCCTCTTTATAAAGTTATTCATGTCATCTAGGGAAGTCTTTTGCAGAAAAACATAATATTGCAATGTCAATTTTTTTTACAGTATCGTGCACCCCTAAACCATAGATAACAAAAGTTAACCATTCTTAACTAACAACAAAATGGAAAGTTTTTTAGATATTGAGCTGTAATTTTAATCTACTATTTTGTAAGTAGTTACTGAGATTTGTTGCACTGAGACTGTGTGTATGCGTACGCTATATATAAAAAGACTGTCTGGGTGAGCCGAAGACGGAAACGCTGAGACCCGGGATTCTAGGCAAAAGCTGTATTACTAACTAGTGCAGTGACATGCAAACCAAAACAGAACCTGACACAGTATAGTACCGTGCAATGCGGTGCTGTTATGAGGGCCTCAGTCGGGAAACACACCATTACTTCACACTTCCACATAGTGTGCCGAGTGAAAGCAGAGACACTAGTCAGAGTTGCAGGAACATGTTACCATCAGGCCCCAGGCTGGGAAAAAATGAGGTAGTCGAGTACTCACGCTGTCAAAAATCCATAAATCTCAAATACTTTTCTCTATATAAGTGTTTAAGAATAAGGTGCCCCATCGTCTCGTTACTGTTTTCTAGGAAAGCAAATAAAATGTAAGATCAGAGGTGTCCTTTAACATAGATTTTGTTTATCGTTCCTGGCATTTCAGGGAATTATTTTCTATTGCTGTCATGGCATTAAGTTATAACTTTTGTCTGTATTATGGTTGATAAAAAGCCAAACATTCTCTCTGAGCTTGCTGGAGAAAAACCTGTTTCTGTGCGCTGTAGTGATTACAACTTTCTACCCGATGCAGCATTAATGCATTTCACAAGAACTGTTCCAGTGATCAAGCACATCCCTGTTGAGTTTGGGCTTTTTTGTTCCAGCAGAGCTTGCAGCACAGTCCAGACGACTGAGAAGCATTTCAATGGAAAATCTATCTCTAAACCCTTTTAAGCTGTAAGATTAAAACACGTGCGCCAGACAGTTTTTACTTGCATAAAGAATAATGGCCAGCTTGTATGCATTGTCTTTTATGGCAGCTGAATAAATATTTATTTATTTATTTATTTATTTCACTGCTTCATGGCAGATTCTAGCTGTGGGTTAGTATTAATGTCACTGTGAAAGTACATCACTGCCTTTTGTTTTCAGTTTTTTTTTTTTATTCGAGCTGTAATTGATAATTGATCTGTGGCTAAAGCATCGACTCGGCATGTGAACGCGTTACTTTATCTACCTTGTCTATATTTTTGCCTTTTTTAGTTCAATGTAGGAGCATAATTTCTTTAAAACTGAAAAATTATTGGGTTAAAAACCTAACTCTGACTTTAGATTTCCGTAGTATTTCTCCACTGTTATGTCTCCACTATCGGACGAGCGATTTTCCTTACAGTGCTATTAATGTCTTTAATTAAACATTACACTATATTACTACTACTGCATTTCTGATAGGGTTGTGTTTTGGTAAGACCTTCAAAATATGTAAGATACATTGGTCACTATACTATATACTTTAATATACTGCAAAACATGGTAACGCTTAAAAAAAAAAAAAAGCTGAACCAGGGTTGGGCAATCTCGGTCCTGGAGGGGCGGTGTCCTGCAGAGTTTAGCTCCAACCTTAATCAACACACCTGAACCTTGTTAAGTTAAGTGTGTTTATGCAAGTTAGAGCTAAACTTGTGCAGGAAACCGGCCCTCCAGGACTGAGATTGCCCACCCCTGTGTTTAACAAATATATAAAAATAATATATGGTTAAATAAATATAATATAAATATATTTGTTTATATTGTGAAAATAATTTATTTTCAAAGATACAGTAAAAATTCGCTTAAAATACTTTACTTTATGAAAATAGATTTACTCTTTTATACAAAAAATTTCCTGTTTCAAAAGATGTCAAAAGATTAGATTTATCCGATTCGTCAGTTGTGTGCCATCATTTTGTGGCAGCAGATGGTTCTGGAAGTGCAGAACATTTCCCCTTCCTTTAATTCTCCTATCTCACTCAGTCCCGATCAAGGGGCGAGTTCCCTGCTCTCTCCCCTGATAGAAGTGCAGCTTCCTGCTGCCATGTGTCTGAGTGCCAGCCTGGCTCCTCCACAACCAGGAGACAGTGTTACAGGAGCGAAATGCCTGTGCCAATTCCCCAGACAGCTCTTACTAAAGCACAGAAGCTCAGGCCCTCTGGCCTTTTGGCAAGCGCTACCTCCGCTTTTGGACAGAATCATTTTTAGTACATGAATTTTGGTTCAGTCCTTTTCCGTTTGGAAGTCTTAAAGGAAATGATTTACCTCCTTCTTTTTTTTTTTTTTTTCCAACACTGCTGAATAGTCATTTTATTAAATCAAATCAAATACAAACCAGAATGAAGAAAGACAAGTAGAAGGGGTGGACTTAGTAGGGCAGAGTTTTGCATTATCATGTAACCTTGAAGGGTAGCATAAACAATGGTAGGGCATTACTGATCTGGCACATCCCTGCCTCCACTATACCAAAAACAATTAAAACACCACCCACCCCCCCACCACCCATTTGCCTTAAGTCATATCAGTGTTACTGACTGCACAAAGCTGGAAAGATCAGCATGCCCCCTAGAGCTGATGCAGATATAACATTTCATAAAGCAGGTAATGAAGCATGAGAAAGCAGGTTGTATTTAATACCATAACCTTTGGATAGAATAAAGCGCCCGGGCAAGAAAATTAGAAACCGCATAATGTGTCTTAAATTTCATTTGTGTCGCGTGCTCTCTCTCTCTCTCTCTCTCTCTCTCTCTCTCTCTCTCTCTCTCTCTCTTAAACAGTCACTGTCTTTCTTTCGCATACATCAAGTTACCGGGAATCTGTTTTCTTAGAGTGACTGCAGAGGCAGTGTGCATGTTGGGGTTTTTTTTTTTTTTTTTTTTTTTGCATTCTCTTCTGCAACATCTGTGTGAAAGCTGCCTTGTTCTCCAGAGTTCCCTGATGGCTTTTCACCCAAATTACAGGAAACTGTCATGTCTAATAACTTCCCTCTCCCGCTTCCACAACAAAGACCCAGCCTAGAGCTCATAGACTCGCACATGCACGTCATCATTCACTAGGATTAGTCATTTGTTGCTTTTTTTTTTTTCTCTTAATAGGGATGGTGCAAAACAGAACAACATGGTGCTCTGTGGAACAGCCTTTTAAGTTTTCTTTAGTTAGCAGTGGTAGTTAATCTATTGCAGCAAGCTTTATTTCACTTTTTTTCCAGCCTAGTGGTGTGTTTAAATATTAGGAGTATTAAAGGTACAATAGGTAACTTTTTTTTTTTTCTTCTGCTGGTTAAAACTCACATTGGGATAGAAGTCGTTAATTGGTCTATATGTTTTGGGGTTTTTTTCCCTGTGGAAGGCGTAGGACCAGTAGGAAATGCTTATCCAATCAAAATGTTTGGTCCAAACATCGAAGGCTTTCCTACCTGCCTGTCAACGTGCAATTATGCACACCCTGTTCATGCAGACAGGATATGTCATCAGGGAGTTCATGTACTGGGCAAAAAATCCAAATTAATATCAGTGTTGACACCATGTATTTCTTTTGGACAGGTAGGACATTGCATAACACATAGTTTGTGTACCTTTACAAATCAGCTACAGCTACACTGTGTCGTCAGGTGCTATTATTATCGTTAATATTTCAGTACTGTTACTAACTGTATGTACTATAAAGTTTTATCATAGGTGTTGTGTTGTAGAAATGTTGTCTCTAGGTTGTTTAGTTTCTATGCGTTCAGGAGATGTGGGTATGGATTGCGTTTTGTTGGGAGAGTGGGGCGACACTTTCAGTGCTATCAAGCTACAGTTAGCATAATTAAGATGTCCTACTGCACATCGAAAGCCTGACTGTCGCACAAAACTCACGTGTCGTAATACTCATATGTGTCAATCTTTAAAATTCCAAAAGGCCAAAAAAATCTGAATTTAAAACCACATGCAGAATGTCCAACTTTTATTTCTTGTTGTTGCTTCCTTGCGATGTGTGTGCAAGAGTTCAGAGGCTTTAGTGAGCTTGTCCAGATATAGATTAAAGCTCAGTCTGTGTAATGAGCAGCCCCGTGGTGTCAAGCAAGCAATCACCCTGCATTTTTATACATGTGTCTGCTTTGTGGCTGTGTGTATGTGTGAAAGGGGGGGGGGGCTTGGTTGCAGATGCAGCGCCCTGGTAAAGAGGAGCTGGTGCAGCCATTTCAGTCCTTTCTCTTGTGGAGACGCAGACAAAGCCCTCCCTTGGGGCTATGTCTCTTTCTCTCTCGCGCTCTCTCTCCATCTGCTTTGTCAGCATCTATAAAGTTATGTTCGAGGAGTACAGGAGAGACGCTCCAGCAGTCCCGCCCCCCTGCTCGTCAGTCTGAATGCTCCCTATATAATAGAATGACTCTATGACCTCACCCAGGCTGATAAACGACTGGCACTGTAATTTTTTTTTTTCCTGTCCTCACAAACCAAACTTAGCCTGGCTATTTGCATGACAGGACTAGAGGAAGGATGTCACTGGGGAGGCGTGGGTGGGGGGTGGGGGGAATAGCTTGGCCAAAAGATGAATGAAAGCTAAGTGTCAGGATTAATTTGCTCCGTACAGGTGGGGTGAGCGTAGGCCAGCTGCAGAAGACGTTGCTATCAGTAGACATACAGTCCCACATGGCTGTGTATGGAAATAAGGATGGACAGTTTCATAGCACCTTCATCCCTTTTTTTTGGCCTGCATTAAATGCTGCCATATTTTTCTTTGAACAGTAAGGGGAGCAGATGATAATGTAGACCTACATCCAGAAAGTACTCATCAAATCAATCAGTGGTTTAGACTTTAGGGAACACGATCGTTGCTGAAGTCTCCACATTTATATATTATCTGGTTTTGTAAACACAGATTACAAATTTTTATACAACTCCTGCAGCCCACCTCGTATTAGCACTTGACAGACTCTTGTTCCTGATTACTATTGTAAGCGTTCAGACTAGAGGCTGACATTTTTTGGGGGGGGAATGCTGCAGGTCACAGGAAACCCGAAAAACAATATCACTATTGTTGACGTGATTGGGATGGGATGGGATGGAATTTTTCTTCATTTTTTTTTTGTTTTACTACAATGAGATTATTTATAGGAAGGGAAATGGGAAGGTTTGAAAATCTACTCTGGTCACACTTTAGTTCAGATCACCATCAGACCTCTGATTAAACATTTGATTGATTTACATTTTTATACTGTCCTGGTTTGGCCCTTAATGCCTAATGCTTTGTCAGTTAACATAAAGAAATATTTCTTATTTAACCTGCAGTTACCTGTGGTGTTTTCCCTTATCTGTTTTCTTTGTTTGTTTTTTTTTCTCTTTAGCTGCTCAGAGTGAAGAAAGGGAGTGTGCGTTTACTGACCAGCACCAGCAGTTTGATGAGCAGAGCGTGGCTGCTGATTGGCATGTGTCACGGGAGAACAACACTATTCTGTGCAGCAAGAGCAGCCGCTGCTATGGCCTCTGGGAGAAAACCCACGACGGTGACATTCGCCTGGTCAAACAAGGTCAACACACCTTTCACACAAGACTGACGGTTATTTTAGGATACATGTAGTGTGTGTGTGTGTGTGTGTGTGTGTTTCCTCTCAGACCTACTAACAGTCATTAACATTTGATCACAGGCTGCTGGACGTACATTGGTGACCAGCAGGATTGCCATGACGACCGATGCGTGGTGACAAACACGCCATCTCAGATCCAGAATGGCACATACCGATTCTGCTGCTGCAGCACTAACATGTGCAACATGAACTTTACTGAAAACTGGGTGCCCAGTCCCACTAGCGCCACCATCCGTAAGTTGCTTTTTCACACCATTTTAATGCTCTAATACTTCAGCACCGCATGTGTGCAATAGATGATAAAATATTTTTACATTTACAGCATTTGGTAGACATCCTTATCCAGAGCGACTTACACTTATCACGTTTTATACAACTGAGCAAATAGGGGTTAAGGGCCTTGCTTAGGGGCCCAGCGGTGGCCCACAATGTTCGAGTAGGTAGGTTTTTTTTTTTGTTTGTTTTTTTTACCCGAGCCTTCAGAATTCATTTTTGTATTTTTTAATGCAGCAACGTTACTTTATAAGCTTCCTTAATCATGGAGACTTTCCAGAAATGTCAACTATTTTAATTATATTCTAGTTATATTTCAACTAAGCTGAAGAGATATTCGAACACCATGTTGGCAATATAACGCGGCTACATGCAGGATGCAATATTTCGCTTCTAGATTATGTCATTCTGGGTGGGTTTTTATGGTTTTAAGTATTAAGAAAACAAAAGCTCTGAACGGACAGGATAGATTTGCGTTTGTTTAAAAGCAAAAGCAATCCTGACCCAAGCTGAAACTGTTCCTGTGTAACATTTGGCAAGAACAAAAAAAAAAACAAACCATAAATTCCGGTCTATAGGAAGATAAAAAGCTTAGGGATGAAGGGTTGTCTGATTTCACTCTAAAATCCTCTCTTGACTGAAAACATGATGTACAAACAGCCTTCTGTTGCTTCATTCGCAGAGTATACATTATTGAATGAAATTATCTAGCTGAGAGGTTGATTTTCTGGTCTAAGCTTTCACAGCATGCACAGGATCCTGAAATCAGAAATGTCTGTAATGTTTTTTACCCCCAGTCTATTTTCCAGATCAAACAAATCCGAATGTAATTTATTCCACACTTGTCAGTAAATGGCTTCCAAATCAGTGTTGATTTTTTTGTTCCTGGCTTTGTGGATGTTGGACATAAAAATAATATATTTGCCGGTCTTGGAAATAAAATCAGATGTAAATGAATTCCGGATAATTGCACACACAGTTTTGTGTAATTTTAGCCCCCCCAGGAAAATATTTTAGGGTCCATTATATTTGGGGTCCAAAATATTAAGCGGATTAAAGAGACTCTGTAGTTTCTGTGAAGGACAAATTACAAGTTTGTCCATTTTTTTGGTCACTCATCATGGATAGACAAAGATGAAATGATTATTCAGTATGTTGCTTCCGTATCACATTTAAAGTTTTATAACCATGGATTGTTAAAACTGTTTCTGATCTGGACCGAATCTGATCTCATTTGTGACAGTAAACAAAATGAGTAAATATCAAAAAACACAGTTGTTGCAAGTTATTATATTTTGCTGTTGGTGTCCACTGAGTTGCCGTCACGCAACACCATCACTTATTCAATGACGTTCCACTCGCGTTGAAAATCCGATCTACCTGCTTAAACTGCACACGCTAATGCACATATTCGATTCATATCCGATTTATTACCACATGCGAATAAGGCCTGAATCCGATCTGAATCCATCTGTTTTTTTCCCTGCTTCCACTGTCATGATTCATATCCCATCTGTGCCACATTAAAGGGAAAAATCGGAATTGGGTGACTTGATATGTGCGGTGTAAATGCGGCCAATATGACCCCCCCCCCCCCCCCCCCCCCCCCCCCCCCCCCCCCAGAGCTCACTGAGGCCCCCTTGTGGGTCGGGACCGCCCTGTTGGGAACCGCTAATGTAGATAATATAAGAAGTTGAAGAAATATACTGTGCCAGTTGCTCTTAGACATTAACTATTATTTCACTGGAATCTTGCATAGAAAATCTGTGGATCCAAATTTCGCTTTCTGAAGTAACCAGAAATGCTGGAACATTTCAGTTCGGAGAAACCTGCCATTTTTAATTTCCTAATTAAATGGATTTCTCATGTTCCTACATGCATAATGTTTTATTACTGTTCTTTTTACTCTGCTGGTCCTGACTTTAGACCTGACTTTACCAGATAAAGATAGTGAGTTGTTATTCAAAAGCACCTCGATGTACAGATCGAGAACACAAGGACAATTCTTTTATGTCTTTTTTTTAATATATTAAAGCCAATTAGGTTGGATATCAAAAGATAAATACAGGATGAATTACAACCTTCTTTTCTGAAGTTAAACAGCCTGGAGCAGGGCACCTTCACCTTACATTTTCAGGCATTTTTGCCTTTATTGGTAGGACAGAGTGAGCTGGAAAGAACCCGGGTTGCCGGAGAGCAAGCACGCATGTGTGTATTTTAAGTGATGAAGGAAATATCAAAACTTTTCTCGTCCTATTTATTTGAAAAATGTTCACGTCTGGAATGAGCCAAGTTGCATGTCCTGCGGGGGAAACGCAAAGATGGAAAATCTATCAGTATTTATATTTACATTTCTAGCATTTGGCAGATGCCCTTGTTCAGAGCGAATGATCTCATTTATCCATCTGAGCAATTAAGGGTTAAAAGCCTTGCTCAGGGTACCACAAGGGCTGCTTGGTAGTGTTGGTAATTAAACCCATGATCTTCTGATCAGCGGTCCAACACTGCTCATCAATTAAGCACTGAGTTCCTTACTGCCACTCTTAATCATAGCCAGTAAAACCCTTCAAAATGTCCTGAAAAAATTCCTTAAACATGCTGTCTTACTCAGAAATCTTACATGTAGAAAGAAAAAGAAAATTTGTATTGTTGTGTTCAAGTTTGGTAAACCAAAAAATGGATATGGAGCTACCCTGTTCCATAGACCTCATACTCTGAGTGACTGTATCTACACAGCGTGGCTGAGAGACTTCTCCATAGAAACAGCACTGGTATGTTCCTCAGCGACACCACACAGCATCCTGCTCAGCCTGTGTTCACCTCCTCAGCTCAGTCTCTCTTTCCAGCTCTGAGCTTTGTGGCGCCTCGCCTCAGGACATAACCCCCATGCTTGCCTCCTCTCCTTACACTCTTTCGCCTGTCTTCATAAGTGCTGTCATAATTCTTATTTGCTCATGCCCCCTTTCTGTTGCACCTTCTTTTCTTTTTTGCCATTCCTTCCCCATGTGCCATGCACTGTCTCTCTCTCTCTCTATTTCGTTTTTGTCTCTCTTGCCTCTTTTTTCCCCCTTTTTGTCTTGTGCCTTTCAGAGAAGCTCTATAGAAGCAGCGAGCTTGTTGAAAGGATGGGACTGAATCACAGAACAAACATCGCAGAACAATGAGGTGAAAAATGGATGGAATAAAAAAACAAAACAAAAAAATCAATGGCCGTCAGGTTCTGTAGCTGTGAATCATTTCACTCTGAGTCGGCTTTGGTATGGCCTACAGTTGTGAAGTCTTTTGATCCTTTTCTTTTTCTAATAACCACTTAAACAATGCAACCACCAATCTTTCTATTTTGCTGTTAAAGCGTGAGATAATAATGAGTGAGAATAGTTTACTGAATTAAAACCAGCAAACACTTTGCTAATGAAAATATATTGCAGTCGTTCAAGCATTGACCCTTCGAATAAAAGCTGCATTGGCTTGTGTGTGTGTGTGTGTGTGTGTGTGTGTGTGTGTCATATGATTGAAGTAGCCATAAATTCAGGCTTTTTGCCAGCTTTTGGGGTCCAAAGAAGGTGAGCTGTAGAGGACATCGGTTTTATAAGTGGCAAAGGATGATATGATTTCTACTCGCCGAATTTGGCCTGTTACTCAAACTTGCACGCTTAAATATACAGGATTCTTCTACAAGCGAGTCGTACAGACTTCTATACAATATTAATCTTAAAAACGGTACAATGAGGAGGGCAGAACCTGTGTGTTTGTTACCACATTTCAATCTGTGTTCTTTGTTTTCGAACCTGCCAAGCACATCCAGCAAGACGTAGCTGCAACATAGAGCTATAAATAAGCACGCTGAGGTCAAGCAATCCTGAATGAGAAACCAAAACACAATTACCGTTAGCCACCATCCAGCTATCGACTCTCTAAATAAGAAACGGAATACTGAGGAAAAACAGCAATCCAGAAAGCAAAGCCATGACAATCCGGTGATATTCTTTTTCATCAGTTTATCGGATCGAGCACTGAATCAAAATAAATAAGTCTGATTCATCTTATTTACCATTATAAAACTCTTATGCTCTTTTTTAAGCACATGTTTATCATGCAGACGTTTATCTTTTCCTATCATCGTAGCTTGTTTGTTCTTTTAAAGTTGGAAACGTGGGTCTATAAATGTTTGTTAAACCTTCGCTTGTGTACTTGAGCAGTACATTTCTATTAGGTCTGCGCTCAGCTTGGTGACTCATTTGTTTTTCTGCTGCAGTTTGCGGCAGATTTGTTGTGCCGATGTGCTTTAGAGGAGGTCTCCTGTGAAGAGCCTGGCCAAAACAGAGCCGCATGCCTGTTTCGAAAGAACACTGGTGAGAGGGGGTGCGAAGTGCCTTTTAAACCGGTGAAGATGTTGCTCGGGTTTGGAGGAATACATGAGCTACTGCTTGATGATAAATAGTCAATACAGCAATGCTAAATGTATTAATGATGTAAAAAAAACATGCTAAATGTACCAGTAATGTTTCCTAATACAACACAAACTGTTCGGATCACAGCATAAATCACAACAATCAAATCATTGTTTTATTTGCCGTGTACTTTTATACATACAATAGTCCAATATAAGTGCGCTGTGAAAATCAAGCTGTTTAAGATAAATACTTATTTCCAGTGACACGTCTATTATAGCTTGGGTTATTTTATATAAGTAACTGACACCAACTCCGGTGGACAATAAAGCAAAACGTAGAGGCTAAAACTATCCTCGACTAACTAATTAAGCTTATTTTACAAAATTAATAATAGAGTAACCTTCGTTCCTTAAGTTTTTACTTCTGCCGTAGTTCTTTGCAAAAAAAATACACACTTATTTTACCAGAAATAAATTGTAAACTATTATTAGACTCGAAATATCAGCAGAATCTGTCATTTACATTTATGGAATTTAACAGCTGTGCTTTATCTCATTTATCCAACTGAGCGGTTAAGGGTTAGGGCCTTGCTCTGGGGCCCAACAGTGGCAACTTGGCAGTGTTGGAAATTAAACCTTAATCTTTCAGTTAGCAGTCCAACACCTAACATTGATATTTTGCCTGTAATGCCTTTGGATTTGTTAACACCTGCTGTAGCAGCTGCCCAAAAGATCAGTGAGAAATCTTAATGGCAAAGGAGCTTCCTTTTTAGCAAATAGGGGTTTTTTTTGTAAAATAAATAAAATGTAAATGTTGTTTTCTGTATTACTGAAAGTGTGTGTGTGTGTGTGTGTGTGCGCTAGCTAATGATCTGAATAATGATTGCTGGTGTTGGGGCAAAGGCTTAACGAGGAGACTTCAACCCCCTTCGTACAGCTATCCTCTCACGCAGTCCGTCTCATCTTTGTTTTTATTAAGGCCACCTGAGGCAGTTTCAGGTTTACAAAGCAGTTTTTGAGCCACGGTGCAGTTTGAGGAACTGATCTCTGCTCCACCTTAAAAATAGTTGTTTGGGGTGAGGCGACTAACTCGGTGCTGGATATCGAACTTGAACTAAAGGGGTGCAAATTAAATAAATAAACTAGGCAAATAAACGTTTAAAACACTAAAAGTATCTACCCATTATTTTATACAATCCAGTGCAATAATGTCTGAAACTTAGCATCCAGTCTGTGGTTTAGAAAAAAAGTTACTCGGCATTAATTTATGCTCATTGCTGATTGTAACTACGCACAGAGTAAAACAAGCCTCGGAATGATGCCTGTCTGATTATCAGTTCAAAAAAAAAAAGATTTAGAGACTCATTTGGAGAGCATTTCTGTTTGGAAAGGTTAGACGGTGACCGAGATTTGGCTTATTGCCGAGGGACCCCACAGCCTGTAAGTTGTATGTTTTGATGTTCTTTGTGTGCTCGTATTCCATGAACAGTCTCCCGGTGAGGAGTGAGCCTGTAGCGCTGCTACTGATGATTAATGACCGAACTCCAGCTTGTAGCCAGGAAGAGCAAGTGCATTTGTTTATTATGTTTTCTTATTAGTGACGTGTTTAATGTCATGCACCACGTATACAAGAGATAAAAGCAATGTATGTTATGTATCACATTGGGAGCGTGTGTTCCTGTGTGCGTTAGTTTTTATTAGTTTTGCTTTGAGCTTGTGAGTGTGAGCATGAAAGCAGGAGTGAAGGCCACAAATAGCTGATTGATCAGGTATAGATTAACCCTAGGCAGATAATTTAATTGCAGGTGAGTAGCTGAAAATAAGCTCCCTCTTGACACCTTCTCTGTTCTTCACGCTCTTCTTTTTTTTTTTTCAGCCTCAAATCTCCCTCTTGGCTTAGTGGTTAAGGCGTTGGACTGCTGGGCCCCTGAGCAAGGTCCTTAAACAAACACAGCCCATCAGTTGCAGGCAGCTAAAAAAAACTTTTGTTCTAGAAAAAATGCATTACATGAAAAACGTGCTCTTGTGTGTGTATTAACAGGTTTACTATTACGTTACGTGGGCATAAGCATAAAAGCAGGAGTGACGGTTTACAAAAGCTAAGTGGCGAATAAGGAGTTTAACTGATGGGCCCTTTAACAAGGCCCTTTACCCATAACTGCTCAGATGAATAAAAATAGCTTAAATGTCTTTATGGATATTCACATCTGCTAATTGCCAGAAATGTAAATGTAAATATATCGTTTAATAAAGATAATTAATTAGCATGATTAGCGGCAATGTCAATAAATTTGAGAGGTGGTAAAGAGAGGAAAAAAAACTTCTATTGAGCTAAGAAAGGAATTTCTGGGTAACAGGACTGCGAGTTGAAAATATAAGTTCTTCACTGTGGAATGATCATGTTTTGTTAAAAATATGATCAGGATGAACTTTGTAGTCTTTGATGATGCAGGTCCAAATTAAAAGGCCTTAGTTATTAGGACATGCAGTCAAGCTACCTCATATTCTGGTAAAATGGCCGTGCCCATTTTTATGTGCTGTATGTTGTAGGTTTATACCTCTGCTTGAGCATAAAACATAGCTGTCCTATAAGGTTAAATGAGGTATTGGCTGTGGTCCTCAGCAAAATCAGGCCACTTGAGACTGTGATTTATGAATTTTAGCACAATCTCCACTCCAGTCAAACTAGTCAGGTGGCTCAGGGTCACATGGGTCAAGGTCACAGACACGCCTCCTGCAGTGTAAAATTTGAACTTGCACTTCTAGCTTGTTTGCCTGCCTGGAGACGTCTAGACACACAGCAGCGGCGGGTCCTGGATTCCGAAAGAGCTTTTCTCATTGTGTCGAAGGGCTAAACGCAGACTAATGGGTGGAGGGGAACTGGAAAATTCCCTTTGTTTTAGGCTGATTTTTTTACCCACATTTGTCATTCTGTTATCTGAGTCCGAATTCAGATCATCAACATTTTTTTGTTCTTTATTGTTTTTTCCTCTCCAGTTCAATTTACTGTCTCCTTTTTTTTGTGCTTTACTCAGGTCAATAATTTTACATCCTAACATTCACATTCTCAACCCTAAATTACCTAATAACCTATTTTACTGTTGTTGATTTACTAATATTAGTATTATATAAGAAATTAAACCTTGAATAAGTCTGAGACGAGTCTGTGTTTGTGATCAGAACTGGAACAGGAGACTCCTGAGACTCCTGAGACTTTGTGAACATGGAATGTGTTATCTTTTAAGGAAATGCTTATTTTGGCCGAATTGCTGCCGAGCTACTAAACGGAAGTCCTTTGATAGGAGATGCCTGACTTTCTGTTTAATTATCTACAATGACAGACATAATCACCGTAAAAGGAAAAGACTGTGTGTCAATAAAACAGAAGGGGAAAGACTCAGTGTCATCACTTACTCTCACTATGCTTGATAGCCCTGCTGTATGTGTAATTCATTACAGCCATAAAACATGACAGTGGTGCAACAAGCAAAACGTTTTTTTAATTAAGTGGATCCCCAGCATACAAACGCTCCCCTTCCTCTTACAAATTTTTGGCTTGGGTATTAGAATTTTGCAAGGAATTTACATCAACATGCAAATAAATTAAAATCCATTCATAACTTCTGCAAAGAGAAGTGGGACAAAATCCCTCCTGAGATGTGTGCAAAGATGGTGGCCAACCACAAGAAACATCTGACCTCTATGATTGCCAACAAGGGGTGGGGGGGTAGGACTACCTACCCGAAGACTATGGGTTTGTTTCCCAGCTCCAGCTCCACCAGGCCAACACTGCTGGGGCCCTGAGCAAGGCCCTCAAACCCCAATTGCTCAGATGTATAATAGAGATAAATGTAAGTCGCTCTGGAAACGGGCGTCTGCCAAATGCTGTAAATGTAAATATAAGGGTTTTGTCACCAAGTACTAAGTCTTGTTTTGGGTCTAACACTTAATTCACTTATTAAAATACAAATCAATTTATACTTTTTTTTTGTTTATAAACAAATAAACAATATTATTTAAATTTTCCCTTGCATCCCTTTTTATCTATTGGGTAACGTAGGCATTTGTGCTTCTCATTAAAACGTTTGTGTTGTGGAAATCTACATTAGTCCATGAATGCAGTAGATGGACTCAATCCGTTAAAATGATTCATACGCTAGTGGTAGACATACATCAGCTATAAGGGAAGCAGGCACATTGAAGCCTATTCTGTTTGCCAAACATGACTATTGGGGGGAGGGGGGCTACTACAGGCTTTACAGATGATTATCGAAGGTTTGTAATGACATTAATTAACTGGGTTTACTTGTTCAATCTCGCCCGGGTTGAAAAGCATTTACTGCTGCAGAGAATCCCGAGGAAGTTTGCAGTAAAAGTCACAGCACATTACTGGTTTATTTTCAATACTATACCAGCCTTTGGCGAGACAGACTACAGTGTGTTCTGTTGACATCATCTCTGACTTTTTATTATGAGAGGTTCTGTTAGTCACAGAGCAAAGCATTTTGGTGTGTGTAGATTCACTGGGAAAGACATGATTTTGTCACCTACATTAGAACACAGTGAAATATGTTTCTTTACATGTCCCAGCGTAGAAAGTTGGGGTTAGTGCGCAGGATCAACCATGATTAGGCGACCCTAGAGCAGGTAGGGTTTAACGGCCTTGCTAAGGAGCCAAACGGTGGCAGCTTGGCTGTTCTAAAGGCTCGAACCCAATAAAAAACCAAGAGTCTTGGAGCCCTCCAGCAACAGGGTAAATGGAAAATTACACTAGTCGTATGAAATGTTGGCTATTAAATACCCTGCTTCAAACTGCTAACAGACTAAATCAAGGGGTAGCACAGTGGTCAAGGTGTTGGACTGCTAACTGGAAGATCAGTGTTCAATTCCCAACACCACCAAGATGCGTCTGCTGGGCCCCTGAGCAAGGCCCTTAACTCCTAATTGCTCAATTAGACAAAATGACGTACATACAGGTCTTTTTTATACAACAAATTCTTCAAATGTAAACTTGAATTCTTTTCTATTTTCCCTTCTCTCTCTCTCTCTCTCTCTCTCTCTCTTTCCCTGTCTCTATCTCTCTCTGTCGGTCTCTCTTTCTGTCTCTCTCTCTTTCTCACCTATTTCTTGACACGTACACAAGGGAAATCTTTCTGTAATGATGTATGTACAATAAAAGTACATTGTGCCTTTTTTTAGGTCAAAGACTGTCATGGTGTTTGTGTTGTGAATGCCCCAGACCCCCCATACTACCACTCCGGGTATTTAAAGGACTGCTTAGGCATGAGAAGGAGCTTTACAGATTTGTGCAGTACCATTTTATGCTCAAGGGAGAAGAGAAGGCAGTTGATGATTAATAACTGGAGGGGAAAATTGGTTAAAGGAATCTTTTGCATCAAGCCCGAGGCTGTGCATAGCATATAAAATGCAAAACCAAGAGGGTTGCATATGCTCAGTGTAATGAAAAGGACACGGCTCAAGTTCCAAACATATGATTTGTGTCATTTGACTAAATATAAAATACTTTTACCTCCTAAAATCGGATAACAAAGCCCAGTAGGCCTAGTTTACAACTACGTAGTTGTTGTTCCCATTTACATTTAACTGTATATAAGCGGGATGTTGCTATTTATACCAGCTAAAATGGCTAATCCTAATTAACAAAGATGGAAAACAGTGGACATGAAAAGTTTACTGTATTATTGGCACAAATATTAATGATGTAAATACACAGACGCATACGCATTGATCTGTGGATCTACTGGCAACGTCCTACTGTTACAAATCGCCGTAGCAAAAAATGCCCAAACTGTGGCATTCAGGACAATTTTACATTTCTG
Organism: Bagarius yarrelli; assembly: GCA_005784505.1. Classification (NCBI taxonomy): domain Eukaryota; kingdom Metazoa; phylum Chordata; class Actinopteri; order Siluriformes; family Sisoridae; genus Bagarius; species Bagarius yarrelli. Next base: position 716,619 of record VCAZ01000023.1, read on the forward strand.
CATCCTTCTGTGTTAACAATGGCAGTAGAGAAAGTGAAACACATCAGGCAAGACAAGGAAGAGGAACAAATAAATAATACCATATCTACACAAGCACATCTCCTACGCCACCACCAATATAACTGCTTTTGGTGTACAAGATCGATATGAGAGTTAAATCAATACTTATGTATTGATGGGAGATGTTTGTTTTGAAGAAACGAACAATAATTTGCGTCTTAACACACCTGTAGATCTATAATAAAGATCAAAATATTAAAGCTAACTGGAGAAGAAAAAAATAAATACTTCCTGGAAAACCTGGATATCCTGGAAAATTAATAAGCAATTTTCCAGTCCTGGAAAAAACAAGGAAAAAAATTGTCTTGGAAAAATCTTGGTGTCTTGGAATTTATTATTATTATTTTAATGTCGTCTTTAATTGAAGATTTACAAATGATCGAAGAAAATCAACAGTAGTGGGAAAGGACCTTAATCAGGGATGCTGAGTTTTAAGTGACGCTGAGTAAAATATCTCGCTGTGACGTGGTGCCTAAATGTTTTCAGCAACTTTGTCTGGTAAAACGTGACTAATCACCTTAATAGTGGTTAAATTGATCGTAATTGGTCCATGAGCTGTACAGACCAGTCCACAACATTTCACCATGCATATAAATTCCAGAATAGTTATCAGATTCTGTTCTGCTCGTTTATACACTCAAACTATTTTATATGATTCCACCCTAACAAGAGGTAAAATAATTTTCTTCCGTTACTTGCTTATTGTTCCGATAAATTAGCCATCGGGGCAAAAGGAACGCGTGACGCCATGCTGTCAAAGTGACAAAATGTCACCGAAAAGGGAGGAGCTCACAGCTCTAGAACAACTGCAATGATGATAATAATCATGTTGGGGAAATTCGAAGAAAAAAAACTTAATCAGAACAGACTATATGGCAGTTGAAACGTTTTTCATCATAATGAAATGAAGAAGCTCAATTTGTGTGTGTGTGTGTGTGTGTGTGTGTTTGGTGCACATAGCCAAAATGTGTCCTTTTTTTAATAACTTCTAGAGAAACATACACATCTTTGTTCTGTCATGATAATATTTGAAAAGTGCTGAAAAACCTTTTTGGACAGCAGAGGGTTCATTGCTTTCCTCATGGACTTTGTGGTGGCAGAATGGTGGTGCTGGGGATTGAACCCACAATCACCTGATCCAACACTTTAACCACCCAGTTACTACTCCTCCGTTTTCTTTTTGCATATAGGACATAAACTACAACATGTTTCAAGTATTAATAGTAATTTTGTAGCACATGACGATGCATTTATCACCGGTTCAGGGTTCAGCTTTTGCTGAAGCAGTTCAAATGTACGTACATATAAACTAGGCAGCAGCGCATTTTGGTGAGGAAGAGGAGCGTGATTGACTGTACTGCAGCTCGGTTTGGGTTGCTATGCAGTTTGCATGTGGGAGTATAATTTGTAGGGAAGGGTTGGTAGCCCAGGGAAACTGTAACTGCTGCCATTTCTCTGTTGCCACAGACAGTCGAGAAAGAGAAATCACATTAGACAAGACAAGAGAGAGGACAAGTAACATAATACTGCCATATCTATACAGGCACATTTCACATCTCCCACCACCACTAATCCGCCTGCTCTTGGTGTACAAGATCGATATTAGAGTTAAATCAATATTTTGTTTTAATGGTCCATGTTTGTTTTAAAGAGACGAACAATAATGTACAATAGGAATAATGAACACTAACCTGTAATTTATAGTAAAGCTAAAAAAAAAATGGAGTTAAAGCTGGAGTTAAGCAGAAAAAAATAAATACTTCTCAACCTCTATTTTTTTTTTCGTTCTGGCTGAGGGGGTGCACATGGTGTGTCCCAATTCGCTAGTGACCTTCTCTGTCCCTGCCTACTTGTGCCCTTAATGCACACTTTCTGTAAGTGCAGGTCCAAGCTAACTATGCCTAAAAACATTACCAAGAATTCATCTGGTGGTATGACATTTTAAACCAATGAAAAAGAATAAAAGCACATTTGGGACGAAAGCAACAAAATGGACAAGAATATTAAAGTTGTGTAACGGATTTTGTTCATGTGATTAAAACCATCATTTAAAGTAGCAATATTACGTACAGTGCATTTTACCGGCGTTGCTATCAGCACACTTGTTCCTTTGCCCACTTATCAACTGAAGTGCACACTTCGTTGAATACCTTAGCATGACAGGACCTTAATACTAAACTTTTATATTAATAGCTAACAGCAGCAACAGTATAGGAGCCCCAGATTTTAGTCTGCGTTGGGCTTTTTTAAAGAGATGTTAATCAACTAATAACAAGCCTGCAATTCTGTACAATCAGAATTACCCTGCGCTCTGACCCCAACTTACTAAGATGGGATATGTGAAAAATGCATTTCATTGGCTCTGTACACGTACCTTGCACAATGAATTGAATATACTTATACTATACTTATACTTATGCGATGCTTGACAGACTCTACAAACATGATTTCCATGTCACGCTGTAGGATCGCAGCTGTCATAGTGTTAATGTACGATAGTCAATCAAATCATAAATCGATGCACACAGAAAGACTCGTGCTAAGTATGTTTCTTAACCCATGTAATCTTGCTAAATGTTAGCTAGCAGTAATCAAAAAAATAAAAAAAAATCTGTAGCAGTAATTTTTCTTATGACCTTAAGTTTTCCTGTACTGTCCATCAGACTCTAGAGAAATTTTCCCCTGGTGGTTTGTAGTTGTTGCATCAGGTTTGGGTCACCTACTGGTTCTTGTGTCTGAAATCTTCCAACACTTGCAAAAGTTCATCTAAGAAAAAGACTTATCTGATCGTCTGGCAGTAAACATGATCAGATCATTAGACGCTTCTGTTAAAGCTCGATGCACCAGTAAACTAAAAGGAAATGGAGAGGAAGAGTGGGGATCTGGAGCGGGGATAGGGAACAACATGTGAGATGAGAGGGGCAGTGAGGACTGATACTGTGCTTAAGTAAGCAAAGAAAATGAAGCGAGCAGAGAGCCCATAATGGGTAGAGTAATAAAGGGAGAAGTGCAGGAAGTTGAGGCAGGGGCGTGAATGCATAGGCGGAACACGAGGAAAGGCAGGCAGACATTTGGCCTCCAGGCCAAACATTGCTGGCTCCAGGACATGTAAACAGTACGTGCACACCAGCCATTGCACGTTTTTTTTTGTGATTGTGTATAAGGGTGAGAGAATTTCAGTTACATTTAACCCATTTCTTTTAGGGTCTAAAAATAACATTAAAATTAAAACCCTGGATTTGATACAACTTAAACACAAAAACAAGGAAACTTTTTGTTGTTGTTTAGAAAAAATAAAGGTAAAAAAGGCAAGTTTTCTCTGTTTAAAGATACACCTGGGGGAGTTTTACTTTACCACTGAAGTAGCAGCAAAGAGAAGGGTCCTGAGTCATGTCCATGTTGAGTTAAGCTGTGCTAGAGGCAGAAGCAAATGAGTTGCAGACTGGGGTTCGTGCCTTCAGGTAGGTGTGAGGTCTATTTTAGGCTATTCGGCCAAGCGTGTTTTAAAATTGATGCAGGCAACTTCAGAAATCCAGTAGAGGGAAGGCAGCTAGAAAAAAGGGAGGTATGAGAACTAAGGGAAATAATTTGGTGGATCAGAAAAACTTTTTACATTTACAGCATTTGGCAGACGCCCTTATGCAGAGCGACTTTTATCTCATTTATACAACTAAGCAATCAAGGGTTAAGGGCCTTGCTCAGGGGCCCAGCAGTTGTGGCTTGGTGGAGCTCGGAATCAAATCCACAATCTTCAGGTTGGTAGTCCAACACCTTAATCATGAGCCACCACTTCTCCTTAATAAGTAATCTAGCATGATCCTCTTCTTTGGGTACTCTTCTTTGGGTACTCAGTGTATTCAAGCATGCTCCTAGGGGAAATAGATTTAGACGGACAATATCAGTGGGATGATGGTAGTTGCGTTTTGGTTGATATTAGGTTGAACGTAAAAGCTTCTGCAGACAGAAGGAATCGGCGCGTGGGTGTGTTTAGTTGATATCAGAGACGGTAACATTGCCTTCCAGTTTTGGCTGGCTGATATACAGTATTTCCATCTTATGCAGTCATCTACCTGTCCTCTCCAGCTGTTCGCATAATGATTGACCTTTTTTAATGATTGATGGCAGAGGGTAGAGATGTGGGTTGCCAGTTAGATTATTGGATTTCAGCTCTAGTAGGCAGTGAGAGGCCCATCCTGAATGTCATTTGTTATTTGTTCTTACATTATTTTTCTCCTTTGCTTCATCAATCCAAACCAACTAAATCAAATACCGATCAATTGGTCCATTGAGCTGGACTGGCATGTTCTGAGATCGCCAGTATGCTGAAGAACAATTTCCTATTCTCCAGGTCTGAAGTTTTTTAACAGGTTAACCTTTCTCTGTCCCCTCAGTAGACCCACGGCCTCTGCACCGCGAGGACGCCATTTTCATCACCCTGGCATCCGTCTCGGTCGTTGCCGTGCTTGTGGTGGCGATCTTCTTTGGCTACCGCATGCTGACAGGTGAGATAGTTTACCTACCACATGACAGGCATTAATAGTATTAATATTGGGGTTTGACCCGTGATTATTTTTTTTATTTTTTATTTTAAGGAAATCGTAAACAGGGTCTGCACAATATGGACATGATGGAGGCAGCAGCCTCAGAGCCTTCAGTCGATTTAGACAGCTTGAAGCTGTTGGAGGTGAGCACCTTGATTCTAACCCTTAACTTTCCCTCTAGACTATTTAGTTTATATAAACTATTATAACGGTGGCCTTTTGCAGCTGATTGGCCGCGGTCGCTACGGATCGGTTTACAAAGGTTCTCTGGATGAGCGTCCCGTTGCAGTAAAAGTTTTCAGCTATGCAAACCGTCAGAACTTTGTCAACGAGCGAGCCATTTACCGGATCCCCCTGTTGGAGCACGACAACATAGCACGTTTCATTGTAGGAGACGAGCGCCTGACCACAGACAGTCGTATGGAGTACCTGCTAGTGATGGAATATTACCCACATGTGAGTACTGATCCATTAGCCACTGCAGCTATTTCCCTCAGCTCTGACTGGATTGGGTAACATAGTCTAGAATTTCCTCTGCTTACCTTCAACTGACCTTATCGCTCTGCTTTCATTGTAACCACCGCTTAATATTTTTGGCCATAAAAAAAAAAAGCAGGGAGTCAAATGTCCTGCCAGTAAAGCCACTATCTGGGCCGGTATTTTTATAGATAATTCAGATGATGTTAGAGCAGACAGTGAGAGAAGGATGTATTTCGTACCAGCTCGTTGTATGTTCGATCTCTCTCTCTTTCTCTATCTCTCTCTCTCTCTCTCTCTCTCTTCTCTCTCTCTCTCTCTCTCTCTTTGTCTCTCTAGTTCTCTCTGTCTCTCTCTCTCTCTCTCTCTCTCTCTCTCTCTCTCTCTCTCTCTCTCTCTCTCTCTCTCTCTCTCTCTCTCTCTCTCTCTCCCTCTCTCCTCTCTCTCTCTCTTTCTCTCTCTTTTCCTATCTCTTGTCTCTCTCTCTCTCTCTCTCTCTCTCTGCTCTGTCTCCCTTGTCTCCCTCTTTCTCTCTCTTGTCTCTCTCTCTCTCTTTCCTCTCTCTTTCTCTTATTTTCTCTTCTCTCTCTCTCTCTCTCTCTCTCTCTCACTTTGTCTCTCTAGTTCTCTCTGTCTTTCTCTATTTCTCTCTATCACTTTGTCTGTCTCTCTCTCTCTCTCTCTGTCTTTCTCTCTTACTTTGTGTGTGTCTCTCTCTCTTTGTCTTTCTTTTTCTCTCTCTCCTTGTTCTCTCTCTTACTTTCTCTCTCTGACTCTCTTTTCTCTTTTTCTCTCGCGCTCTCGGTCTCTCTCACTTTCTCTCTCTCTCTCTCTCTTTCTCTCTCTCTCTCTCTCTCTCTCTCTCTCTTTCTCTTTCTCTCTCTCTCTCTCTCTCTCTCTCTTTTGTCTTTTGTCTTTTCTGTTCCTGTGTTGGCAGTCACCTCTTTGTGTTGAGTTAATGATAGCTCACTGCTCTCTCTTTTTAAGACATCCTTGTCAACTGTCAACCGTTTAATTGGTCTACGCGTTTAACTACCGCCCTTGAGTCAGGTTCGATTTAGGTAGTATATGAGACAAGAACCGTGTGTTTCCTGACTTCTCTGATCTTAAAAGCAGCACATTCTTGCTCAGTGTAACATGTCAAGACAGGCACACCTGTCTTACATGTGTGTATGGGTGTGATGCAGAAATGAATGTCTCCTCTGTTGCGTCGGAACAGACAGACATTACGTTGTCCACAGACCGTCTCGTTTGTTCTTGTTTCACTCCGCCGCTAATTATTTATAAATAGTCATAATTTTAGTGGCTTTAAACTCAGGAAAGTTGAAGCGAGTCCTGAAATGTTTGCAGGTCCTTGGAGAAAAATAACAGGTCAGACTAATCGAGATGACCTGATGGGGTAGAATGTGTGCCAAGTGGAGTAAAATCTAGAGCCATATGGTTTTGTGCATTTTAGACTCCAGACTTGACTGTTGCGGGTAACCATTAGCATGCTTATCACTGTGGCCATCGGGACTGCGACAAATAATTTATTGAAACTATAAAAGTTTAGGTTGTTAGAATAAATGTTTATTTAGTGTATGGCGGAAAAGGGCCTTGGACTAACATTTGTCGAAATATATATTCCTGATTTCACTGCATTATAATGTTTAGCTTAGCATTGCGGGTAGACAGATGTTATAGATTAGCATAATGTTTAAAGCTGTACAATGAATCTTTGTATGAATACCTTAATTTGCTCTTTGGTATGACATTCTAAAATATTGTGTCTTGTATGAGCGGTGTTTGTCTCAGCCTTAATTCTGGGTTTGTGTCTGTATTTTCTAGGGCTCGCTGTGTCGGTACCTGAGTCTAAATGCCCTAGACTGGGTGAGCTGCTGCCGTCTCGCTCATTCGGTCACCAGAGGACTGGCCTACCTACACACCGAGCTGCTAAGAGGAGGTCAGGGTCACATTCAGCTTCTGTACACAAAATATCTTTAATCTACCTCTCAGTTTCACGTGTTTACGTTTGTTACCGTCTGCTAAACAGGAAAGTTGAAAATTCTGATCCAAAATTTTAAGATTTTAGTTAATTCACTGGTCACCTGTCTTTGCTGGGTTTATAAACAAATATATATCACATGTATTTGGTACAAAATCAAAAGAATTGGGTTTTATATTTATTTTCCTGTCTCGCCTCCTTTATTCTCTTTTTAATAAGGAATAAAAATTTAAAGTTTATTATAGGATCTCTGTGGCTCAACAGACCACCAATTTCTGTAAGCCAATTGAAGCGGCGTCTCATGGTTAAGGTGTTGAACTACCAAGCCGAAGATTGTGGGTTCGATTCCCAGATCCACCAAGCCATGACTGCTGGGCCCCTAAGCAACGCCCTTAACCCCCGAATTGCTCAGTTATGTAAATGAGATCAATGTACGTCGATCTGGATAAGGAAGTCTGCCAAGTGCTGTAAATGTAAACAGAGTCTGGTAGTATGTGTAAGGTATTGGACACACAAACACACACCCCAAACAGCAGCATTACAAAGTGCCAGGTATTGAAGCCATCATACAATTGGCCACAGCAGTGGTTCGCTATTCTGGATTAAAATGCTTGCTATGGATGCGAAAAGTCAAAACCGATCCAATTTTTTTTTTTATGACCTACGAAAGTTTTTTTTTTTTATTTTTTTCTAACAGATGAAAATTTCAGCTTCCCAGTGTGATGATCTTAACTTTTTGCCTGGATTTGTTTTGTTTCTATCTGCTATAAGTGGCTGAGTAATGCTCTCTGTACTTCAGTGAGATTTTTATGAAGTGATCCAGGTCTATAAGTGGAATCCACCCTGTTGTCTGTGGTTGTTACATGCTTCTAACCACACCGGATTAAAAAAGGCAATGCAAATCCACCCATAGGCCGGCTGTTTGAAGCCTCCTCAGGGACGCTCTCGATTTGTACATCTAGGTCACGTTTTTAAATTCCCTCCCTTTTGAAATGCAAGTCAGACATCGAGTTGTTTTGTTATGCTGTGTCATTTGGTATAAAAGAACATTTGGTTTGACTAGTTTGAAGTGAACTGTAGCACATACCACGGGGGCAGAAATATTATATTTAGCCAGACATGTCAGTGGTGCTCCTTATTAGGAATAAGAAAATAAGAAAGAGAACAGATTTCGAGATTGGGGTGTCGACAAAATTTTAACAGCTTTGCAGTCACCTGGTCTTTTAAAGGGTTAACAGCAGGAGCAGCACAGATAGGATGGGGCTAATTTGTGTGTTTTGCTCCTGTAGTTGCCCTGGTAATGGCAGTGTGCCAGAGATCTGCAGCAGGTTGCCGTGCTTACTAGGTCTCCGTCTGGCTCTGTTCCTTTCTCTCTCTCTCTCTCTCTCTCTCTCTCTCTCTCTCTCTCTCTCTGTCTGTCGTTTACTACCTCTCTCCCTTTTTATCCCACCCCCAAGCACCAACTTCATTAGGGCCTAAAGTTCACACACAGACAAACAATGTAGAAGATTATAGGCACTCCCTGCCATTATACCAACCACAGCAGTGCCACCTGGTGGCTGAGTGTACAATATGCATTCCCTGATGCTGAGATTTTTTTATTTTGCTTTACAGCATTGAACAGAACAGACACTGTTTCTTAAAAATGCTTAGCAACCTTTGCAGATAAATTGTGCCAGTGGCTATTTAAGTAACCATGTTTTGCGCAATTTATTTATTTTTTACAGTTTTTCTGGTTAATTTTTTTCTTACATTAAGCCTCATGAATTATGTCATACATTGGTGACCCTCTGACATTTTGTCAGCAGTATGCATCGCTCCACTGTGCATCGTTACCTTAATGTCTTTTAATAACCCTATGTGTAAAAAATTAAAATTTATTTTGCTTTAACTTTCTGTTGGGAGTGTTCGATTCCAATTTTTTTCCTGTGGCCAATTTCTTCTCTTTAGTTTTTAAGTTTTAAAATAGTACTATTTTTAACCCTGTAAAACAAGCATACATATTTAGTGATATATTTTATTATTAATTGACTTTATTTTATACTAACTTTTATTTTACATACAATGGCTTATGCATTACCTATACTATTAAAACCAACGTAACCGAAAAAAAAGCTGATAAAAATGTTCTATCAACGTCCTTTTCTTAGATACATATAAACCTGCAGTCTCGCACCGGGACCTGAACAGCAGAAACGTTCTGGTGAAAAATGACGGCACGTGTGTGATCAGTGATTTCGGTTTGTCCATGAAGCTGACAGGAAATCGACTTGTCCGACCTGGGGAGGAGGAGAATGCCGCTATCAGTGAGGTGTGTTTTATCATGTGATTATCAGAAACCTAAAACTAAATTATAAACATCTGTAATAAGTTTTAAGCTGATTTTAGGTTATACGAATATGCTGTCAACTCCTTTTTTTTGTACTATTGATGTGCCCCTGTGCAGGTGGGTACAATCCGCTATATGGCACCAGAGGTACTGGAAGGAGCAGTGAACCTGAGGGACTGTGAGTCTGCGCTAAAGCAGGTGGATATGTATGCCGTTGGCTTGATATACTGGGAGACCTTCATGCGCTGTACAGACCTTTTCCCAGGTGAGATCCAGACTGCTATACAATATGCTTTGTGCTGGCTAAGCAAAACCGCGGCAGCATAGGATATGTAACTAAAGTTCATCTTAAATTCCTCGTTTACAAAGGTCTAAATAAGCAGCTGTTTTTATTCTCTTCATTATAAATGTTTTGGAAATGTCATGGAAAATGAACTCTAGTAATGAGTGGGAACCCTGTTTTGGTTCATAGTAGTTCTGCACGTTGCCCGTTTATTAGTCACTGGAAGAATAAACACAGACGTCCTTTTATTTAAACAGTGTTTCAGTAATTGACATTTTGGGGTTTTGTTTGTTAAATCATCCTAACACTCCTGTTTGACTTAATGTTTTATCATGTTCTAGCTGGCCTCCAGTCTGATGCCTTTCGCTAAATTATTTACTTAAATACATATGAATTAGATCAACTATAACACAATATTTTCCAAAATCCAAGCTGGATGTTGAAGAAAGCTACAGTTGCTAATATGTCGGTTCAGTCCACCAAAATACGTTGCTGGATCTGCATTTATATGGTGTTATAGAACTCTGTGTTTGTGTGTTTCTAGGAGAGACTGTACCAGAGTACCAGATGGCTTTTCAGGCAGAGGTGGGAAACCACCCATCCTTCGAGGACATGCAGGTTCTGGTTTCCCGAGAGAAACAGAGGCCAAAGTTTCCTGAAGCTTGGAAAGAGAATAGTCTGGTGAGTGTGCAGGTGTATTTTGTTTAGTGTAAGAGAATCATTGTTATGCCTGGCACCCCGGTGAGCATCAGATCATAGCAACTCACTATGTAAATTGATTTATTTCAGTAAAGTAGTTTAAAATGCTTTGTTTTGTAGCTAAGCTGCATCTAAAATTGTACACAATTTTAATTTATTTTTCCCTGCATGTTCCCAATTAGGCGGTGCGCTCACTAAAAGAAACAATGGAGGACTGTTGGGATCAGGATGCGGAAGCTCGTTTAACGGCTCAGTGTGCGGAGGAACGCATGGCAGAGCTGCTTCTTATCTGGGACAGAAACAAGTCAGTCAGCCCCACGGTCAACCCAATGAGCACAGCCCTTCAGAATGAAAGGTCTGCTAATACCTGTAGTCGTCTGAGCTTTGTGTGTCCTCATACTAGCAAGTTCATGTGTGCATTTTCCTATAGATGAAAAGTAGGAAATTTGGACATGTGACTATCCATTATCTCTATCTCTTTTACTGGTTTAACTGTTACTTCCCTTTTCATTATAGAAACCTCACCCACAGTCGCAGGGTTCCAAAGATAGGACCTTACCCAGACTACTCCTCTTCCTCATACATCGAGGACCACGATGGCATGGTGAAGAACCTTCCCGGAGACATGTCCACCTCAGGCACGTCCTCAGTAAGTGGCATTGGTTTAAGTGGCCCCGGTACAGGGGGCACAGGAGAAAAAAACAGGAACTCCATAAACTATGAAAGACAACAGGCCCAAGCACATGCACGTCTCCCAAGCCCTGAGACCAGTGGAACCAGTCTATCCACAAGCACCACCACCACTACTGCAGGCCTCACCCCCAGTACAGTCATGTCCACTATCTCGGAATCAGCCCAATCTGAAGAGGCTGGAGCAGGTCCAAGTGTGCCTGTTTGCCTTCAACTTACCCAGGAAGACCTGGAGACCACCAAACTGGATCCCAAGGAGGTGGACAAGAACCTGAAGGAGAGCTCTGATGAGAACTTGATGGAGCATTCTCAAAAGCAATTCAGCGCTCCTGACCCACTCAGCACAGGCAGCTCCAGTTTGCTTTACCCGTTTATAAAGTTAGCAGCAGAGGTGAGCACAGGGGCCGGAGGCGGGCATCCGGCTGAATTCGGAGCAAGTGGTGGTGCCACACTTGATGCCCCACCCACCATGTTTCCACTTCCAAAACAACAGAATCTGCCCAAGAGGCCCACCAGCCTAGCTCTTGGCTCCAAAAACTCCAGCAAGGAGTCTTCATCCTCCCGGCTCAAATTTGGCAGACACAAGTCCAACCTGAAGCAGGTGGAGACAGGTGTTGCCAAGATGAATGTGGTGGCAGCAGCTGAGCCTCATCCAGTTACACTTACCAATAATGGGCCGGGACTGAGAAGCGGAGCTGGGGTGCTCCTACATAATGGATATGCAGGCGCTACCAGTACCGCAAGCAGCTCTTTCGGTAACACAAACCCAGCTGGACCACAGGGCGATGGAGGCGGCCCACCTTTACTTCAAACCCAGCTAAGCGGGGACGACATTCGGCTTAACATCAACATTAACGCCAGTCCTGACGAGCACGAGCCCCTGCTTCGCCGAGACCACACGGGCCGCACCAACTCCAACAACAACAACAACAACAGCAACATCTACACTGCAGTCTCTGCTGCACAAGGCACATCGATAACTTCAGAACCTGCTCCACCAGAGATGCAATTACTGCGGGTGAAGGAGGAAGTCCCGCTGAGGCAGGACAAGCCCAAGAGACCAGAAAGACCCAATTCCCTGGACCTGTCTACCAGTTCACAGGACTTTTCTGTGTCAGGTGAAGCTCTTTTTTCTTATTTCAACATATGCTCTTTGTCCTTGGTTGACTTGCATGCATATTTTAAATATCTGTTGTTACGTGCGGCTAGTTGTAATTTATGCAAGAAAGATGCACATCAATGAGGTAAAGCTGTTTTTTTAGGCTGGTGCGACGTGAGGACAGAGCACTTTGTGCAGCTTTTTTGGTTCTGCACCTTAAAATAGAAAAAGTACAGGACTGACTGTTTACAGCCTTTATGTTATATGGAAACCTGTTTGAAAATGTTCCACAGAATAAAATGTTACTGGTTTCTTTTAATTAGAAAGTAATTGTTGAGAAATTGCTTTGGTGCGCATAAAAATAGTTTTGGTACCTTTGTTCATGTCACATCAACCAAAATTATACCACTTTGTTGATGATGTTGTTTACTGTGGAAGCTCCCACTGGTTACCTGGACTTATTCATACATATGACTCATTAATAATTATTACTAAGCTGCTAATGGAAGGACTTTCCTGAAGATAAATAAAAAAAAGCACTAATCTAGCTAATTCACAGTCACTCAACAAATTGATTAATCAGAGTAGGTTACTAAACATTAATACATGACTTCATTCATCATATTACTTTTAAATATGGTCAGGTTTTGAGAACCGGTTCCATTTTAGAAACGGTTTTAAATATTAAAGAGTCCGAGATTTATTACGGCGAAACAGCCCCCCCCCCCTTTCAGTCACGCTTGCATGGAGAACGGTGGCCGTTTTACAGTTGTATCAATCCGCTAGAAAGTTAAAGTTCAAGAAGCTTTATTGTCATTTTAACCATATATAGCAGATGCAGTACACAGCGAAATGAGATAACGTTTCTCCAGGACCCCCTGGTGCTACACGAAACACAGAATTACACAGACAACAAACAACAGAGCCGCTGAACAGAACAAACATAAAGTGCATGTGTGCAACCTGGTGGAAACGGTGCAGGAGAGACAGTGCAATTAACAATACAATACAATACAAACATTACAGAAAACAGTGCAAAAACAACAATACAGAACATAACGCGGTACAGAACATTCAAATAGCGCCAACCAGATTATAAAAATGTGCAGGTAAGAGAGGTATGTGCAAAATAACAGCAAGATTTTGTGCGATCAGCATGGACCTGCGCATGCACAGTTTATTACATTCTGCGCCATGACTGACTGCAGCAAACGTTCATGTGGTAGAGTTATTCTTGAGGCTTTTCTGTTTTGGAGGTGGAATAAATTTTAACAAAAATAATTGTTTTAGTGCAAAGCGAATGCATTTTTGGAGAAAAGTTTTCATTGGAACCAGAAAGACTAAAGATTACCTGATTGGATAAACCTGTTCTAAACCACTTTTAAACGCTTGCCCACTGGTGCATTTAGGGTGAACATATAAGGGTTTAAATCATTCAGGACCACTTGTGAGCAGACAAACAGCCTTACGTTTTGTTCTTTTTTTTTATTTCTTTTTTTTATACCTTCATCCCTTTCACTGCCAATCAGTGCATCTATAGGTGTACGTGCCATCATGCGCATAAACAATCCGCTTTAGAGACGGTCCCGTGTGTGTTACTTCACTGGGTGTCCTTCTCTAACTGACCAATTAGCACTGCTGCTTCATTTACCAGGAGAAAGATTTCCTCTCTCGTCTTCAGTTTTTTGTTGTTTTTTTTTGCTTTTGTTTGCATGAAATGGAAAGGGAGGGAAACTTCTCCGATAAGGATTCAGGAACATTCGGCCAGAGTTGTAAACAGCCATAATGTATGTTGTGTGCAGGAAGATGGGAGTGCCACACAATAATACCAAATAATTCGCACACACGGACGATGCAGGAAGATTAATATCAAAGATTTTAAACAAAGATAGTTGGGATGTATACATACATTAGAGATTCTTCCAATTATTGTATGCGTTTGTTATTTTAGTGCTGGGTGGAACTCGTGTAAAGCGTTTACTGATAAAAAAAAAAAAAATTGTGATTCAGTAAAATCTAATCAATGTAATTTGTAATGACAGCATAGAAAGCTATGAAGGTTTGGGTGGTTTGTAGGGGTTGTTTTGTGAATTCGCTTTTAGCACAGGAAGGAATACCCACTCCCTGCAATCAGAGTATCGGTTTATACACGGTGACAGGCAGCTGCCTGCAACCATAATTACACTAATTTTGGCGCCAGTGCAGCCCATTAAGCACAACCGGTAGCTGAACAAAAAACATGATTAGGAAAAAGGCCTGATTGAAAATAATGCAATTTTACTACAATATTTATTAAGGATACATTTCCAGGGGTGTTTTTTTTCTATCTAAGATTTGCTTTTTGTTAAACTTTATGACTGCCCAAATATCTATTATTCTTTGTATGTGATCCCTAAAGTTAAATATGGCATTTTTATCTGGCTGAACATCTGATGCATATGACGTACTTAGCTAGTAACTTCAGGAGTTGGAGGTTGTCTTCCGATTGGTTGATTTCCGGAAGACGCGTGTGTTGTGTTGTATACTGGTTCCCGAAAGAAACAACCCAAAGACGGTGACAATGAGTGTTAAGCAAGATCGATTTAATGCTTAAACGTTTGCGAGGTTCACGGTATAGACTGTTTAAAGATGTTCAAGAGTTTAGCTCGAGGCACTTAGTGACGCCTTTAGGCGTGATGCGGAACCAAACGAAACATCATTGGTTGCTTAAACTTTCAGTCATACGTCCTTCTGGGCGGGTCTTAATCATTCAAAACGGTTAAGATTCCCAGACCTCTTTGCAGTCCGTCTAAAGGTCTGGCTACACAAGACTAATGTTTAAGTAACCATGTTGATATCATTTCCTTTGAAAAGTTTTAGTAACGAAACTATTAGTCTAATTCTAGTCTAACATCCCCTTTTTCTGTCTCTCTGTTTCCTCCAGGTGAAAGCTCGTCTCAGGATGGAAAAGCTGCATCAGCTGAAAAGATAAAGAGACGGGTGAAGACGCCTTACTCGTTGAAGCGGTGGCGCCCTTCCACATGGGTCATCTCTACAGATACTGTGGACGGGGAAGTCAACAACAACGGCGCGGCCGGAGGGCGAGATGCAGCAGCCGCCGCCACTCGCTCTAAATCCAGCACTGCCGTGTTCCTGGTCGGAGGGGGACCTGCTACGGCAACCCTCTCCTCAGACCCGCCCGACATGACCTGCCTATAGAGTTTTACCCTGCTGAGAAGGGCCACGAGCAGCTTAATGAGACCGGAGGGTTTGGCAGCATGTTAAAGATTTACGAGAGAAACGGTTTTCTAAGATTCACAAGCACTTAACATCGCGATATTTCTTGAATTTTTTGTTTTTTGAAGTAATTGCTTTAAACCGAACCCAGCTATGCAGCATCATTGGCTTAAAATGCTTCCATTATGTTTGTTGTCGCATTGTAAATCAAAATATAATTGTGTGTCTGTTTGTTAATTACTTTCTTGTATTTGTTGCACTTTTTTTTTTTATATATATAATCATGATCTTAATCACGTAGTTGTTTTTTTTTTTCGGACCTTTTTTAATCTGGTCTTAAATCTTAAGAAAAAGAAGAAGAAGAAGAAAAAAAAAAAGATGACAATTTTGTCGATTTAACAATCATTCTAAACTGCTCCTATGGACGTAAATAAAAGCTCGTCCATATAAAAGTCGATAGAAAATGCAATGTAACTGTAAGAGCGTCTGTTTGAATTTTATGCATAGTACATATAAGCTTTTGTGCATAATTATATACACGTATCCCTCATTTTTTGTATTACATTCTGAGATGTGCAATAGGCTTTAGCTTTGAGGTGCTCTTTAATACTCTCAATTTTGTTCTGTATGTTGCAGCGTTTTGCATTTGTTAACCTTATTGTTGTAAACTAAATGTGGTGCACTTATCTGCAACGTTCTCTCCTTTAAACCGTCGCCGTCTGCAGCTATAGAACACCTTACGGATGACAGTCCCTTCTCATCAGCCCCCATCAATCATGAAAGGGAACCGTGAAACCATTTTAGTGGCGTGTTTTTGTGTGTATGGTTTTTTTTTTTTCTTGTTCTCTTCTGTTGTAGATGCACAACAACTGAGACAAAACCTGTCGCACTCGAAGGATGGAGAAATTTTAATTCTGTTACAATCTAAAGCTAATTTTTTTTTCTCAGTCTGGAATAATGTTCTCCTTTAAAAGCAGACACTGAAGCACATACTTTTCTCATTCGTTTGTTTTTGTTTTTGTTTTTTTTATTAAAAAAACCCCAATAAATGCGGTTTCAGCACGTGTGGATCTACCGAAGTGTCCCAACATTAGCAGTCTGCTACATTACGCTCTGTGTAAGGATTCGAATAGGAGCACTAGATCAGGTGTGACCTTTGACTTTATACTCATGCAGAGGACTCGTATGAGGAAATGATTTCGGTTTGGTGTTGCATCCCTGCATTCCAGTCACATAACAGCACCATGGACGCAAAGTATGTACTTCATATGTAATTTATCTCTCATGTTACACTACATAATACCTGGAACTAAATGTCTACGCCATTGTGTGTCCTGCAGCTACTGCTACTTCAGTTCTTCTTCTTAACCCTCCGTTTATGAACGCTGTACTGAAATGACGGATATGGTCAGTTATAGTCATGGTCATGTCTCGGATATCGCAGTAATCCTGAGTTTGTGGTCCGTCTGCGTATGATGACTCGTGTACAAAGCTGTTACGTTTGCGTTTTTATGTGGTTTTATTTCTCTGTAACAAATCATCAAGGCTGTAAGTCCAGATTTGTCTTTAATATTCTGTTGAATATTATTATATATATTTTTGTCCCTTTTGGGTTTGTTAGACGTTGACGTTTTTGCATCGTCCTCTATCAATATGCTTGTCATTTATATGTATGAGCAGGTTGAACAAATGTTGCAGGATCATTCTGGGAAACTGAATCGTTCAGTGCCACTACTTTTACCTGTAATCATCGCTGTGTGTGAGACATTAAATCATACAGTTCTATGAAATCAGATTTATATTCAAACACCAGTTTATTAAAAAAAAAATAATAATTTTTCATGGCCCACAATTACTTATAATTCAGACTCGCA
Source organism: Bagarius yarrelli (assembly GCA_005784505.1). Classification (NCBI taxonomy): domain Eukaryota; kingdom Metazoa; phylum Chordata; class Actinopteri; order Siluriformes; family Sisoridae; genus Bagarius; species Bagarius yarrelli. The sequence continues at coordinate 733,871 of VCAZ01000023.1, forward strand.
GAAAAGCACCATAATGGGAACTCCTCATACTGCAAAGCAAACCTCACCCTTATACAAAAACCAACTTAAAATAGGTCTCTCTCAAACTCGATGCTGGGTTTCACTTTCATTGTCCAGGCTGAACTCTTAGTTTTGTATGTATGTATTATAGGCTCATGGATGTGGTGTAAATACGTCTGTATAGTGTGCTTTTGCTTGCACACATACAGAAAGCTCAACTGTTGCTGTGGGACCAAGAACCATGTTATAACACTGTGATGTTAATCTCTAGATAAAATAGCACCGTTATGTCAGACAAAGAAACACTTACGAACTTTATGTATACGCCATTTTCTTCACAAGCAAAAACAAACGACCCCCAGTATAAAAAAAAGACAAACAACTGACATTTAATGACATGAATTTTGTTTCTAGTTCCTTATTTCTTTTTATCTTATTAATTACTGGCATACTGACCTAAATTAAATCACGTCGCAGGATTATTGATGCTGGATATGATGAAATCAGACATTCGTTGAATTATCGTTGTTACAATACTGATTAGACTAAAGTACTCTGTGTGTTTGATACTATTAAGTTTACTGCATTACCGGTTTGATAATTCTGTAGGACACGGACACGTTAGAACATATTTGCCCATGTCGTTCTCGAGAACACTAAAAGCGGACCCAGATCACAAAGATTTCCTTTGTTCTAAATTCTGTTCCAACCCTAATCCAGATGAGCTGGTCCGGCTGATTCAGTAACCTGATTATCTGGTGCACTGGTGCTGGATTACAGCTCTAACTACATTCTGTAAAAAGATGTGATGGTTAGAAAAGATGGTAAATGATTACTTTTCTTTAAGAAAACCTGGCAGCTTTGGTAAAGTTTGTCATGTTCGGATTTTTTGACGTAAACACAGACGCAGTGTTGTGTGTTTTTTTTTTGTTTTTTTTTTAATCATCATCTGAAGCGGTGTCCAAACTCGTTCCTGGAGGACAGGTGTCCTGCAGAGTTTAGCTCCAACCCTAATCAAACACACCTGAACCAACTAATCAAGGCAAGTTGGAACTAAACTCCACCAGCCCTCCAGGACTAAGTTTGGACATTAGTCCTCTAATCTAGACTGGACCCATTCATGACATGAGAATAGTCTGATTAATTTTGATCATTTTACCTCCATCAGAATCACTGAAACAAAAAGAAATGCACTCAAATGTTTAATTAAACCCCACAACCACTGCAGTTTTGTTTTCCAAATTTGGGCAACTGTAGAATTGTCATTTTGTTATCTTCACGGAACTAAAATAAGATTGCGTGTGTGTGTATAGGAGGGGATGAATAGTACTTGGAAAGCTGCTGTTTTGTTGTTGTTGTTGGTTTTGTTTTCCTTTTCCTTTTTAAGTCAGTTAAGTAAATGATTGCTCCACTGAGATCCGTGTCTGAGATTATTATTGCAACAAAAAAAAGCCACTGAAATGTTTTCTATTGCAGCTTGTAAAGTAAAGCGCTTTAAGAAAAAAAAAAAAAGAACAAATAACTACTCGGTTTAGTTTACTCCAAAAGCTATATGTTTAAATGCCATTTAGAAATAAAGCTTGCTGTACAACCCTGCATTACTCAGCTGAATAAAGACTATATTAAAGAACTCATGGTTCCTGTTTCCTTTTTTACGTGCAATGAGAAGCATTATTGCTTTTCTTGATAAGAAATAACAGTTCTGGATGATGTCATCTAGTCAAAACATAGTGACGCTACTGTCTGGTGTTTATAAAAAAAACAAACAAACATAACAGTACCTTTTACAAATAAATACAAGTGACATATAGTATTGCACATATTGCACATGCGTATATTATTGCACCTTTACCGCAGATGCAGTGTACCTATCCAGTGTTCCTATAGTATTGCACATTAACATAGTGTATATCGTTGCACGTATATTATTTCACCTAAAGTGTATATATCGTTGCAGCTATATAATGGCACCTATAGTGTATATTGTTGCTTGTATATTATTGCACCTATAGTGTATATCGTTGCTATCATTATATTATATGTGCACCACCTATAGTGTGTATATCGTTGCAGCTCATATATTATTGCACCTATAGTGTATATCGTTGCTCATATATTATGCACTATAGTATATAGTTTTATATAATTGCACCTATAGTGTATATCGTTGCACGTATATTATTGCACCTATAGTGTATATCGTTGCAGCCATATTATTGCACCTATAGTGTATATCGTTGCAGCTATATAATGGCACCTATAGTGTATATTGTTGCATATATTTGCCTATAGTGTATATCGTGCCTTGCATATATTATTGCACCTATAGTGTATATCGTTGCAGGTAAATATATTGCATACCTATAGTGTATATCGTTGCAGCTATATTATTGCACCTATAGTGTATATTGTTGCACGTATATTATTGCACCTATAGTGTATATCGTTGCACAGTATTTATTGCACCTATAGTGTATATCATATTTTATGCCACCTACAGTTGCAGCTATTTTATTGCACCTATAGTGTATATCGTTGCACGTATATTATTGCACCTATAGTGTATATTGTTGCAATATCGCAGCCGTATATATATTGCACGCACCTATAGTGTATATCGTTGCAGCTATATAATGGCACCTATAGTGTATATTGTTGCACGTATATTATTGCACCTAAAGTGTATATCGTTGCATATATTGTTATTCACCTATAGCATGTATTGTATATTATTGCACCTATAGTGTATATTATTGCACCTATAGTATCGTTGCAGCTATATAATGACACCTATAGTGTATTTCGTTGTACATATTTTATTGCACCTACAGTGTATATCGTTGCACATATTTTATTGCACCTACAGTGTATTCGTTGCACATTGCACATATTTATTGCACCTACAGTGTATATCGTTGCATATATATTATTGCACCTATAGTGTATATCGTTGCAGCTATATAATGGCACCTATAGTGTATATCGTTGCACGTATATTATTGCACCTATAGTGTATATCGTTGCAGCTATACAATGGCACCTATAGTGTATATTGTTGCACATATATTATTGCACCTATAGTGTATATCGTGGCAGCTATATTATTGCACCTATAGAGTATCTCGTTGCAGCTATATTATTGCACCTATAGTGTATAACGTTGTACATATATTATTGCACCTATAGTGTATATCGTTGCATATATTTTATTGCACCTAGTGTATATCGTTGCACATATTTTATTGCACCTACAGTGTATTTCGTTGCACATATTTTATTGCACCTACAGTGTATATCGTTGCATATATATTGCACCTACAGTGTATATCGTTGCATATATTTTATTGCACCTATAGTGTATATCGTTGCACATATTTTATTGCACCTATAGTGTATATCGTTGCACATATTTTATTGCACCTACAGTGTATATCGTTGCACATATTTTATTGCACCTACAGTGTATATCGTTGCATATATATTGCACCTATAGTGTATATTGTTGCACATATTTTATTGCACCAAAAATTGACTGCAGATACAGTGTTCTACATATCAGATATAGTATGTTTTTTTTTAAAGTTCTGTTAAATGAAGTGATCAGACAGTAAAATTGCAGATTGATCCCTAATAGGGATGGGTTATGGGACTGTCCTAACCCTAGTCCTTAGCAGTAAAAAAAAAACATGAACTTTTTCTCCAGAGACAGGGTGAGAAGCGTAAGACCTTGTTTGGGAAAATCTTCAGCCATGAACCAGGAGGGGAGAGGATCTAAGGCAGTATCACAGCATTTTGACCACATGAGGGTGTTGAAGCCACAGCATCAATGCTAAAGCACGTGTTCCCCACAACAAAGCCAGTCTCAAACGGTATAAAACAGCGACTAGAATAAACATGTCCTTAATAATAGAATGTCCATGTATAATCACAATCTGTCCTGATAGATTGGGTGTTTATTCTAGACGCAGTCCTTTAACTCTGTACAGGATCGGAATCCATATTGGTACAAACCGCACTTCCTAATGTACTTTCCAGCAAACAAAAATGACGAACTGGTTTACAATATTGTGCAAGGTGACACGCTAGAACCCAACACTGGATTTGTAGTGTTTTGTACAGCAAAAAGTCTCCAGGCCTGTGTAACTTTAACGAGTTAAAAGGATCCTGCAACCAGCCAATCAAAAGTTGTCCTATGTCGACGATTGACCAATCAGAGAGCTCGGATAGGCGGAGCTTTGGCAGGAGTTGACGGTGCGTGGCTCCCACTGCTGTATAGTTGACTTCAGGACGGGATCGGTGGTGCTCCACAGACACGGTGCGGAACCGTGCAAAGAAACGAACAAAACAAACAAACAAACAAAGAAAGAAACAAAAAAAGCCACACGCATGCTGCATGGAGTGACACCAGAGTGTCCACGACCTCAAACATACCTGGTGTATGTTCACACTGTAATTTTTTATTTTCTTTTTGCGGTAGTTTGTGAGCGTCATGTCCCAAAGAGTGCGTAAAAACGGCTCGCCGACATCCAACTGCAGCTCGGTGAGCAGCGGAAGTTCGAGCGGAGCCTCGGGTCTCAGCGCCGGGGTGAGTTTACTGAGCCGCCTGCTGCCCATGAAAGCCACCGTGCCGTTCCAGCTTAAAGCACAGCCACAGCCCCCCCTACCGACCAGGATGGCGCTGTCTAACGGCGGCGGGGGGAATTGCGCTAACGTGAAATGTTGCACCGGCGGATGCGACGCAGCCGGAAGCCGCCTGTGCGGTCCTGCTCGTACCCCGACCTCCACATCCTCCTCTTCCTCCTCCTCCTGCGCCGCTTTGAGCCCGTCTGCATCTCCTACTTGTACCTCTTCCTCCTCATCCTCATCTTCCTCGACCCTTAGAAGTAGTTCTCCTGTGTCTCCTTACGCGCAGTGCCCACAGGTCAATGTGGCATCAATTCATGCCAGCGTGCCTTCCTCCTACCCTGTGCCCTGTCACAGCGGCTCTCCCTCTTCCTCCCTGCTGCCCAGCTCACTGACGGACAATTTGGTGCTGACAGCTGGATCACATCCCTCAGGGCCGGGTTCTTCCTCCTGTACCACTGCTTCGTCTTGTGGGCACAGGGGTAAAGCTCTGGCATCCACACAGCAGGGCTCAGCTGAAAATGACAGACTGTCACCGGAGAGGATAAGCCCGAGCTCACCTGTGCACAAAGGTAACCTGTCTGCTTTACAATACACCAGTAGGATGTTGTTGTTTACAGTTATGATCAGTTATATACATCATCATCATGCGAGGCATCACGTATACATGCATTAATGTCTTCTCAATCATTAAACTAACATTAGATACCAGATGATGATCACGTTCACCCTCAAGTAGTGCTTAATAACCTGGTCTACCAGTTGTTAGTTTGATAATGAAGTCCAGATTTGTCTTCCCAGCCAGTGACGTGGATGTCCTGCAGTACTGCCAGTTAAGTTTTCACAAATGCTTCTGAATGTGTCCAAACAAACCAAAGGACATTCCTTCTCATCGATCGGTTCTATCTTTCACGGGTTCTCAGTAATCGATGCTGCTTTTTTCAGTGGAGATTTATTTTGCTAACAATCCAAGTGGGACCTTTTAATCAGGCCATACATAGATGTTGTCAGCCATCTTGGATGGTATTCACTGAACCTGCTCTCTTGTCTGGATTTCAAATCCTCTTATTTGGAGTTTCCCAGTCAGTGCAGTCTCTCTTCTAGACATAGTCAGTGTTTAGCAGCCTTTCTGACCTGCCTCAGGTGTGCTGGGAGCTGAAACATGAAAACAGCCACTAGCTGGGAGTCTCTGAGGAACGGATTAAGAACTTGAGCTGGTTACTAACCTATATTAGGAGCATGTGTGCTTCTATATTAACATGACTAAGACCCGAGGACATGTCCTTCACTAACACTGTCCTGGCACCTTTTTTTTTTTTTTTGGCTTCCACAAATCTTTTTTTCCTACCTATGAGACACTACAGATTATCAATCCTCCCCCGCTACTATTTCACCATGCTCCACCTTACAAATGTTCCCCTTTCCCTGGGCTGCTGGATAAAACCCGATTAGGCTCGAAAACCCCCATCTGCTCTTTTAGCCTGTCAAAGGGGAGGGGTGCTGGTGGTGCTCCAGAAACAGAGCTGCCAACAGCATGAACCCGCTAACTTTGAGCTCCACAGCACCATATTTTCTTTTCAAATGGTGCTTAATGCCTATCTGGCTCAGTTTTTCTCAGCCAGACGGCTCACTTGTAAACTGTAGCGAGAGCACTTGGCCAGCTTTGCTGCATGGAAATATGTCGAAGGCCGCAATGTGTTTGTTACTGCTGGAGGAGCGGTGTTGTGTATACGGTAGCCATGCGTAAGTTTAACCACCGGAGGTTCATTATGCATCTAATGTGTTTGCTTGCAGGCAAGGCTGGGGAGATCGTTTCCTAGCGATCGCTTTCTCCAAAGTGCCACGCATCATTTACAGCAGTGTTTCGGTGATGTAGTCGGTGTATTGATGTTCTCCACTTGTGAGGCAGCAGCTAGGTTTTTTCCGGCTAGTTTAAGAAAATAAAAAACCCAGCATGTCGAAACAGTAAGGACTCGGCATGTACGAGCAGATCTGTAAAACACGAGACTGCGGTTCTACATGCAGGGGATTATTTTAAATACCCGTGCTGGGTGATTTGGGTAATTTGGGCTCTGTAATATAAGCAGGTCGTGTGGTTGTTTTAGCTGCAGGAGCAGTGCGGTGCAGAAACAAAACAGGACCATGGTTTTACCTCTCGGTTTTAGCAACATGGTTCTGCTGAGAAGAGAAGCACAGTGCAAGCCATGCATACAGTATTACAGTCTGGAGCTTCTAGTATTCCCCTCGTCTCACCTATCCCATTGTGCTCCTCCGAACAGTCTGCTCTTGTTCCTATGAAGTCTAGTGATTTTCCAGATCAACAGGCTTACCCAAGACTCTTTCAAAATGCTAGTTTCTGAAATAGAGAGAAGGAGAGGGGGTTAAAGATGTAGAAAGAATTTAAAGACAAACAAGTTAGACCCGAGAAAGGGAGGAATGGGCCTGCTTAAAGGCTTCCAAGCATAAAATCTGTTTTCAGTGAACATATCCCGCAAAAGTTACCAATAATTGCAAGCATACCTCCAGGCCGTTAATCAAGCAGTCCTTATAAACTCCTACGTTTCCACTAAACCTGTTCCTCTCAGTGTTACAACTCCAAACAGACATGCTTACAGCCCCGAAGTCTTGCATTTGCATTGCTGTCGGAAAGCAGCGGTTTAACGGAGGAATGGTAAAGGCAGGCCACAACAAACTCAAGCCGGATGCCTTGCGAAAGATTCCAGCTGGGAGTAGATCCACTAAGGCACCCACTTCCACCCCATGTTAACCCTGCTCACTCATTCGCATTGATCCTCTCATCCAGACTGTTTGTTTACCAGCACAGAATGTGTCGAGGCTGGTTAAAGATCCATCTGACTTTTCTAGCCCAAACATATATCTGCCCCGCTCGGGGTGTGCTATCTAAAACCAAGTTGTAATAACGGAGAGATGTGTCAGCTGTGAGAAATGGGCTTGGTGCTGTCCCAGTAGAGGTGTGGACCGGCAAGGGCTCTACGATACGATACATATCATGATACATAGGTCACGATAGAATATATCACAATAAATTGCAATATTTATAAAAAGGAAGAAAGAACTAGAAAGAGAGTGAAACAGGAAGTCGTCTGACACACACTAAGAGTTTTAATTAAATATTAACATAAACATAAATCAGTGTAAACTAATTTAAATATGGGAAGTGCTCATAGTTAAGGTGTTGGACTGCCAACCCGGAGATTGTGGGTTCGATTCCCAGCTTCACCACTGCTGGGCCCCTGAGCAAGACCCTTAATCCCCAATTGCTTAGTTGTATAAATGAGATAATGTAAGTCGCTCTGGATAAGAGCGCCTGCCAAATGCTGTAAATGTAAATGTAAGTGGACCCATAATAGGAAGATCTGGGTTCGATTCCCAGCACCACAAAGTTGCCACTGTTGGGCCCCTGAGCAAGACCCTTAACCCTCAAATGCTCAGTTGTATAAAATAGATAAATGCCAAATGCTGTAAATGTAATCAAAATATGTATTGATATTTTACAATCGATTATCATGGTAAAAAAAAATATTGCGATAGTTAGCTGCATCGATATATTTGCACAGCCTTAATTCACAGCCAGGACGTGTGCATGGTAAAGAAATAGTCATGATTTTTTTTACCTCAACATCATTTGTTACAAACACAACTTGCAATACATATTTAAAGAACAGTCAGTCAATATATATATATATATATATATATATATATATATATATATATATATATATATATATATATATATATATATATATTTGGTGTATTACCTGGACTAGAGTGTGACGGGACGGGAGAAAGAAAAGAAAAACACTGTGGCGTTTGCTACGCTAACTAGCGGTTGGATGTCTAAAGTTGGCTCGTAACCCGAATTTTAGCATACAACCGTATGTTTATTTAATTACGCAATGATACATAATTGGGGAAAAAACCCTGATTAATTCGGATCAGAAAAAACTCATGATTTTCAACTCTAAAACATACAAAATTAACCATTTAAAGAAATTACAGAAAAGAATAATGGCGTTAGACACCGAACGTACCTGTCGCAATTATAGAATCAGGCTAGAATAGAGATTGAAATATTTTAGACTGTCTCTTTATGGGTGTAAATATCTTTATTAAAATATAGATTCATTAGAGTAATAAACTTAAACCGACTGCAGTGTCGTTGCGTCTGTTTAGTGTCGGTTCAGGGCAACTTCTGAGTGACTTTAGTCTGCGAGTGCAGAGTGTTTGGTTTGCCCTTGACGGTGAATGATTGAACAGAGTTCGGCAGGTGGAGTGTGTGATACACAGTGTGACCAGAGCTGATAAGATTTTTTTTATTTGATCAGGAAAGCATCTCAGCCTCTTGCATTTGCTGCTAATGTGTGTGTATATACTGTATACATCCGGGGTCTCAACCCCACAGCCTGGACATTTAGTGCTTTTATCTTTCTGCGTGTGTTTGGGAAAAAAAAGAGTGATTTCGTGACTTTAGGAATCGGTTTGCTAGCTGGGTTTATTACAGACATCATACAGAGGCTATTATTCACACACACACACACCTAAACTATATCACACCTGCAGGGATAATGCTCCCATGTGAGCACTTTCACAAATGCAAACACACACACACACACACACACGGCTATGGCTACAGGTTGACACCAGCATGCTTCATGAACTTGACTTCCTCAAAAAAGTTCTCCCAGCTTCCCCCTTTTTAAAGCATTTCTGCTATTTTCACAAAGAAAATCCACTTCCACTTTTGTATTTTTATGGATTTCAATCTCTGATGTCACCTCTAAGTGAAATAAGGGTTCCTGTTAGCAAGGCAAAGTTGCTGAGCTTCTTGTTTGTTGTGTGTGTGTGTGTGTGCACGTGTGTGTGCGTGCACATGTACATGTTCCCCTCAGAGGTGGTAATAGTTACAAACAGCTTTAATGATTCCCTTCCGATTTGCTTTTCTGGGAGTGGTACTGAACATGTGACACGAACACACACACATGCACACACACGCTCAAAGACTCATAGTGAGGGATTGATGTAATGTAGTGTGTGTAGTGAAAGTCGTGTGTGAGGAATGAGCAGTTGTGCTTTAAAACAGCGCTGAAAAGCCCATATGCTGGATTTCCTGCAGCAGCTCCAGCTCTTCAGAGCAGCACAAAAACCGACAGGTGCTGCGGCTTGGGTTCTACTGTACGCCTCGCCCTGCTCGAGTGTGCTGAATGGAGCAGATTTACATGAAAGAATGGCCTTAAAAAAAAAGAAGCCAGAATGAGAGGGATAGTGGGAGATTTTGTCTGCGAGCGAGAGGGAGTCTGTCGATTGTGTAGTGGAAAGAATAAGCAAGGGGAATTGAGGAGAGGGAGGGAGGGAGAGAAGGGGTATGAGGGGCAAGTACTTGCACAGGCTCACTGAATGTAGGTCAAGACATGAGGGCCGCTTCCTCTGAGCCAGCCTGCCTCAGCCAATCAGAGCCTAATCAGCTTTGGCTTTATTAAAAGACCTGCTGGCTACTATGTTAATGCCGTCTCAATTTGCCCAGCTTTACTGATTATCCCCGGTGAACCGCGCCACCTACTTCCACTGTTCAAAAACACCACACACACACACACACACAATGTAGGCCCAAAAACTCACACAATCTTACACTTTCACTGGGTTTCCTGCTAACTACAATAATTATCACAACCCATTTTAATGAATTTCTTAAGCTTTCAGTCCTTTTTTTTCTCATCTGTCTCTTTTCTTTCTCGTGTCCTTGTTTTATGAGTCCTCCTACCAATTTGGCCCCACATTTTTTTAACCCATGTCTCTTTTGCCATCTTCGTCTATCACAGACAGGTGCCGGGTTTCACTGGCTGGTCCAGTGGGCAGCAGTAGCAGCAGTTCCAGTATCCGCCGCACTTCCTCCCTGGACGCCCTGACCAGCCCCTACCTATCAGGCCACTGGCCCCGTGATGCCACCCACGCCCCCTGTGTACCCTGCATGAGAGACAAAGCCACCCAGGTGAGCTCGACATCCATCTCTTTAACTGCATTAGAATTATTGGGACATATACAGTATTTTCTTAAAGTGTTTATGCAATCAGAAGAGGAAATAACATTTCCTGAACTCCTCCATCACTTGATCCACTTGCTTCACGTTTTATGTAAGAAATTGTGGCAACTTTTGGTGCTGAATCTTGCATTGTGTTGTATAGAGCATTACACTTAATAACCATTTTATGGCTGTTACAAAGAAATGAAATGAACAGCAAACCCACAACCCAACCTCTATACTGTACTCTTAGGAAGCCACAGACAGTCTCTGTGGCATGAGCAAGATAGGTGAAGTGTTTATATCGCATTGTGATCTCATCGTGGTGTCTCACAATATTTGCAGATTGCTCAGCAATACACTTCCATCTATAAGTCACATCAGTCATCCATAAGAACGTTTTCACAGTTTTCCTCTCCTCTGTCCTGTGGTGGTCCTAGGGTTTCAGTAGAATCCGAGTTGATTCTGAGCACTTTGTACTTCGTGAATCTCAGGTTTTTTGTTTAAGAAGTGTTGTGCAATCTGACGTGTTTTTCTGCTCACTTCCTGTCGATTAAAACTCAACAGCCTGCTTAGTCACTTGACCTCTGTTTCCACCCACTAGAACTGCTACTAATGACATATTTTAGTTTTTATTTAAATAATCTGCATCCAGCATTAAACTGTGATATATTTCATGTCTTCTTTTACCCTGTTAAGGGATAAGGGCTTTGCTCAGGGGCCCAGCAGGATGACCATCTTCCTGCTGGTGATAGAAATTAAACCTTAGATTACCTTAACCTAGGGCTGGGTAAATATATCAAAGCAGCTAACTATCGTGATAATTTTAATTCATGATAGTGTATCGATATTCTAACCTCTAGTATCGATACATATTAAATAAAATGTGTTTGTTAATGTTTAATTAAAACCCTTGGTGTGTGTCAGACAATTTCCTCCTCCTCTCCTGTAGATGTCGCTGACACATACGGCCATTGTCTCAGAAGCAAAAAAAAAATAAGGGCGCCTCCAGATTTGTATACTGCAATATGGGCCGGAACTGTGGCTCAGGTTCCTTCTGGTTCCAGTCAATAAATGTATTGTAGCCTGGTTATTTCATCTCTTTCCCTGTCTGGTATCAATAAAAGCCCCAAAAAACTTGCAGTATATCGTGATATATTGTATCGTGTCCCATGTATCATGATAAATATCATATCGTAAGGCCCTTGACTATACACAGCCCTACCTTAACTGCTGCTCTGCCACTTACCCCCCACACACACACTTACGGTTAGCCCATCCCAGAGTGATCATGGGGCAGTCTCTTTGCCTTGACTGTTTATTCATCATGTCTGCAGCATGCTTGTGAAACTTGCAGTGTATTCTTACCTTTACACACCCGTGTGCTGTATACACAACCTGCTCCGATCACATCATCCGCTACATTCTGGACAGTTTTAGAAAAGCTTCCTTAGAAGTACGTTCAACTCTGAAGCTTTTCCTGTAGCGGGTCAAATAACTACCTCTAATGGTCCTGCTCCTATAAAGCACACACACACACTCCTCCTGCTGCCTCTGCCTCTGCTGCTGCTGGCGGACTGGACCACACAGGTGAGCAGATGTAAACATAATGTGTTTTCTCTTCGAGAAGCTATTACCAGTGATTACTGTGAGCTTTTTATGTGGTTTTCCTGCACTTCTCAGATCCTCCTTTGTGTTGAGTGTTTACCCAGTGTTCCAGACTTTGGGGAAACTCTTAGCATGTGTGACAGGAGGCTGTTTTGTTACTTTAAATACATTTCTTTGCAATAACGTCTTTAGCTATATAAAGTTATGTCTAAGCTGTTTAGATGTTTGGATATTTCTGTTAAATTATGAGTTCTGTAGGAAGGAAGAAGGTCAGTGGACAGCAGAACAGATAGACATGAATGGTGTGTGTGTGTGTTTGGAGGAAGAACGGAGGAAGCCTCTCCCAGGCTTGCTGAAAGATGAACGGAAACAGAAGCATATTTTTGGTAAAGGCAGAGGCTGGCCGCCATCGAAGCCTCATTCTTTCCGAAAGTCTCCTCTTTTTCCAGCACTTCTGATTCACACCTGGAGTTATACCAAAACTTCCAGTTTTTGTTAGCAAGTTCGAGGTGTGTATGCGGCTTCCTTGTTTAAAAATCGAAGCAAAATAGGGTGTTAAAAGCACACAGTATGTGATGTCAGATCCTTTGCTGTTTATTTTTTTTAATCAGTTTTAAGCACAACCAAGTGTAACATGCCTGTCACGCCACGACTGATTACAACCTCTGGGTCTCGAGGGTTCTCTTTTATTGTCCACAGTGTGTTTTTGTATGCACACTGTGCTTCCTCTGGTGATCCCAGACCTCCACCCATCTCCTTCTTTCTGCAGCTAGTTTCACAATAAGGGTGAAAGAACACAGGAACTAGGTGACTGAGCGTTGGAGAGAATGTAGAATTTGCACAGATCTCTGTCACTTCTTCTCACTGCATCACCAAGCCAAAATAACCAGGACTTGGATCAGTATGGTGGTGCGAGTTGCCATGGAGCTGCGCTCACACCTAGTGACCAAACAACAACACCGAACTGAGCCGCACTCGCTGCCTGGGAGAAAATATGCAGCCGACATGCTAGGCCCCGGGCAGCCGCTGGCAGTATATCCGCTAGGAAAAGCTTTATATGAAACTTTGAACTTCTCGCAAAAGCAGCTTGTTTACAGCAGGTTGTTTTCACAGTGGGTTTTTTTTGGCTTATTGTGAGATTGTGAGGCGAATGAGGTTATGTTGTAGTAACAAACACTACATTCAGATGGTGGTGTTTTCACCGGTCATGTTTCATGTAAAAATGGCCAGGTTTTTTTTGCATTCTTTTTGAACATTTATTTAATATCATAGGCTACAATACATTTATTGACTGATATGATCAATAACGGAGAAGGTTAAGGAGGCGGACGGATGGGCGGACGGATGGGCGGACGGACAGGCTGAACACTAGAGTGATGGATTGATGGATAGTTTAATGGATTAATAGATGAATAGTTTATTAGATTGATGGATTGATTAATTGATGAATGGATAGTTTGATGAATGGATTGATTAATGGATGGATAGTTTGATAGATTGATAGATGGATAGTTTATATTGATTGATGGATTGATTGATTAATTGATGGACAGTTTGATGAATTGATAGATGATAGACATGATTGATTGATATGGAATGACTGATAATTGATAGATGACTAGTTTAATGGATTGATTAATTGATGAATGAATAGTTTGATGAATTGATTGATTGATGGATGGATAGTTTGATGGATTGATTGATTATTTGATAGATGGATAGTTTAATGGATTGAATGATTGATGGATGGATGGTTTGATGGATTGATTGATTAATTGATGAATGGATAGTTTGATGGATTGATTGATTGATGGATGGATAGTTTGATGGATTGATTGATTAATTGATGAATGGATAGTTTAATGGATTGATGGATTGATAGTTTGATGAATCGATGGATGAATGAAACTCAGTCACCTAAAGGAAATGCTAGTTTTTCTGATCTATTTTTTTTCTGTTTCTATTTTGTCACCCCAAACCACAAAAAGCATTTAATGGCTAAATGCTAGCTGGCAATAACGCTAACTTCCACTGTTAGCCAATTTACGCCGTGTCATTATTTTTTGGTTGCCTAGCAACAGTTTCTCTAAATTAATTGTTTCATCCTAAACTCAGTCCAGAACCAGGAGAAAGCCTAGAAAGGAAGGTGGAGTCAAGCCTCAGAGCTTTAGGAGTCATTTTGCTACTCACTGCCGTAATTATTTTAATACAGGAACCTGAGCAGACTTGTACACTCGCAGCTGTAAAGAATAGAATTTGCCCTGAAAAACCACAGTTCAATTCTTAGTCATTTCACAGACACAATTCTGCGAAAATTCCATCAGTTTTTGCCCTTAGGGAGAAATCCATATCCTCTCAAACAGACAACAGTTTAAGGGATGTTTTTATTGGGATACTTTCACATGACACAAAAGGCTTTGTCTGAGCCCACTAGGACCGTTTGTGTGTGTGCTATATATATATATATATATGTGTGTGTATATGTGTGTGTGTGTGTTACTAAGGAAGTCCTAAACAAGACAAAGGAAGAATATGACTGTAAAACCACAATTCTGTGAGCTATATCTGAATGTTTGAGACATCTAGTCCCCACTGCTGGGACAATTTAGTTATTTCACTTTAAACCCCTTATGATGAGATGGAAATGCAGCGTTTCAGAAAATGCTGTAGATTTTTTTTTTTTTTTTTTTTAATGCAGATTTATTTAGATGTAAAATAAATCCAACTACAGTTCTGTAAAACCCAGACATGTGATTGTGTTTTGGCTGCCTTTTTCAGATTACTTGTCAGATTAGTTTTAATCTCCAAAGTGAACATGTACCTGAGGAAAACAGAAAGAACCAGACCTCTGACAAGACTGCCCGTGTCCCATGCAGTGTCTAGGCGCTGTATGTCTCTGTCTTACAGCCAGCTTTGTTGCCCTTTAACAAGAAAGGGCTTTTTGTCATGCTAATCCCCCCCATCCTGACTGACGGCCTGAAAATTGCTGCCATTTTCTGTCTCTAGTGTGTTCCAAAAGGCTCTCGGTGAACTTGGCCCTTGTGCATTGACATACCTTCTGCCGCTTACAAAAAGTAAGCCATGTGTAAATTATGATTCTACGGCGGGAAAATTGTCTATAGGAGGAAGGCGAGCAAGCTATGGCAGAGTTAGAAAAGTCCTGAAAAGGTGGGATTGTGCACCGAGTGTGTTGGGTTCCTTTGCTGGTCTGTTTCCTGCATTTCACCTCGGGTTCACTTTTACACAGCAGCTGTTGGCTCAGTGTGAAAACTGCTCAGAAGTATTGAATCATAGCTCTTTTGTTCCTCAACTGTTCTCTAGAACGTTCTGTGTATCATGTGGCTTCTACTCATGTAAGTTAGGGGGGTTTGACAGGGCAGCCTTACAGATGTCCTTTTGTGTTTATGCAGCAATATATGGAGAGGCAAATGACAGGAAATGCAAATTCTGACATTTCCATATTTCAAACGGATTTTTTTTTTTTGTCAGTCTCAACCTGTAGTCCAAGCTGATACTTGTTTTATTTTGTCTTTTGTTAGACAGTCATGGGAGTGTCAATTTCCACCCAGAGTTTCTCTTTCACCGCCTGGCTTTCTCCCACTATTATGTTTATTAACCATTATTTGTAACTTCCTTTCCAACTATCCACTTGCAGACAGGCGTTACATCACAACATAGAGTCTCTCATGACCTGGGCATCAAAGCAAGCCTAAACGCATAGCCAGCACATAAAGAGCTTATTGTATCTCTAATAATCTTCTCTCAGCAGATCCCAACTGTAACTGCAACCAGCTCCCACACACACACACACACACACTCTTTATGGACTACAGGAAAATAATCCAAACTTCACTACGTAGTGACGATGGTTCATTAGGGTCTGCATTAATGCCATACACAGGGGTGGGCAATCTCGGTCCTGGAGGGCTGGTGTCCTGCAGAGTTTAGCTTGACCTTTTCTTAACACACTTATGAGTAATTTTCAGGAATACCTACCAAGATCCTTATTAGCTGGTTCAGGTGTGTTTAATTAGGGTTGGAGCTAAACGCTGCAGGACACCAGCCCTCCAGAACCGAGATTGCCGACCCCTGGCCTAAAATGTCATGACTAGATTTTTACTTAGGCTTTTGGCAGTAAAGTAGTTAGGTGGTTGTTTTGGACTGCTTGTCAGAACACCATGGGTTAAATTCCCAGCACCACCAGGGTGCCGTTGCTTAAGGGCATCTGCTATATATCAGAAATGTAAATTGTAAATGTGCGGCAGTGGTGGCTCAAATGGTTAAGGACAACCCCAAGTTGTTGGTTGGACGACAAAGAAGACCAGAGTTCAAGCCAGTGCCGCCAATCTGCCACTTTTGTGTCCTTAAACAGGACCTCTAACCTCTTTTGGGGGAAGTGGTATTGCAGTGGTTAAGGTGTTAAACTGCTAATTGTAAATCAGGGTGTGATTCCAGCTCCACCAAGCTGCCACTGCTGGGCCCCTGAGCAAGGCCCTTAACCCCTAATTGCTCAGTTGTATAAAAAGAAGTCACTCTGGATAAGGGCGTCAAATGTAAATGTAATGGGTATAGAACAGATGCCAAAAAAACTCTTCAGTACACATTCCAACCAAACCACTCCAATGATGTTCTAATCACTGTCTGGCCAAATTGCATCGTTTAAATAAGTGGAAATTAATCACTTTTACTATTTACATCTCTGGCAATAGACAGATGCGCTTCTCCAAAGTGTGTTACTTTCTCTTACTTTCTTTAATCAACTGTGCAGCTTCTTCAGGGGCCCCCAGAAGTGGCAGCTTGGAACTGAACCCATGATCTTCTGACCAGCAGTCCAACACCTCAACTACATTTATTGTGTTATTGGTCCATGGTCTGTTTGCGTGCGTGTGTGTGTGTGTGTGTGTGTGTGTGTGTGTGTGAGTCTGTATCTGTGCATACACAATATGTAATGTGGGTGTAATGTAGGAAATTCGTGCCAAAAGTAGAAAGACAACTGACTGTTAACGTTCAGATTTGATTATGGAAATTTTATGCAAAGGCAAATAGTCAAATCCAGAGTTAATTGTTAATAAATAAAATGTAGGAGGTCATTCAGGAAACCGATGCATCCAAATGTGCGGGGAACCATTTGAAAATAAATCAAGTTCTAAGGTGTCCAGTGATTTTTTTTTTTTACATGGAGTGTTCTCTGTTTTCTTCCATTCCTATATTTGGTGACAAGGTTACTGAGGCCACAGGGATAAAAAGCACATCACAAAGCATGGCACAGCTGCAAAACACAGTGATTTGTATGTATGTGTATGCAGGCGCGAGAAAAAGAGAGAGAGAGAGAGAAAGCGTGTGTGTGTGTGTGTGTGTGTGTGTGTGTGTGTGTGTGTAACCCTGTCTCGCGTCAGTCGTGGTCTTGGCAGTCCTAGCAGCCAGATGCTCCCCCCTGCTCTGTGCAGTGTGTGTGTCGCTGTGAATTCGCCACAGCTGCTCAACAGAGCAGTGCTTGTGCGCTCGGTCAGGCAGCCACGCTGGAAATCTTAAAATCGTGGGAAGGAGGAAGTGATGTCTGGCGCTCGGCCTGGACTCTAAGAACGTCTCGGGAGCGCAACAGCCCAGCCATGCACCACGCACACAACGGAGTCAGTCACAGTGCAGCGGCACTAAAAGAGAAGCTCACACACACACACACACACACACACAAACACAGTCATAGAAAAAGCATGCTCAGTCTTTATTTCGTCCACTTTGTGCACAGATAGCCATGTCCCGAGCTGTGTTTTAACTTTTCGTGGAGAAAAGTGTGATTATAATGTAGAACAGAGAATCACAAATTGTGTGAATGGGGTAATTCTAGTCATTTAGGCAGAGCGATGAATGAATGGCAGTAAAGGAACCGAATGCTATACAGCCACATGGGCAGTTTCATGCATGACAGGAAGTCTTATCGATTTGTTGCATTGTAGCTTAAATTTTCTTAGTGTGTTTGATTTTATCAGCGAAATTTCTTAAAATACTCGAATCTAGTCACAGGGGTCACAAGCCAGTGACTTCGGTACCAGTCCCAAGCCTGGATAAATAGAGAGAGTTGTGTCAGGAAGGACAGCCGACATAAAACATTGCCTAATCCATATATTTGATTAGCTGGTCAAAATTTCATACCGGATCGGTCGAGGCCCGGGTTAACACCGACCGCCACCGGCGCCGGTGACCTACAGGGTGCCGGAGGAAATTGGGCTACTGTTGGTCCAAGCAGGAGAGGAGGAGGACGATGGATGCGATAAACGAGGACATGAAGTTAGTGTGTGTGAGTGAAGAGGATGTAGAGAATAGGGTTAGGTGGAGACAGATGATTCGCTGTGGCGACCCCTAAAAGGGAACAGACAAAAGAAAAGAAGAAGAATTTCTTGAAATACTATATGGACAAAATATTATGCAAATATGCACATAAGTAATTATTCCCCATAACTAAAACCACACCCTTTTTTGGATGCTTTAGCTTTCCAGTTTTTTTTACTGGATCTAAACGACCCCAATACTAAAAACAGCATGACAATGCACCTGTGCACAAAGCGCCTGAGAGCCATGATGTCATGATGATGTTCTGGTTGGAGTAGAAGGTTATGACAGATCCCTGACTCTAAATCAACACTAATGAAACACGTTGGGATGAACTGTAACTGTTTTGGATAACTTTTAGAGTATTTTTAACGATGATTACCTTTACTGTTACTCGTACATTTTTAGTGGAAAAAAACTTTACTGGCGTTTATTGGCGGCGTTTCTCCGTTTCTGTCAAATGGTAATAAATGGGAGATTTGTAATATACGATTACATGTATTTTTGTATGTATATGTATTAGCGCACTTTTAGTTGGAAGATTAAGCAGAGGAAGATGTATGTGTGTGTGTGTGTGTGTGTGTTATCGGAGGCAGATCATCACCAGTGACCTCAAGTTTATATTTTTATTACAAGATGTCAAAAAGAATAGTTTTATAATGGGATGCATGCTGTGTTCAACAAAATGAACTAACATTACAGTGTACAAGAATTCCAGCTCCAACCTGTAAAAACACGTAGCAGTGAGTGTCAAAATGATGCCTATTTGAGGGTTATTAATAATCATGCAGTATATATGGCCACTTTTTACACTTTCCTCATGTGCGCTCACGTGAAAGCAATGACCGAGATCGTACGAACCTACAAACAACACGTTCATGAACAAACGTTCGTTCTAAACATCTGCACATTTTCATTTAACACAAAACTAAATAAACTGAACAGCAAACTGACCACCTGCATTCATCCAAAAATCACGAAAGGGTTTTCCTGACACCTGATTAAAGTGTAGAACATAAAAAAATACAAAAATCTAAACGGGATTGGAATTGATTTTATTCCTACCTAAATAATGCATGTTATTACAAAATGTGAAACTAAAGTATATTTTTAGAGGAACTGCTCTTAAATGGTAGAAAATAAAGACAAAATGAACTGTCAATAATAAAGGAAAATATCTAAGATTTAATTAAAAAAACTGATATGATGTTAATGTCCATCACAGGACTGAGATTGGCTTTACTTTCCTTTAACCTGTTTAATAAAAGCAGAACAGAGAGACTCTGACAAACTACTCGGTGAGTTTTCACATCCGTCTCCTTCAATCAGAACAGAAGTAACTAGTAACTAAAAGTAATACTTTTTTTTTTTTTTTTAGTTTTACTTGTGTAACTATTTAGATCGTTACTCTTACTTAAGTAAATATTTGTACTTTGTATTTGTGAGTATAGATTTTGGATTTTCTACCCACCTCTGCTCTTAACCAACATTAGTATCAGATCTCAGTAATACGGGTTAAATACTGGACATCATATGTTCGGAAGTGTGCGAAAAAAGAGAGAGAGAGAGAGAGAGACTAACTCTGGAATAAGATGTGCAAAAAATTGGTATTGTATTGTACATGTACAGAGCCAATGAAATGTATGACCACCAGTTGGGAAATGAAGACATAATTTATAGTTTTTAATTACTTGTCATATTGTGTTAAAAAAAAGTAATAAAATATAGAGAGGTGTGGCGTTCCCACATCACATGCATTCCCACACCAGCCATAGTCTTCACATCCATGTTGCGGCATCAACTAATGTTTACCCGTAAATCCTAACGCCGTTAGCACATTTAATACAAACTGACTGAACTCCTGCCATGTGAAGAAAAAACGGTGTTTAGCCCTGCATTTCTATCGGGGCAAAAAGAGGAAGTCGGTAAAGGCTTTGGTTTTCCTTGGATTGAACATGTGC
Organism: Bagarius yarrelli; assembly: GCA_005784505.1. Lineage (NCBI taxonomy): Eukaryota > Metazoa > Chordata > Actinopteri > Siluriformes > Sisoridae > Bagarius > Bagarius yarrelli. Next base: position 754,427 of record VCAZ01000023.1, read on the forward strand.
CAACATATGCAAAGGATCCCACAGGGTCGCAACCTTTATACAACACACACCTGCATTACTGTCTGTAAAAGACGGTATTATTTTTTCAACAAAAAAACACATCAGTGTCACTAAGCTCAGCTGAAAACCATCTCTGACATTCATTATGGCTACCAAAAGAAATGAAATGGAGGCTGTATAAACCATGTCTTCTATTATTCCTTATGGAGATCAGTAAATGTTCGATTGTTCGTGTTTATTTAGGTTTCCATGTCATAATGTGAACATCTGGTTCTCAGAAGATGAGCAGAGAAACCACAGACCCATGCACACAGGAAGAGAGTAAAGCAGCTCTTACACACGGAGAACGTCCACGGGGACAAAGGGGAGGGAAAAGGCCGAAAAATGGCTAAAAGGAAACAGCGAATTGAGAGAGTACAGTGTAAAAAAAAAAAAAGTAACACCACAGACAAGGATACTGCGAGGATGTAATGGGGTGGAAATTAAAATATAATGACTAATTGAGGTTGAAAGTAGCAAGTACAAAGTTAGTTGGGGGGGGGGGGTTTCCACAATGAAATGTTTGTGTTAAAATGTTTGGGTTAGTCACTGGGGCAACATTGTTAGCACATCTACAATGTTTAATAGAAGAAAAAATATGTTTAAATATGATGTAATAGTGCAGTATTAGCATGAAAGTTGGGTTTTAAAACCCGATACAGTGGTATCTTGACTTACGAGTGTCCCAACTAACAAGTTTTTCAAGATACGAGGTTTTCAAGAAAATTCGGGTCATCCTGTGTCTCACTCGATAGCTAGTCAGACATGCTCATTAGCAAGTGGAGTCGTCTGATCTCCAAGGTAAATGCTGCACATTATACTTAATAAAATCAGTTTATTGCATTAGATTCTATTGTATTGTTTTGTCTATATATATATATATATATATATATATATCTATATATATATATATATATATATATATATATATATATATATATATATATGTCAAGTCAATTTTTCCCAATGAAATGAACTGAAATGCCATTAATCTGTTCCGAGCCCCCAAAAAACACCACAATTTTTACAAAGTAGTTTAAATTGCGAGCTCCATCATTGAACAAATAAAACCCGTAATTGATGGCACCCCTGTACTGCATGTTTAAGCAACATGTGGTCAAGGCGAGAGAGCTAAACGGATTTACTGTGGATCCCACTCACACCTTTATCAGAATGTCGATAAAGGCATCGTGGTTACTGTTGGCACCTGTAACCAAAAATAAATAAATAAACGTATACTGCCTGTCCCTCGGTGGTGGGAAAAACTTCCAACCACAAGTCATCACTATCCCAATAAATAAAGAATACACTCAAAAATAAACAGATGTTTATTGGGTTTTACTCTGTGCACCTTGATCCTCTAGCACATAGTCTTAATAAACGTGTAATTAAATAATGTAAATTTCGAACCAACTTGTATTTTTTGTTGATGATCACATGGTATTAACCAATATAAATATCAATGGGTTATTTATTTTACACTCCCACAGACATTCCCCTCGGCCGTGGGATGTTGCTTCCAGCTAATCTAACAGAGAACTTGTATTAATATAGTGTGTGAGGACGCATCTGGACTTGTCTTAGTACTATTGACGAACCGATCTAATGGCTCAGGATGACGAGATGAGCTTTACTGCGTGTTTGTCATGATTAGCAACAGCCAAGGCCAAAGGCAAGTGTGTCGGCATGTCGAGATGATGAAATGGTGTATCAATCAGTTAGGTTAGCAAGGATGTGTGTGCGCAGGTGAAGAAGACAGTGTGTATAAGGGACACTTTTGTGTAAAAAAACAAAAACAAACATATGGACAGAATGTCTTACAAAAGCTGTGAAAAGAGGGTCAGAGTGTTAAGGTATTAGCTGTTATCAGGTATTATGACTGTGCCTTTTTCTCCAGGCCTGCAGGGATTCGGTGATATATTGGTAGCCAAATTAGGAGAGGATTGTGGCTGGGATTGAGTAAAGCCCTGTGCTGGTGTGAGCTTTGCCCCAGCTGCTCCAGCATGTTGCTGGGTCTGAACATGCTTCACCCGCTCTGCATGTTAAACCACTTTGCTGCTAATCCTCCGGGTACTAAGGGAATAAAGAGAGATTGGATAAATATGGAAAAGAAGAGAACATTGTTTAATAAACATAATTATATAGTTTTTTTTCTATCTGCTTTGGGTTAATGCTGTCATGTCTTTTTTTTTTTTTTAATTCTAGTACTCATATTTTCATTCTCATTGTCATTCATTAAGACAGCAGAAACTGTGCCATGCAACCGGCACACACTTGCACCTTCAGAAGAGATGATTAGCTAGAAAATATACCTTCTTTTTTAACTGCTGTGGCGTGTGTAATACAGTAAGAGCCTGGGGAAATGTGTACAACGATAAATGCTATCAAGGATATTTACTTTTACGGCCATATCTCTTTTATACAACTGAGCAATTGGGGCTTATTGCTCATGGAGCCCAGCAGTGGTAACTTGGTGGTGTTGGAAATCGAACCCGGATCTTCCAGTTGGCAGTCCAACACCTTAAAGACTGTGCTACCACTTTCCCTATGGAAGTAATTTAACAGAAAATTGTACATGTAGCTACACTGCTACAGTAGTAAGGTTTTTTTTTGTTTTTTTTTTAGCTAACAATCTCAGTTTGACCAACTAAAACGCTATATAGATACTATGCTTATGTGGATTTCTGTTGAGGCAGGGCATTAGCGGTTAGCGCTCTGTTCTGCTGCCGGTGTAAAGCATGAATTCCCTGTAGTGTTTAAGTGTGAAGTAGGTAATGAGCTAATGCTAGCTATCGGTGGGATCTTGCGTAAGAGTATAGAGCAACAGCTGTCTTAATGCCTTTAAGAAATGTCTTAATGCCTTTCATATTTTTGGGGCAGATATAAGTGGAATGCAAGTCTCGTGTGGTAATTTTTTTTTTTTCTTTAAATGTCTGTATGGGCTTGTCAAGCCTGGTCGTTATCAGATTGCATGTGCGATGACATGCTAGGTTTACTGGGGCAGGAGGCGTGTATAGCATGAAATACAGGAAGTAGTGTGCTTGCACTACTGTTTTAAAGTCATAGGTAAACCACACATCTGTAACTTGTGACGGGGAGCAACAAGAACTATATAAGGGTTGTTTGCATCTCTGTGTGTGTGTGTGTGTGTGTGTGTGTGTGTGTGTGAGAGAGAGAGAAAGAAAGAGAGAGAAAGAAGCGGTAATTATGAGAGGGGAAAAAACAGTATTTTGGCTTGCTCTCTCTCTCTGCAGTGACGCAAGATATTGTTTGGAGAAGCATTTAAGGATGTGGCCTGTGTAAAATCGTAAAGTCCCTCACTTGAGCAAGTCCAAGATGGTCCGGTGTCCTTCCCAGCTGTGCACACACAAGTTGTATTTAAAATCGGAGAATATTTTGTGGTTTAAAAATAGCTGAGTCGTTCCCATCACCCCAGTGTGTGTTGTGCTACCTTCCCTGATGTTCTTGTCCTCACATTACAGGCAAATCGCTCTTAGCCAATGCACGTGTGAGACGGCGTCACAGGTGTGTTCTCAGTCTAACGTTTGCTGTAATTATCTTGTGCAGGAATGAGGTTTAACTGTGTAAGATCAGGGTCTATATTGTGTTAAATGATATGTTAGATGTAGTGTATGAGATTGTGTTTGTATGTGTAGCTGGTTCTACAGGCCCAGGCTGGTTATTTGTGTGGCTGTGGATATGTTGTGCCCGGCTCAGAGATTGTAGAAGATAAGATGTGAACGCTCAGGTTGCTGTTAAAAGTGCTGAGGATTGGAGGAATTGTAGGGGTGTTGGTATAATCCTTCATGTACCACCTATCTACAAACGTGTGTGTGTGTGTGTGTGTATATATATAACTTTCCCACAGCAACTCCATGAGGGTAAGAGCTACTATGCTTTCATTTAAATCCAATTACAGCTTTTTTTCCCTATCTACTTGGGTGATACAGTGGTGTAACAACTAGTAAGTAAATCCAGCCTCTCAGCTCCGGGGTAACAAGTTCAGTCCCGAGCTTGGGGGACCATCTGTCAGTGTGTTGTAAGTTTCACATATTTTGCCCATGCCTGCACTGGAATTTTCTCTTGGTAGTTTCTGTTTATCCCTTAAACACACTAATGAATCTAAATTTCTACTTGAAGAAATAGTTAACTTAAAAATGAACATTCTGACATTAATTACTAAGTGAACACACTTTTTGAGACGAGTGTTATTTCCTCTTTTATATACATAAGCTCACTGAGGCGAAGAAAGAAATGTGCTTTTCTTCACCCTCAGCCTATGTCCTCTCCTAAGCAAAGATTTCACTTCAAATCCCACAATCCAATGCAATCTGAGAAAAATAACTAAAATTTGCTCTTTAATATTAATAGAAGGTTTACATGTACTTTGTAATTCTATATTAAACCATGGAATGGTCTTTATCTTACGCTAAATGAATTTATGTCTGCATTTTTCATCGCATTGTATGATGTGTCTTTAGTAGGAACAGTAAAGTTGCAGTTCTGTACTGTAGACGGGATCGTCGCAGCTTGATATTTTGGAAGGGGACACAACTATGAATGTAACAGCAACAACTGTTAGAGAACCCCATCCCCCTAGTGGACCTTCAGTTTTCTTTTTGTTATTGCACAGATAATTAGGTAGATGGGTAGATAGATAGGTAGGTAGATTGGTAGATCAATGGAGATGGGTAGATCGATGGACATGTATAGATCGATGGAGATTTTTAGATCAATGGCGATAGATAGATAGATAGATAGATAGATAGATAGATAGATAGATAGATAGATAGATAGATAGATAGATAGATAGATAGATAGATGGAGATAAATATAGATAGATAAATGGATAGATGGAGATAAATATAGATAGATAAATGGATAGATGGAGATAAATATAGATAGATAAATGGATAGATAGATAGAGATAAATATAGATGGCTAGATAGATAGAGATAAATATAGATGGATGGATAGATAGATAGATAGATAGAGATAGATATATAGATAGATGGATAGATAGAGATAAATATAGATGGCTAGATAGATAGATAGAGATGAATATAGATGGATGGATAGATAGATAGATAGATAGATAGATAGATAGATAGATAGATAGATAGATAGATAGATAGATAGATAGATAGATAGATAGATAGATAGATAGATAGATAGATAGATAGATGGATAGCTTGGTGAGGGTTATGTGTGAAGGAGGGGAGCAGATTTTGCTGAGCTTTTAATAGGAAACACCTCTGATATATAGCTGAGCAACAGGATTGTGTAAGTGTGTGTGAACCTACAGGAAGAACGTGCTCTTGTTCAGTGAGTAATAACGGTTGATTTCTGACACTGTTACCCGAGTGGTTTATCACTAAAGGATGTATGCACAGCACAAAGATTGTACAGATGTCAACTTTGGAGACTATAAATGTCCATGACCATTTTGTAAACTTGAGTTCCATGTGTTCTTATTTCTTTCTCCCTCTCTCTCTCTTTTTCTCTCGCCCTCTCTCAGACCCCCAGTGCCTGGGCAGATGAAAGCGAGGACAAGAGGAGGAGCTCTCACCAGCGTTCTGCGTCCTGGGGCAGCACTGACCAGCTTAAAGAGGTCAGGACTTCTTCATCCTCCCCCACACTCTTGTATTCAGGACGAGGCCAGTGCTCTGTCTCGATCTCCCAGCATTCAGTGGGGTGCAGACGCACAGCAGCATGCTGGGAGGTGACCGTGTCAGGATTAGAATAGAGAAGGGTTCAGTGAAGCACAACCAACGCTAAGTCACATCAAATTATAATAATGCCACTCTTCCCATATGGATGTGTTTGACGGCCTGTTCTTCCCCAGTCACACCCTCTTTAAGCAGAGGTTCCTGAATGTAACTGTTGAGAAGAAAATGGACTCTGTAGACTCCATCATGATAAAAAGCATAGATTTGTTGAATGGAAATAATTTGACAAGGTTCTATCTGACAGTTTTCCTTTAATAGTTATGAAGTATTGACTAAGTCAAATGGGGGGGGGTAAAATCGAGTTTGTTTTTGGGCATATAAACCGATGACACTTTTATTTAATTGCACTGCCGCTAGTGCAACCTAGAGTATCGTCCAATCCAAATCCAAGCATTAGAACTACTAATGACTCGAGGCATGTCATTTTAATTTACTAAAAATAATTGAACACCAACTTGCCACATACCAACCTACCAAACAAAATCTTTACCAAAATAAACTATTGCAGTCCAAATATTTCTTTATCTGTTGCAGCATTTCTGACTAATACTTTTTACATGCAAAAGAAGAGAACTTTTTTATAATTCCAAATTCGGGAGTTAGTTACATCATGTCTATTGTCAGCTGCCATTAGCATTTCATTAGTTACATTTCTACCCACAGATGCACTGGGGTTAAAAAGCGGATGTAACCCATTTGGTAATATGTTACTGAGGTAGAAACCCGCTGCAGTTGGTTTCCAGCTCATGTTTATACACGTGGAAGTCAGTACTTCCTTTACATTTACATTTGCAGCATTTGGCAGACGCCCTTATCCAGAGCGACTTACAATATTCGTTGTTAAACAACTGAGCAATTGGGGGTTAGGGGCCTTGCTCAGGGGCCCAGCAGTGGTGGCTTGGTGGGGCTGGGAATCGAACCCGGGTGCTCCAGTTGGTAGTCCAACAACTTAACCACTGCGTTACCACTTTAAGAAACCAAACAGTGAGATCATTTCCAGTAAGTATAACTAAAAATGTCATCTGGCAGATCTGGCTATAGATGATCATAACAGATAACAGATCTGGCAATAGATGATCGTAAGCTACATAGCTGTTGCATCGTAAAAAAAAAAAAAGATTTAGGTAAAAGCATGAGGTCTTCGGTTATGCATCAGAGACTCCAGGGGGTCTGTAGACCCCACATTGTGAACCGAGGCTCTATAGCAGCTTTATAAACTGCTCTAGCTATTCAGCCTTTCATTCCTGCCCTCTGCTGGTTTATCTCTCTTCTTCTTTTCTCTTCCTCTGTTTCTCCAACCAGAGTTCCTCCCTCCTCCTCTTGTCACACTGCTGATTAATTCTACATCCTGTGCAAGCGGTGGAATATCTGCCCCACGTACGACCTCGAGCTGCATTACGTTTCCTTGACTGCTGAACACTAAGTGTGCTGCTTTACATTTAACACTTCAATTGGGTTAATCATTCTCCTTCCAGTCACTTGGTCACACACACACACACACACACTGTAGTAAAACACTAAACTAGCAATGCAGCCAGAAGTTCTCCTGCTAACCCAGTGCTGGCCTGTTCTACACATACAGACACACACATGTGAACGTTAACAAAGCCTACACAGACCAAATGAGGCCTGCTGGCCTGAGAATGCATCTTTGGGAGTTAGCGATTCTGCAGGCTATTGTGCTAAGGCTGAAAGGGATTACGCCAACATGTCATTAGCTTCTCCACTCCCTGCCATTACTCATTTATTGATTAAATGAGCCAGGCACTTCATTTCAGCAGGATATCTGATCTCCAACAGCCGTACACCATCCCCTGGTGTCTCAGTCTGTATGCGAGAGGATCTGTAGTGAGCGGGTGCGAGTGCATGTATTTTTGTTTTGTGTTTTGCATGAACCCAAGAGACAGAGTTTAAATAATTGTATGTTCCCGTGTGTATGCGTGTGAGGTGCGTTGTAGTGACGGTGCAGAAGGTAATCACAGAAGAATGCAGAGAACCCCATACTGGCTGCGTGAGGTCTTGTGCCTTTCTCTGTGCTTTCTTTCTTTATTTTAGACTGCTCATGTGGAAAAACACAGATATTCACTGTAATCGTGGCTTTGTATGATTTTACCGCACTGGGGAGCGTTAGGAGGATTTTAAGGGCCCATGAACTTTGGGGGGCACCCAGAGATACTGTAGGGGACCCCAAAATTGCTAGTGGGGCCCTGCCTGTATCACTGTCCCACGTGAAAGAAAACATGAAGGCGCTGCTGAAGGCTGAAGTAGTTTTGAAATATAGGCTAGTAGCAAGTATGCTAACAATGGTTCTTTCTCTTCTAGATTGCTAAGTTGAGGCAGCAGCTCCAACGCAGCAAGCACATTAGTCGGCACCATCGAGAAAAAGAGCGCAAATCTCCCTTCAACGGCAACCATGCTGCGATTAACCAATCACAGGTAAGCACTCTTTCTTCCTTTATTTCTCTCTCTCTCTCTCTCTCTCTCTGTCAGTCAGTCACCGTGTCCTTTTCTGCAGTAGTTATAATGGACGTTGCTGTGTTGCTAGTTGCTACAGTGACTCTAGTAAACTCCATTGTATTTCTGTCTCATTTTCATGAGACACCCTTCCCATTTGTTTTTTCCTTCTTCAGTTTTGTCCGTCTGTGTCACTCTCTTTTCTCGTTCTCCTTCTGCTTTTTTTCTCTCTGTCTCGTTCTCACACAGCACCGAAGCAGCTGTGAATCTCTCTCCGCTTACATGAAGTATCATAAACCACACCAGTGTTATGAAAGTTTCTGAAAGTACTGCATAAACACAGATAGTTTGCAGACGGCTGTGATGGATGATGCATTATAGAATATGGCCACTCTGTGATAAACTAAAACTTAGTTTGGGTTTGAGGAGCCCCTGCTTCTCTACACAGATTGTTTTGAAAAGCTGTATCCTCAATGAACTGGCGGAATGCATAATAGCCATGTTAATTACGCCATCGCTTGTTGTAATGGACACCGCGCGCGCGCGCACACACACACGCGCGTGCTCACACACATAAAGAGACTGAAAAGTGTTGGTGAGAGTGAATGAGGACAGCCGTGTGTGAGGTTTGATCTGTGAGCGTATGTGTGTTGGGGCTTAATCAGCAAGGCCAGGTGCAAGCATGAAGGCTCTCGAGTGTGAAAGGCTTCTCTTCATGAGCAGGGAATTAGTGAATAAATTATGGCGCTCACATTTGGGTCGGTCTTGCTCTCTTTTTTTTTTTTTTTTTTTGTCTCTGTGTGTGTGTTTTGTGTTTGCTCATGAATTAGGCCTGCGTGTGGCAAACGTACTGCACGCCTGCTCTGTACTGTACTATAGCTGCCAGCCGGTCAATTAAAGGCTACCCTCTGTCCGGCTGTCCCTCTCTGCGGGTTTTCGGTTGAGCGAGACAAGCTTGTTGTGTGGCTACCCCCTTTTGTTTGAGAGCCTGATGCAAACTAAAGCACCATCTGTCGCTCCACCGTATTGAGCTGGGCCCTACTGTACAGGGACGATTCTTCTGATCTCCAAGAAACACAAATCTCCAGCCCGCAATGTTCAGGGGTTGACGTGGTTCTGCTGGGAACAGGAGTGTGCCACCAGGCCTCGTCTACGCTATAGTGCAGGAAATACAGGAATTCTGGGCTGTTGATTTTGGTTGAGACTTTCAAAGTTTTTACAATTCTGCCTGACTAAGAAAGCACATGTTTCTGTTTTAATAAGCACGTCTGACGTAAATTTAGTTGCAAATTAAAATGACTCAATTATTCTAAGTTTTTATTTGCCAGTAATGCCAAATCTATATAGCAGTATAGATGGAGGGTTTTTTTTCATAGAGATTTTATTGCCATAGTGAGGTTTATTTGCTTGGGGGTTCCTTGTCTAAAGCTGCTCTGGTTCACATTAGGTCTAATGGAAAGCAGGTGAGAAAGAACCGACTATATTACCATGCTAATTCCACCAGACCGGAGATTATTTCGACCAGAGGGACACAGCAGCTCTAATTTAGTGTCATAACTGTGTTATAAACAGGGGTTTGTTATATGAAGGTTTGTTTCGTTAGGCTAAAAATACTATACTGTGATTCTTTAATATCCCTTTTTCACAATATTTGTTGGTTTATTAATACTAATATAAATATTCTCTTCTATATAACGGCTTGAACACTTTGGGATTATGGCTTTTAACTAATTTTTTTACACCTAAATGGAAATAAATCTGAACTTTTTGTTTGTTCCTAAGAAAAACGTATCCTTTCTTTTATTATTTTGATCTTTAATACCTCCTCCCATATAATACACAGTGTTTCAGGAATTTACGCATTCTATTTGACCCCAATTTAATGTTTGACAAACAGATTTCAGATGTAATGTCATGTTTTTAATCAACTTCAACTTCTTAGTAAAGTTAACCCCTTTTTTTCTCGGAAACCTGTTAAAACAGCCATGCATGCCTTTGTAACGTCTCGTCTTCATTATTGTAGTTCGCGGTATTGTTATTTCTTAGTCTTGTATTTCTCGTCTCCACTTAGTTCGGAATGAAGGCGCTAGACTGCTTAAATGTCTGATTTTTAATGTCTTCACACTGTCAAGTGAAGGATTGATTTATAAAATTGTACTATTTGTCCATAAGGCCCTTTGTAACCTGGCTTCTCTGATGTACTGCTTTTATATAGCCCTTCTCGAAACTTGAGTTCTAGTGACCCTGGCCTACTCATAGATCCCAAAGTAAAATTACAAACGCAAAGTAAAATTACGATCGCACCTTCGCTACTGCTGATCTAAAGCTCTGGAATAGCCTCGCTTCTTTAATCTTTTATCTTAGGACATATTTTTTTAAAATATTTTTTTGGACATTTCTTAATAGTGTTTTTTCTGCTGTACTGGCTGTGTTTTATTCTTGTAAAGCACTGTGTTTAAATGTGCTCCATAAATAAAAATGATTATTTTATGTTGTGTTATAATTAGAATGTTAAAATAAATAAATTAATTAATTGGCCAGCGCTGTGCGCAGTTACGTTCCGAACACCCGGGTTCTATTCCGGCTCGGGTCCTCTCCGGTGCCACCCCTCTCTCCCCTGCTTGGTCTTTCTCCGTCTTATCAATAAATTTATTGAGGTGTGTTTACTAAGCTTTACATTTACATTTATTCTTGCATGTAAGTTTTCTATTGATTATAGTATTTAAAATAATTAATTTATTATTGCGCTGATTTAATAAATCATGCAACTTAGACATTTTTTTTAAAACATTGAATAATAGTTTTACAGCTTACTATAATTTATAAAGTAGTCTAAATGCTTTCTTCACTGCATGATCCTATATAGAAGAGCAGCTTCCTTTAAACATGGATGTCCCCCTCAGTGTATACACAGGAAATAGAGGTTAATGGAACGTAATCAGGCCTGTTCAAATTTCTGTGTATTTCTTCCACTTTGACCCAAACTGCCCTAATCAGAGGGGCACATACTCTCTTTTTTTCTCCCCACACACCACCCCCATCCCTCTCCCAATGAGGCGTTATTTCATACACAAATGTGCAGGTCCAGCCTAGAAAGACGAACAGCGTGACCCCTTTGGATGTAAAGGGGGTGCAGCGCGGGCAAGCGTGTGTGTGTGTGTGTGTGTGTGTGTGTGTGTGTACATCAGTGCCAGACCTGGGGGAGGCAGGATTAATTGCAAGCGGTAACTGCGTTGCAAAAGCTCTGTCCTGCGGTGTGTATATCTGAACTCTGTTGGTTAGCAGCTCAATCAGTGTTGCTCGGGCTTCACACTTATTACTGTGCAAAGTGTGTGTAAGTGCTAATCACTTCAGTGGTGTTAAAAAGCCATGAGGGGTGCATCGATTGTTTTATATCCGAACAAACATGGTTTAACAGCCCGAACCCCCAACTTACACACCTCCATACAACCTGCAATTGCCACTGAATCTTATTTTACTCAGGTGTGGTTTCCGAAAAAAGGCTGTTTTTTCACTGCAGCCTGATCTTTTCTGCCACATAAGATAGATATCTGAGCATAACTTGAAGCAAAGCAAATGATTTCCTGTGTGAATTCGATCCCCACAGCACCCACTAGTGTCTCCCCCCGGGTCATGCTGTGTTGCTTCAGCACACTGGAAGGGAAACGACGAAGCACCGCTCAAGTTTTATCCGACTGCAGTGCAAGGATTAAATTCCACTTCGTCACTGCCTCAATTCTGTGGTTAGTTGGTGGTTTCACATGTGTTTTTCTTGGATTGCTGCATTCATGAGGAAGATCAGCTCTTTTGATGGCTGGTGATTTGTTTCAGGATTTTATTCAGATAGCAGGCCACAACACAGGGAACAGACTTGAATGTAGTCTAAACTATGCTAAACTGTTGTTGGGAATGCATGGGTGGTTTGTAGTCAGGGTTATAAATGCGCAGCAAGTATCTGGAGGAAGAGACTGGAAGTGTGTGTGTGTGTGTATGTGTGGTGGTTCTTTTGTATTCTTAAGGTTGTCCATAGTTCAGCTCTGGTAAACAGCCGTGGCCTTGTGAATCTCCCGTTCTTTTTTTTTTTTTTTTTTTTTTTTTATAAATGCCATGGCGGGGAAACGAGGCCTCGTGTGAATGGGCCTGTGGAAGATATCAGAGCCAAAGGACGGTTCAAAGGGATTCTTCTATCTGACCCCCACATTTAAAGGCAGGGTGCAGTAACAAGGACAAACCCTGGAAAGAAAGACCACTTGCTTAGTGCCAGTAAAAGTCTCACAAGAATCAGCCATGTTTACATTTAGGGCTATTTATTTAACCTTATGATGATATATGAAACAAATTCCATAGATTTGAAACTTTCTGCAGTTTATTACACTGTTATATAAAGGATTGTGTGTGTATATAGGGCTCTATGTGGCTATACTCAAAGTTAGAATATCGATACATTTGCATTACAATAGAATATCGATAAACTATTGTGGAAAAAATATCGCGATAGTTAGCTGTATCGATATTTTTATACAGCCCTAGTAATATATATGGCTTAAACCAGGGGTAACCAAACTCGGTCCTGCAGAGTTTAGCTTCAACGCTAATCAAACCCGCCTTAACATGCTGAACAAATTCTTGCTAGGTAAGTTTGAAACTTGCAGGCAGGTGTGTTAGGCCAAATTGCCATTAAGAACTCGACCTCCTAAGACTGAATGTGGTCATTCCTGCCTTAGACCATGTACAGTACATAAGAGGACCGTTTCCTTTCATTTCATATAAATTTTAGTACAAAAATTCCAACCATTTTTATGAACTGAATAGAAAATAATAATGGAAACCAAAGGCAGGCGCTGTGAATAATGAGAAATGTGAAGCTACTTACACTCCCTCAATAAAGTGCTAGAATGAGAGCAGCATGTGAGAGAGTCATTGTTGTGGAATTTTATACACCAGAGCAGTACTGTAAAAGAAATTCTATTGCCTTTCTCAAAGGTTTTGTGGTGTCCATGAGCCATCACACCCACACATCAAATTCCTCCTTCTAAAATTGTAGTATTCTTTCATAAAAAAAAAATAAAAATAAAAAGTTTGAGCTGAATTAACTAAAGCGTTTGACTGAAGAGTGTTACAAATCTCATTAAGGCAATGCGTGTCGAGTAAACAGGTTTCCCTTCTTGTCTCAGTACAGGAAATGAGTTTGAGACGAGTGTGTTGTAACCGTACATATGTTGCAGGAGCTGGAGTTAATTTAGAACTGCTGAAGCAGACATAATTGATAACATTTATGCTTATATGTATTTAAGTAGCATTGTCATTTTTAAAGGCTTTGTAAATTAGAATTTAATTATCAAGATGTTACCAGAGAACTTGATTGTGGTTTATTCTATGCTGATGTAGTGGATAGAAGTTATAGAACTATAGAATTACAGACAATGTACAAAAAAAGATAGAAATAACTGACCTAAAACCATTTTTTAACTGGAAGTAGTGGCAGTGTTTGGTAGTAGCGTCGCTATAAGTAGAGAGTGGCGGGCGGTGGTGGCTCAAATGGTTAAGACGCTGAGTTGTTAATGTAAAGACCTGGCTTCAAGCCTCACCACCGCCGGTCAGCCACCGTTGGGTCCTTGAGAAAGACCCCTAACCCTTCTTGCTCCAAGGGCGCCGGATTATCGCTACCCCTGTGCTCTGACTTATATTCGAAAAGAATTTTACTGTGCTGTAAAGTATATGTGACACATAAGGGCGTTTACGCGTTACGCAGAAGCTACTAGTTTAACTACATTTCCCAGTAGCATCAGTGTTTATATCAAATAGCCTTTTAGTACTTTGTTGATAAAGTCTATCTCGGACCTGTAAGTGGCGCCACCACCAGTCACGAAGCTGCGTGGCCGAGAAAATTACTAATGTATTGACGGTGATTTTTCGTTGTGTTTTAGGGCAGTTTAGGGCAAATATTTTTCTTATTGCTATCTACTTTTCTTTTTCTTTAAACTCCAAATGTCAATATTCTACCCCCAAAACCTAGAAAAATATCCAAAATGAATGCATATTTAATCTAGATTCTTATTTTAAAGGGGTGTAACAGTATGTGTATTTGTACCCAACCTGTTACCTGCTCATGTGTACCGGATGCAATCTTGATTTTATTCTCATCTGTATAAATAAAATCAATGACAATTTTAGAGGTTTTCACATTATATAATTTAAAATTGTGATTACGCCAGAGCCCAAAGGTTTGATATAAAAATTACATTTTACTAAAAAAATTGCATAGATGTAGTAAGCTATTTAGCCAGGTTGCTGTAGCATTTATTTAACCTAGAGTAACTTGTAGCTTGCCCAACACTGACTAGTTGCTCACCTCTGTAACTAGTGGTACTAGTGGTAGCCTTTGAAGGTCTCAATACTTATTTGTATCACACTCTGAGTCTTTAGCAGCCAAAGAGGCAGAAAAGCTATTTATGAGCAAAAAGGGGTTTTTATGCCTCTCAGCCTCTGACATCTCACATACAAACACTGGAGTAGAACTCCCCCGTACGGTTCCCCAACATACTTCAGACCTCAGGATCAGCCATGTGCCATCTACAGTATTTTTCCCGTATTTGGCGTCCTTTGCTATGATAATCAAAAAGCCTTGTCCCCTTCTGACCCCCAGTCACAGACCATCCTGATTAGATCAGTAGTATATAGTGTGGGAATGACCCAAAGGACCAGAATCACTTTGTCTCATCTTGCACTCTACTAAAAAGGCCCTGACACTTCAGACCAGCAGCAGTGCCCATGTCCCAGGACAGCTCGCCACTGGAAATTTGACACGTAAACAAATATTTGTCTCCTAGTGAGCTGTTGCTAGGAAGTTGCCAGGCACTGGACAGCATCACTTAACCAGCTTATTGTTTTCGGGTGACCTCAGAGGTCAGGGTTTGGCACAGTGTCTTGTCTGTTGGTTGAACACAGGTCACATGTCGCATATAAAAAGAAGAGTGGAGAGAAAAGTATACATTCTGCGATCCCTTAAATTTCATATATGATGTCTAGTTTATGTATAAATACAGACTTCCTGTTCACCCAGAGGTCCCAGAGGAATAAAGGTTTGCTGCACTTGGTGTGCTGTGGTGTGGGACGTTTAGAGGGCCTGGATGTATAGTGATGTTAATGAGGGTGCAGGCTGATCCTTCTTACTTAAAGAGACCATCGCGTCAAGATGGGACCACACAACTGTGCCACAGCCTCCTAATGCACCCACATTGTTCCCTATACCCCTCAGCAAAGGGAAAGAGGGAGAGGGAGAAGGAGAGCTGGATGATTTCTGGGACAGGCAGAGCTAGAGGGGGAGGATAAAGTGGAGAGAGTGTGTGGAATGCAGGAATGGTGGTAAAGGAAGGCGAGCAACGTGATGGAGGAAGGGAGCTAAGAGAGCGAGGCAATGGTAGATCATGATGAGAACTGTGCAGAGCGGAGGGGGTGGAAATACAGAAAGTCCTGACATTATGACTGGATGTGCTCATTAAATCCAGTATGTTTGTGTTTTAGAGTGACATGTGGATTGTCTCTATTCGACTGAATGTAGCTAGAAGCCCTGTAGCTTAGGAATCAGAGACAAGTATCTCAAGTCTGTCAGGAAGACGGCGCAGGTCTGCAGAGAAGCTGTGTATCTGTACTGATTCCGTGTTCACCATCTTCAGGAGATGCTCATTATACAATGATGACATTTGTTTGTCGAGTGTAAAAGGACAGTTGTGTGTCTTTTACCTTTTATGTACATGTTTTCATAGTCATTTCATTCATTATTTCCATGCCATAGTCCTTATCTCTGTTTCACACACACGCACACACACACGCGCACACATTGCACTCGCCCACACTTTAGACGCAGACATATCAGCACCTTTTCACACAAACAACTTTTTCCTTCTTTCTCCTCACCACTGTTTGTGTGTGTCTTTCAGGCTCCCATCCCAAAGAGCGTCCTGATTCCTATCCCAATCTCCAAATCCTCCGTCTCGCGCTTCCGCAACAGCGTGGAGGGCCTCAACCAGGAAATCGAGCGCATCATTATCCGAGACTTGGGAGACAAAGATGAGCAGTTCATTGTGAGTAACGGTCACTGTTGTGTTACAGAAAGCAATGTTGCCTAAAACTGGTTGCGGGTTTGACACAAGTCATAACAATGAGATGCAGATTATTAAAAACATTTTTAATCTACAAAATCTTAAGTTACTGCTCAGCGTAGATGTGCAGGAAGTGCACAGAAATAGAGAGTGGCACGGTCGCAGGCTAACTGCTGCTGATAATTGTGGGGTTTTTTTTGGTTCTTTGTAAAAATCCATTGGTGTAATTTTCTTGTAATGGGGAGCAGCTATCGGTTACTTAGAAATGACTTTTGAGCGCAAACGATTTTTGGAAAGACAGAAAAATGGCGTGGCTAATGTTTTCCCACACATTTTTCCGTGTAACGACCCTAAGATATCTCCATAATCTCATTATTTATTTAAGCACCTGCCGATTAAGGGCCTTGCTCAAGGGGACCAGTAGTAGCAACTTGTTTGTGCCAGGAATCAAACCCCGATATTTCAATTAGCAGTCCGAAATCTTAGACTCAAGCTACCACTTTCCCACTATAGCATTATATATTTATATTATTTTTTCGGTTTAATAGATTTGACCATCATCACAACCCCTTTATGCAATTATGCCTTAATGAGACTAGTAATGTCAATGTGTACCTTGTTTCCCTGCTCTGCAGCCTCAGGATGCCCCTGATGGGCACCGTGCACCCCCTCCACTATGCCAGCGCAGCGCCAGCTCCCGCAGCATTGACACACAGACACCCTCAGGAATCACTGTGGGCAGCAGCCTGAGCAACAGCAGCAGCCGATCCCAGTCTGTCTCACCGGCCTTCCTGAGTGTGCCCAATGACCCCTGCAGTGACAGCCCCTCTCCCAATGAGGAAACACTCAGTGACTGTCGCGATAAAGGTACAACACACACACACGCGTTATTCCTACTTCAGTCAAGTGCTTACTAGTGTCCATAGGTGGCAGACATCAATCATTTCAGAAAGTCTAGATGTATTTCCACTGGATTATAGTTTTTTCATTACAGAAATTATATAGTATCAGAAGGGCTTGGGTTTAATTCCCAGGTCCACCGAGCTACTACCTTTGGGCCCTTGAGCAAGGCCCTTAACCCTGCTAGGGTTGTATAACTTCTAAGATGTATAAACAAATTAATTGTAAGTGGCTGTGGATAAGGGCATCTGTCCACTTAAGGACATAAAGGACATCTGTCGGGTTTTACAGGTTGTTCAGCATGCCATCTTTGTCATCTACATTTTTTAAATACAAACAAACGATTCTAAATCTGTAATACAATCAACACCCAGAAATTTTGACCTCCTTTTGTTTTCGCACAAGTGGTGTGACGGAATGTTTTGTCTGTGTGTCTTGTACGTGCACCTACCTGCACACTTGTTACGTAAACATGCTCAGGAACTGTTTGTTCCTTGTAAGCGTTTTTATTGTTTCATCTCACAGGTTCAGGACTAAGCTGTCCTCCATGTGTAAACTTACTTTTATGTGTGTTCTGCTAACAGATCTGGCTCCTGGATCTCCTTTGCCCAAGTACGCGTCTTCTCCCAAGCCCAACAACAGCTACATGTTCAAACGTGAGCCTCCTGAGGGCTGCGAGCGTGTCAAGGTCTTCACCGAGGAAACACAGTCAGTACTCCCCTGATACCACTTTTTTATCATTTTTCTCTCTCTCTTTCCCACGGTTGTTGTTGGTTCCTTTAGCATCTGTTGGTCCTTGAAGTGATGACTGTTTATAGCTTTGATATGTTGTCTCCAGTGCTGAATTAGTGTTTTTGACTGCCTTTGGATCTCTTTCTCTTGTTCTGTTTGCCACTCAGGGCCAAACCTCCGCGTGAGATCCCACAGTTCCTGTGCCCAGACAGAAACAAGGTCAACTTCATTCCCAACAGCGGCTCAGCATTCTGCCTGGTCAGCATTCTTAAACCACACGGCCTGATGAGTGTCCCTTCCGAAGCAGAACAGAGAGTTTCCCGTGGCACCAGCACCCTGTCTCAGTACCCTTCATCTTCCTCCTCTTCGTACCACATGTAGGAGACACCAAGAACTTGATATGCAATCAATCAACCAATCAAGTTTCCTGGCAATCCTGTCCCTCTTACCCCTGAAACTAAGCACAGCTAAACTAAAGCAAAGTCAAACAACAAAAGAAAGGAAAATGTAGGGCTCTATTTTGGTAACACTGCATATATTTGATAAGATATTTGCTATGCAGCTTTTTAGGTCAGTACTACTTAAAGAGCAGGAGGACACGTTTTGTGATAAGCATAGATATATTTTTATTGTTGCTCTACCTTTGATAGATATGACTGAGTGGAGACGTGTGGATGAATATTTTGTATCTCTTATAGGACACACAGGCAACGAGAGCATCTGCTTAAGTTCATCGCTCTTCCCTATTCACTTTGAGTGTGAGGCTTGAGAAAATGTACCGCTTGCAGTGTATCTCTTTCAGAGAACTGGATCTATTTTTCTCATAGAACAGTGCATGAATGAATACAAATAATATCTGAATATGTTGGAGGATATGACGAGACCAAGAGACCTGGTATGTGTAAGCTGGGTTGATGAAGGCCTCTGTCTTAGTGAATGTTTATTCGTCCTGCACCCCTCTGTGGGATTGGACCATGAGGCGGACAGAGACGAAAGAGAGATAAATATCAGACAGGCTGAACTCCTCTGGCCTCGAAAACCCTCCTCCCCTTCCTTTTCTGAGGGCAGAAAAAAAAAAAGAACAGAGCGAGTGCGTTCCGTGCTTCATGTAGAAGACCGGCAGACGACAGCAGCAGCACAAGAGCTCAGCAAACGGCATGCTTTTGTTCGTGTGGCCGTAAAGCGCATTTTTAAATGAATTCGGGTCCAAACGCTGAACTTCAAACGCATCAGGGAACAAAGAGTGTGTGTTTGTGTGAGAGAGAGAGAGAGTGAAAGAGAGAGAGAGAGAGAGTGAAAGAGAGAGTGAGAGAGAGAGAGAGAGAGAGATGAATTAAGTGTATGTGTATACGATTGAGTGTGTGCCCTCTCTTCTCTCACTCTCTGCCCGAGACTGTTGAACCGAGACTGCTGACAGAGAGAAAATCTGCAATATAAAATTGCAGCAGCTGGATTTTGATTTTGTCACGTAACTTTAACTGTATTTAGTTCACAGTTACTTTTGAAGATTTTTTAGGACTTTCACTGTCTAATCACAATTTTTTCAGCTAAATAAATCCAGAAAGCTTATTTTGCATCCTTAATGCTTCATGTGGACCATATTTCATTCCAAAGTGCACTAGAACCGCATACACATTGTGTTTATAGAGGTAAAAGTCATACCTTTAGTGCACAATTCACAATTTTTGCATGCAATTCACCAGATTTCAGTTTTTATGTCTTTCAGATGTGATGGAAAAACAAAGCTATTGAAAACTTGTTAAATTAAAATCGCTCCCAGCCGCTGGCTGCTTTTTGGGCCACGTCGCTTTCCTTCAGTGTCACAGAGCTGACTGTAATAATAAACACTGCCTGCCAAGTGTCTGTCACTCGCGCTCTTATGTACGCTGTGGGCATTTTATTCTGTATTGTGTTGTATGTCACTGTTGTAATCACCTACTGGCAATTAGATCCGGCTGTTATAATCGCTCTGTAATCCAAAGAAAATGGCTGCTGTTAAAGCCAGAAGGAGGAGTGAGGTGACGTAACCATAATTCTGAAGACTGTTTTCTATATCAAAAAAAATAAATAAATATGAGACTCAAACTTGTGTTAAGTTCTAATAAAAGACCAAAGCCGTAGAGTGCCTGCTTCAGTACGTCACGCTAGTGGCTTGGTTATTAACCTTCACTCGTTCCCTTTTTTTACTGAGCAAGCCTGGGTTTGGGTTCGAGCTCCTGGAACACTTTTCTGTAGTATCTTGTTTTTGTTTTGTTCACGACTATTAAGATATTGTTTTGTGCTTTTAAATAAAAAAATAAATCTCACTTTTTGCCAGCGTTGCAGATCAATTTAGGCCCCGTGTGGCTGTAGCTTTGAACACCTGCCATTAGGTGTCACTATAACAAAGTCTTAACGGTCTGAACTCAGCTGATGGATAACGCCGTAGGTCTGCACTCAGGAATGTACGAATGTTAAGCTCTTCCTAACAACTACAACAACATGGACAGTTCTCTCTTTGATGATGTATCCGCTTGGTATATGTGCCTATATTTATGTAGAGAGTTTGCTCAGTGTAGAGACTATTTTAATGCTTTTATTTCCTAAGAATGGTGGCCTTCATTTTTTTTTCTTTCTAATTAGTGTATTTGTTAGAGTGACGGAATGGGAGTGTCCTAGATGGTTGGGTCACATTTTTCACGCTCGTATACATTTGGGGGAAAAAAAAAAAAAACTAGACAAGAAGATGATCAGATTAGACTTTTTTTTGTTTTGTTTTGTTTTAGGAAGTTGTGTTCATGTTGCACATTTAGGTCTGCTCGGTTACAGCTTAAACACTGTTCTGTAGGCCGCCCATCTCTCTGTTCTCTCTGTTCTGTTCTTTTTCCTTATCTTTCCATACGGTTTATGTACCCTGTAATGTTCCTCTGGCTGTATGTAACTGAAAAAAATAAAGTTTCAGCTGCTCTAAATACAAAGTGTGAGGTGGTGTTGATGGTTTCTTTGAAACAGGGTGGAGACCAGTGTGTTTTTCCAATGACCAGAAAATAAGCTTAGCTTTATTAAATGATCTGGAACTAGATTAAATGCCAAAAAAGCGCTAATCTGAACGTCCAAAGACATTCCAAGAATTTCAAACTGGATCATTAAAGCTGAAGTTCTGACCCTGAAATGAGTTGAAACCTCACATCGGGTAAGCGTGTTTCTTTTGGCAGTCAGGTTTCTTAAGGCAAACATAACGCTTCCAGAGGGTTCCTTTTTTTGCTTAGAAAGAACTCACATGTGACATCTAGTGGAGCAACGGAGTATTGTTATTACTTGCATATTTATTTTTATATTTAATGTAATATTCAATAGTGACCAAGATATTATAAAAATAAAAGTTACAACTTTCTGTTTTTAATGCCATTCCACCGCCTGCTGTTAGGGCTACCAGTGAAAATACAGGAATGCGTCTGTCCAGATCTCTTACCTTCTTAACTATTTGTCCATTAACTGCCAAAGATGCTAACGCCGCCATTACTGCCAGTGTGCCTGTCATATCAAAAATAACTGACGGTTATGGTATAAAATTAACACGGATGCATTGTGTAGCTTTAATTCGGCCACTTTACATACACTAAACACTGTTTGCAGTTTTTACTACATTTTCATTTACAGCATTTGGCAGACGTCTTCATCCAGAGCGACTAACATTGATCTCTTTATGCAGCTGAGCAATTGGGGGTTGAGGGCCTTGCTTGGGGGCCTGGCGGTGGTGGCTTGGTGGAGCTGGGAATCAAGCTCACGACCTTTGAGTTGGTAATCCAACACCCTAACCATGAGCCACCACTGGAAATGGTAAAGTAGGAAAAAAGCTCTTGATTGTTTTAGATTGTTAAAAGCAAAAGTATAAAGCTATAAGTTCAAAATGAAAGTATATTTTACAGCATCTTTCTGACACCCTTATTTAGAGTTACCTCTTTTATACAACTGAGCGATTAGAGGTTAAGGGCCTTGCTCAGGGGCCCAACAGTGGTGCTGGGAATTAAACCCTTATCTTACAGGTATCAGTCCTACACTTTTAACCACTGCGCTATCACCTCCCCCATGTCACATATAGATCCTTACACATTAGGACGCACCGCTGACCGTCTGTCAGAATGAAACAGAATCAAAACAATTACAATAAAATTAATTACCCTGATAAGAAAAAATTATGTAGAAAGAATAAATAAATAAATTGGTGGCAAACGACTGTAGGCAATTTGGATGGTGTGTTTAGTGTTGTCGAGAAAAAAAACTCTTATCATGTCTCATATGTCATACGTTCTAGTTGAAGCCCCAAAAAATTAAAACGTCTAAAATTAAAACGATATATTTACCCGTAACTACCCGTTACCCTGTCGTGGTACAGCTAGAAGCTCTGAAGTGTTTTCACTAAAGACTTAGATGTTGGTGTTGCATTGTGCTCTTCTGTGAGTGTGTTCCATGCATTTGTTTAAAAGTGTTTGATATTGTGCAGTCATGCATGTTTTCCAGCTATTATCCCACCGTCAACCCAGCCCTGTTTTTGTGTTTTAGTAGAGACTAAAAAGTTAGCAGAGACCTTCTCCAAACAGGAACCATCACAAAACTCGAATCTTATAAAGGGCCATAAAGCAGCTCTGTACCAGGACCATGCATTGCAATTTCTGCACCTTGCAGATCATTATCGCATAATCACTGCAGTTTATCACTCGGAGTCTCAGTATAACGTTAAATCATGTACCAGATTTCCCATAATGATTATAAAGCAATGCAAACCTCAGTGATGCGTGAACAGGGGGAGGGGACGGGTCCATTCATGCACACACCCCAGTGCCTATAAGGAAAGAAACATGGAGGAGGGAGAATAAGCTGAGACCAGGACATTGAAAGCCAGGTCACATAATTAGACGTGGCGTGTGATTAGCGCAGAAAGGTGTTTAAGTGAATAGGCCTCATTTCTGATACGTTCTAACGACAATCTGCTTTTGTAAAAACGATATAGTTCCCATACTTGCAAAGTATTTCCACTGATGCTTTTACACATGCATGCACACACACACACACACACACACACACACACACACTCCCCCACAATCCTCTCTGTCACTCCTGCATTTAGGTTGGACAAGGACAGATACTGAATGAGGTGTGAGACTGCATGTCTCCGTGTCCCGGAGCGCCCCTGACAGTTATTCTTTCTCTGATCTCCGTGCCCATGGACCATTAGGAGACAGGCTTCATGCCCAGCCTGTGATTACAGACCCAGATTCCTCACTTGTTCCTTTCAGCCAAAGCATGCAAACCCTCTTTGTTACAGACTAAGCTCAAACGCCGTGGTGTTAGTTTAAACATGACAAAGGATCAGTTGCCTCAACACAGTCCTCAACATCAAGCTCACATCTTCAGGTCCAGTGGCTTCACCAGCGTCTTTTCCTGTTTTCACGTGGTGCAATGCTGAGACAGAGTTCCTGCCCAAAGTCTGAGAAATGGTTTGGAAATCATAACTGACCAACGACTAGTTAGAGCTCTCAGGCTGAGGTCACTGAAAAAATAAGCTAATATGATATTAACACAGATCATCTTATGACCCACAATGCACTGCAAATCTGCCGTGCTGTCAAATGGGCTGGGAATTTACTAGTTTCTTGCTTTCTTTAATGAGGAAGTTCAATTAAACTTTGTTTAAACTGCAGATTAAATTAAACCACAGAAACCATTCCTCCATCTCACAAATAATCTGTTAAATTTTAAAAGTTTACCTACTCTGTGTTCATGTGCGCTATATTTTTATTAAAGGTCTAGTTTAATTATTTATATTCAGCTCCACTAATGTGCACTATTAAGACAGCACCGCTAGCAAAATTGGGCCATATGAAAGAATAGGAGGTTGAGCCTCTACCACAACAAACATAGTATTACACTACTAACAGTACTGTTACTAGTAATAGAACAGATGTCTGAAGACCGGCAAAAGTCTGTAGGCCCTTACACTGAAAATAAGATTGCAAATAAGAGGAGTTCAGTTACAATCTTATTTCTAGCCAAAAAATCTCATTTATCTTGTTTTAAGAATAAAATACTACGCAAAAGCAGATTGTGTAGAATTATTATGATTGTTTTAATATTTTTTTCTCTTTTTTTCTTACTTATTAAAGCTTAAAGTTACCTGCAACTTGGGCATAATTACAATAAGACATCCTTTGAGGCCTGCCTTTTATTTTTTTAAGATTTTATTTTAGCTGTAGAAACTTGTTCTAAGGTTGACATCTTATTTTAAAGCCAATTCTTAAATTAAGAGGATTTCTCCTGTTTAGCAAGTCTAGTTTTAAGATCTTTCCGCACAAGTTGAAAAAGCAAACTGTTTAAAACATGATTAACAAGCTAGTTTTAGGTTAATTAGCCTAAATACAATGTCTGGAATAATTCTTGGTGTTTTAATGCTTATTTTAAGACATTCTTCTTTACTAAAACTAAAATAAGTTTTCTATTATTTGAAGCAATCTTATCAAGTGTAATTATTTTACTGCACTGGCAGATCTTTCGACTTCTTTCTAGTCTGTAGCTTCCTAAATTACACTTTTATTGCTTGTATTTAAATAGTTAATTTTTGCAGTGTATAGAATCGCCCTTACTCTTCCCTTAACGGGGCCCCTGCATTTAGAATATAAAAGATCATGAGGGAAATGTGAGGGGAAAAGTCCCTCCTGATTCAGGTGCTCCGTCCAACATGGCGTTTAGTCAAAAGCACAGGGGGGGTGGATACCAACAGGATACAACTCGGTGTACTTTAGGCTGAATAAGTGTCTTTGATGTGTTTGTATGGTACAGCGTTGTAGAAGTTAGGGTTAGGGGTTAGGGGTAAGAGGGGGTTGTGTCACTACTTGCCTAAACCAGTGGCTTTTTGTTTCTGTAGTAAGAGGGTGTGTAAATGGGGTGTAGATGAGAAGGAAAGTTTAGATAGAAACACAACCTCTTAATGAAAAAACCTGAGGACACATCATCATTGATTTCGCAATATTTTTCCAGGATTTTTTAATTTTCTGAATAAATACCCACACTTTCAGCTAGAACACTTTGCTTCTTTGTTCAAAGCTTGTGAAAAATCATTGATTTATACACGTTGCAAGTAAACCTGTATAAACTGCATGTTTAAATCTCGATAAATTCACCACAAAAAAAAAAAATCATTTGTAAGTGAAAAGTGAAACAGTAAATAACATTTATATTACATTTTCTGACTTTTTCTGCTTTTTTTTGAAAAGCAATTCCGCTTGTAAACTCTGATTTCTTTTTACATGTGATGTTTGCATGGAGTGATTTACAAACTGAGTGCTGGGAAAGAAAAGGGTTTGGCTGCTGTTACTTTTTAAGCAATGAATCACTGTCACGCTCGAGTCTGTTTGATTTCATTGAACTCCTCGACATGGCAAAATAAAAGAAACGGGTATTTATAAGTTGGCTTGACTTTTTTTTTTTTTCAGATAAACACTAATGCTAATGACTGTTTAAACAGCACGGAATAATTTTGCAATAGCGGTGTAAAGTTCGTTTTTGTCTGTTTGATGCTTTTATTATATTCTTTCAATCAAAGAACAAGTTGTTTCCCATCCAACCAGCGGGAAAAAACACAACCAAGTTTTTTTATTTTTATGTGAAAATATTCTAAGTTGGTTTTCATACCACCTGGAATTCTTATTCAGCCTCGTGTCTGGTACCAGTGCACTGGACCAACTACACAGATCTTTTTTATTTATTTATTTATTCATTCATTAACCTTTTATACCCACTTATTTCCTAATTCGGGGTCACGGGGATCTGCTGGAGTCTATTCCGGCCGTCTCTAAAAGGGCGAAAGGCAGGAGGTGTACACCCTGGACAGGTCGCCAGTCCATCACAGGGACACACACACACTCACACTCACTCGTATGGGCAATTTAGAATCACCAATCAACCTAAAATACATGTTTTTGAACCGTGAGAGGAAACCAGAGAACCCAGAATAATCCCACACAAGGACAGGAAGAACATGCAAAC
The DNA here is from genome assembly GCA_005784505.1 of Bagarius yarrelli. Taxonomy (NCBI): domain Eukaryota; kingdom Metazoa; phylum Chordata; class Actinopteri; order Siluriformes; family Sisoridae; genus Bagarius; species Bagarius yarrelli. Next base: position 780,405 of record VCAZ01000023.1, read on the forward strand.
TCCACACAGAACGGCCTGGGAATAGAACCCTGGACCTTCTTGCTGCAACAGTGCTAACCACCATAGAAATAAGCAACTAACTTTGAAACCAGTGCTTGGTTGCTTGGTTTCACCAGTTTTTTTTACAGAAGACAATTCACAAAATCTAAAGAAAAAAAATAAACAATTAGAAGAAGAATTGCTTAGAAAGCAACAAGCTATGTTTTTTTGTTATTGCACATCTTATACAGCAGAGGGCACTAACACTGAAAACTGTGCCTAAATAGGTCATAAAATACATGTTGTGTATTTTAAAAGGCTACCAGTTTGAAAAATAGCATATTTTTGTGAAGATACAAAGTTTTTCCAATCATTAAATCAATCATTAAGGCCAGCATGGCAGGTTAAAACACATATAGGGCCTTAAATGTCTCACTTGTAGTAGCATGAGACTGCTTGTAGTTCTGGGACATGACTTTACAAGCAGCCAGTCATCCAGTTATTCAACGCATTAAGCACATGTCCTGCCATGTGTATGTCCAGTTGTTAAGTTGGACGGCTTTGTCTTTGTTTTTTTCACATAAGCAGATCATGTACCGTCATACAGTCATTTTCTGTCTCCATTTTATACAGCTGTCTCGATGTAAGGACAGTGCAGCTGCAGCATTCTTTAAAGCATTTCCAGTTCCAAGTTGAATATATTAACTTATTCTTCATTTTAAGTTAACTTGGCTTATGTTGTTCCAGCATATACAGCTGACTCACTGTGCGCTTGGCACCTACCAGTCGCTCTCACCAGCCAACTCTGCCACCCGCCTTATGTGGCTGCTTCAGTGCCCTATGATGGTTTTTTTCTTGGTAAGTGTGTTTCATTCAGCTGATTATGAAACCTCACATAAATGTTATTTACTAAATATTGCCCTTGCATTGCTCCTGTATTACTTCTTGTGCAGATGCACTGTGAGTAAGCTTCCTCTATAGAAACCTTTATAGAGCCTTTTTTTCAACACCAATCAATAAGTTGCAGAATACTCACAGTGTTTTTCATGTTTCTAAAAGAATCAGTGGTTAAGGTGCTGGACTACTGCCCGATAGGTTGTTTGTTCGAATCCCCAGAACAACCAAGCTGCCAGTTCTGGGCCTCTGAGCAAGGCAATTAACCCATAACTGCTCAGTTGTACATATAAAGGTCGCTTTGAATAATGACATCTGCCAGATGATGTAAATGTACTGTTGAAGGGATTCAGGGCTAAATTATAGGATATTGTCCTAATGTGGGACAGCATTTAAAACCCTACAAAAAAGCTCATAGAACTGATACTGTCTTACCAGGAGTTGATCAGCTTCCTAAGATTTTTGTCCAGCAGAGGGCACAGTTACACAGCAGGCTGTCTGCAACACAGGTTTCAGCTTGTCTTCATCACCACAGTTGAACCTGGCTTTGTGTCTGTACCCTTCACACAGCCTCACACAGCCTCACACAGCCTCACACAGCTTCACACAGCCTCACACAGCTTCACAGCCTCACAGCTCACACGCTCACACAGCCTCACACAGCCTCACACAGCCTCACACAGCCTCACACAGCCTCACACAGCTTCACACAGCCTCACACAGCCTCACACAGCTTCACACAGCCTCACACAGCCTCACACAGCTTCACACAGCTTCACACAGCACACAGCCACAGCTCACACAGCTTTACACAAGCCTCACACAGCTTCACACACACAGCTTCACACAGCTTCACACAGCCTCACACAGCCTCACACAGCCTCACACAGCCTCACACAGCCTCACACAGCTTCACACAGCCTCACACAGCCTCACACAGCTTCACACAGCCTCACACAGCTTTAGCAAGCCTCACACACAGCCTCACACAGCCTCAGCTTACAGCTTTACACAGCCTCACACACTCACACAGCACAGCCTCACACAGCCTCACACAGCCTCACACAGCCTCACACAGCTTTACACAGCCTCACACAGCCTCACACAGCTTCACACAGCCTCACACAGCTTCACACAGCTTCACACAGCCTCACACAGCTTTACACAGCCTCACACAGCTTCACACAGCATAGCAAAGCTCAATAGCAGTTTAAAAGCTAAAAGAACTAATAGATTTCTTTACATCTTACTGAAAGTTGGACAGACTTAAAGCAATTAAAAACGTGGTCCAACCCAACATATGTTTCAGCCGGAGTTTGACTAAACCATAAAGCAGTGAGTGATTTCCAGTAATTCATTCAAGATGTACTATCCACTTTATTAGGATCATTTATTTATGCATGAACATTTATGCAGTTAACCAATTAAGCAACTATGTGGCAGGAACTCAAAGCAAACATTATACAGGAAATGACAGAAATGTTCCACTGAAGGTTCACATCCCACATCAGAAAGAGGGAGGAATGAGACTAGCTGTGGTACGGTTGTCAGTGCTGGTTTAAGTATTTCAGATATGCTATATGGTCATAAGTTTGTGGACACCTCCTCATTGGACTAACATTCGGTTCTTCTAAAATCCGTTAACACAGATTAAGCATGCATTTGTGTCAGGTGTCTTAGTTTGCTGTAACATTAAAATTTCCTTTTTACTGAAACTGAAATGCAAGCAATGTTTTAGCATAACAATGTCCCTAAAATAAGCTCTATAGAGACAGCGGGACAAGGCTGGCATGGAATAAACCGCAGTGTCATTAGTGTCTGATCTCACTAATGCTTGTGTAGTATAGTATAGTATAGTATAGTATAGTATAGTGTAGATTAGTTTTGTATAATATAGTATAGTATAGTTTTCTATAGTATAGTATATTTTAGTAAAGTATAGCATAGTTTAGTATAGTATAGTTTTGTATAGTATAGTACAGTATAGTTTTGTATAGTATAGTTTTTTATAGTATAGTTTAGTATAGTATAGTATAGTTTAGTATAGTATAGTATAGTATACAGGGTGTCGAAAAAAGTTTCCATACATAGAAAAAATAAAAATCTTTTTGTGAAAACTATTTTCCCAGATCCCCAGTTCTCACCCCACTTGACTTTTATCTCTGGGATCTTTTGGAGGCCACGGTGTATCAGGAAAAAAATACAAAACATAAATCAACCCAAGGAACATATCACAATTACAAGCCGAACTCCAGCTGTGCTTATATGTGTTCTCAGCAGTGGAGGACAAGCTTTGAAATGTGTTTCTAAAACAATGGTAGTCATGTAGAGCATAATATATAAATAAAAATGTTTTTTAAATCTTTCTAAGTATGGAAAATTATGGGACACTTTGTAGTATAGAAAAGTGTAGTGCAGAATAGAAAAGAATTATTGTAGCTGAATAAACACAAATTACAACAACTACAGTATTAAATTTGCTTAAAAGCATTTCCAGATAAGTGTATCTCATTATAACAGTGAACACTCTCGAAAGTTTACACAGAATGGTGTAGAAAACTAAACTGCGCTGTCACACGTTTGGCCGATGTTTGTAATAAAGTGGATGTTGGATGTATGATGCTGTGGTGACCTGGTAATATTTATATATGAATTGGAGGGGATTATTTAGAATAGATTCCAGATTTTTTGGAGAAGAATTTATTTTGACTGGTAATGAGACCACAGTCCACTAGAGGGCAGTATTTACTGCAGTCACACTCGCCATCAAACTCCTACTTGTTTTTGCTAGGACATAAAGCTAGCTTTTCTCTGCTTGTAGTAATTGTTTACAACAATAAGATAAGATATGTAGACACACTGGAAATAGATACGATATTTAAAATTTTGTAATTTTTAATGTGCATTTTGTACAAATAGCATTTGTACAAATAACATTGACTTGAATTGGCCTTTTTTATCATTTAAAAAGAACAACAAAATTTCTGGAAATACTTGTCCTTTATTCATTTTTTAATCGTAACACTGTGGAAATGATGTCATAGTTCTATCTTGTTATTTAACTCAAATCAAGTGCAGTTCTGAGAGCTTATTTTATTCCTCATACATGTTGCATGTAGCTAAGCCCAGCTTGGTGAAGTAGGAGAAGACCCAGGGCCGAGAGATGGTCTGCTTCTGTTTCAGACCCTCCGTCTCTACAAAAAGTCCTCTGTGGAAGTGAAGGTTTTGCTCCAGTGCTGCCGTCTGCCTGAAAATCAGCAGTGCAATATATCTGATCAGGCCTACTGTGTACCTCTGTATACACTGGGTGTGTATAGGGGCAAAATAATATGGAAGAATATATTCACTGAGATGAATTTCCTTTAACTGACATACCTTTTAAATTCTTCGTACCACATGTCCATCTCCTCCTTTGCACGTCTTTTCTCCTCCGCAGCCCTCCTCATCTCCTCTTCTTCTTCCCGCTGTCTGCAGAGATATTCCTGTCTTTCAGACTCATCCATCTTCTGCCATTTCCTGTACTCTTCCTCCTTACGAGACTTCTCCTCCTCATGCTGACGTTTTAACTCGACTAGATACCCGACACAATTGTACTAATTATCATCAAAAATCTCTTTTGAACGCTTTTATTACTTATTAGAGTGTCAAAAAAGCGAACACACGGCTTAATAAAATGACAGTTACATTACATTGTTTATATGAATTTACTTTTTTTTGCTTTGTTATAATATTTCGTCTTCTATACTCGCTTATTCTCTTATTCGGGGTCACAGGGATCTGCTGGAGTCTATCCCAGCCGTCTCTGAAAGGGTGAAAGGCAGGAGGGGGACACCCTGGACAGGTCGTCAGTCCATCAAAGGGCCACACACACACTCACACTCACTCCTATGGGCAATTTAGAATCACCAATTAATCTAACACACAGTACATGTTTTTGGACTGTGGGGGGAAACCGGAGAACCCGGAGTAAACCCACACAAGCACGGGGAGAACATGCAAACTCCACACAGAAAGGGCCCTGCAGGGGAATCAAACCTGGGCCCATATAAAATAATTCTTTTTAAATGAGTTGCATTGAGATTTGTGGTTAAATGAGACTATGAGACTATAAAGTCGCTTTATAAACAGTTAAAAGCACTTAAAAGTGTACCTGCTCTTCTTATCTCCTGCTCCTGTCTCTCCTTCTGAAGCCGTTCCTGATATCGCTTCTTGTTTCTTGTTTCTTCTTGCCTCCTCCTTTCTCTTTCCATGTCCTCCTGCTCGTTCTTCTGTCCTTCCTTCTCTCTCTCTGCCTGTCTCTGTTTCTCCTCTTCTTCTTTAAGTTTTCTCAACCTGCAAATCGCATCATTAAATTACAGAAGTTGTTGCTGATTTCAGTTCTGTTTTACGTTAAGGACTTATAACCGAATGTGAGGTGAGATGAACCTGGCCTGCTGTGTCCTCTGGCTCCGCTCTTCCTCCAGCTCCAAGCGCATTCTCTCTTCTGTCTGCTCTCTATCCTCCTGTCTCTTTCTCATCTCTTCTTTCTCCTCTTCTTTCTCCTTTCTCTTCTTTTCCACCTCCATTCGGTGACGTTCGGCTTTTGCAGCCAGTGCTGCTGCCAGTCTGCTTTCCCTCTGGTTGATGGCTTTTGCACTGCTCTTAGCCTGAGGAGATATTATTAGTCTGAGCTGGTCATATCCAACGTACGAGTGTATGTAGTTAGAATTGTACAACAATTTCTCGAGTGTGATTGGTCGGAAGGTTTTCTGTCACAGCAGCTGTGATTGTAGTCATTCTATACTGTACTGTACGTGTGCAATTGTACAATATTATTAATTTAATATTTATAAAAAAAAGCATAGAGCCATTCTGCTCTAGAAAACAGGACGCTATATTCTGTTTCAAATATCTAAAAAGGGCTAAGGAAGTGGCTAAAGAGGGGAATGTGTGTTAAAAGCTGCTAACAAAAACTAACCTGCCTCATATGTAGATGGTACATAATATTACTTACACCCACAGCATACAGAATGTTTAATAATGCATTCTTTAATTAATCTAATTTATTTTGCTTCTGTAAATAGGAAGTAACCCAAAAATCCACCACAGAGGTGTGAGAAAAAGGGGGATCGAATTATGCACCTTTACTTCAGACAGTGGAAACTGCCTCTTAAAACAGCCATAAAAGTTACTTAAAATTTCTAGTTTTTGTCTTAAAATTAATGTAAGAGAAAAATGATAATTTAAAGTTTTATATGTATAATAATTGTAGTATTTTAGGATAATTGTCCTAATGTGTTTTTTTTTTAATTTGTCAAATCTGAGCTGTGTTAATTTATATCGAAATATTATAACTAATATTGTGATAATAAATAAGACTCACTTCAGCAGCTGATTCCGACTTGTCCGGGTTGGAGGCAGAATGGTGTGTTGGGCCACCCCGCCGTGGGAAGAGATTAAGTTGAACTGGGCTATACACGCCTGTATCTGATGATACGCTGGATCTCCGAACACTCCAGGTGCTTGTAGAGGAGGACTTGGCGGTGTGTGATCTGGAGGAAACTGCAGATAGATTGCTTTTGTGAAAATCGTTGATGGAGACTTGACCAGTTTCCTCAGCTTCATCATCTTCTCTGGACACAGCAACTCGTTCACTCTCGAGACTGTGTCCCACAACATTCTTCTCATGATGGACGTAATTCTTGTCGATGTCTGCACTGTGTCCACTTTCTTGATTTTTTTTGGGAGTTGAAGTCTCACTGCTTTCCATGTGATCTGTATTGCATTCAGAAGAACTACGGGAATGATTATCTGTCGATTTGTTCTCTGACTCATTCAATAGTCTGTTGGTCTTTTTACGCCTCTCAGAACTATAGTTCCTCTTTTCATTTTGCAGTACTTCCTGTGACTGTCTCGGTTTACCTGAGAGAGATAAAGATTTTAATATGTATAATACTATAAATGTTAATGTTAATAACTATAAATGTTTTTCGAATTACATTTAGTATTTCATGAGTAATAGCAAACTCACCCACAACAAATGCTGCCTGACCTTTGGACTTCTTTTTAACTTTTTCCGTAGTGATTTGTGACTTTGTGGACTTTGCTTTCTCAATAGCTGCATTTCTATTTTTTTTCTGTACAAAAATGCCAAAAAGCCAAAAATTTATAATAAAGGAGATCCTTTCATATTCGTCTGCTGATAGTAGACGTTATCTACAGTAGGACTTACTCGAGTTGGAACATAAGCTGTTTCCTCACTAACACTGGTATCTTGTGACTCTACGTCCACTTTGTCCTTATTTGTTTTTCCAGGATTTTCTGCATTACTAATATACGTGTCTCCGCTGGCATGCCGCTCAAACTTTTGCTTATCCACATTTCCTTTGTGGACGTCATCTTCTGTGTCTAATTTGCCTGGTTTCTTGGAGTTGCTGTCAAAATAATGGAAACAAAATTGAAAACACTTAGCTGGTGTCACCTGGTGGACAGTGATGAAGGATTAGTGGAGGTTTGGGGAAGAAATGTAGTACAGAACAAAAAAGAAGGGAGGCAGATGTTTCACTGTCTGCTTTCTCACGAAAAGCCAAACGGCTGTAGGTGAAACTTGACATGCAGTGAGCGAAAAATACAAACAGTGATTTGATTGGATGTTTTTGACTCCAAAAACATTCAGTCAAAGGCATCCAGTCAAATTACTGTTTGTATGTTTTTGACTCCAAACCCTGCAATGCCATCAGCTTGACCAAAACCCGTGAGCACCAAAGATGTAGTTGCATCACAGGCAGGACCTTATTAATGTAATTAATTTCACTAGAGACAAATTAAAACTATTTTTAAATGGTAAGAAGTACTTATCTTGGAAACCGTTTGACAGATAAACACTGTTATAAGATTCTACCTAGAATCTTTCAAAGGTTTAGCAGAGTGACCGCTTAAATGCTGTGATGGAGCCTGTTTTCCAGATGTGCACTAATGCAGAGCACCTTAACTGCACATTGATTAAAACCTAATAGATTTTTTTCTCCTAGGCAAACCCATATATATAAAAAAACTATACTAATATACAGCAACCTTACTATAGAACACATAGTAAAAATTTCCTGTGGTAAGTACTGTAGTGTTTTTGAAGCTATAAATTTGTTGTGGTAATTCTGCTACACTTCCTATAGTACTACATTAATGCCTAGAGGAAATATTCCATATTATACTGTATGTGTGAAACCGTCACAGCACAAATCGGAGCAAAAAGTGTATTAATGCAACGCACACAAAATTAACAACAGACTATTCATTTTTTATTGCTTATTTTTGTTGAATCTGAGCTGCATTGTTTAACGTTTGCCAAATCAATGATCTCTTTAATAGAAATGAGAATCTGGCCTTTCACACTGGAACACACTCTTCTCCTTTCTATTGAAAGGTGTATACATAAATAATGTGTAACTACTATAATATGACCACAGTCTTCAAATCTTGTAAAGTATACTGTAGTACAGTGGTACCTTGACTTACAAGTGTCCCAACTAACAAGTTTTTTCGAGACGTCTCTCTAACGGTTACGAGGCAGCTTCAGACACCCAACCGCTAGTTAGCGTAGCAAACGTCACAGTGAACGCTGTAACATCCTTCCAGCATCCTGTGTCTCACTCGATAGCTAGTCAGACATGCGCGCTAGACGCATGCTCACCTGATTGCAGTTTAGAGTAGTACATCCACCTATCAGGATGTGGCAAAAAACTGAGTACTCACACAGCACTTTTAGATTTTGTTTTATCAATATGTTCATCTGCAGCTGTAGGGGTGAAAACAGCTGTTTTTTGAGTGAGGCTATTAGACTCTGGTCTAGGTGATGACCCAGATCTCCTTTTTGCTTTAGGCTGTGGCCTCTGCATCCGTTCACCTGTCTGTTGCATGATATCATCCCCTAAAGAAAAACAGAAGACATTTTAACATGTGAGGGCACTCGGACCCATTTACCCCTATACATTACTCTATATATTACCTGGCCATACCATTTAAAGTTGTTAGCATTGTAAATGAAACATTATAATAGAATTCTGAAATTGTGTAACTGACTTATCAGGCAACATTTGGCATATGTGTATTAAAGGACATTTATCAGAAATAAATGTCCATGGAATGAAAAATAAATTCATGATTAATCACGTGATTGGGATAGGATGGGATTTTCCCCCAGTCTTTAAGTGGGGAAGGTTTGAAAATGTGTGTATAATGTGTATATAAATACTGTGTATCATTTTTTGTGATGTACCATTTAGAGACTTTAAACTACTTACTCGTATTATCTCCAAATCACTGCGTTTCTGTTTAGTGATGTATAAACAACTGCAATGGGTATATTTTATTTTAATTTATCTTCTTATTCTACTTTTGGCTGTTCCTTTTAGACGTCACCACAGCAAATCATCTGTCTCCACCTAACCTTATTCTCTACATCCTCTTCACTCACACACACTAACTTCATGTCCTCGTTTATCACATCCATATACCTTCCTCTTTGCCTTCTGCCTGGTAGCTTCATTTCTAACATCCTCCTACCAATATATTCACTATCCCTCCTCTGTACATGTCCAAACGATCTCAATCTGGCTTCCCTAACCTTTTCCTTGGTCAACACTTCCATCGCCCTGATGAACTTGTTCCTAATCCTGTCCAACCTCATCACTCCTAAAGAAAACCTCAACATCTTCAGCTCTGCTACTTCCAGCTCTGCCACCTGTCTCTTTCTCAGTGTCACTGTCTCTACAGTGACACTGTAGAGCTGTACAGCTACACATCATAGCTGCTCCTACCCCTGTCTTGTACAATAAATTTAATTTAATTATTATATTTTTACATTTCTGTGTAACACCACATAGAATAATCTTCGTATAAACAATAGTTATTCTTCTATATACTAATCAGGGTTCTAATCAGGGTTGCAATGGATCTGGATTCTATTCTGGAAGCAATGTCTGTGAGGCAGAAATTCTCCCTGGGTGGGATGGCGGTCCGTTGCAAGGCACCATGCACTAACACACACATTCACACATTCATGCCACATAGAAGCACTTGTATACACACTGTTTGCAATGTTCGATCCTAAATTTTGTATAAGACTAAGATTATCAAGAGATCCCCTAACAGTTAGACAAATTTGTTGTGTTTGCTACATGTAGTTTTTACCTCTGCTGTAAAGCTCATTTTCTGAGCAGTTGTTTATCTTTTCTATAATTTGCTCTGGTACACAAGCCTGGAAAGAAACCAAGAGATTAGACTGGATACTATTGTGTTAGAACAAGCCAGACCTTGTAGAGTAGTCATAGTATGTTTATATGTATATATATATACTTACAGCTCTGCCTCTGTCTCTTCCTCAGTGCCACTGTCTCTAACCACTCTAAACCATACATCATACATCATAGCTGGTCTCAAACCATGTCAATCTACTACATCATGCTCTCTCACCACTGTCTCTAAACCATACATCATAGCTGCTCTCACCACTGTCTCTCACCACTGTCTCTAAACCCATACATCATAGCTGCTTGTCTCACCACTGTCTCTACTCTAAACCATACATCATACTCAGTCTAGCTGCTCTCACCACTGTCTCTAAACCATACATCATAGCTTGCTCTCACCACTGTCTCTAAACCATACATCATAGCTTGTCTCACCACTGTCTCTAAACCATACATCATAGCTGGTCTCACCACTGTCTCTAAACCATACATCATAGCTGCTTGCTCTCACCACTGTCCGATCTAAACCGTACATCATAGCTGCTCTCACCACTGTCTCCTAAACCATACATCCATAGCTGCTCTAAACCACACTTAGTCTCTAAAGTCTCATACATCATAGCTGCTCTCACCACTGTCTCTAACCATACATCATAGCTGTCTCACCACTGTCTCACAGGTAAACCAGACATCACTGTCTCACCACATTCTAAACCATACATCATAGCTTGTCTCACCACTGTCTCTAAACCATACATCATAGCTTGTCTCACCACTGTCTCTAAACCATACATCATAGCTGGTCTCACCACTGTCTCTAAACCATACATCATAGCTGTCTCACCACTGTCTCTAAACCATACATCATAGCTGTCTCACCCTTCTCCCTAAACCATACATCAGTAGCTGCTCTCACCACAGTCTCTAACCTACATCAGTCACCACTCCTAAACCATACATCATAGCTTGTCTCACCACTGTCTCTAAACCATACATCATAGCTGCTCTCACCACTGTCTCTAAACCATACATCATAGCTGCTCTCACCACTGTCTTGTACACCTTCCCCTTTATTCAAGCTGATATTCTCCTGTCACACATCACTCCTGACACATTTCTTCACCCATTCCAACCTGCCTGTACTCGCTTCTTTACCTCTTTTACACACTCTCCATTGCTCTGGACTGTTGACCCCAAGTACTTAAACTCCTCTACCTTCTTCACCCTGTAATCTCACTGTTCCACTTCCCTTTTTTTTCATTCAAACACATGTACTCTGTCTTGCTGACTGACTTTCATTCCTCTTTTCTCCACAGCAAACCTCCACCTCTCCAGGTTTTCCTCCACCTGCCCCCTGCTCTCTCTACAGATCACACTGTCATCTGCAAACACCTTAACCATTTAAGTCACCACTGCCAGATAATTAGTGTGCACACACACTTTGTAGGACAGTTTGGTTCAGTAAGGTTAGGTTTAGACATTTTTTGATGCTTATAAAACATTAGCAATGAAATATTTTTGAATCACTACGTTGTGGGTGTTCTTACATTTTGGAAAGAGAGATATTGTTGTTCTGACTTGCCCTTGTATTGCAGTAGCTTGATTTGCTTAAAAGGTTTAAAAAAATTGTTTTAAATTTGGAAGCAGTCTATTGGGTAAAGAAATAATTAATTATTAAATAAATCAATCAATTAATTTTGGAAAATTTTTGGACTTTTGCCACTATGTTCATCAAATCGAGGTATATCCTCAAAACCACAAACACAGACACACGGTGTGTTAATAAATCGTACCTAAATCGTAAAATTATATAACACCAGTAACTGTTTAACTGGCGGTGGTGCTTTTTTTTCAGCTACACAAAGATCCATAAATTATAATCTTTCCCTGTCTGATACAACAGGATGTGGAGGTGCAGCGGGGCTTTTAGTTCATACCTCACTTTTAGTGCTGGTTTGTTTCTGGTGTCCATGCTTAGCTTTTACTTCTCTGTCATTCATTTCTCCTGTAAGAAAAAAACAGACGCAGGATTGTTGGACTTTTACAAGGAAACATAGCTTTGCACTAACTCTGTAGTGTATGTGTGATTAGCACTGATTTTTAATACGCTTTCCAGAAACACACTTTATAAATTCAGTACGCAAAACATATCTTTTTTAAAACTACAGTTATATCCTAATCATAGGATGATACACACATGATTGAAAGTGTAAATCGGTTCTTTTTATTCTTCTACTACTACTATTTCTTCTTCTTTTTAGGGTCAGGGTTTTGGACAAATGACCAGAAGATGATATGTACATTTCTCAGCACCACCAGTCTGCCACTGCTGGGTCCCTAAGCAAGGCCCTTAACTATCAACTGCTCAGTTGGATAAATAAGATATGATGTAGTTCGTTTTGTGAAAGGGCCTCTGCCAAATGCCAGAAGTGTAAAATGGACAGGGGGTAGAACTGGAAAGGACCCGAGTCGAAATCGAACCCTGTGCTTCATTCACAGGAGACCCTTTCACAGAGCGACTTACATCATATTTCATTTATCTAACTGAGCAGTTGATAGTTAATGGCGATTTACACTTTCAATAATGTCTGTATTTTCCCAAAAACATCCTGATAGGTGGATGTACTACTCTAAATTGCCATCAGATGTGTATGTCTGAGTTCCTAACAAAGAAATGTAAAATAAAAATAAGTAATATTTATATTTTTTAAATCCTCAACGTTCTCTCTTAAAGGAGGAGCTCTACAATTTAGCATAAATGGCATAAAAAAACATAAATAAAATGATTTGTCAATAAACGTTCATTCATTTATCTGTGCAGGGATGTACTAAATATTTATCTTCGTTAAATGCACACATCAAATGTGGGTTTTTTTTTTTTTACCTAATTCTAGTAGGTAAAAATAATCAGATTATTTTTAACTAATAGAAACAGAAATATTTTTAAAACTGTTGCTGATGTACCGTATACACCACTTTAAGTGAACAACGAAACTCTAATACTATTGGATTGAATAGAAGGTTATTGTACAGAACAATCCCATGCCGTGTCCAGCCAGCCCTATTGCTTAGTTTAAAGCATTTGTATCTAACCTGAAATCTGACCTGTGTGACCGGTGCGATTTTACGATACCCAGCCCACTTTACCAAACACTACACATTCCTGCAGCACTGCTGAAGGACACACACTGACTGAACTAAGCATTATGGGCTTTCAATTCAGCAGCAGACTTGGGTGGTTGAGTCAGTAATGTAGTTTTAGTCCACTAGAGGGAGTGCTAAGATTACCTCTGTCCACATCATTAGCCATTTATATTTTATTCTGACAAAAGCAAGCAATTGTATAACAATGGCTTAATTGTAAAACTTTAGATTAGCATTAAACCCGGCGTTTATAGAGCCATCTGTCCATTTACTGAATTTATCAGGACAAAAGGTGACGCTTTCGGTAGTGAAATTGACATACGACTTGGGTAACACTGAGAGCATGCCTTTTTTTTAACTGTGTTTCTTCATTTAGTCACACACACTCATGCACAGGCAGACACCCTTTAAAATGTCAAATGTTTATGTTCTCTTTGTCTTGAGCCCTGGGAGACATGGTGAGCATGAGCAGTGTTTGGCTCCAGAATGGTGGTATTTGCTTTAGGCCTGTAGGCACTATATCAGACCCAGCAGAGCACTGCAGACTGCACCTTACAGCCTGCACACACAGACACACAGGGGCCAGCTCTCCTGCACCACCACACCAATAAGGCACTGTTTATTTTTTGACAAGTCTGTCTGATTTAATAGGTTCCAGGACCTTTTTTTAGAGTCTGAGAGAAGGGGAAAATGGTGTGTTAAGAGGATATACTGAAAGAAACACAGAAAGGGGAGGGGTAGATTTTTACTGTTGCCATTCAGGCCTAGTTGTGCAGTACTCCCCCCAGTGAGCCAGGCTATACCACATCTGTGTCTCTTCACACTTCACTCACCACTACAGCTTCCCTGATCCCACACACATCAACTATCCCTTATTCCTCTCTTCTTCTATTCTTCTCTTATGACTCAAATCTGTAATGGAATCTGTAAATCTAAATACACACTCACTCACTCACTCACTCACTCACTCACTCACTTCCTTTTACACAATAACTTTCCATTTCTCTCTCTCTCTCTCTCTCTCTCTCTCTTTCTCTCTCTTTCTCTCTTTATCTCTTTTATCTCTCTCTCAAACACACACTCACTCACACATTGCTTTTTTCCTTTTATACAACAATTTTCCGTTACACCTCTCTCTCTCTCTCTCTCTCTCTCTCTCTCTCTCTCTCTCTCTCTCTCTCTCCCTTTATAGCTTTGAGACACACACTTTTTCCTGCCTATTTTCTTCTCTGAGTTTCCATCTCCAGGCTTCCTTGCTCTAATTCATCCACTCACTTCTTATTCTCCTTTTATGCTCTTTATTTTTCCATCCCTGCCATTACACATCTCACTTTTTGCATCTCTAGCTTGCTCTCTCTCTCTCTCTCTCTCTCTCTCTCTCTCTCTCTCTCTCTCTCTCTCTCTCTCTCTCTCTCTCTCTCTCTCTCTCTCTCTCTCTCCAAACTCCTTCCACCTTTGATGGGCTCTTTAGCAGGCATCTATGCAACATGGAATGTAGGCCACCACATATCACTTAAACCTGAAGTGGCACTTTTATTTTACACCTTTCCTTGGCTATGCAATATCTTGTGACACGTGTCTCTTTGTTGGCTGTTCTCTGTTAGGATGACATATGTAGTGATGAATTTAACGACCGGTTTATAATTTCAGTGTGAAACTATAAACACTGCATATGACTCATTGACACATTTGTCATTTATCTTAGCCTGAGATCATCTATTTTATTGAACTGGACTGGGATTTTAAAGAATTTAACAGACAGTCAAAATGATATAACGCCCACTAGAGGCCAGCAGATGCTTTAGATATTGTACCCCCCCAAGATGCTGATTAAAAAATGAGTCAGGGTAAAATGAGCATATGTCAGTGAGTCAGAACTGATGAGAGTTGTTTCTTTCTATCATCAATTATTCTGTTATTTCTTTCACTCAGCGTCCTGCATCCAGCCTGTTGAGCAGTCTGAATAGTCCATGCACAATTTAACCTAATTTCTGCGATGGAAATTCAGACAACTCGGTTAGTTTGCTTTTTCTTGCTGAAATTCTTTTGAACTTGTTTTCCCTGGTTAGTTCTTCCCTAATAAGATATTCCTAACATATGCCAACAGCTCTTGGCAGTGGCATGCCATCCACCCTGCATCACTATGTGTTGACTCTGCACCACCACCAGCTATTTTTGGTTATGAACTTGTTAGCACGTTGTTAGTGTCAAGACAGCCATGTGTAAATTATCTTATGGTAGCTGTAAGTATACATTTATTAGCTTTCGATGTACTGTTGATATCCAAATCTGTCTACAGCACTGCTAAATGTACATGTAAATACTATGGTGTCAGTTTTAAGCATTTATTAACCCTAACTTTATAAATTAACGATATTTAAAATGTTTCCTTGGAGCTAATATTAAAATTTAACTTGACTTTCATAGTTTAGAACTTCTGAAATAAGTTTTGCCCAGCAAAATTGTTAAACATCCAGATAAGCTCTTAAGCTCGGTAGCTGTGTTGCCATGTTTGAGGTTGTGGGGATTTGCCTAAAGTTTGGGGAATTTGCAGGAAGAAACTTTATTTAGACAGTATCTTTTTCTCTAGAGGCCCAACTTTTAGGGGGGGGGGTGGTAAAGATAGAAAAGGGAGTGGAAAGGGGTAGGGGGTTAGGGGGGTTGGGTGGGTGAGGTAGAGTAAGTTTTGGGGGTTGTAGGGGTTTCGGTTTCTGACCAGTGACAGGATAAAGGAAACAGAGCAGCTCCAGAGGTCGGCTTGAGAAAACACAGCCTCTGTCAGTCACACAGTCTCCTTAGCTGGGATTAAGCCCTGGCCTGGAAGGAGATCATGTTTCTCCGGCCGGGATACCTCACTGCTGCAAAACACTACCAGATGTGGAGCATTTACGACTCAGGGGGGGGGAGGGAGGCTGTAAATGCATGTGTATAGTATTCTTTAGTTTTGGTCCACTGCTGTGTCTTCCTGTGACAATGTAGTGTGTTGAAGTAGAGCTGTGAATATGAACATCATTACTGTGAACATCAATCTGCGGTAGAGATGCTGTGTTTAGAATTACAGCTGAATTGAGATTTGCACGTCTAGCAAACTGTGCCATGCTTCATTAACAGTCTCTTAGTGTACTGTATTTCTAGGGTTGGTCAATCTTTTAGTAAAATGATGCATAATTGTTTTCATATGCCGAATGGAAGTAACGATTCCTGCCACATTTTTTGAAAGATTCTGTTATATGCCATGCATTGATTTTCTCTCTACACAAGCGAGCTGTGTGTTTTCTTTAACTTGCCAGGTGCTTTTTAAAGCATACCTCATTTGGTAACACCCAAAAATACTTCTCAAGATTCAAAAAATGATGACTAACCGATAAAAGAGTGTCCGCTCAGTGTAGTGTGTTCTAATGCTTACTTAAATGCAATTCACTTTAAAATACATTAGTTACCTTGAACACACACTAACTCCTTCTCCTATTATAATCAGTTTGTATGTTATTCAAAGGCATCGCACACAAGCATTAAAGCTCTCATTAAATGTATACATAGCATACTATTCACAGGTCACTATATTGTAATGAATAACACATTAAATACAAACAGTTAATAAAGTTATTTCTAGCTTGTTAAATAAGCCTGCGTGTCTAGGATTCGTATAATAAGTCCCACTCTAATTTGCGATTACAGACATGAATGCACATTCATAAAAAAAACTTTGTAATATTTAAATGAGCTTGCATTTTCTCAGCCTAACCGTTTTGATTTTTGCGTATTAAACACTTACCATCACTGTTTAGAAATTATTTACAGATGTATTCGTTTAGCAGAAATAGTTTAAAATAATCTTCTGCTTACAATTTTGCCAATTCAGGTAGTTTTACACAAAAACACAAACTAAAAATGACTAAAAATTGCATCCAAAAATTTTGAATATTTACTTTTTTGGCTGCAACAATCAGAAAAAAATGGATAATAAAGTTCCTCTTCAGGAACTTATTCAGATGTTGTATTTAACAGCTAGGGCTGGTGCCGGAGCTGAACTTTGACTCGACCAAGGGTAGCACTCGTTCAGAACTAGTTGGCAGATCAATCCAGCATTGGACTATTCTGCCGACCACTGCTGACATGATATATTCAATTGTTGTTGGTAATTTACCTGAACGTTACCTACTGACTTCTTGGGTTCTCTAGTTTGATAACTAACTATCTCCAGCTCCAGCCTTGGTGGAACAGTGGAATGTGTGATGCTATTTGGGTCAATACTGACCTGTTTGCTTAGCTTGTTCTTCTATTTGGTCTGAGATGGTCCATAACTCTTCCAAGACACCTTCAGAACTCATAACCCTGACAACTTAAAAAAAAGATAGTCATCTTCACAAAAGACATTTTTATTACCCCTTTTTTCTTGCCTGGCCTCACTGTCAGCTTTTATGTCATTGTTTAGTCGACTGCTTGACCTTCTCAGCATCACTGTCCTTGACCTAATGCTCCACTTAATGACTGTGACTGGACTTCGTATTACCTTTTGTTTAAACTGTCGTTAAGACACATTATAGGATAAAACTGACATTCTGGTATTCAAGATATGTTTCTTATTTGTTTATAAGCAGTCCTGACTTTTCTGTGGTCTATGAGCAGGAGGTAAAAACTTAAAACACTTGATTACCATGTTCTCTTATGGCATCCTCCAGATCTGGGTGGTCCTCTGTGTCAGCTAAGGAATCCCAGAAAGACAAGCATATGATTTCCCCAGCAGGACCCATTATTAAGGTGCCCAGGAGTCCTTCTTTCTGACACTCTGTAAAAACATGCAATGGAGTACAATGGACAAAAGAATTGAGAATTATATTTTTTAAAAATTGCTTTGTTTTTGTTTGTGAGTCACTAAGACTTAATTTCGATAGTAACCGCTTGTTCACAGAGACTTGTATGGCAGACACGGTGCTTAATTAAAGCTTTATAATAAATAAATACAGACATGTTTAACAAATAAATGTATAATCATGTCTATCATTTTTGTACTCCTTATTCTACACAGGGCGGCAGAGAGCCTGGAGCCTATCCGAGGTAGAGCACAGCCACGAACACGTTTACACACTATGGGCAATTTAGAAATGTGAAATACCTCTCAGCTCCAGAGGAATGCTGCCTCTAATAATGGCTGGCTGAGGTTCTGACTGATCTGCAGAGTCCCGTTGGTCTTGTCTGTAGCGTGCCATAGAGCACTGTTTTCCGAGACCTCTACGACTTATAAATGGAGGCATGGAACCCATGTTAGTCCATTGCTCTGTGGAAGAAAAGAATCAGACGTCATAAATCATCTTACTTGCTTTTCTTGATATTTGTTGGAGTATCTGTGAATGTACAGTGAGGGAGAAAATATTTGATCCATTGTGCCATGGTGGGGAGTTTGGAATCTAATTGATTGCTTCTGGGGACAGGTGTCTTTTATACAGGTAACAAACTGAGATTAGGAGCATGTCCTTCAAGTGTGTCCCTTTAAGAGAGTGCTTTTAATTTCAGCTTGTTACCTGTATAAAATACACCGGGGAGCCAGAAATCTTGCTGATTGATGAGGGATCAAAAACTTATTTCACTTATTCAATTCAAATCAATGTATTAATTTTTTGTAATGTGTTTCTCTGGATATTTTTGTTGTAATTCTGTCTCTTACTGTAAGAATAAACCGACCATTAAATTAAAGACTGATCTTTTCTTTGTCAGTGGGCAACCATACAAAATCAGTACATTTTTTTATGTACTGGTTTTCAGTACAATGTTTTTTCTCAGTTTTTTTTTACATTGTACAGCTTGTAAAGTTAAAATTCCTCAAAAAAATGTTTGTGATTAATTTATAGGCTGTGTGGGAAGTGATAGCTAATTGGTTAAGGTGTTGGACTAATTATTGTGTGTTTTATTCCCAGCACCACAACGCTACCACTGCTGGGCCCTTAAGCCTAGGCTCAGTCGTACCCTAACCCTCAGTTTCTTTGGATAATGGCGTCCGCCAAATGTCAGGATAGTAACTTTATCGTACTGTATGTTATACAGTATTTGCAGTATCTGTGTAAAAATGTCTTCCAAATTAATCGAAATCTATAAACATATTGTGTTTATACATTAAATGTACAGTGCAGGCATCAAAACATTTTCAAATGTTTCCAGAATGTTTTCAGGTTCTAGATGTCTATTCTGCCATATTTGGCCTGTGCTTACTGGATTGGGTTTTGACAATAATGGAGAATGTGCAGGTGCAGTTACATGGGCTTTTAATATTAGTGAATTTTTATTATGGATACATGTGTTATACAAAATCTTTATCTATCATCTTCTATACCCGCTTATTCCCTAATTCGGGGTCACAGGGATCTGCTGAAGTCTATTCCAGCCGTCTCTGAAATGGTGAAAGGCAGGAGGGGTACACCCTGGACATGTCATCAGTCCAACACTGGGCCACACACCACACTCACACTCACTCCTATTCTTAATTTGATAGGCCATGTTGGCACCTGTTAATAATTCCCATTGGAGTCTGTTGTGTTGGCTGTGTGTACGTGTTTGTTTCGGCTAAAATGGTGTCATGGTGAACATTTTTGATGTAATGTCCCATAAATGCATCTATAGTACAACAGAAATAGATGTAAAATAAAAATGAAATAATATGTCATATTTTGGCATGGTAAAAATTGTAATTCCTCTAATTCCTAATTCCATTTTGATGATGGTGTGGATTAAAACCATGCAGTTAAAGAGCCTGGAAAAAATGACTTGCGCTGCTTTCGTGCAAGCTGAGATCTGATTCAGTCCTATTCAAAAATCGACTTTTCCTTCCTGAGTCAGTCCTTGTGCAAGCGTAGTGCTGTCTACATTCGTACACGCTGCTTCAGCCCTGCGGTTTGGCCTTAAAAACTCAGGAGTGTTGACCAGACTTCAGCTAGTCTGCTGTTATTTATAATATCAGCCAGAGATCTCTCCAGTACCCTGCTGTCAGCACAGCTCCGATCCCTCACCTCATGTAAACTCTATTACAATGCATCTTAATGCAGGTTAATCTGTGATCACTCCTTATAAAACAGCTGCACTTTTTTCTGTTTTAATATTATTGATTTACTCAAGCAGCCAAGTTAGGTTTATAAGATTATGTAAATGCCTTTATTTTGTCACATATACTTTTTACAGCAGAGCGAAATTTCTTTCTTCGGATATCCCATCTTAGTAAATTGGGGTCAGAGCGCAGGGTCAGATATAATACAGCACCCCTGGAGCAGGAAGGGTTTAGGGCCTTGCCCAAAGACCCAACAGTGGCTGGCTGGCGGTGGTGGGGCTCAAACCCAGGTATTCTTGGTCTCCAGCTCAGCAACTTAACCATTTGAGCCACCACTACCCCTGTGTTATGTATTAAGTATCAGAAAGTAATTTGTAAAAAGGAGAAGCTGTCACCAAAAGACTTAGTTTTAATCACTCTGTTTAGTAAAAAAAGGTGTATGTGTATGATATATATGAGTGTACACCGCTGCTGTATTTTTTTATTTATAAATGCATTCCAACCAGAAATGTTTTTGGCATAAAAAGCCAGTAACAACATTTCTCTCTCAAAGGTTCTTTCCTTTGAGATTTCATGGTTGAAATGTCTGAAAACGATTCCGAGGGTTGTATTTTGTTATATTAAGGCTAAGAGTGATGCTTGGTGCTGTTATACTGTGTGCAAAGCAAGGCCAAATTTATTTTCCTGCCAACATTCTTCTATTTCTGTCCTAGTTGATTAGTATGCAATACTTTCATCACACCACGTAAAAAAAAACAAAACAAGGATCTGTGTTGATATAAGGGTTGACCTTAAACTATGAATCACTGATCATTAATGTTCAATTCGTTTGGACATTAAAACAGTCAGTTGAAATAGCTTAAGTCTTTTCGTCCCGTATTCCAATTCTTTAAATTGAGACATTACATGAATTTGAACCATTACTGTTTTGATTTATATGAATACCTTTGTCCTCCTCTGGTTCAAACCTGATCAGGTTGTCTTGTTGTGCCGCTTTGAATCTGTACTCATGTTCAATAGGTCTGATTTCTTCCTTCCTAATCGACTCCACTTCACTGTATCCCACATTACTACACAGGACATCCTCAATGTCTTCCTTTTCCTCAGGAAGGCAAGAAAGTCCATCTGACAAGACAAAGGAAGGAAAGAAACTTGTTAATGGAAGGTACTGAGATCCCGGCCCTGAGACAAAAGGATCTATGTAAGGAGTTAGAAGAGGAAGTCCTGTAGCTACTTTAAAACGACTCTGAGTTTAGATATATATCACAGAATACCAAAAATTGTGCGGTGGACCTGTGTGTTGACCACCAGTGTTGATGAAAAGGTATTCATTGAAATGAAAAAGTAGATGTTAATGTAGTCCTACCTTGTTCCAGTGGTCCAGGAAGTAACACCAGAACTTTCTTTAGTACACTTCTCATTGGGGGTTCTAACGCAGCAGCTTCAGGTCCGATCTCAGGCTGATGTATATCTGGCAGTCGTAGTATTGGTTCCTTGTGGCTTTTTTGTGAAGTTTTGTTTTCAGCTTTGAGCTTAAAGACATCTTGTAGTCATGCAAGGTTCACTTTAATAATGTACACTCGTAAATAAAAAAAGCAACTTTTATAGCATATACAATTAAAAGAAAATGTTATAAAACTGAGGGGGAATTAGTGTTATTGGTGTTTGCTTTTAATTTAAGAGATACACTGGCTTTTGTTTTAAGACGGGGTATACAAAAGCACACACTAGCCTAAGCCATCTTTATGCTGGGAATGTTGACTTACCCCGTGGTCCTTGCTCTTTGTGTCTGCAGGAAGCGCTTGCTTAATGGGGGGTAGATGAAGGTCACTCCGTTTTACTAAAGAAAAAAATGCAGCACTTAATATTTTCCAAATATCTATGGAATATATCCCACATGATCGATTAAGATGGAAATATCACATATGGCGTTTATCTTTCAAATCGTCCAATGCCAAAATAATCTAAAAATGTTAAGGAAATTGTCTGTTTTGACAGAGTGGCTGGTGCTCACCAGGTCTTGAGCGCCAGCCCCCCTCTGCTTGTCTTCTTTCATTTGGGACTTTCGAAAGGTGACTGCATCCCAAAAAGAGGTTCGTATAAGCTGGTCTTGGAGCATGCTCACCTTTTTCCCCACCTGTCTCTATTGCATTCTGTTTCCATTGACCGTTTAATTCTTTTGGGTAGTCGGTCAAATGCTCTGCAACCTGGTGAGTTAGTGCCAAAATAAGGGAGATAAAAGCTATTGAGGGAAAAGGTTAGGTTCTTTGAAGAAATGGTTAAATTGTGTCCAAAGAAAAACTTAAGTGTTTGAAAAGTTTCAAATAATCAACCTCCAATAGATGCCATAAATGCCGTTTCTTTTTTATTCTGTTTACTTTGCTTAGTCTACTTTATTTCCACATTAAAAAAGGCCAAAATTCTGCCATAACAATAGTGTAATGCATGAAATAAAAGACACGGGCAAAGCGAGTGGAAACTAAAAACACTTTAGGTCAAATGATTGATGTTGAAGTAATGAAAATCACGTCTCAGAAATTATGCAGTTATTCCATATAGATAAAACCACAGGAAGCTGGTTCCATGTTTAGGGCAGATGAAAAATATTATGAGAAAAGAAGGTAGACGTTTGCACAGTAGGTACTGTTTAAGTCGGAGCATATGAG
Source organism: Bagarius yarrelli (assembly GCA_005784505.1). NCBI lineage: Eukaryota > Metazoa > Chordata > Actinopteri > Siluriformes > Sisoridae > Bagarius > Bagarius yarrelli. The sequence continues at coordinate 803,351 of VCAZ01000023.1, forward strand.
CATGAATTGAGATTTATACTGGCATAAAATTCTAAAATTTTAATTAGCATGTTTTTAAAAGGGTTTGTAAGAATCTGTTGGCTGAAATATAATAACGGGCTGTTGTCTTAAAATAGCTTGTTTACTTGTGTAATTGTTGTTAGGCTTTAAGAAATTAAACAGACCCCCAAACTTTTAAAAACGTCAATATATTGTTTGCTGATTACAATTTTAATTTGGTCCCATAATTTAGCAAAAAGCTAAAATTATTATAAAAGCAATTTTTAAAAACTTTGTGATATGTAATTGAGCTTGTTTAATAATCTAATGATCTGTAATTACGACAGATGCCATTACATTTTTGTGTATTGATTACAATTCCTTGAGATGAAAAAAAAAAGCACAACGTTTGTTAAAGATGCAGCGTTACCGCAGTGAAATCCTCAGGTTGGGCTGTGTGTTTCTCCTGAGCATCAAATTCAGGAATCGGGCTTATCTGAGCTTTGGGTGTCACCAGCTCTGTTCTTAAACTTGTCTTTCTGTCTCCGGTTATCGAGAACTCCTCTGTATCTGCTGGCTTGCAGGTTGCTGTAATTATATGCAACTTTGTTAAATAAAATGTGATGAAAAATTCAGCTGTGGAGTAAAAGTAATTAATTTTTTTTTTTATTGTAGCACTTTTAAAAATGGAAAAGCACAACAAGACGTTCACGGTAATATACATAATTAAAGACATAGATTATAAATCTACCAATCAATACCTAATAAGAGAGGCAGAAAAAGGACAGGGAAAAGGTAAAAAAAAATCTTAAGATGATGTAAGGGAAGTGGAAGTGGTGGCTCAGTGGTTAAGATGTTGGATTGCTAATTGCTAATTCCCAGCATTACTACTGTTGGGCCCCTGAGCAAGGTCCCTAACCCCCGATTGCTCTTATATTAAAGAGATAAAATAAAGTCGCTCTGGATAAACATGTCTGCCAAATGCTGTAAATTTTAATGTAATTTAGGGAGAATATCCCTGTTAGGAAGTAGACTGGAAATGAAACCCATCCTCCCTTTAACAAATTTTAAAAAATCATTATTGTACTCGATAATCAAAAAGAAAAATTATAGACAAAGAAAATTCATTCTAGTTTTAACATAACTCCATCTTGCAAATAATTCCCGTTTTTTTTCTGAATCTTTCCTTTGAGTATCCCAGACTGGAGGAAACTAGGGTAGCAGTTTATGGTTAAAGAGCTTGTACAGTGCCAGACTACTGGTATTAGAATTCCAGAACTCTCACCATTCTGATTAGTAACCCAAACCCTTAACCACTGACATATGACTGCACCAGGCATTTATCTTATGACGAGTAGTGCTGATATTCTGCTGTACTCCTAGTTGCTGTACTGCTATTACTTTAGTCATGATTTAAAGGCATTCAGGGACCTAATCATTTTAAATATGTAATTATCTTCCTTTGGAATGGGAGCCAATGTAATTAAATGACGACCAAACCAGACGACTGACTCGCTCGCTCTTTTGCAATATCTCTGTGAATTTCATCTGCACAGAGACTGCTTTTAAAACTTTAGATGAATGACTGTAGCAACACCAGTTACTTGGGTACAGAAGTCAATAAACCTGTACCTGCTTCCATATGAGGCCTGTCCCCACTACGCCTGAGTGCTGAACATGGGGTTATGAGCGGGAGAGGACCCGGTGGACGACGATAAGGCCGTGGAAAACAGAGGAAGCGAGGCTGATATCGTACCTGCTCTGGTCTGGGGTATAGACAGTTACCTTGACGTTTGAAAAAAGCCTGTATCCCTGCATTACCTGTGAATTAATGTACAACAGAGCAACTGGTTAGCAACAGAACCAAACTTCTATTCCAACCGTTAAACTTATTAGTAAGCTGCATAAATATTAGATATTTATTCATTACAGAAATACTGAATAGATGAATAGATAAAGATAAGAAAATAAAATCAGAATATAAATAATGATAATAAGAGGAAATAACATTTACATTTACATTTACATTACAGCATTTGGCAGATACCCTTACATTATCTCTTTTATACGACTGAGCAATTAGGGGTTAAGGGGCCTTGCTCAGGGGCCCCGCAGTGGTAACTTTGTGGGGCTACCACTTTCCCTACATTTTAGGTATTAAATTTCATTAAAAAGAATGAAAATGGGAAAGTGGGAGCACAGTGGTTTAGATGTTGGACTGCTAATTTGAAGATCGGGGTTTGATTCCCAGCACCACTAAATTACCACTGTTGGCCCCTGAGCAAGGCCCTTAACCCCCAATTGATAAGTTGTATGAAAGAAATAAATTTAAGTCACTGTTAATGTAAATGTAAAACTACTACTTGTTAAAACCTACATTTTGGACATGAAGATATCTTTGTAAAAGTGTTATATAAACACTGATATATTCTAATGCATTGCTCTCTGTAGTCACAGCTAACAAAAAAATGACTTCATAGCAAATAAATATAGTCAACAGTATTTAGTATTTGGTATTTTTAACCATAAGTACAAGACGTCATTGTACAGTATAACATACCCCATAATCAGTTATATCCACCTCTATTTATTTGTTGCCAGTAGCAAAATTATCTATTAAATTCGATGTACAAGCATCTGATTTGATATTACTTTTATTTATTTAGACTTTTTATGTTTTTAGAATATATGGGAATGTTGAATGTGTATTTTTGTTGTGTTAAAATTAACAACCAATTAAAACAAATCAGCTGGTAAGAGGAATCTCATCAGCTCATGGTGCCCTCAACTATTTTCCAAAAACACAATCCATTCATTTGTCACTATTTTTATTGCTTAGCAATAAAGTAATAACGTAACATAAGTTATTTTTCCTCTCATATTATTTCTGACATTTGCTATTCCTAAAAAAACAATATTTTCTTAAGATTGCCGTATATTAATAATACTTAAACCAGACTTTTCACAAACAAACAACAGTTTCCATATCTGGTCACCAGATGTGCTTCAGGATGTACTGACCTTCACCAGTAGTCTGGTTTGGATAGCTGTGTTCGTCTCCAGGCCTGTGGTGTGCCTGCACGTGCTTTGGGCCAGGTTTGGGGTCTGGCAGCATATGCTGAGTGATGCTAGAATGACATTCCATCTTGGCCTAAAATCAAGAACCAGAAAAAGATTTTAAAAAATGTTATTGTTTACACGTCTTTCTTATAATTATAGACCACAAAAAATCTGAACCATTTCTTTCTCATTTCTCTTATAGCTTTGGATCTGTAGTTTTTTGTTCTTTTAAGTTTAGAGTAAAATATAAACAGTACTAAAATACTGGCATCCTCTGAATTGAACATTTAATTGCCTTAAAGGGAAGTGGCAACTTGTTAAACACTTCAGCATGCAGATGCATCATTTCAAAGATTTCACCTTAGAAACCCCTTCCAAGGGACATGGATGAGAGAAAGAAAGGTTGGCATTGTGCTATATAGGCAGCACACGGTTTATAAAACATCTGTGTGTTGTTTTCTTTTACTTGCGTACAAAATTTGTGCAAGATTATCGCACGCGATGCAATGATTATTTTAGCTTTGTCTGCATAGCATCATCTGTCTACAAAAGTATGAATACGATTTACATGAATTCAGATGTGCAGTGATAAGAACCGCATCTGCGGTTGTTTGGAGCTCCTGGCTGCCTGGGGCACACCTGTGTTGTTTACATTCTACTGTAGGCAGAACGTGACAGATGGGGCGCTCTAAGCACAGGCCACCCACACCGAGGGCTCGTCTCCATGCTGGGGCGCGTCCCGATCCGTAAACAGTCTGATTACTACATTCAGCTCTCATCACCTGTAGCATACCCGCTTTGACCTGACTCTCTGTCTGCTTCGGTTGCATACTCCAGCTGCTTGTGCAACGGCCTTCAGCACTCTATTTTATATACCAAAATTTAATATATATACATATATATATATATATATATATATATATAGATAGATAGATAGATTAGTGTGCAACATGGTTCAGACAGTGGAATGATATATATATATACACACTATGCACTTCATGTTGCTAGGACCAGGGGCACTTTTGGGCCCTTTTGAAAGAATATGAGTTTGGGACCCCAAAACCATAAAGTTACTACTTTGAAATGTGTGGGCCCTTTGAATTATTCTAAATTTCCCCCAATAAACAGCACCCCTGGCCCGGTCAATTTCTCCTCTAGTCCTTAGCTTTGTGTTGATCTTGTTTAATGTAGCTCTTTGTTGTTTTCTGTAGTTGTGTGTTCTGTTTAGTGCTATAGTCCTGGAGAAAATTTCACTGTGATCTGATGTGTGGTCAGAACGACAATGAAAGCTTCTTGACTTGACCTGAAAACCTATTGTAATTAATAGATAAATCCTGAAATGATTTTGTTAATGATTATATTTCAATTCAAAAACAGAAATTAATATTATTTTTTAACAACTTGCTACTTGAGCTAAATAAACATGTTAGAAGTTTGCATTTGTAGCTGTGAAGGACTCTAAATAACAGAATCTGTATTTAGATTTAAATCTTAAAGTATGTGCTATGGATTATTTTGTTTTAAATAAAGTGACGGTCAAACAGTCACCATGTCTGTTTCTCGATTGAACTTTATTTGTGATGTTTACCAGACATTTTTGTTTGTACCATCTGCGATATTATCTAATTCTTTTATCCAATTCTATCTGATCTTAAAATAGAACCAGTTGGAACTTTAAACCACCCTGCCCTAAGTACAGAAATTAAATTGTAAATGAATTTACTGCACCCCAAGTTCATGTCATAAATTCATGATTGTGGGTTTTCTTTGGCTTTACATCTATGACTTTTTTGCATCCTGTGGCGTTCCTGTTCCAATGTCCTGTAAAAATACCTGGCACGTTTTCTTAAACCTGTATCTGTATTTGGAACTGTTTAATATGCATTACCTGTTCATTATAAATAAGGCATGGCTAATATTCGGATAATGGATGTGTGTTATTATTTTCTACATGACTGAGTGTCATCTTTTAGTCTTTCCGTTTCAAACTGCTTACTAACTAACCTCAGATTATGGGCTGTCTATAAATACACGACTAACCCTTAGGACAACTTTATTAAGATTTTCCGCTTGTATCACTTTGAGGTCAATCAGGATAATATACTTAAATTGGAAGTTTGATCGGCTTGAAATGAAGGAAAATTGGAGACACGTTGAGCAGTGAGAGTGTGTGGTGCATATGCGCTAGAGGCTTATCAGCTGAGCCCAGGTGCTGCTGTGCAGCCACACACACACAGATTAGTGAATGCAACGTAAAATTAATATACAGCACTTAATCGCTATGCCTTAAGGATGGAGTTAACTTTAAGGACCAGAATAGAGCTGTGCTTCTCTTACTGGGCCTGGTAAACTAATACCGCTGTGAAGGCTGTCACCCTGACCTGAACTGGAGTTTAAACTCAGTTAGGCTGTAAAAGGCTGGGAGATTTACTGCGGCCTGCCCTCTCGCTTTAGTTTATGTCTCACTGCTCCTTCAGTCAGCCATTTGGAGTTGACCTCAGCCAGGTCTACACAATAGTTCATTTGTAGCAGATCTGGACCTAAATCTGATTAAATCTCCCTAGTTTTGGCTTACAGTTTATAATATTTTCCTGCATACATTTTTGTATAGTCATAAAAGGCAACACAAACTTTCTCAGTGTTTATTCTGTCTTGATTTTAAATCTTCACTAGCATACAAATAATCTAATTATACATTTCCTTATCGTTCTTTCATTGATTTGTATCTTACCTGCTTTTTAAAATACACTAAAGTGGCTTCAGTCAGGTCACGAAGGGAACAGAATTCAAACTCTGCTTCCTGTCTAGAAGCCCTGAAAGTCTGTTCCTTCCTGTTGACCTTGTAGGGTTGTGGGAATGAAGAGGCAAAGTCTTCTGAGTAAAGAATCAGTGGCCCTTTCCTTGTGCTGTAGGTTTTTGGGGGCGTCTGTTCCACCCCACTAAGCAACCTTCCACTCCTGGATAAGCGAAGCAGGAGAGGCTGGGATTTCCAGATGAAATAGTCCTGGTTAAGAGTAAATTATACAAGAGAGTATTAAAAGATCGGCCATGTTTAATTTAATTGTAACTTGTATTGTTGGCTTTTTAGGAATATTGAAATGGAATTTAACCTTTTTAGTAATCTGGCTTTGGTTTTTCGAAAATATCATACCGCTGTCGTTTTTTCTTTACATAGCTATAATGTCATTAAACAGATTTTAAATTTCTTTAGTTTTTAAATAAAGAAGCAGAAAAAAACTTCTTTCAGATCCAGACCTCTCTTGTGTATGATATAATAATGCAACAAATCAAGTATAACCAATATAACATTAAAAAACCTTAAAAATGGGACCATAATCTGTTGCCTCATATTCAATTATTTATTTTAAAATAGTTTGAATGTTAACGATCCAGCTGTGTTCAATTACTTTAAACTAATAAAGTCTGCCAACAAATGCAAAACAACAGAAGGTAAATACCTCGGGTTCGAAACAGACTTCCAATCTGCCATATTGCCTTTTGCTGTCCTTCTGCACCACATGACTATATCCTCTGCTCAGAACTGATAGGACAAGCTCTTTCATGTCGAAGCGGTCGGCACTTTCCTGAATGTCCTTTCACAGTGAATACTGAAGAGGCTGGGTTTTTTTTTTAAGATATTGGAAAACAACTAGAAATACAGTTCACTCACCCTGTGCCGTGTTCTCTCACCTGAGTTTATGTTGCTGAACGTTTCTCCTGAGCAACTGTCTCTTAAGCATTCTGGAAAAAGGTTCTGATGCCTGTTAAGTATCAGTGAATAGAAATTGCTGCTGTCACACTGCACAGTCATGTCTGACTCTATTTCATTGCCTCTGTTTGGTGTTGCTAGGCTCTCCAAAGCTCCTTAAGACAGGACTGTTTTCATGTTGCCTTGGAACCAGGATTTAGACAGCTTTTTCTTTTGCATTTTGGCCTAGTCTGGTTCTATCCATCCTGATTTTTAGATACAAAGGCAAAAAGAAGGCCTGCTAACCCCCAATAATAGCTTGTGCTTATTTTAGAGGCTTAGTTGCTCACAATCCTATCCTAACTTCCTGTCAGATGGTCCTGATGAGGTACACCCTTATTAGCGTTTTGGATTGGTGAAGTTTTGTCACTTTTAGTTTCTTCCTCCCCAGGCTGCACTTCCCTCTGACGGTTAATAAAAATAAATCCTCATAAAGGCAGCGAGCAGGCAGACACAGGGCCATGGGCTATTTATTTTAAAGGAAAGTGTGCCAGATCAACTGAATCAAAATACTTTCATACAGAGAACTGCTCTCGTACATGGACAATACTAGTAGAAATATACATAACTGAAATACTTAATCTGCTTTTGGACTGTCAGTATTTACTCTGATTATATAAATACTACTTTATTATTATGCATCTTTATACCATCCATAACTATCTATCATTACATTCTGTATATTCCATCTATATTTATTCCATATTTACTGTATCATACAAACACTTATATATGTTTATATCCATTATGTCATTCCTTGCACAGCTATAACTGTATTATCCTATACCCTTATTTATAGATACTATATGTTACATACTCTGGCACCTTCTGGACATTATTTACTTTCACCTCTGTAATTATAAACTTTATGCACTTATTTATTACACTGATATTTATTGTAAATAGGCCACTTATGCAATTTTGGTTAGATGCTAACTGCATTTCATTGGCTCTGTACATGTACCTTGCACATTGACCTTGAATCTAATCTAATCAAATCGAATTTAATCGAATCTAATCTAATTTAAATAAAACGTCCATGGTTTTTGCATGTTAATACAACTCCAGATACATATTAAAAATGTTTGATTTATAGATAAATTAGAAATGTAAACTCGTACATCATATAATATAGAAAAACTTGGACAATTCCACAGGCTCCTTCACTAGACTCTTTATTTGAGCAAACGTTTTTAGTACAGCTAAATTTTATTTTAGTCAAATGTTGATCATAATTTTAGTAGAGTGATTATCATTATTGTAATACTAATTGTGGTTTCATGCCAGGATGTTGGAAAGGTAACCAGGAAACTCAGTATGGTATTGAGAGGGACTCTCTCCCCGCTGCTTGTCAGCCACAACATTTCTATAAGCCTTCGCATTTCCTCTTCCTCTGTGTATAAACACAGTAAATGATTTTATAGCAAAATGAGCTCATACTTAAGAAAAAAATAGAAGGGGACTAATTCCGAGATGATAAACAGATGTTTTGTTGGCAATATTTTGTGTTAGTCTGATCACATTCACAATATTTATCCATATTTTTTGTATCCATGATGGAGATTTTACGGCTAGTTTTTAAACGCATGCTGTTTGTCTCTACCTGTTACTACTGTACATATAGTTTTCAACGATACTTTAACAATTGTATATACTTCCTGTAAAATCCAAAATGACTATACTATATAAATGATAATTCTTATTGTGTGGATGACATCTTGATCCAACTCGACAGTGGACTAATTTTTAAACATGCCATGTCAAGTGCATATTAAGCCCGAAGCACTTTAAATGTTAACTGAGAGGCTATGGAAAAGTAAAAATGACAGTTTTACAAACTTTTGTTGGTAACCAGATATCTTTTCTAGTGTTAAAGATTAAACTAAATGAACTGAAATAAATAAAATATATTAAATAAAATGTGTCCCCACTTTACACCGGTTTTTCCAGGAAAATATATCCAACACAGCCCTCAGCATAATTTTAAAAAATGTTTAAAATCTAAAAAAAATCTAAAATAATTAACTCTATAATAAAGATTTTATGCTCAAACTGGTGGAATGAGTTATTTCTTTAATGTCAGTTTTGTTTCTTCCACCCTAAACCAAAAGATCTCTCATGCTCGATCAGTAGTATTTTTGTATGTGACAAATAAACTTTGGTTTTAAATGACCAATTAGGGACTTCAAGTGAACGCTTCGGCTTATAACCCTACTATAATATTGAAATAATATTAATATATAATGTATTTTTTTATGTGACAAATAAACCTTAAATGTAAGTATTTAATTAGGATGTTTAAGTGAACGATTCGTCTTATAACCAGACTATAATATTGAATTAACGTTAAAATGTAATGTATTTTTCTATGTGACAAATTAACTTTAATTTTAAATGACCAATTAGGATCTTTAAGTGAATGAATCGGCTTATAACCAAACTATAATTTTGAATTAATATTAATATATTATGTATTTTTTTATGTGACAAATAAACCTTAAATTCAAGTATTCAATTAGGATGTTTAAGTGAACGGTTCGTCTTATACCAGCCAATAATATTGAGGTAATATTAATATATGAGCTGTGTCAATAACAGTCCCAGTAAAAGTCCCAGTAGTTCCTCAGCCTGATCATGGCATTAAAAGAGTAATAAATTTAGAGACTACGTGACTTCACACCTCCCCAGAACCCACTGGGTTGGAGAGTTATAAAGAACGCTTCTTTAAAAACATCCGCCTTTTGGGGGCGCTCTTTCACTGGTGGACACAAAGTGGTCTCAAGCCTATAGCACGCTTTCGAGCCGTTACTCTTTGTAAAGTGGCTATGGCTGAGATACTGCAGTGATTTTTTATGTCTCTCCAGTAAATATGTTTATTATATAAGAGCAATATGTGACCACCATGTTTTTTCAAGTTGTTGAGGCAATTTAAGAACCATCAGCTCACCATAATAACCATTAGTGATTTTACTTGGGAGAAATCAGCTGGCTATTTTTATTTTTATTATTATTATCATTATTTTACATCTCCTATAATAAATTACCGGCCGTTATCACCAAAAACTGGAAAGAAATGAAATCTTGCAAAGAAGATAATTAAAAATCTAATTGTTTTATTTGGTAAAACTGTACATATACAAATGTCCTCTTACCAATTTTCTGTTTTAAAAAATCAAGTAAAAAAACAACAAGATTATCTTCATAAATACATATATTCTTTAAGAAAAGGGGATTATTTACACATTACGCAGTTTAAAACGAGCTTGCATAATTTCCCAGCTGGACACATGCATGTAAGCCCTCCAACCCCAAACCCAGCGCGCCTCTGCGCCACATGAACCATGCATGATTGTCAGCGGGTGGCTCTGAAAGTCATACAAGTCCATAGAAGACAAGAGAGGATACATCTGTAAAGCAAAACAAGGTCAATATTCGTGGGTAAAAAAAAAAATAATCATGATTCCACAGTTTTGAGCGCTACATACACTATTCCAAATACAGCGCGTGAAATGAAGGCCTTAAAATGTGCAGAGATCACGTGTAAAATATACTGTTACATAGAGGCAAAGTCAAAAGATTTCTTTCACATGAGAAAAATAAATGAGAGTGAACCATAAGTTTGGGAAAACATGTTGGCACAATTTATGTGTCCACTGAATTTAATTTCTCAATAGACAAAGCAAAGTTGCAATAAAGCTTGACATGTTTATTTGCAACCGCAGGACACTTCAGTTTTATGTTTGGGCTCAATTGTCTTAGAAATTGATAACAGAAATGGAAAAGTGTCATCCAGGCTCTGCAAAACAGTTTTTTTTAATATAATTTTAGTCTTTGTTTCACTCTCAGGGTCGTGTCCCGTTTTCATACAGTCGTCTCACCCTGGTTACTGTTACTGAGTCTTTTGTAAAACCTGCGCCACGATTGCAGCGTTTTGCCAGACCAGATCCAAAAGCCGGACGTGATGCCGACGATCATGGTCATCAGATACTTGATCATGAACACTGTGAAATCGGGTGACATGGGTGCAAAGTTGCTGGCTGGGCAGGGCACGGCGAAGCGTTTGCACGTCTGCATGTGCCAGGTCTTCTCCCAGTGCTCGCGGAAAGCCTGCTCGTAGAAGTAGCATGCGATCACGATGGTAGCAGGCACCGTGTAGAGCACACTGAACACCCCGATGCGCACCATGAGCTTCTCCAGCTTCTCGGTTTTCGTGCCGTCGTGCTTCATGATAGTGCGGATGCGGAAGAGCGACACAAAGCCTGCTAAAAGGAACGACGTGCCGATGAAGAGGTAAACGAAGAGCGGCGCCAACACAAAGCCACGCAGAGACGTTACACTGTATATGCCCACATAACACACACCCGTCAGCAGGTCTCCGTCCACCTGACCCATGGCTAGAATAGTGATGGTTTTGACCGCAGGAACAGCCCAGGCTGCCAGGTGGAAATATTGTGAGTTGGCCTCGATGGCCTCGTGGCCCCACTTCATGCCGGCTGAGAGGAACCATGTGAGGGACAGGATGACCCACCAGATGGAGCTTGCCATGCCGAAGAAGTAGAGGATCATAAATAGGATAGTGCATCCTTCTTTCTTTGTACCCTGTGCCACTGTCTTGTAACCATCCTCGTTAAATTTGTCGATGCAAACCACCTTGTCCTCAAGGAAGAAGCCTGCTGCGTAGGCCACGGCCACCATGAAGTAGCAACCGGACAGGAAGATGATTGGTCTTTCCGGGTAGCGAAATCGCCTCATGTCCACCAGATAAGTCAGGACAGTGAACAGGGTACTTACGCAGCACAGAATGGACCATATGCCGACCCAGAGGCGTCCAAACTTCACCTCTTCTTCACGGAAGTACATGAGGCCGTTGGGCTTGGCGGGCTCACACGGCGCACCGCAGTCCTTCTCTCCCATAAAGTAGTAGTTGAGGTACGAGGGCACTTTAAGCTGCAGAGGGCAAGTAAACTGCTGAAGGTGTTTACCTGGATTGGGCGGCAGTGTGATCAGGTTGGGCACGTAAGGTGTCGGATCAGACGTTGGACTTCCGGCCTCGGAGGTGTTCTGGCCCACGCAGATTTCGCCCGCGCCGTGTACTGGGAAGTTCTCGCAGCGCAGTCGCTCGGGCCACTGGAAGCCAAACTTATTCATGAGCGCCTCACAGCCCTGTCTGGCCCGCTCGCACAGAGAGCGACACGGCGGGATGGCCTGTTCCAGCACCGTGCACACGGGCGCGTACATGGAGCACAGGAAGAACTTAAGGTCAGCCGAGCACTGCACTTTTACCAGCGGGTAGAACTGGTGCACCTCGAGTCCAGCGTCCTCCTGGTTGGTGTGACCCAAAAGATTGGGCATGATGGTCTGGTTGTATGCAATGTCCGTGCACAAAGGAATAGAGATGGGCTGGCAAAATCCATGCTCCGGGATCGAGATGCCCTTCTCGCCGTGGTACTGAGCGCCGCTTGGGGTGACGCACAAAAAGCACAAAGTCGCAAGGAAAAAGCAGAGCCGTTCAGCGCGCCGCGGCATTTTGGCAAAAGCCGTCGTTTTTTGGAGAACCGGAAAAAAAGTTAAAGACAATAAGTCAAAAAAGGAAAGAAAAGAAAACCAGGTCTGTTTAGTCCACCACAGAATTTCACTCAATTGCACAGGAGGGGAAATCCTTTCCAGCTGTTGCTCTTAGCTTGCGTCGGGGGGGTTTTCCCTTCACCACCAAATCTCTCCAAAAATCCTGATGAGCATGTTAACGCCAAAAAGTTAACGAACAAACCTTCCACTGCGCAAAAGAAAAAGCAGTGTGTAGGTTTGTGTCCTAAAATCTCTCGCGATCACTAGTTGCTCAGAAATCCTTTATAAACTCAATTCGGGCAGCATATCGGAAAATTCTCTAACTTTATCTATATATTCCGCAGTATTTATTTATATCGAATGTCTACCTTGCGCACGGATTACGGTTTAATCTCCGCGCATAAAGTTTTCCGCTAGACTCGAGCTCTTTCTCGGTAGCACTGCGTCTTTGCGCAGTCCGTCTTGGAGCGGTTGTAAAATTGCGTCTCTCTCTGCACGGGGGTTTGAGCGCGAGCACGCAGCGCACAGTGTAATGTGTGTCGTCTGTTTCCAGGCGCCCCTCATTCAGACCCGCCGCTCGTCACGACGGGGCGCCTTAAAACCGACGCTGCTTAGACCAATCACAGATTTTGTTTTCGTTTGGCTTTTGCTTCTGATTGGTCCAAGAAAATAATTGCCGCGGTCTATTGAAACTTTTTTTCTGCTCGAAAATGTGTGAAAATGTTCCTTGTATTCGTCATAACTTAATCTATAACGTCGATAAGAGCTAAAAGACTGATTTTATTATCCTGCCATGGAATGCAGACATTTATCTGATGCCTTTGATATTTTTTATCTTCTTAAGCAGTGATTGGCCATCAAATGGTTAATCAGTTTTAAATGAGATTATGATGCCATAATTAAATTATATCTATTAGATAAGATATTAGCAAGAAGAAATTACTCTTGCAATTCATGAGTACTAAAATAATTTAAAAAAAAAAAAGCAGTACATTTTGCTTATCAAATCTTCAGGCTTATTTCATATCATTTGAATACATTTAGAATATATCACAAAATATTCCCCAGGATAGCATCATCTTTATTCTTATCTCAGTAAACCAAAATGAGTAAACCTGATGTTAATTAAAAAGTGAGAGAGATCAACCCCAAACAGCTCATTTGTAAATGTAAAGGTGGTAGTTTCAGCAATACAGTAAAGACACACCCGTTCACACACCAGGACTTCGAGCACTTTTGGGGAGATTGGGTAGGATTTATTAACTGGGGAAATAGTTGGATCTATTTATTTGAATAAGTTTCATCTCCATTCAAACGAGCAGCATGAAACCAGAACGCACACCCAGTGTTAAAAAAGAAAACGCTTTTAGTATACACATTTTATTTTAACAGATTAAACCATTTTAATTGAGCCATTTACAGCTTTACCTAATTATCATTGGATCAGTTCATAATCACGCTCCTACCAGATGGCCTCAGTTATTGGCTTGTTATATAAAAAAAGTTATGCTTGATCATAAATAAAAAGAAAAAAAAAATTCTGCTCTTTGCAAGAGCAAGTTTTAAAAATAGATTTGAGCTAGAGAGCGGAGTGTAAGGTTTGTCAGTATGTAAATGTGGGAGCTGAGGGAGATAAGCTGCTCCATGGACTTCAACATCAATCACGGAGAAGCCAAAGCTGCTGCCATGCCTTAAAATCCAGCCGTCTGCTATTCTCATTCTCATATCACATTATTTCTGACTGTCCTATTTTTTATCATATACATCTTTAACACCTTGTATGACATTTTTTTATACTTAGCTTATTGTTTAGGAACATTTTATTGAAATTCATAAATTGTTCTCATCTATTCACAGCATGCAAAACTCTTTTTCATCATAACGATACATCTGTGATTTCGATGTTGTCCTGCCCAAAATTATTTTCTCTATTAAAAAAACAAGTCTTAGTTGCATAAATCGATGCATACTGTTATCGTCCTATTTAAACTCAACAGTAACTAAAAAAAATACTAATGAAGCCTGTGTGTTATGAGATTCAAAGTGCTGCAGTTGATTAGGACAGTTGGGATAGGGAAGGAGAGTTGTAGTTGAGCTCATTAATGGTATGCACTCTCCCACTGGACCTTATTAGCTTTCACACTTAGCTTGCCCTCATATCTTCACCGAAAACCGAAAGAGAGAGACAGAGAGAGAGAGAGGAAGAAAGAGAGAGAGAGAGAACAAAGAAGGTGCTAAATGGCAAGAAAATGCGGTAAAATAAGTGTTAAAGAACAAATGTTTGTAGAAATAAAAAGCTTTACCTACAGAGTAACACAGCCTTTCAAGTTTATTTTTTTTATTTTTAGGACCTATAAATCATTCACCAATTTTGCTTGGCTGTTAATCAACTGCAGAAAATGAACAGAGCTTAAAATTGGCATGTTTAGCGTTAATATCGGTCCTTGTGCCAAAAATCCATAGTGCCAGTTAGGACTGTGTGTGTGTGTGTGTGCCATTGCTTTCACTTATGAATTGATGGATTAGTTCTAAACTGTAATATAAAAAACCCAGCCATTTTATATGTCGACGGTTGTAGATCGGTTTATAGGATAACATGTTATTACACATTTGTTATGAAAGTACTAGATTGTAATTTTATTCATCACCATTTATCTGTGGTAGCCTCAAGGAAAATGTGTGAAAAAGGCTTTAACGTTAGGCTTGGGGCTCATAAAAGTCTGGTAATATGATGAAAACATTGCTCTCACTTGGTTTATGGCCAGTGTGCTAATTAAAGCCTGTGTTTTCACTGATAGTCACTGATGTTTTCTATATAAAAGGTCACTTGTTGTTTGACAATCCTCTTCTGATTTCCCTAGAGTGCAGCTTAGACAAGCCTACCAGTAATCACATGACCCCAGGGATATTTCCATTAAAACTGGCATCAAATTAAATAAAAATAAGCGTCAGATTTGAATAGAAATGTATTTATTTGTAATAATATCTCTCTAACGATCCAACCAGAGAATGAACTAAAAGGTTTTAGCAATAAATAGCCATTTATCTTCCGGGTATTCTCTGGTATAAATCCCTCCCTTTGGCTAAATGTTTAAGATTAGATGGGATGTATGAGGGGAGTTAACTGTGCACTGTGAACTTTAGCCTGTATTTTATTTTTTTAAGGCTCTTTTGCAAATACATCAACGTCTGATCCATGAACGTTTCCTTCAAAAACTAATGTTCTAGCCATGTCTCCCCTCGGGTGATTTCCTCATTTTAGACATGAGGAAATCTCATTATACTATTCAGGATTTACTTTCTCCATAATGTTTTTATCATACACATTCCTCACATACAGATACCTCTGTCTCTTTGTGTGTCGGACATGTTTGATGTAGAGGCTGTCAGAACGGCTTTTACCAGGGACTGGAGATAAGAAGCTGTAATTGCTCTGGAGCTGTAGTCAGCAGATGATTATTATTTTTTCTTTCAGGACGCCCTTTTATTTTTTCCGACTTTTCTTGTCATTTTCTCGTCGTAGCACTCTTTTCTTCAATTAAAATACTGCAGCAGATTCTTTGTAGGTTTCAGTTTTTCCTCCCAATTTCTCTGTTCCTCTGCTTTTTTTTATCCTCTTTCAGTAGCAGGTCTGTAAATTTGTGAGCGAAAGCCTGTTTTGCTTTGGGCAGGCTCTTGGTTGGCTGTAATCTGGCAACTGTGCAGGTATGGTGAATAACTCAACACCGAATACACAAACAAGCCAAGTGAGAATGTTTAAGTCCGGACTGTGAGTGCTTCGCGTCACATCTTTTTGGGCCAAGTGTATATCACCGCGGTCAATTAAGAGCTACACTGTGTATAATTTTAGCTTCTCTGCTATGTAAGGCTTTCGCTACATTCCTGTTGTTTCTATCTTACATGAGATTCAGCATTACAGGTGGCGCCAGAATAATTGACCAAGTTTTTAACATCTGCGTTGGCAGGAAATGCTGCCTCTTATCTACATTTAATAAGTGCAGAGGTTTGACAGATTGATGAAGATCAGGAATTTATCGCTGAGCATAATTGTGTCAGTGTGAGTGTATGTGAAATGACTGTTCTCTGTTTGCATGCATTAGTATGATTGTGTAAACTTGCTGAAAGAAGTGTAATCTGACTTTCTCATGTCTGATAAAGGAGAAATTCTCTCCTCGATTTATGGACATCTTGCTAACACAGTCGTCCAGAAGGGCTTTATATGCTCCAGCTTTACGTTTTTTATTCACTTAAACCTTAAACCTGTTCAGGTATGACAAAGCGCCATAAAGGTCCATAAACGCATAGTGTGGTAAGGCTGGTGTCGAATTTAAGCTAAACAGGGTTGGGATGAGCTAAAATACTGACTCCACTACAGACTTTGGCTAGCATAAGAACTGCACTCCTTACCTAACAATAATGTTTATAGACACACTCTTAAACCTAATAAAAAGCTTTTATAAAAAGTGTTAGAATGGGAGAGAGAATGAGACTAATCCTGGAATAGCATCTAAAAACATATACCTATAGACCTATATGTAGGTTCCTTATAAAATACAATCTCTGATTACTAAACTTAACACTACGATCTAGAAATTTCCTGTTCACAGATGTATAAACAGAATAAGCAACTGTGAAATACTAGACAGGAAATGCAGGTTCCTCTGGCATTGCGTAGGGACAGTATTCAGGTGACACATTACTAAGAATCCTCAGTGACATGAATTACCTTTACATAGAAAGCATTTGGCAGACACCCTTATCCAGAGCGACTGACTAATCAGGGGGTTAGGGGCCTCGTTCAGGGACACACCAGTGGCGAATTGGTAGTGCTGGGAATCGAACCCTGACATTTCAGTTGGCAGTTCAACACCTTAACCACTGTGAGTATATTTTAGTTTAGAGGACAGTTGAGGTGGGAGGTTGGAGAGTGAGGGGGAGGGGGAGGGTCGGTTTAGGTTAGTGGAAGGGGGTTTGGGCAAAAAAACTGCTATGGTAATGCATTTTAAAACATAACACATCTTTTTCATTCAGCCTTTGGATGCCTTTTACTTGAGGGTGTTTCTTTATATGGCTATAAGTTTAGAATATAGTGGGCTAGTCTACCAGATGAACTCAAGCTTAAATAAACCATGTTTTTGCTACTGCTGCATACGTACAGGCGTTGCAGGTCATGGATTCTGCTTAACAAAGTACCTGACCGAGCCGAAAACAACTGCTCACATGTATGCTTTACACTGTGTGATGTTAACTCCCATTGGCGTTTGGGCTTTTTTAAAATAAGGCATTCCGCTGCTCTGTCTCTTAACGTGGTGCTAAGGTTAATGATTGAGATGCCGTTTGACCAGATGTGTGTGTACTAACCAATGGTGGCAGGTGAAAGTTGGGACAGTAATGTAAAAACAATGCACAAAAATGCATGCAGTGAATAACAACTATAGAAAGCAAAAGTCGAATCCCGGACATTTTTGGTTATTTGATGCATTTGTTCAGGTCCAAAACGAGGACATGAATGGGAAAAATTGGACATGTTGTCAGCCTAAAGTGTTCCCTTAATAAGACCAGGCTTTGCTTTGGATTATTTGATTGCGTGTGTTCTAAAATTGAGCAATCAGATAATTTAAAGCAATCTATTCTTACTGCATTGTTAATATAACTTTTAATTGCTTTTAAATAATAATTTTTTGTTTTTAATAAGTAATAAGTGTACATAATAAAGTAAATAAGTGGGTTTTAAAGTGTAAATAAGTTGTAAATGTTGTTTTAAAAACCTAAAAGAAGATGCTCAATGTGGTAATTAGCACACATGTTATTAATGTCATGCAAATTAGCACATTTTACTTTTAGATAATTATTTAATCAGCTTTATTTTTATTTTTAGGTAAATATAAATTGTCTTAGTATTAACCAATTGGAGTTTTATCTATGCTGCATCTTTTGTGTTGTTGTTGCGATTAGCGCATTTTTACATTCTAAATCCAAACGTTTTATATTTTTCAAATGTTTCATTTGCAAATCATTGTTTATCCTTCCCATATAAACATTATCTCATTCTCTTATCTCCAGCTATTGTGTATCTGTGTATTTTGGAGACAGAAGCCAGACCAGTTATTAATAAAAGCAATAAAAGTCTCAAAATCAGTATAGTTTCTTCTTTATGCCTCCAGCGTTTGTTTGTGTTTAGGGGAGGCCTGGGACAGGCCCGGACCTTTGTTTGGCACGTAGCAGCATCATTGTAAACATCTCTGCTACACCCTCCTCTACAGGCTGTATACATTGCCATGTTTGGTTCTTGCTGTAATTCAGTTTTGTCATTTTTATTCTTAGTTTTCTCCTCTGATGCATTTTTTGACTGAACACAGAGTTCCAGTTCTGCTTTTAGCTAAATCTAAGCGCTTGAGCTGAATAGAAGATGTTCCTGCATCATTTATCAAACTCAAGTGGCCAGCTGTCAGTGACCATTCATCATTTTAAAAATCCTTTAATTCAACCGAGGCCCTTGCCATAGTGGAGGAAGCCTTTATGGTGTAAACACACTATACAGTTAACCTAAACACAGCTATTCACCAGTATGCTTTTACGGTGAAATAGTTTAGAGAAATATTCTCTCATCAAAGTCCAGATTTAAAGAATTGCCCTTTAGCCCCCCACGCACACACACACACACACACACACACACACACACACACATGTTGCATTAAGTAGTCTAACTTTAATCGAAACCGCTTTCTCTATAGTATGAAATGTAACTGATTATTAGATGTAAATATTTAATGATTACTTAAATTTATTTTCTTTCGCTTTCTGATCAAGCCTTATAACCTAGCTCGCTATAACGTCTTCAATATTTCTGCTGACTAAACAAGCGAAAACATGCATGAATGAATAAGGTGGCTGTTTCATTCAGGCCTGCTTTCTCTTGACGGCTGCTGTGGAGGTGGCAGCGACGAGGTGCACTCAAGCTGGGTAGGAATGTTGGGCAGAGTGTTGTACTCCTAGCCAGCTGGCTTGCATCCGTCAGCGCTTTACAGAGCTGCTACAGTACAGGCCGGTGGTACATTACCTACACCAACCTGGGGGAAAAAAATAGTGCCCAGAAAAGGGGAAGGAGGGGACAAGCGATGAAAGAATGATTTATGCAGCACAAATACGCTGCATATACGCTCCGCTGGCAAATGAGCAGGAAGGCCGTTCTGGCTGTGCGGCCTGGTGCTGGGGTGTCAGTTCATAGGGCAAGAGGCAGGGGATGTTTAACAGGCTTGTGTAAACTAACAGGGGTGGGGCCAGCCAGCTTGTGTTTATCACTGGAAAGAAAAAAACAAGGTTGAGGGCCCCCTCTGGGAGCTCTGCACTGTTTGAAAGTGACATTCTGATTTAAGATTAATAAACACAGTGACCCTTCAGACGCCAGGAGGACATACCCACATGCTGCAAATCTTCTGTTTACTGTTTGAGTGTATGTGTGTGAGGACAAATACATCCACGTGCAATAACATTTGCTAGGGTTTGTGGTGGATGTAATAATGAAATATAAAGGAAGCTCAGAAATCCTTCTCGTCAGTCTGCCACCAGTGTTCCTGTAGCCAGGATGGTTCTTTTACATCAATTTGCTCATGCTGGTTCATGTGCTGATGCTTAATCTTAAATCATTTAAAGCTTTTTTTTTATCCACCAATAAGCAAAGTCCCAGATGGGAAAATTAAATTGGTTCCAGCACTACAAACCAGGGATGCCGGAGGTTTTGGTTCAGCGTCACTTCATCATGTTGACATAAAGTCAAGCAGCTCAAGTTACTTTTATTGCGAAAAAAAAAAAATGCAGAAGGAACTATGGACATTAAAATCCAAAAGTTTGAAAAATAAAAGTTACAATTGTTAAGCTAAAGAAATTTCCACTGAGTAGACACATACTTGTAATGGTTTAATAGATTTTGTGTTGCAAGTTAGAGCCCTTGCAGTCCTTAGAGAGTCTGGTACATTTCCTGAATAAATGCAACCTGGTTCCTAGATGGCAGATGACCAACCACAGACATTCTGGTAGCCCACAGGCAAATATACAATTTACCTCATTTACTCATGATTAAGTGTTGTAAACTTTAATCTGGTCAAAATTTATGTCCTAAACAAGCAAATATGTCACTGTATTTAAACGTGTTTTTACTGTGGTAACATGCAGGGAAGTGTGTATAAATCTGCATGATTCGATATATTGTGTCCAAACTTTTATCTGTCCATGAAACTGAAACGGTTTAGGACTGAGACTAAAAAAGGGTGTGTATATTTGGGTAATAATACATGGTCTCAAAGCCAAAAACATCAGTTGTTAAATCCAACACATTTGTTTTAAATAACATAGACTTTTGAATACATAATGGCTCCCATATTGACGGGTTCCTGACAATGAATGAAGCATAGAAATGGTAGAAAATGTGAACAATAATCTTCCCGAGTGGTTTTAGGCTTAAACAATGCAGTTCCTGTGCTAAAGCAATTTTAGGTGAACGTTATTGTTTCTTTCTACTCCGGTGTGGTTGGATTTGCATTCTTAGCCCGGCACTGATACACAATCAGTCTAGACGATTTGTATTTACATTGAGTTTAAGGTTCCCCCAGTGCCTCAGTCATCATTTTTTTAGTTTAATTTTCTTTATAATGTCCAGTGTCTTTGACCATATTCCCTAGTGCTAGTGCTAGTATCGATCTGGCTGGCTTACCAACTCCTTTTTGCGTCTGTAGGATGGCTAGCTCTCAACACCTGAAGAGGAACAGTCAACAGCTGCTGGGCAGGTTAGGCTTTTAGTCTGACAGGAAATCAATTTGCTCAAAGTCCACTGCTTTACCATGTCAGAATCCAGTCTTTTATGAAGTAAGGATAGTGCTTAGAGCTGTAGGTGAGAGCCATGGGTGTTTTTCCAAAGTGTATTTGTTTTATTTTGCGGAAAGATCAAGGTCATTTACCTAACCTGGAGTAACAGGGTAAAGCTGGATGCGGTATTGATCTCTTTTCCGCAGTGTGCTTGCGGAGTTTGAAGCGTTGCACTTGGGATATTAGAACATCCAGACAAAAGGCAGCCGTAAGGGAAGGGGGGGAGTCAGGATGAAAGCAGAGCAGGCTTGTGTGTTGAGGTAGAGAACAGGGGGCACAATCAGTCACTGCTGCATTCAGGTCGCGCCACATGGCCACTGTTTAACACTGCTTAATCTAAATAGGTAAATGTTTTGTCTCTTCTGTGTGAGTCTGTTTTCCTTTGTGAAGCCTTGTGTCAATTGCTGACATGTAACAGTTAGGATATTTGTGTTTAAGCATAAGGAAAGTTTGTGTGTGTGTGTGTGTGTGTGTGTGTGTGTGTGTGATTGCTTGCTTTGAGGAGAAGTGTAAGATATGCTCTCCTGCTTGGAGACATGCCGGTGTTAATCAGTCTCTGAGGAGCAGGGCTGCTGCTGAAGACCCTCTGGCTGTACCGCGCTGGAAGAGACACATGCTCCGTGTTTGTGCGTGTATGAGTAAGCGAGCGAGAGCTGTTCTTAGCGTGTCCTCAGGGCTGATTATCCAACAGGTTCCAATAATAGTACTATAAAACTATAAAAATAGCAAGAAGAAAATGAGAACAACAACTCCAGAGTAACATCCACTTACTACACCTTGGAATAAAATATAAAATACTATAATAATACAGCAAAAAAATTACATCCATGACTGTTACCTCCTACGCCATGAAATTTTATATATTTTTTTATCACTTTCTTCCAGGAAATGGTGTGTATAACGTCAAATCTCAGTCTTATTCATAAATGAGGCAGATTAGGATTTTTAGCTATGCAGAGGAAGAGATATCTGTAAACTAGGATATTTATTAAAACTATTAATAAATATCATTAAAACATATACATTAATCAATAATGTCAATTAGACACTGTTCGAGGAGATAGCTTATGTCTGGCATACAAGAAATTTTACCCAAGTTAAAATTAGGTAACTGCTAACAACCGCCAGGGTTAAGCACTAGGATCTGCAGAGATGTTTTGATGATCACTGTATGCTAAAAGCCACAGATTTGGTTACGGTTGCCGACACACAGCTCCGGGTTTTCTGTTAGCAACAGACGACTTACTTGTAGCAGCCTAATTCAAGGGCTAACCTCATGGCTCCTGAAACGAGAACTCTTTGTGGATATGATGAAGAAATCTGGTACTATGAGCAGACCTTGTGTGAGGTTTCTTTATATTCTGACCTTGATTGGGAAGATTTCATGCTTTGTAAGCAGTGGTTAAACTGAACAGGGGCTGTCCAGGGCTGAAGCACGTTACATAGGCGTACCCTGTTTTATTTATTTACACTGTTCTCATTCCTACCAGTTCAAGCATTGCCTTACTAGCATTGCTAACATTTAGCTACGACTGCATGTCAGAGTTTTAACAAATCTTTGCTGGTGTCATTAACAGTGTGGAAAATGTGGAAAGGTCGATGCGCTCGGCTTTTTAGTGCCGAGTGTATATAAGATCTTGTTTAATTACATTTTTTGTGCTTAGATTACAAAAGAAAACTGTTTCCTTCCTATGATTTAATCTATGATGCATAAGAGAGAGAGAGAGAGAGAGAGAGAGAGAGTGAGCGTGTTTTTCATATTGTTCATTTGAGCAGACTAAATGTATGATTAGTTCATCTCACGGATCACTTATATTTTTTTATTTGAGTGCTACAAGTTATTAATCATAAATTATTAAATTATTAAATTTCTTTTGATTTTATAGCTTATTCAGTTTGTCACTATTAATAAAGCTAAAATCCAAAATAAGCATTGCATTAACTGTGATTACCTTTGGTAAATATGTTTAACAGTCATGTATTGTTCCATACAGTGTGTATTTTTTATTAAATAGTTGATTATGATTGTTTGATGAGATCAGTGTAAGTTATATAACCTTGACATCTAAAAATCACTTTTAAATCTAGTATGTTTATTTTTACATTTCTTTGGGCATGTAAAACTGTAACAATAAATAGATGGTGGCAAATAGGAGACACTGATTTTACACAGTGTGTGTGTGTGTGTGTGTGTTTGTGTGTACATTCTTGTGAGAGTGAGAGATTGTGACACTCTCTCCATCACTTTATGCTCACCCCTGTGATCCCTGGAATCTTGCTTGTGTGTGTATATGTGGGTCTGTTTCCTTTGGTCTGCTCAAACTCAGAGACACGCAGCCTAGCACCATGGGCCTCCAGTTTCCATGACGACTGTCAAAGATACGTTCTTTCTTTTTTTTTTTTCCTCCAAAAGAAATAGTATTACTCTCCTTTGCTACCATCATTGACTTTCTCGTAATCACTAATAATCATTAAATCCTCCTCCTTTTTTACTGTAAAAGTTCCAAAATGTAGAAATGTAGTCAGTAAAATGGATACCGCAGCTTATCTTTAATTAGTGTTTGACTTACAGGTTGTTTTTAAAGATTGGAGTGAACCCTTCTCAGCTCGGTGAGTGTGTGTATCAGGTGATAGTAGAAGGTTTTTAAATTCTGTTGCTGCCCCTTTTCACATTCACACTGCTTCCCCCTGTTCTGTAATGCTGTGGTGATTGCACAAGTCTCCAGCCTGGCAGAACACTTCTGACAGTTTCCTTGCTAAAGGAGCACACTTCAGATGAAGGGGGAGAGAGAGAAAGAGTGCTAGAGACAGACTGAGAGAGAAAGAGAGAGAGAAAAAAGGAGAGAGGGAGGCTGTTTTATCAATAAACTGACAGAGAGCCAAACCCCACTCCTGATAGGAGTTCGCCTATTAAGCTGGCCAAAGCACATTCCACAGATTCCGAGATTGATAGGAGGTGAGATATTGTAAATCTGCTCTGTGGCAGTTGGAGGACGAAGACCAGGTCTATCTTTCACTGGCTTTTTCCACTTTGTACTGTATCTCTGCTGCTCTGCAGACGTTCTGTCTCTCAGCCATAATCGATCTTCATCAGCGGGCCTTGCTTTTATCAAAGCTACATATTTCAAGGATTACAAATCTTTGCTGATTGGTGGAAAAAAGGCAGAATCGGAAAAGGTCAAATGTACATAGTTTTCATCCAGACCCTTTTGGCAGTTTTTTTCCCCTCTGTGGTGTTTATTGAGTGTTTCACAGATTGGGCCAAGGTTTCTCTTATAGCATTTCGCCGCTGAATGCTTTAAACATACAAACCTTTATAAACTGATTCTGTATAATAACACACTCGTCATGCAGTCCTTCAAAGATGTTTCTGCCTCGAAAATATCTAAACATGCTGTGGACGTAACACTCATCCAAAACCTCTGGCTTATACTCCTATGCTGTTAACCGTTGACCTAGTTCTTTTTTTTTAAAGGTCTCTCTGCTTCTACAGATCTTTACTGTATACGAGAGTGTTTTTACTGTTAGATTTGCAAAATTTACAATTCTGTACTTATAAAAATTCAAAAAATATATTTGCTGTAAAGAACTATGGAAACTGTTAACAGTGTGAATCACGTTATTAATTGGGCTATTTGTGTGCTACACAGTTACAGTCACTTTATCTTTATGAGGGTTGGAGGGATGCAAAGCCTGTCGTATAAACACGGAATATATAAACTACCAGTTTCTTATGCCAGAAAAAAAAAATTAATGATATTTTCCTAACAAATCTAAACAACAAGGCCGGCAGTTTTTTTCAACAATATGGTAATCCGATTGTGTATATTCCTGCCGTTTTCCAAACCTTCACACATAAAGGACAAGCGAAAGAGTGTGATCTAGAGGTCGGCTTGTTTTAACGTGTTCTCTATTACAACGTTGGTAGAAATGGCATAATTCCGATTATGCTCAATGTTTTCCTTATAAAAAAATAACTAAAAAATTATAACAGACTTTTTTTTTAGCCGTGCAAAATGTTTCTTTTGGATGATAATTTTTTGTTAAATAATGAGCTTCTTTTATGTCAAACTTTCAAAGAAGAACCTGTTTATAATTAATCCCGACGTTTGGAAATCTGCTGTGTGCGCATGTGTACATTCACACATATACATATAGTTAAAAGCTGGGTTTTTTGTCTCCCATTTTCCAAACCCGAGTCAGACTGATGAGGTGTTGGATGAGCATGATTTAGTGTTTATCTCTTTTTGGGACAGCCTGCGTTACCATTACCAACTGAAAATAGAAGGAAAAGATTCAAGATCAAAGCAACATCAGACCTCCAAGTGAATTTATTGTGAGTGACTAATGGATAGGGCGAGGTTTAATAACGGGGCATGGTGGCAGTGGATTGAAGCTTCAACCAGGCTGAAGATGCTGTCAGTTAGGTCTCAGCGGAGGAAATGGGCACAAGACTCTGGAGTTTAGCTCTGGATTTAGTTGTTCTGATGTGGTGAAAATAAACCAGACTCTTGGGTTTGCTTAATGCGATGGAACCTAGCAACTGTATCAAAAGCAATTCTTTTTTCTTTTGGAGTGTTAAAAATAAGGATGGTCCTTAAAACCATGATTCAGTAGCTGTCAAGACTCTCAGGTGGGAGCTCATTGTAATAATTAGAGTGATTGAAGGTTTAATGCAGCAAATGTCAATGCTAAGCTGCTAAGCATTTTTTTTTAACAAAGTACTTTAATTTGCTGTAAAACTTGAGATGTTTGCCAGGTTTATTCTTAAGTAATTTATTTCTGAAAAACAGAGACGTTGTGAATCAAGTGACTCTTTGATGAAGAAAGGTTTGGGAAGAAAAACCGAATGGACGGCACCCCAAGCCCCCTGGCTCAGCCCACTGGCCTGCATTGTACCAGGGCAGGAGGGTGGCTCTCCCCCTCTGACCCTCTGCAGCTCCTCGCACTAATAACTGCATTATGCCCTCACACCGTGCAAATGGGCCCTTTTGTTGGCCTGTCTGTGGGTAGGGGGCGGGTGGGAGAATCTCGTAGGGGGCTGCCATGAGGATTTACTTTGTCATTTAAAGAAGGAGGAGAAACTCAAAACACAGGGCCCAAAAAACAGGCACTCCTAGGAAAGGCCGAGAGAGAACCTTTTCTATACACAGTATTGTTCAGCTGGCTTTGTGGCTGGAATATATTATCATCAAAACCTCAGCTGTATTGGAGATGATACTTAGCCAGAAAGAGAGAGAGAGAGGGAGAGAGAAAGAGGGAGAGAGAGAGAGAGAGAGAGAGAGAGAGAGAGAGAGAGCATTAAGGTTCTTTAGGAAATCAAAGTTGCATAGCAAGACCATGGGTCACATGACAAGCTGCAGGATGCCATTTGCTGCAAATGTTTTTTTTGTCTTTTTTTGTGTTCAGGCTTGTTACTAAATAAAACATTTTTAATTTATTAATAAAATTATTTACTAAAGTTAGTCATAATAGTAATTTGGACTGGCAACAAACTTTTATTTATCTATTTTTCTGTATTCTACTCTGACCTTGAGAGTTTAGGTGAAGTTAACAGTATTAATTGGTCAGATGTTCCCTACAAAATAAGAATTAAATCATCTATAAATTACATTTAAACATTACCATTAAAATCAGCTCTGAAATTAAAGGGCTTTGATGCGTTTAAACAATAGAAGAATATATTTATTGATGTGTTAATATGTATTATTTTAATTAGTAGTCACAGTCTTAACTATATTAGCTTCCGGATAGAGACTTGGGTGTGTATGTGACACTGCTTAACTTTCAGAGCATGATGCAACTATGTGAAAGCTGAAAAATGGAGGAATGTTTCTAAGATGAAATCGGTACCACAATCAACTTTTTTTCTTTTCTTTTTTTTTTTGTTACCTTTTTTTTAGCCTTTTTCAGCACACCGTGTGTGTCAGTGTGTTTATCATCAGGGAAGAATACAGTCTCTATACATTTTCAACTTCTTCAGGAATGAAGAAAGAAAGAAGAGCCTGTCTTAGAGGAGTGAGGAAGGACACGGTGATCAGAGGGAGAGAAAGATAAAGGGAATTAAAGGAGGAAGAGCGGGTGAAACAAAGGAAGAAAAGACAGATAAAGCTATCAGCTGGGATGAACCCGGCAGGAGGGTGACCCCCTTTCCTCCTTCCTTTCATTTGCTGTCCATCCATATCTCTATTGCTCTTTCCTATCACTCCATCTTATATCTCCTTCCTTCATCATGTGCTCTAGACCTCATGCCATAGTAGCTCTCATTCTCTGTAGTTTGCACAATAAAGATAGGATGGCATCGGTGACACGTGCATGCTTGACCTTGCCAGTGCTTTGCATGCAGACCAAGAGGCCACCAGGAGCTTTACTTACCTGCAGGGTAAAGCTGTACATGTGTATTAATGAGTAAAATTAGCAGGATGAAAGCTGTAATAATAGAATGTGGCCTCTGTTAATCCGATTTGCTTGCTCATAACATCCCATAATTTTATCGGGGTCAGAGCTGGAGAATTTACATTACTGAGCAATTTTTGCAAATATTATCCTGCTTATTGTCTGCAATAGTGGTTAGGTTGATACTACATGTTCAGGTAAGGTCTACATGAATGTGGCTGTGAACATGGCTCAGCATGGGCCCCATGCACAGCAAGCGCTGTGTTTTCTGCCACCTTTTTATCATAGCCAATATGAACTTTTTCCACAAATGTGTGTTTTACAATAGGATTGGACCAGATGAGATAGTCACGCCTATTAGTGAGCCTTAGGTGCTTTAACTGTCTCACTGGTCTTACTTGGATACCTTTTGGTGGGTGCTAACTACTGCCTACCAGGCACAAACCTACAAACGTACCCAGACATACAGCCATCATATTTTGGCCTCTGTCATTGTTACTCAGATCCTGTTGCTAGCCCAAATTTCCTGTTTCCAACAACTAGGAGACTAACTGATAATGTGCAGCTTAATATATCTCACGCCATGGTGTTTGGCATCGCAACAGAATAATCAATAACATTTAAACCACCTGTCAGAGGATAGATTTTAGTTGTTCTTTGTGTCTTTTGTTTTAAATCCTTAAATATATGCAATATTATGATGAAAGGCTGGCAGGCGTATGGCTTAGTCTCTAATCTCTTAATGACGGTGGAGACAGTGGTGTGTAATAGCTTTACGAGCTCTATAATGGTGTCTGAAATAGCTACTGTCTGTGGTGAGGACCCGACTAAAACCTTCACCCTCCATTACCTCCAACTTCTCAACCAAAAAGCTAGAGAGTAGCCTTACTGTTTCCCAGAAATTGTTACCTTATCCTCTGACCTGTATGTACAGAGGAGAAATTTCCTTAATCCCCTTTTTGGATGGGGGAGTAGAGAGAGAGAGAGAGAGAGAGAGAGAGAGAGAGAGAGAAAATGGAGAGGAGAAATAAAGTAGAGAGCAGAATAGGGAGTAAAGTTTATATGTGTGTGTGCTGTTGGTGGTATGTTAAAGAGTATAGCGGTATTTACATCCCATTACCACATCATTCAGAGCCATTACCATGACAAGCTAGGCTGCAGGGCCCCAGGCTATGCTGGGAGAAAAGGAACAATAGTCCTCCTTCTGCATGTCCAGAGAGAAAGAAGGGGGAGATGGAGAGGTGAAGATAAAGGCGGCGGTCGAAAGAAACATTCGGGAGGGGTAAGAAATGAAACTGGGATACTGCAAACCTCTAAAGAAGGAGAGTTTGAACACAGGATGTTGAGCATTTTTCCCTGTGGGGTGTCCTGATGATTGATCTTTGCTGAGAATTGAAAAACTAACAAACTGAGCATGATGAAAACTTTTATTTTAACTCTTGATTATTCTTCTTAACGAATAAGGCGCAACCTTCGCCATTCCTTATAGTTAAAATTTCATTGTATTTTTTCCTTAACAATTAATCAACAATTAATCGAGTCTATGATGAGAAATTCTTTGCAGAATGTTTGCATTACATCTGTCTACAGTAAGTGTGGCGGCCAACTGTACAAAAAACAACACTAATATGCTAAACTATTTTATGCTTGGCTCTGATTCCTATTGTTACTGAGAGAGGAGTGAGTCTGGATCATGTTCAGAACTGTTGTCGGCCTGAGAAAGGCTGAAAGGCTGAAGAAAACTGATATCACCCCCACCTTGTGACCAGCCTCCCTTTTTTTGCCTCCTCTCTTAATTTCTTTGAGGGAAAAGCATAAGAACCCCCTCCTCCTTTGTCCAGCACCTCTCTTTCACTTCTCTGTCTTCCTCTTTTTAGCTTAGCCTTCAGAGCACTAATGCATTCATTCCCCTGGCCGTCCCACCTTTCGAGCAGAGTCCAGCACAAAACCACAACTGTTCCCCAATTCATGCATATTAATCAGTCAACACCCCTTTCCATTAAAACTCAGAGACTGCTACTGAATTGCTAACTGACAAACAATTTTCCCACCTTCTCCTTCTCTCCTCTCTGTGCTCTCTCTCTCTCTTTTTCTCTCTTTCTCTTTTCCCTTTCTATGTTTCTTCAGGAACAGGCCATACAGAATCTGTCATCAGGATATGCTCAGTGTCTTGACCCTAATCGATTGCAAGGTCAGAGGTCATGAAGCAGGAACCTTAACTCAATTGTGTCATGTTTCTTTGGAAAAGAATTCACCTCTTTCCTTTCTCTCTCACTCTCTTTCTCTCTCATTATATTCTTCATTGTTTAAATCCGAGTTTACTATACATAATATAACATACGCCCTTAAGCTTTTTTTAGCCTTTCTACGCAAACATATCTAATAAAATATCCCAATATAATAGTTTACACATCATATAGTCACATCGTTTACATTTATGGCATTTGGCAGACGCCCTCATCCAGAGTGACTTACATTTTTCTTTTTTATATAACTGGGGGTTAAGGACCTTGCTCAGGGGTGGCTTGGTGGAGCTAGGATTTGAACCCACAATCTTCAGGTTGGTAGTTCAACACCTTAACCATGAGCCACCACTTCCCTGGCTTATGGGGTTTAATATAACGTTAAGTTAGTATATACTTCTCTCGGCACTCTGTCGCGTTGTTCTAAATGGCCATCAGGTTGTTAATACGACCCCAGTGCCATTAGATAGCTCTCTTGTTGCACACAGACCTTATCTGCAGACCACCCGTCTGTGCTGACCACCTGTCTGAGACGCGAGAATATGGTTCCCGTCAGACACTGCTGTGCTTTATGTTCTGCTGAGACTGGTTTGGACACACACATGCACTCCAGGATTAAATAACAGGCTCTGAATGCAGTCATGCATGAGGCCACATTTTTTTTGGCGGAGCCATGATTTCGGAAAGTTTTCAGATGTGCAGATGATGAAAGACGCACTTACACACACTTCCAGTCACTGCTTTTTTTAAAGTCATAAGAGGCATAGCTTTCTCTGAAACTTTGTGTAGAGACACAATTCATGGCACCGTTACAATTAAAGATTTATTGCAGAAATTAGCAACATGGTTATTTTACATTTTCTAACATTTTTCCCACATAAGGTTCAGTACATACATTTTACTTTCACATTAAGCAGTTACATAGTGAGGTAGATGAGTTTACTTTCTCAACACGTGGCCAGCCTTCAGATCATGTCCGAAATTAAGGAAATAACCATATTTACAGAGTAGGAAAGAAGGTTTACACTGTTAACAGTGTGTTACTATGCTTTTACTCCCAGCATTAGTCAAAATTAGTCTCTATTATTAAATCTAGATTTTAGTCTATATCCAATAGTAGTTAGATGAAGTGTCCCTAATAAATCAATTAAACAAAGAGCCCACATGTTTAAATAAAGCTTATAATTAACAGAACTGCCAGTTTATCCAATGTGCATTTTATAATTAAGCAAAATAAAACTGTTTTCAAGCTTTTTGTAAACACAGTATGTAACTGGATCATTGTAAAGATTGTGGAGGAGCACAAACACATGTCAATTCCAACAACACACAAGTGAGGGGTGTTTGCCGTGAAGCTACATAAGCATGCCTACACATAGCACATGTGTGATGATAAATAGCAGCTAATGTATAGCAAACTGGGTGGGACAACTGTGTTTGAGAGCATTTAAACGGAGGTCAGTATTGAATGATTAACTTTTGATTTTATAGCGACTTTTATGTGAAACATACTTTGGTTTTAGGCAAACGTGTCATTATAGCAATAAAGGCAAAGAGAATTGGATTGATTATTGTAATGTTAGGAATGTTTATTGGGTTGATATGTTTTAGGTGTATTAGGTGTGCAAGCTCAAAAGGAAATAAAATCAAATCTATCTATCTATCTATCTATCTATCTATCTATCTATCTATCTATCTATCTATCTATCTATCTATCTATCTATCTATCTATCTATCTATCTGTCTGTCTATCTGTCTGTTTGTCTGCCTGTCTGTCTGTCTGTTCAACCATCTATCCATCCACTCATCCACCACCACCTCCACCACCACCATCTATATCTATCTATCTATCTATCTATCTATCTATCTATCTATCTATCTATCTATCTATCTATCTATCATGTTTGTCATCAAAGTAAAATTTGCTTTATAACTATAGTCTTTTTATTTCCTAATTATTACTATGTTATTGTTAAGATTTATTGGCAGTGCAATACTGGTGTATAAGTAAAAATACCATATAGTTATTGATTACGTAATCAATTTGTTTATTGCACACTAGATAGGGAATAGGTCAGGAGTTTTTTATTTTTATCAAACACAATGCATATGATGTCCCAGTTGAATAAACAGTACTTGCTTGATGTTTGGGAAGCTGTAAGTCTGTTTGTGCAGCCCCCAGTCGCTATTACTGACAGGGCTGGTACAATTTTGATGATGTCATACACCAGGCCAGCCTCCTTTTGTCTGAGTTGTGGAAATCTCCCACAGATTCCCGATGCTTGTATCTCATCTCAGAGCTGCAAAGCTTTCGGTTTATCTAGTCACCTGTCTGGATAGGTGTGTTAGGCTTGTGGTGCCACCATGCAGCGGAAAGAGTGAAGACTACAGGAACCACTGAGAAAAATCAAAGACGTGCTCTGTTTTAAATGCTATAAATGCAACCAGCTGAGGGGAAAAAATAGGCACTGGTATGTGCTAGGTGTATAGGTTATAGTTATAGGTTTTGATAGAAATGGCACCTTAGAATAATACCCCAAAACCCTTTCTGTGTAAATATAGAGAGCATCAGTTAAACTGCAGTTGATCCGGAGAGATGGAGAGAATAGGAAGACAATGCTTAATGTGTGTAATGGACAGAAGATGTGTTTACTTAAAGAAAGCAGGACTTTTCTTTCAGCACACCGGTCTGTTTTTCGTCTGCCTCCTGCACTGCTTGTTTGCTCCAGCTGCCGGGATGTGGAACTGGCTAGAGTGAAGGAGAAGGAAAATAAAAATAGGTTTGCAAGAGAAAGAGAAGTGATTTGTGGTGAGAAAGAGTGGGGTCGATGTGGTGCTGCTTTGAAGTTGAATGAATTTGGCTCTGTGTGTGTGTGTGTGTGCTTGTTTGTGGGTAAATCCCAAAGCTAAGAAGGGGGGAGTTTACTTCTTTGAAAGAAAGAACAGAAGCAAAGAGTGAAAGAGACAGTAAAGGCTATGGCCAAGGGACTGATGGACAGAGAGTGAGCAAGGGAGAGAGAGAGAGAGGAAGAGAGAGAAAGAGAGAGGTTTGAAGACATCTCACTGGAGTTTGGAGCTGATAAAAATACTTCATTAAACTACCGCTCATGTTTTCCCTTCTCTCTGTTCCTCTCGTTCTGGTACCATGTTTGACCCTTCAAGAAAAAACGTGTGCGATTTACACTTTAATTCTGTTTAATAAGAATAAAACCGGTGTCAGACTAAGATACTTTGCTTTCATTTCTCCTTTTCCCAATTTCTTCTATTTAAATGAAATGACTTTCTTACTTCCCCCACACTGTCCCTCTGTCTCATTTCTCTCATTTCATCTCTCTCTCACCCTTTCGTTTGCACACTTACTCTCTCCCTCTCTTACATACAGCATTCCTATACCCCACAAAAGGCGAAGTGTATGTATGGAGGCCCTCTTTCCCCTGGCCACATGACTGGCTGATACTGAAAATAGGGCCCAGATCATTGGGGCCGCCTTGTCTCTCTTTCGATACTGCTCTTAAATCCCACACCTCATGTCGACTCTGGGAAATTTGACCATATTTACTGTAAAATAAATCACACCCAGTCAAAGTATCAGCTTTGTTCTTAATAGGTACGACTGCTGAAATGAGTGAGGATCATATTAAATCTATATTTGCCCTCCAGACTGATTTAACAAGCCCTGCTGCGTGCGAGTTTGTGAGTGTGTGTGTGTGTGTGGGGGGGATTTAGGGTCCTTGTTGGAGTGGTGTTCTTGGCACGCATTAGGAGAGGTTACTACAGTTTGTGGAGACATTAGCATCAGACCACATGGTACTGGGCCATTCAAAATAACGGTGATGGCATTCTAGCTGCTCTTTCGCCAACACACTGCACACTGCAGATCTGATCCCAGTCTGTGGAAATCCGCTCAAAAACACCTGATATTTTTAAAGTCATTAATAAATTTCTTACTTTCCAGGCATGACTTATAGATCTATAAATAATCTATAAATAATATAACAAAGGGAATAATTCTTCGCATGTACTTGACGCATGTCTTAAGTATTGATCGTGGGTTTTTTCCCTTTGTTGTTGTTGTTTTTTGTTTTTTTTAAAGGGTTGACTGAGGAATTTGCTCGGTATTTGAGACATGTTTTCCTCTGATTTATTACATGCAGACAAATGGTGTTTGTTTTTGCAAGGTCTGTTCTTGTGGTTTTGCTCCAGATATAGTGGAACACCTCAGAGACGGTGGCTTTATGTAGTCTCATTTATAAGATCCATCTACTACACAGAACAAGATAGATTAGGAAGTCCACGCTGGAAGATTATTTTTAGGGATTCGGTTCAGTATAAGAAGGTCTATGTTAAAATAAAACAAGATAACGAGACTAATGTTAAGATAAGACTAATATAAAGATAAAATACTGATCATGATTGATCAAACTAAAGAATTATTACTTTAATTTTCTTCCTAGGTCTAGAGAGGAGAAGAAATATAGCTTCCTGGTGTAGCCTTATCACGACAGAACGTTAGATCCCACATGTCACTTCAAAAGGTGTGGAATTCGGGTGTGTGTGTCTTTTCCAGTGCCGTGATCATTTGGGTGCCTCAAACAGCTGCATAAATAGCATTAAATACTGGGCAGCCTCTTGGCTCGGTTGGGGGTCACTGTAAGGTCTGTGTCTTTCCTTTTCCTTCCTTCTTTCTTAAGTTTTCTTAGCTAGTTCCCAGCTTGCTGGATTTTTGATTCACGGTTTCTTTATCTGTTTTCTGAATTTCAATAGGATTCACAATTGTAAGAACGTTAAAAGAATGATCGTTAATAAAAGCATGACAACACAAACTGAATTAAAAGGTGTGGGTTTTATCACATACAAATGAAAAAAGTTAGATAGGCTCCAACCCTCACCTTAATTTTTTAAATACAAATTAAGTTCTGTAATTTTTACAAATTTGCATGTATGACGAAAGTGGATAGAGAGAAATTTGCATACTTTGTAAGGCGTCTTTGTAATAGCATCTTTAACAACACACCGAAGTTTAAACTGGAGATATTGGTGGCTCCTGTAACGCAAATAAATGTACGGAAACTCTTCATTTTGCATGTCTACTAAAAGCTTTTAAAAATTTGCCCCCTACTAACTATTCTTATTCATGTTTTTCTGACTAAACAAATAAGCTTCTGATTGATGTGGGACTATTGTACATGTTTACGTTGTACACTGACGCTGTCTCTCTGGTGATGGATCTGTTGTTTAGCAGCCCAAGGCAGTTTCCTCTCTACAGACCAGCGAGAAAAGATTCTGTTGTTGGAAGGCTATTTCAATCCTGTTCCGCCTGTATGCAGGTTTGGGGTTTGGGAGGGGGCTTTCAGACCCTTACTGCAGTCCATGGTGAGGGCGGAATGAGTGTTATTGCAGGAATGCAGAGCAGCCCGCCACATCATGTGAGCCACACAGAGCAGGGGAACCCCCTTACGAACTCTTACAAGGCATCCTTAAACGCTAACAGAGCATTCATTTAGAGCTATCTGGCCAATGATCGGTGGGCCTCCAGAGAATGTTTTAGAATTAGAAATCGGTCTGGGATGCTGCTCAACAGAGAGAGTAAAAGGTTCATTTATTCCCACAGTTTGTAAAGAAATTGCTACCATGGTGTGCGGAAACAAGGTGTCTGATCTCAGTTTATCTGATGGCACCGGTTGTATTATGCAGTGTTTGTTGAGAACAGCTCCACTTTGCTTACTGTTCCTACTCGTGTGTCCTCTTGGCTCTCAGCGTAGCCTGCAGTGTTTGTGTTTAGCAGATCAGCATGCACACCTATCTAACAGATCAGCAGGGAATTGCGGTGAATTGCAGCCGTGCTGGCAAGCATTTTTTTAAACCGTTGGTGTCTACAAGAGAAGAAACACAAGAGTGTTTGCATTGCTCTAGATCTCTCCTCAAGGTACCCTGCTTGATCAACAGAGAAACAAGACCCCTGGCTCGGAGCTCTTGACCCCGCTCTGGCTCCTGCCTGGCTGAATCTGAGGCTGCCCGCTGGAGTTTTAGCTGTCAGCAAGATACTATCTAACAGGCTGCTTTTTGAAAGAAGGGGCTTGAAAAAGCTTTGAGACATTCAGGAAATATGCACTGAACTCCATGGGACATGGCAGCCATGACGAAAAAGCTTAATTGTTGCTGAGTGATTTTTTTTCTCTTGCAGCTGAACAAAGTTTAGTCATTGCAGCCAATTTCCTGTCAGAATTTGTTTTCTTTTTTTTTTTCACACCACTGACCTCGCAGCACCATCTCACTTTTTGGAGTCTCTTAGTAACTTTCCCACACCTTCATCCCTTCTTTCTCACACCCTTATATGTATTTACTATCACTCCATACCATTTGGCCATTTTGTCTCTATTTTTAGGGTTTTTTTAGAACAACACTTTACTTCCTGTGCTTTTGACTTCTTCCTAGCTTTTGTGTAAAACCATTCTTCGTACAATGCCATAGATTTTCAGCTAAGTACCCCTTAATAAAAGCTTCGACAACCTTGTGTTCAGTATCGTGTGCTGGGAAAAAAAATTAAACCCCAAACTGTCGGCTGTCGCAGAAAAACAAGAAGCAGCAGGAAATTTGGAGAAATAAAGCAGGAATCTCTTAATCTCTTGTCCAAGTAGGAGGGGATTAAAATACCCCCCAGGGCCTCACAGCAGGGCCTCCCCCATCACCCCCGTTAAAATCAGGCTCAATAGCATGCCAGGCTGAACACGACCCCGCTGGCCTCTGCTGGCCAGGCCCCGCTCTTTGGAACAGGTCCTGAGCCCTGTCAGTTCACCCTATTGTGACTCGAATTAACCCCCTCTGCACCTCAAAGGCCATCTTTTTCCTCTAATTCCCCCCGCTTCTAGTTTTTCCAGTTCGCTCAACCCCCTGATTAGCCTCAAACACCCCCATCTTCTTCACACTAAATGTGTCCTAACCACTGTTGCTTCCCACCAGCTGCTGTTTAGTCACCAACTGCATTTGCTACATATTAAACATTCCTCAGCAGGAATGTTTAGCGATGCTCTCTTAGAACTTTAGAGCTCTCCTGAGCTCAAGTTACTTCATGCGCTTCTTATTTTGATGTGGGTTTACTCAAAGTTCTCGGTTAAAAAAAAAAAACAAAAAACCATGACAGTAAGTAGATTTCCAGATCAAAATTTTCTTTTAGTCAACTTGACTGGCATCTCATCCAGCAGATATTCCACCTCTTACTCAGGGTTCCTGGAATAGGTTTAGGATTTACAGCAACTCCAAACCAAGATAAAACAGTTGCTGAAGATGTATGAATAAATAAACATTCCTCTCTCCTCAGATGGTATTATAGACATACCACATTCCTTAAATTCTAGCTAGCCTGATATGTTTGAGTGGTTTTAGTCTTTTCTGCCAAGTCTTTATACTGACTTTAAAAATCATTTCAAATCCCTTATGATGTATTGCCTGACGTGACATTAAACCTAAATACAGAGCACTACCTTTAGACATATGTTTAGTTACTGGTAAAAGTTTCAAAATGTATCAGACCTTGCAGAAACATCTGTAGGTCACCCTTAAATCTTCTGTCAGCTTATTTCATACACCACTCTTCTCAGATTCATCAAGCTCTATTACATTTACCTTATCCAGAGCGACTTACATTTATACAACCAAGCAATGGGGGTTAAGGGCCTTGGTGGAGGTGGAAATCAAACCCACAATCTTCAGGTTGGCAGTCCAACACCTTAACCATAAACCATCACTTCCCGCTGGATTAACATTGTTGTTTTCTTAATTTCTCTCCATTATTACATTGACATAGAGAAAGAGACAGCATAAGAGCCTTGGATAAACAGATTGTGAAATATCTCTGAAGAAGAGCTTCTTTAGAAAATGTCTTCCTTCACTTCAAGGAGTGAAAATAAACTAAATGATATCATCCCAGAAAAAAACTGCAAGATAAATCCACCTCCGCAGTTACACTCCTTACTTTTAGTCTAACAAGCATTAAGGCCAGTGTTTCGAACATGCTGAAAATCTGTTTTTGGATTATAATTCACAGCATTATGCATTGATCTCTGTCTCTCGACTAGATATACAGCATAATGACGCCATTTTTTAATTTACAGTTGCAGATATTTACAAATACTCTATCAGCCAGTGATACGGTTTTTGTTGCTTTTTTCCCCTTTTAATTTTTTTTCCATTCAATTCATCTGACTCATAACTACATAACACTGCACACACACCACTCATGGATTTTTGTATATAAACTACCCGACACTCTTTGGCTACAAACCTTTATCACACTGAAGTTTCATGATTCTCATGGAAAAACCTTTGGAAATTTGGTTTGCCAAGAGAGACATGAGGTTTTCTCTCAGCAACTACATTAAACTAATGATTCCACCCTGCAGCTTTTAGGTCTCTGCAAACATGTCTGAGGACTGGCTCCATGCTCCAGCTGATAGTATCTTTGGGCCGATGCAATGGCTAGGACTTTGTAGTTCCATATGAAGTTAAGAAAAGGGGCTTAGACATTCCTAAGGTTGTATATTGTGTAGGAGAGAGCAGGAGCCCTTAACTGTATAAATCCCATAACTTTAATGCAAAATATATCCAAACAAATTGAACAGTATCATTACTATAGAATGTCTTACCTGTAAAAAACATGTCTGCCTGATGGCTGCTTTGTTGGACCATTTATTGATCCTGTACTTGAATTGTACACTTATTAATATTACAAAAAAAAAAAAAAAAACCCAAACTGAAAACAGAATTAACAATACTTAAAATAATAGAATTATTTATAGCCAAAAAAGGAATGTTTAAGAAAACTATGGGAAATGTGGTGGCTCAAATGGTTAAGGTGCTGAGTTGCTGATCTGAAGACCAGAAACACCTGGGTTCAAACCCCACCACTGGCAAGCCAGCCATTGTTGGGTCCTTGAGCAAGACCCTTAACCCTTCCTGCTCCAGGGGCACTGTATCAATAGCTGACCCTGCACTCTGACCCCAACTTATAAGATGGGATATGCGAAAAAAAGCATTTCATTGGCTCTGTACATGTACCTTGCACAATGAATTGAATATTATTATTATTATTAAAATATCTATCATATACAAATAAAACAACTGATTGTAAAACATATTATATAAACCCAATTTCCCTGTGAATCAATGTACAGTGGTATAAATTAACACACTTCAGCTCCAGCTTTTAACTATTTTTCTGGGGAAAAATCAACATGATTGTACATTTGTTTTAAATGGCGTGTATGGCATTGTTTTTAGAATGACTTTGATGAGAAAAGTATATATGTCATTATTATTTGGAAAGACTGCTAGCGTCCGTACCTGGAAAGGCGGATGAACTAGCTAGACAGTCGAAACTTTGCACATAATGCACTTTTGAAAAAATGTTTTGACAGATTGTTTGTGTTTCTGCCCTTACAGGCAAAAATCTTGTTGTACTTGTTGCAACCAGCATTCTCTGCATCCTCACGCATGAAATGCAACCATGCTTTTAATACTTTGGCTTTCTTTCCCATCGTCACTTTATTAAGAGTAAGCTCTCGGTGTAGTTCCGGACAGACACCTGGAGAAGTACATTTTTTTTTTATATTTTCGCAAATTAGTAATAGCTGGTCAGGTCAAATGAGCCTGATAATGTTTCTTAAGCAATTAGGAATTAATCGGAAATGTAATTTTTTAGCAGAACCGATTGAATCATAATTTAGCACCAGGGCCATTTTAATGTAATCATTTTAGTAATCATTCCTATTCAGAGCTGTTGCGCGCCGGACATCCCATCTTGTGGACTTTTACCAATCCACTCACTTCTATCTTCTACTTTATTTCCTGTCTACTTACTGTCCAGTTAAAAAGACCCGCTAAAAAAAAAGCAAGAACTGTTACTGAAAATTGTATGTAATTTATATACTTATTGTAAAGTCTAATAAAAATTTATATAAAAGTTTTAGGCAAACATTGTAGTATTACAACCTTAATTGGACTAAACTTTTAATATGTTTAAAAGTGCAAAATATTTTAATTAAACAAACTAGACTAGACTATATTTGTTGTTTATCATTTATAAATATTAGATTAAACGTCCTTACTTAAGTATAATGTACAGCATTTACCTTGGAGATCAGATGACTCTACTTGCTAACGCGCATATCTGACAAGCTATTGAGTGAGACAGCTATAAGTCATGTCTTAAATCTAAAAAAAAAAAACCCTGCTGTTTCCTTTTTTTCAGTGTTTTTTAACTTGTCATCATCCCAGACTAGTTCTGTGCTCTGGCAGTGGTAGCTTAAATCGTTAAGGCTCTTGGTTGCTGATCAGACAGTCAGGGTTCAAGCCCAACCACTGTCTAGCAAGGCCCTTAACCTTCTACAGAGGTACCATATTACGGCTGACCCTGTGAACTGACCCAAACTTCCTTGGTTGCGGTATGCAACGAAAAGCATTTCACTGTGCAGTAATGACTTTAGGTCTAAAATTAATTCACATTACAAAATGAAAACAGCCTCACGTTGTGTCAGTCCCGTTTACACGCTACCTTTAAAACCTTTGTCTGTCACACAAAAAAAAAGTTTTAGGCATCCGTAGCAAACGTTTTGAGAGATGTTTTAACAAATCAGAGCCACCGTACATGCAAAACTCAAAATCGGAATGCAGAATCACTGCTGTAGCCTATTTCAGCCTATAAGGTTAGCCTATTAGGTTTCATTGTCTGGCGTACATCTTTTTAATGCCACAAATTGGGGTGTGTGTGGACGTCTATGTCTTAGACATACCGCCAGACTCTGTTGGGGATCCAGTGGTTTATGGAAATTGGTGGTCCTGTTTTATTATGTGGCTCCAGTATCACTATCAAAGTATCTAACTGAGCCACTGACATCCTGAAATAAACATTGAATCTCTGACGAATTTTTAGAATAACAAATATACGAAAGGAAATTTTAGATTTAAGACTTACAGTCCCTGCTCATGA
Source organism: Bagarius yarrelli (assembly GCA_005784505.1). Taxonomy (NCBI): domain Eukaryota; kingdom Metazoa; phylum Chordata; class Actinopteri; order Siluriformes; family Sisoridae; genus Bagarius; species Bagarius yarrelli. The sequence goes on from VCAZ01000023.1 coordinate 844,188, forward strand.
ATAGCAACAGTACAATCTAATGCTACTACCATGTTTTACTGTGCAGATGGTTTTGTCTAAGTGATGAGCTCACGTATACGTATAGGATTTGGCAGACATCCTTATCCAGAGCAACTTACATTTATCTCTTTTATACAACTAAGCAATTGGAGGTTAAAGGCCTTGCACAGGGGCCCAACAGTGGTGGCTTGGTGGTGCTCGGAATTAAACCCCTGGTCTTTCCCCGTCCAACACCTTAACCATTAAGCCACCACTTCCCCAGCTTCATAAGATCAGAAAGTTCAGTTTTTGAACTAAAGCTTTGGTTTATTGTTGTTTATTGATTCTCCAACATGCATATTAGAAAAATTGTAGTAAAGTTGCAGCTTTGGTTAATTAGTTTTTACTATATTAGTATAAATAGTCACATTTTTAATGCTTTCCTTAATGCTACCATCCTTAATTGGTTACTGGCCAGTTGTTAAGTAGGTTTAAATTTCTATCCTTTTAAAATATGGGATGTTTAATGTTTTAAATATTTAATAGCCAAACCTTATATTTTATATATTTCGACAAATTTCTATATTATTTCATAACGCAACATTTAATACACAATTATTTTTAATCACACAAAGGGAAAGAAAATAGATGCATTTTCTGCAGTGTGGTGAGATTTACATAGCACACACATGCCTTCGTGTATAACCTTAAAAGAACAATATCAAATTTTCATTATGACAAAAGTCAGTTAATCTCTCCGGCAAATAATCCTCGTTAAAACCTTAGGAAAAAATCGCTTTACTTAAGCACATTCAGAAGCTCACAATGGCAGCTCGGAGGTCATGTGTACTCACTAACCCAGTGTCCACCTGATAAAACAGGGCCTGGATTTTGTAGTAAAATCTGAGGATATGTAGAGGTTAAATGTTGAAGAATATATTAGAGTTTTTAAATGCAGCTCGGAGACATGTGATAAAACTTGTTGTGTTTTTCATTTTGAATGAATAAAACGATTGCACTTTATATTTTTTTAAGCTTTTGGTCATCTGTATGTGAGGTTTTCCTGTTCTTGTTTGATGGTGATGTTGTTGTTTCATGTTTATTGTTTTGTTATGTCTAGGCTTAGCTATGCTATGCTAGCTAGCTAAGCTAGCCTAGGCACTTCATGTTTGTTTAATTTCCGTTTTGTCCTCATGTCTTCCTGTCATGTGATTCCCTTTGTCCTTGTGTCTTGTTTTTATTGGTTGTTTAGTCTTGTGTTTGTGATTGTGTTTAGGTGTGTCTTGTTTAGTTAATGAGTTCTGTCTGTATATATACCCCCGTGTATCCTTGCCTGTTGGTGGATGTTTGTTCATGCACCACTGTGGTGAGAGCTTGTTCATGCTTCTGGTTACGCTAATGTTCCTGTTCCTGTTCCTGTTTAGTCAAGTCAAGTTAAGTTTAGTTTAGTTCATGTTTGTTGTTTGTCTTGTGTTTTTGTAAGTAGTTCACGTTGTGAATAAACTGCACTTGGGTTCAATACGTCTCGCCTCAATAAAGATACCGTGATTCAAGATAGATTAGAGTTTTATTTGGATGATAAATGCCATATTATACAACATTGTAGCAGCTGCTCCAGACAGTTGCTTCATTACAGAACTGGCGTTCATCTTTACAGTTATAGAAGCATGTAATTCTATAGAATTATATCCTTTTAATATGATTGTTCTTCTTTGTAATTTCTAACCTCTTAGGAACCGAGCATTGCTTGTAGATAAATATTAGTGCACACATACAGTACATGCAGCGTGTAGTGTTCTCATTAGCGCTGTGTTTGATCAGCTGGATTGTCAGACTGTGAGCCGAAGCTCTGATCCAGCTCATTTAAATCTACAGTCACTCATGCATAAACATTCTCAGCCTCTTGTTTGTTCTGTTTATATTTTGATTCCAAATTCTAGGTACAATTTTGGTGTTTGTGTGTAATTTTGTCAGTGTCCCTCTGATATCGGCAGACCAGGATTCGATATGCTGCTTATGTGTAGCCAGGGATGGACCAAAATACACCTCGATATGTTGTGATAAACAAAACAATACACACAAATGTTTATAAAACAGTTTCGGTCAGCACCAGGGTGTAGTGTGTTTAAGGCAATCAATTAATGGACATGGAAAAAAATACAAAAAATGTATATTTTATTTAGAATGAATTAATTTTTAATGTAAATATTAAAGTGGATCTGTTTTGTCTTTGACGCATGCTCTAATTAGATTTTTGTGATTAAGAACAAAATATCGTCGGTATTTCGTTGTATTGAAAAGGGTGGAATTTGTGCAAGTTTGTGGTTACGGGACACACATTTTGGTGGAGTGTTTTTTCAGTCTAGGGCTGTGGGGAAGTGGTGGCTCATGGTTAAGGTGTTGGATTACCAACCCGAAGGTTGTGGGTTCGATTCCCAGCTCCACCAAGCCACCACTGTTGAGCCCCTGAGCAAGGCCCTTAACCCCCAATTGCTCAGTTGTATAACAAGGAATATTGTAAGTCGCTCTGGATAAGGGCGTCTGCCAAATGCTGCAAATGTAAATGTTCAATGTGGTAATGTATCAGACTTCCTGAGAGTGTGATCTGTCCTTATGCACTACTACACCTTGTTCGATCAGTAAACTCCCGGCACATTGCATTGATATTCTTTGCTGCAAGTCTTCAGTTGCTGTATTCCGTACAGCTGGGGAAAGTGGTAGCACAGTGATTAAGATGTTGGACTTCAATTCCCACTACCACCAAGTTACCACTGCTGGGCACCTGAGCAAGGCCACTAACCCCCAATTGCTCAGTTGTATAAAAGAGATAAATGTATGTCGCTTTGAATAAGAGCATCTGCCAAATGGTTGGCGCAATTGTTAAGGTGTTGGACTGCTAATTCAAAGATCAGGGTTTGATTCCCAGTACCACAAAGTTACCACTGCCGAGAATGAGAGAATGAGGGCCCCTGATCAAGACCCTTAACCCCCAATGTGTGTGTGTGAAGCCCGGTACAGTTTCAGTCACTTTGCTTGGGTATACGTCCATGTTATACTAAGCCAAAATAGCAGGTATTTTGCTTAGCAGTTACAGCCCAACACCCCAAACCACCACCACTACCCCTCAACCCCCGCTCCCCACCACCACCTTTCACCCCTAAACACAAAGGTCAAACAGAGGCCACAAATCATCTGTAATCTTCTTAGTTATTTAACAGTAGTGCACATTGTACTTCATTTTAGCCTGCTTGAAGGGATTAGCTTGACTTTCTAGTGAACTACAGTTCACGCTGAGGTCTTATCCGACCGATCGCTTTCATCTGATGAAATAATTTTGATCTCATACCTGGTGAATGCCAATGTGCATTACAAATATATTTATGAGACCAAAGCAGCTTTGTAAATGTTACTCAATGTTAAGTTCATGAACTCGGACTCGTACTCATTAAAACACTCTGATGTCAAAGACAGAACTTCCAGTACACAGCATTTCCGACAGAATGTTCGGCTTGTAATGTAAAAATATTTCAGAATTAATGATGTTAGCCCATGCATGGCAGATTGCAAACTTTGTTTTGCAAAAATATCAAGAAGTACAAAAATTATTGCTTATAATTTGATTAACCTGATAACACATTTGATATTAAAACACGAAAGTGAGCATGGAGTATTATCCGTTAGCAGTAACGCTAGCACTCAGAAACCAACCCTGCAGCAAGACGAGAAAAAATGGCAAAAGTTAACTCAAGAGCCATACAGATAATCCAACATCCCAAAAAAAACAGGTATTATCAAGAACCAGGGGGAAAAAAATATCGGTACTCATACTGGTATTATTAAATACCTAATTTGTTGTTTTTGTTTATTTATCCATTTTTAACTCTGTCTCAGTGCTGATTTCACCATTTGTGTTGACATAGAATTAGCCATTAGCTACGTTAGGTATCAGCTAGATAATACAGAATAGCTATCCAATAACCTATTTTGTCTAATTAGTCTCACAGCTAGTGGTGAGTTTCAGGGTGTCGTCCTTAAATCTCTACCATGATTGATATCACAACCGCACCTTTATTATAACATGTTCTGATACATGATTTTTTTTAGTTTGTTGATTATAATTGTGAGCTTGTCATTCAAAGACGAAAATATAGAATTTACACTGTTTGACCACAATCAGCAATCTGAAGGTTCCCAAGGTTCTAAACACACACAAAAGAAGAAACCCTGTTGGGACTCCAAACCTCTACACTACAACCGCAACTGTGCCACGTACATCATCTGGAGCAGTTTAGAATTAATATTTATCTAATAACATCACAAAAACATAAAAATGTAATAAGACACTAATACATTTAAAGGCTGTTAGTCATTGTTAGCTTTGGGGTTAGCCCAACTCTTCTCACTTTTTCCGGAAAAGTCTGGCTTAAAAACATATTGGGGGTTTGGGGGTAAATAGAAGAGACTTTGTATTATCCTAAATATCAATTCAATGCAATCTTTATATTTCTATGCTTTATGTGAACTGCTATTTGATGTATTGTGAGATTGCTGTATATTATTGTGACTAAATGAGCAAATCCCCACAGCAAAATCCAGTAAAACACTTTTCCTTACATTTCCATTTCTAGCATTTGGCGTACTCATCCAGAGCAACTTGCTTTTTATGCTTTTTATCCATCTGAACATTGAGGTCAAGTGTCCCAATACTTTTGTGTAGATAGTTTAAATTTACATGTCTTTATACTTTATTTATTACAGCTTCCTCCATTTCTCTTTCTTTCTTTCTTTCTTTCTTTCTTTCTTTCTTTCTTTCTCTCTCTCTCTCTCTCTCATTCTCTGCTAATGAGTGTTTCCTCTAGTTCTGAAAGCCTCCTGCTGAATTGTGACAAAGTGCTTTATGGCCCTGGCTGTAAATACTTACCCACAGTCCCTGTAATGGCCGCTGTGAGTGGACAAAGTAGTCCCATTTAAAGCCACTGACCTTCTAACCTACACACACACACACACACACACACACACACACAGACACACACACACACACACACACACACCTATCTATATGATCTACACTCAGTCTTTTGCAGCTATAAAAGGTCTGAACTTTAGGTTTGTATGTCTGAGTGATTTAGAGCAGAGCCTCCAGTTTGAAGCTATCATTCAAAGATGAGTCATCAGTAAAATTTAGACGCTAGACGCTAACAATCTGTCTAAGACGTGTGTCTATTTCCTGCTGTAATTCTGAAATGCAGAAACCAGTTTCTCTTGTAGGTAAATGCAAGCTTATCTCCTTTATAACAGCTGCTGTATCTTTTAACACGGATGTCAGTATTTTAGTGTTCCAAAATAGACACACAATAGAGAAGTGGTAAACTTTAGTTGTGTTACCTACAAAGTTGTGCTACCAAGTTGATTCTTTGGTGCAAAATAAATAACCTGCTATTAGTGACCCAATGTAGCGGCCCATCTTTGGGGATTTGTTATAAAATCCCAAATCTAACATTTATTTATTTGACTGACACCTTTAATCCAAGTGACTTATAAACTACCTGAACAGTTGAAGTTTAACGTGAGCCTAAATGCGTCTTCACGGCTTTCATCTTAAAAAACCCCCCACAATAATAGATTTAATGTATTTACTTTCATTTATAGATATTTCCACTTGGAAAAATTTTTGATGGTACATTCCTATATAGTCGGACATTCAGACAGTTGAATGCTTCATTTAGTGGTTGTGGAAAATTGTTTGGGTTTATTAATTTACTAAAAGGTGAAATTGCGAACGTGTAAGTTGGTGTTTACGTGACAAACGTGTATCTTACCAACTTTGGGTGTTTTAAACATGGAAATGTTTCATACATTACAAAAACATAGTTCTGTTGGCCGGTGCTGTGGTGTAGTGGGTTACGGCACCAGCACCCACATAGGCAAGTTGCTGCGCTCCGATGACCCGGGTTTGGATTCTTTCCGGTCCCACCCCCCTCTCCCTATCTTCCCCGATTCATCCCTCTGTCCTGTGTAAAAAATGCCCAAAAGATATCTTTTGTCATTAAGGGTCTTTATTCAGTAAGAGATATTTTTAGATTAGGTTCATATTTAAAATTAAGTTTAAGTTCAATATCTGCAATGCATCAGATGTCCCTTGATGTCCCATCATCAGCTTTGGTTTAGACATGTTCGGCATTAAAAAATAAATTGTGGTAGGTTGTTGATGATGTCAGAAGTGAAAAAAACTCCACAGACCAAAAAAATCTCACCTCTACATTTAGCTAGTTCACTAAACTACTTTCACATATTGGTAATCGCCTAAACATGCTGTCACTTCCTGTTTTAAAGGACAGGTTGTTGGTATCGGCTACAGATCACAGCTATCAAAAGAGCCCTTACAACTTAGTCAGCACAAACTGGTTGGGTTTAATGCTATAACATTCATTAGATGTGATATTTCTCAGAACTGCATGACTCATAGTCATAATAGATGTCAACACCAGGACCTACACATGGTTACTCAGATTTCTCCAGAAATTTCCAGAACACTAACACATCTGCAGTGTGTCTGAGGAATCAGTAAAGCTAAATAAAATTGATCCGCATAACTGAACCCTAATATAGTGTTACTTGTACATGTCTTTATTAAAATCTATGTGCATGACTGAAGTAGTTGTAGCAGCATTTGCCTTCCAGCTATACCCATGAATCATTTTACAGCAGCCATTCGAGTTAATATCGACTCTAGCTTCTGAATCGGTTGAGCATCACAGACCTGGTGAGTGCAAACCAATAACAGACACCTTATTTGCAATGTTGCCTCAATCTCTGATGTCTTGGTCACATGGGCAAGTGGAGTTACAGATGGAAGTAAAAAAGTGATTGTGTGCTACACTGGTAACCTGACGGTGTCCATTTAATTTTTGACTGTTATTTGCTTTGGTGTTGGTTCTACAGTTATGTGTATTAACACAACCTAGAAACAGATGATGTTGGCATCTGTTACTCCAGTGGCTACATCCCTGTTGGTTTGGTGGATTTTTTAGTAGGGGGTATATACACCTCAGGCAGGCTGTCAGGAAGAGCCCCTCCTCCACCCCCTGACACACTGAGAAAGGTTATGCTAATGTGTGGGGGAAGGCTGTAGTGTCTGCTAACAGAGAATCCTACACCCCCGCCACCCCCCCAGAGGAACCCATCTGCTTCAGCCTGGTGTGAAACAAAGATAGCACCAACCATTCCAAGAATGAAACCTGTTTCCACTTTTAGCTTTGCTCTCCATTTCTGCTTTTCGCTTCAGCTTCTAGCTGTAAAACCAGGTGGACACTAAAGGTACTAAAGGCAGGTGTTGTTAAAAGAAACCCCCCATTTTAAGTTGAAACTTTTGGTGGTCTTTCCCCACCTCCATTTCCATCCCATGAGCTATTCTCACGACAAAAGGGAGTTTTACCCTCTTTGGTTCACCAGGCACTGCCATCTCCATTAGAAAAGAAGGCTTGTAGTTGACATGCTAATTGCTAAGGGGGGGAAAAGTAAGTGAAGGAATCCATCACAATGAGACACCTCTTCAGTTTCCACCAAAATAATGTTTACAATTGCATTGAAATGAAGGTGATTTATTTTTGTTTGACTAGATGGATAAAAACTCTGCACTGGTTTTTATGGGAAAAATTAAACGAATAATTAGCCTTATTTGTTGCTTTTACAGATAATTAAAAAAACAGTCAGCTTATTTGGTTAAAACTTTTTGTAAAATTTCATGGCGCCGTAAAACATTTTATTTTTTAATGAAAACATGTCAGTTTGAATATGACATTTTTTTTCTTGAAACACAAAACCAGTTGCACTTACGATTAATTAGATTTTATGGATTTTTAAGTACCAACCCTTTAAAAAGTAACCCAATAACCTGTACAGAACAAATGCACCAAAAGTAAATTGATTCTTGTTTATTATAATTAAAAGAGAAAATTAACCAATTTTTTTAGCTAATTTAGTAAGCATGCTAACCTCTTTTAAATACACTTTTAAAGGACAGGTCCTACTCTGATGTCATGTACTGCATAGAATTTGAGTAAAATGGATTGAAAGAAAGTGGGGGAAAAAAGAGAAAAGCGTCTGTGTGTACAGCCATTTGTCTGCATGAGTTAATAGCTGTGGAATAGAGGAGCAGGCCTCTGGAGAGAAGGTCAGTGTTGTCGTGCTGAGAGAGCAGAAAGCAGACCGGGGCCATATGGTCAGCACTGTTTCTCCTTCTGATTCGTCATCCGCTCACTCCAACATGGCTTCTCCAGGACATGCTCCGCTGGGTCAAGTTCACTCGGTCTTGGGAAGTCTGGAGGGATCACC